>OX451740.1:255253945-256453945 GCA_948472305.1 Vicia faba
TCAAAGCCTTGAATAAAACTTGTACAATTTATGATCCCAAAAGAAAATGAAACCAAATCAAATTGTAGATCATGCTTACATCCTGAAGAAATTCTTATTCGAATTCCATAACCTAACTTTCATTTGAAACAACCATTGATTGAACTAACCCTTATAATTGATGAAAAATAACTCCTCAAATGAGATCTCAATGCACACTCTATCTTGACCAATTCTTGACCCATTGGAAGGCCCAACATTGGAACAAAAAGCTTGAATCATAAACCAAAAAGCAACCTGTGATACGGTGGCAGAACTGACTTGAGGTTTTGCGTTTGTGTTAGCAAATGTTGCGGTTTAGCAAGAGTCGCCACCGACTTTTATTTTATCCAAAAGGAAAGGTAAAAAAGCACAGGAAAGACCTTTGAGATTGTTTTTGGGTTCGGGGGGTAGATTATGAAAAGAGAAGGTGCTAGCACCCTTTTCATCCATGGTTTTCTATGGGCTCTTAGTTACATGTTTAGATCACTTGCTTTGCTTTTGAAATTGTTTGAAATGGTGCTTTGTGTGGTTTCGAAAGTATTTTGAAAAGAGGCCATAATTTAGGCAATCTTTGTAATGATTCTCGTTCGTAAGAATGTATACAAAGATGTTTGTCTCTTGAAAAATGTTTCAATATTTTGAAAGTTGTTTGGAAATGTTTTGAAATATATGTGTGTTTGTTTGAAAATAGCAAGGATTGTTTGAAAGAGAGCAAGTAACTAGGATCTATCTACCCTACTCAAATGTCTTTCCTATACATTTTTATTCCTTTGACATTGTTGATTTACCATTGATTTGGTAAACAACCCTATCTTTGGATGTTAAACGGGACGGGCGTGGGTCATCGTATGACCATGATAGCAATATTGCCAAGTATCTTAGCAAGTTTTGAGGGACCAAGATCATTTATTTTTAGGCAACCTTTTGATAGCGTCATCGAGGGACTATGATCTTTTGTTTTGTTTTCGTTTTGTTTTGCCAAGATACTTTCCATGCATACCATGGCCATGTATTTTAAGACAACCAAGTGGGTGAAACCCTAGGGGTGCTTGTGTGCAATGTGTTGTCATTTTACATGCATTTTGATTGTCTTGGATTAGGTCATGCTATTTGTTTGATTTTTGTCTTATCATGCAAAACCCTAGTTTTACTAAACATGTATATAATGCGATAAATTACGTAAAATAAATCTGAGCTATTACAACAATTATTATGGGAGGGGGGATACAAGTTTTTGAATGGGGATATTTGCACAAAAATAAACCCTAATATACTATTACAACCCAATTGAATTATTGTACAAGATAAATAAATATGCAAATATTTAAATATGCAAATAAAATGTATTTATGCAAAAAATATTTTGTATTTGTTTTATGTATGAGAAAATAAAATTATTTAAGTCCTAAAAAATAAGAAAAAATAACATTATTATTTTTGAAAGGGGAAACCCAAAATTTGATTTAAAAGAAAAAATATGTTTTCTATATTATTTCTTTTATCCATTTATGTACAAGAAAAAATAAATAAAATTATTTACAAATATTAAAAATTAAAATATATGTGGAAATAATATTTTATGTGTATGAATAATAAAAATAAAAATGTATGATATTTTTAAATGTATTTACTATTTATTTTAAAAAATAGAATCTATTTATTCTAAATAATCAATATTTTATGCAAAAAATAAGATAAAAAAATAAAATAAAATGCAAAAAATTAAGAAAATATTTTTATGATCTTTTAATGTTCAGAAAAAATAATAAAGTCAATAAACATAAAAATATGAGAAAATATGCAAAAATATAAATATATGCAAAGGGGGTGCAAATAGTAGTCAGGGGGGTGTGAAAAGTCAAAACAGGAGGCCCAAGGTGCGCCAGGCCCAGGACTTCATCCCTGTCCTCCAGCCTCTCCCAAACGCGCGCGTTTTTGCTTCAAACCTGTATCTTGCTCTAGCTTGCATAAAATAAAAAACTTACAACATACAAAATGTAGCTTATGATCTCACGATTCCAGTGATATAAAGTTTGTGACCTAACTCTAAAAGACCAGGGAGAATTTCAGTGGCCCTAATTCCTGACCTAATTTTTTCATGAACTTCAAGCTTCAAATTCTCACTACTCAGTTAATATAAATGACAACTATGCATATGTACAACTTCAGCAAGTTAAGGACTACATTTTTGCTTCACAAATCGTGACTTAAGGATGTCTAAATAAAGAGATAGAGATTTGAAAAATACCTTGTTCAGCTGAGTTTGGATATGGAAATGTGGGGACTTTGAGTGAGGCCTGAGGATCGTGTGAGCTTCCTTGAAGTTCCCTCAAGCTATTCCAATGCTTAGCTTGCCTTGAGGATGCTTGAAACTCCCTGTAGAAGTCAAACTGCAACCTTCAAAAGTGAGAATGGTGATGTCTAAAGCAGATCTCACAAAACTAGGACAAGGGCTTAGATAGTTTATATGTGATGTATGGAAGGTGTTCCAAGTGTTAAATGGAGAAACGCACGAGCCAATATTGAATTGGAAAGAGTTTTGCAGAAGCTGCCCTGTTTGGGCAGAAATTTGTGTTTTTTGGGTTTGAGGATGTTTTAGATGTTGTGCACTCGTGTTCTAGCTTGCAACAAATTTGTGAATCTGTTTTTGAATGATGCCAAGTCTTCTCTTTTATCAGATGTACAAGTTCCCTTGACTTTTGCAACTTTTCTTGCTTTAGAAGAAAGTTGAAGTGACTTAAGCAAAAATGATGTACTTGCTAGTTATAGGGCTGATAATAGTTGGTATGCTTTGCTTAATTCCTGTGGAAATTGTCTGCACCATAAGAACAAGTCCAAGGCTCAAGGCTGATAAAGTTTGCAAAAGCTTGCTTTATCAAAATGGCATTGTGAACTTTTGGCCATTTATGGAATTATTCTTTGTACAATGCTCTAAAGGTCAAAATAAAGCCATTATCTCATGAGTTTGAATTTAATTATAGAGTGTATAAGGGATTTAGGACCTGTAATGCAAGGTACAAGCATGCTTGATCAGATTTGCAACTTGGTGCATTGTAAAAATGGCTTGAACAAAAGTGACAAAATGCCATTTTCTCTTCTTCGATTCTCCCTAACGACAAATGATCTTGGAGAGTTCTTGGACATTTTGGAAAGCTTGAAACATTCTATACAATCCATATTTGAAAGGAATTTTGAGATACCTCTTGGAACTAGGTGAAAAATTCCCATGAAGTTGGGTCAAAAACCTGCCTAAATTAGGGCATAGTTTCACTAAGTTAAAAAGTTTATGGACCCCTATTCACAAATTCATATCTCGAGATTCAAGCATCTTTTGGGAAAACTTTGTGAATCAAAGTTGTATATTTCATGGAGGACTACAACTTTCATGTTGGAAGTTTTCTTTGAATCCAATTGCATCATGGTGAAAAAGTTGTGAAAGGTTGGGAAAAAATAAGAAATTTTCCATACTTAGAAAAATTCTAAGTTATGAAAATTTTCAAATTAAAACCCTAATTTGTAATTTTAGGTTTCTTGGTCAACAAGTTTCACATTTTGACATATCTTGATGAATTATGACCCCCGACACTTGATTTTGACCAAAAAAGTCAAAGTTTGACTTTTCAGTGTACAATTGACTTTTGATTAGTTGACTGCAAAGTTCATCTGTCAATCCTATGCATTTGAGATATTTTGATCCATGTAATTAGGTCAAGAAGATTCCATTGAGTCCTTGAAATCATGCTTGAATCCAATTGGTCATTGTCTAGGTTAAAAATCAAAAATTGCCCTTTCTCAGTCAAAACCCTAATTTTGACCATTTTGCCCTTTTGATGATTTGATAAAATTTCTTGAGGAGTTGTGATCCAAACTTGATCAAATGATGCATATGAGTCCAAAATGTTTTTGTGGATAAAAAATTATGAAGTTTGACTGTAAATTGGCCATGGTTGACTTTTTCCCCAATACAGTTGATTTTTAAGTCAACTGTCAAATTGACTGAGCAAAAATGTGATTCAAGGCTTGGTGTATGAAGGTCACATGAAGCATTGATGATCCAAAAGTCTTTGTGAAAACTCAAACCCTAATTTCAGGTTATCAGTGCAAGGAGATGTCTTGAGCTGACCAAACCATAATCTTGTCTTGAGTCTAGGAAGTCTTGTGAGGAAAAATCTTGATAAATGAGAGGGAAAATTTTGGGGTACAACATTTGCCCCTGTTCAATCTTCTTGAACCTGAAGAGTTAGATTGGCGAGTTTTGTCGTTCGTGACTCGAAGGTAAAAGAGGATTGGACACTGGAGTGCCCGTAAATTTGCACTCGTCAAAGTGTAGTTGAGGAAATGGGCTTAAAGATGCCATTTGGAGATGTGATAGAATCTTGTTGGAGATGGGATTAAAGATGCCATCCAAGAATGTTTGTTGAGTTGTAAGTTGTAAGTCAAGAGAATGAGTATTCAGAATGGTGTCCGTGTCTGGGACGTATCTGAACTGTATCTGGAGACTGAATCTGAATGAGCAATGGAATAGCATCCGTATCTGGAGCGTATCCAAGATGTATCTGAATGTTGAATCTGAATAAGCAATAGAATAGCATTCGTTTCTGGAGCGTCTCTGAGCTAGGGAAAATCAGAATAAGTGACAGAATGGCAACCGTGTCTGGAGCGTATCTGGATTGTATCTGGTGGTTGGAATCTGAATAAGTGACAGAATGACTTCCGTGTCTGGAGTGTATCCGAGCTGTAGAAAATCATAATAAGTGACAGAATGGTAACCGTGTCTGGAGCGTATCTGGACTGTGTCTGAATTTGAATCTGAATGAGTGACATAATGACTTCCGTGTTTGGAGTGTATCCGTACTGTATCTGAAAGTTTGATCTGAATGAGAAATAGAATAACTTTCGTGTCTGGAGCATATCTAATCTGTATCTGAATGTTGAGGTCTGAATAAGTATCAGGATGGCATCCGTATCTGGAGCGTATTTGAACTGTATTTGAAGTTGAGATCTGAATGAGTGACATAATGACTTCCGTGTCTGAAGTGTATCCGTACTGTATCTGAAATCTTTGAACATTGTTAATGAAAACTATTAATCTTATCCTGAAAAGGGTAAAATGTTAGCTGAAACACAAAGTTATGTTGCATGAAAAGTATGATGCAATATATGTGTTTTATCAATTTTTATGATATATTGATGTAATGTATGCGCATGTAAGCTGATTAGCTGTATTGCTGAGGAAAATAAATCCTTGACAGCAGGGGATAATAAAAACCTTCGACTGTTGTCGGGGAAAATAAATCCTTGACTGCTGAGGATAAGAAATCCTGGGAGACTGTTGGGGATAGAAAATCCTTGATAACTTCCGTGGGGGATATGAAGATCCTTCATGTCTCGGAGTTGGAGTATTGATAACAATTCTGTTGCGAGTAATGCCATATACTGCCTGAGTAATCTGCTTGGAGAATCCAGAGAACTTTGATGACTTCTACTGGGGGCTGCATAATGAGAATCCTTGATCTGCTGGAGAATAAGGAAGACTCTAGTGACTTCTGCGGGGAAATGGGAATCTTCATTCTGTTGGGGAGCAATGAAAACTTTGGAGACTTCACTGAGGAATTAAGAATGAGAATCTCCATTATGTTGAAAAGCAATGAAAACTCTGTGGGGAAGAAATCTTACTGCTGGAGAGTAGGTTCAAGAGTTTTCGATCGTCTGCCACTCTACTAGGGATTTATCCTAGGTTGGGGAGAGCCAAAGGTTATTTGGTTGATGCTCAGGCTTCAAGATAAATTGCTTGGGAATTTGGAGAGACTGAATGGTTTCCGCCGGGGATTGGGAGTTTGAAGTTTTAACTCTGATGGGCATCTGTAGTTGGAAATTAAAGCTCCACTGGGGATCTGTATTTCAAGGTTTTAGCTCCGCTGGGGATCTAGATGATGTACTGTAGGGATTGCTCCTGGAATAGCCTAAAGACGTTGTCCTATCCTTTCAACTTGACAGTAATTATTCTTTTCCATTCTATTTATTTGTAAACAGTAATTATGTTCAAATGCATATGTTCATCAATGAATCATTGGAAGTTTTTGCAAATAAAACACAAGTGTAAAAGAAAAATGCAAATAGTTTTCTGCATTTTAAAGAGATATCTTTGTATTTACTTTGAATAAGTATTTGTGTATAAAGGAGACAGACATCCTAGTAAGAGGATGGTGTTATAAAAATGAGAAAAATTTATACAAAGAAAGATAGCTATGTGTGTAAAAATCCCATGGGGTTCCAATTCCGCTATAGCCTTCTTATCTCCAAATATCTTGTCCATCCGTTGCTTCGTCCGAAGATGATTGGATTGATCAGAAGCTTAGAGTTTTTCAGTGAAGAGATTTTCCTTAAAGTGATCCGACGATACATAGTCATACGCTTTAATTCCCTAACTTTTTCCAGGACCGCCCTTTTGGGTTTTCAGTCCACCAGGAAACCCTTTTTTGCCCAAGTCGCCCTTTCGGGTTTTCAACTTGCCGGGTGTACATTTTTTTTTATCCCTAATTTTTTCCTGAACCGCCCTTTCGGGTTTTAGATTCACTGGGATGCCCTTGTTTTGCCTAGGTGTGTCAACCTAGCGGGTCATTTATGCGTAGTATATTTTGACTATATCTGTGTTCGCAGGGTGAGGCAGGTCGTCGCCGTCCATGGTGGTTAAGATCATTGCCCCATCAGAAAAGATGTTCTTGATTACAAATGGTCCTTCGTAGGTAAGAGTCTATTTTCCCCTGGGATCACTTTGCGGCAAGATGATGCGCTTGATAACTAGGTCCCCAACTTGATATACCTGGCGTCTGAATTTCTTGTTGAAAGCCTTGATCATCCGTTTTTGATACGTCTGACTGTGGCAAACAGCAGTAAGTCTCTTCTCGTCAATTAAGTTCAACTGATCAAGTCGGGTCTAGATCCAATCGTCTTCACTCAAACCAGCATCCTTCATGATTCTCAAAGAGGGAATCTGAACCTCGATAGGTAAAACAGCCTCCATGCCATATACCAAGGAATATGGTATTGCCCCAGTTGATGTACGTGCTGTGGTACGGTACCCGTGAAGAGCAAACAGTAACATCTCATGCCAGTCCTTGTAGGTGACTGTCATCTTTTGTATGATCTTTTTGATATTTTTGTTAGCAGCTTCAACTGCACCATTCATCTTTGGCCGATAGGGGGATGAATTGTGATGTTGAATCTTGAACTTCTCGCATAAAGCGGTGACCATAGTATTGTTAAGGTTTGTATCGTTATCAGTGATGATCCTTTTGGGGATACCATACCGGCAAATAAGGTTCTGTTTGATGAAGCGGGCAACAAAATTCTTAGTAACGGATGCGAAGGAAGCTGCTTCGACCCACTTGGTGAAGTAGTCAATGGCCACCAGGATGAAACGATGTCCATTGGATGCTGTAGGCTTGATCTCTCCAATCATGTTGATTCCCCACATTGTGAAGGGCCAAGGAGCTGTTAAGACATTTAGAGGAATCGGAGGCACGTGGACCTTATCTGCATAAATTTGACATTTGTGACAGGTGCGGGAGTGTTGATAGCAGTCAGCTTCCATGGTAGACCAGTAATAGCCTGCCCATAGAATCTTCTTTGCCATTGTATTCCCGCTAGAGTGAGTGCCAAAGGTACCCTCATGTAATTCAGCCATAATCCTTTCAGCTTCAAGCTTGTCCACACAACGGAGTAGAATAGAATCATGATTGCGCTTGTACAAGATGCCATTACTTAGGAAGAACTTAGCCGAGAATCTCCATAAGAACTTTTTGTCGTTGACTGAAGCTCCTTCTGGATATTCTTGAGCCTCGAGATACCTTTTGACTTCATGAAACCACGACTGGTCCACTACTTCATCGGTATTAATCTCGTGACAATTTGCAGGTTCGTCCATACGTTTAATGGAGATTTGGGGAGCCTCATTGTCCCAATTAAGTTTAAACATGGATGACATTGTAGCTAGAGCATCTGCTAGCTGATTTTCTTCTCGCAGGAAGTGCTCGAAGGTAATCTGCTCAAAATGTGGTAGCAATGTCAAGACATGTTCTTTGTAAGGGATGAGGTTTAGATGTTTAGTATCCCACACTCCTTTGATCTGACTGATGACCAAAGCCGAGTCCCTAAACACAATCAAAGATTTGATTCCCAATTCTATGGCAGCCTTGAGTCCAAAGATGCATGCTTCATACTCTGCTGTTGTACCCCAAAATTTGCCCTCCCATATTCTTCAAGATTTGCCAAGTCAAAGCTTCAAAGTCTCCCCAAGGGTTGTACAGTTCAAGGGCCTCCTAACAGTCAAAAACTAGGGTTGTGGTTCTGACAAAGAAAATGAAGTTTCCAAAGGTCCAATCAAGTCCCACATGCTTATAAACATTGTAAAGTATCCTTATGTTAAGTTTCAAGACTTACAGCACAAAATTGCACAGTCAAAAACCCTAATTGCACTACAGTCAATTGTAGGGGCAAAATGGTCATTTGATAGTCAAAAAGTCCAAATTTTTGGTCAACATCTCATTTTGAAGCCACAAACATCATTTGATCAATTCTTGATCATGATTTTCAAGGCTTGGCTCAAAAAGTCTCAAGATGCAAAAGTTTCCATATTTGGACAGTTGAAAAAGTCAACTGTAACTTGACCAAGGCATAACTTCCACATGGTTTATCAGAAAATTTCCATCCAAAGCTCATTTTGAAGATAAAGACATTTTCTACAACTCCTCTTCACACTTCAAGTCCAAGAAATGCTCTCACAAAAAGTTATCAATTTCAACATTATAGGTCATTTTCAAAAGTCAACAAAAAGGGACTTTAAGTCAAAGGCCATAACTTGAGATTGGTAAGTCCAAGAACATGATCAAAGCTTAAAAAGTGAGCAAGATATGCCTTGTGGAAGTTGGGAAATTTTTGGATATTTTAAAAAGTCAACTTTGCTTCAAATGTCTTAAAATGGCTAATGGGCCACATTTTCTTCCAAGATTCATCATCCAAAGCATGTGCACGACCATTTGGCCCAAAGAGAAGTTATTCATCATTTTTATTTATTTATTTGAATTTTTAATTGCTAATAATTCATTTAATTAAAATAAATATGTGGAAAATACCAAAGCAAACTTTTTAAATCTTTTTATGCATGGAATAACCTCAAGATTTCGTGCATGATCAGATAGGGAAAGAATCAAGTTGATTGGACATGATTGGTATCAAATATGCATGGAAAAGATTGAAAAATATATGCATAAAAATCAAATATCTTGTACATCAATGCAAAGGGTTTTGGATCCAATTTTCAACCGTAATCAGTTCCAATACTTATACTCATGCAAACCCTAGTCCAAGGAACCTCCAAGCTGCGCCAGAAAAGAAGAACAAAGTTCGCATTTTTTGTGAAAAATTCAAAAACTGAAAACGTGGTTCCAAGGAGTTTCAAGGACAAATACTGATTCCATTGCATTCCTGAGGCTTCAAGGAAGGTGTCTGGATCAAAATCATTATCCCTAACGCCCATAATTGGTAACTAGAAGTCAGACTGTGTCACTTTTTTTGCATAATCATATTGTATCATTCATGCCATGATTTTCAATTCTAATGCTTGCTTTGTATTGTTCTTATCATTCTGAACTAACCCTATTGTTTAATTGAGTTTTACTTGCCCATACGCGATTTCACCATGGAAGATTGTTAGGGTTTTAAAAACCTTGAATTGGGGTTTCTCAGTTATGGAAAAATTAGGACGTGAGACTTAGACCATTAAACTCAGGAGGCTTGGACGATCTGAACACACTACTCGCGCTCAATTTATGAGCCACCATATTCTAATCGCTGTTTTTGCACTTGTCATTTAGTGGGGGTTTAAAACCCCCGCTATTTAATCTGTTTTTGTTTCAGGAACAACAAGCAAGTGGGGAAGATGATGATGTGTAGGCAGGTGAATGGAGCGTTTGAATTTCGCGCGGAAAAATATCATTAACTCTTGTTTTGATTGATATTATTTATTGGTCATATAATAAACAAAGTGTTCAGGTGGTTCAAGTGGCAGGCATGTGTATTGGTAACCTCTGGGACCTGGGTTCGAACCCCAGGTCCCCCTTTCTTATTCCATATTATTTTTCTGATCATGCTTATGTGCAGCTTCAATCCAAGCGTCCACCATACGCTCCCAATCTAGGCACGCCACTTGTCCCACAACCTCCATCCAATGGCCAGGATTTGAGGCCTATGGAACGCTGCAGTCAACGCATACGCATGCTCCCATGAAAAGTCAGAAAGGGCCTTAAATCACTGGGCCTAATTGCCACAATATGACCTCCAGTTTGGGGACAACACCCCCCTTGGTTTGCTCTCTTCTATTCCTTTTCCTTTTTTTATTTGTTTTGTTTAATTTCTATTTAATTTTTCAAATCAATATTTTCTTAACATAAAAAAATAACAAAAAATCAGAAAAGACAAAAATAAAAATATATTTTATTTAAATATTATTTTTTGTAAATAAAGTCTTATTAATTAATTTAGTTTTAAATTCTAGGATTAATTTTAATATTTTTCAATAAACTTAAAAAAGAGTAGAATTAGGGTTTTAAGCATTTTTATCTTTTTTCCTTTTGTCACCATATTAATTATTAATTATTAATTATCATTATTTTTGTAAATAAAATTGCATTAATTAATTAGGTTTAATTTTAGATTCAATTTTAATATTTATCTTAATAAATTAAAAATAACTAGAATTAGGGTTAATTAATTAATTTCATTTAGTTCTCATTAAAAATCCATAAATACAAACCCTAAAAAATAATTTCTTTTATCTTATTTTAATTAATTTGTTAATAATTTAATTTCATTAAAAAGGGTCCAACGCCCTCGCATTCCCGATTTTAATTCCAATTCGCGCATTTATTTCCTTTCTTATAATTTTTAATGTAATTCTCCCAAAGCCGTGTAAATTAAACATTTATATTTCTCACATCTTTATTTTATGTCAAATCGGGTCCTGGATTTAATTTGGCGATGTGGACCCGCGCCTTTGTAATAGTTTAGGAACTTTATATTTTTCGCAACTTTTTAACTGCTAATAAATCGCATGCAAGAATGAATGTTAAAATAAAATAAAAACAAAAGCGTAGATCACCCATGACATGAACAAGACAAAATATCTGAAAACGACACACAAATCACACACCACCCCTAGGGTACGCCTCACTGTTGCCTCGCCTCTCGAAAGGTGATCGTCGAGTAGAGGATGTCTTAGTAAGTCATCATGATCCGGGAACCTGGCATGAGGGTAGCTTCTAAGGTATCTTCCTATTGCTCTGGTGATCACCAAGTCCCGAACCTTCGAATTGACCCGAACACCTCCAACGGTGGTGCTACCTACCTCTCAATGGTGGGATGGCACTACCTTAAGGACATTTACACAGCCTAATTCCTTAGGGTAGGTGGATGACTCATAGATACTTGCTCTAATTTCAAAACAAATCAAAAATACTTTTCACACCGACACCTTTTCAAAAAGCTTTCGAAAGCAACTTTTCAAACACTCTTGAGGACCGATACAAGATTCGAACTGGAATTTTCAAAGAAACTTTTTAAAAAACCCACAATTGAAAAGCAAACAAACCTTTTGTAAACACAATGGGCAAGTATCTAAGAGCCCATGGATAACCATGGATAGAAAGGGTGCTAACACCTTCCCTTTCTATAACCTACCTCCCGAACCGAGAGCAATCTCTATAAGGAATTTTTCTGTGCTTTTGTCCTTTCCATGTTAGAGAACATAAAAGACGATGGCGACTCTTGCTTCCGCGACATTTCGCGAACCAGCGTTAAACAGTCAGTTCCAGATCCACCGATCACAGAACTGGCGACTCTGCTGGGGATATCTTTATAAAGTGAGGTGTACCTTAGGACTAAGATCACTGTGTTTTCAATTGATTTCTTTGCTTGCTTTAAATTGTGGGACTGTCTTGGGAGTTCTATAGATCCTAACCCGGATCTGGGGGATACCTTCTTAGAAAGTAGCAACAAGGCTGTGAGGGAACTGTGCGGGGTATACCGACATGGTTGAAACAGTCTGCTACGTTAATGTGGCACTTTGGTGTGTACCGGTAACCCTTGAGTTCAGTCAAGGAGAGTACGGGGCCTCCGCGTGGTGTCATGAAGCATCAACAGACCTTAGGAACCTTAATTGAACTATCTTGGCCTCTTTAGGGTAGTGAGATAACTGACTTTGGTGCAGTCCGAGGTTGGTTGATACTCGATACTACACTCAATTGAGGGTTGCTTTCCTGGAATATTTCGGTCGCCAGTTCAGTGGCTAAATCGAAACGATGAACAATGAAAGCAATCCCGTGATATTGGGACCCTTAGAACCCGGTTACTTCTAATAGGACAGGTTGAGCCCACCAACTTCAAGAGGGTAATACCCAGACCCCATGCTGGCCTAAACTCTAAGGGTTTCTCTTGTGTGACTTGTGTGCCTTCCAACTTGACTACTTGCATGCTTGTTATCTGACACCTGAGTTTCCTGCAGGTTTTGTTTATAGTCCTTAATTGGGGCTCATAACAGGGTTTACTGAGTTTCTTGCAGGTTTTGTTTACAGTCCTTAATTGGGACTCATAACAGGGTTTACCTACGTTACCCCATGCATAGCATAACATCATACCATTGCATACATCCCGCATAAGGACTAATCCGTTTCAAGGATCTCAAGGGCTTGTGATGCAGGTCATGATGAATCAACTATCCCAGCAAGGGGCAAAGAGGATTTATTTTCCTCTAGACAAGGTTGTCAGGGGCTATGACCCACTCGATATGGTGAGCCTTGACCCTTGAAGAAGGATTCTCAACAACATGAAGTTCCTTCAATCAAGCTACCGGACCTAAATTCTAACTAATTTTCTTGTTTATCCCGCGAGGTCCTTGAAAACATTACATGCATGTCATACACATCATTGCATAACAGGTATCCTTGTTGCAGGTCACTTACCTTTCCCGCTGTTTATTTCAGCAATGGCTTCCCAACAAGATAACCAGGATCTTCTTGCTCAAGAGACTCGGTTCGGGGAAATCCTCCTGAATCTATCCAATGGGCAGGAGGAGCTAAGGACACTTCTCATGGAGACTTTGGTCAGGAACAACGCTGAGGACGAACGGCTGAAACATCTGCAAGCTGAAGTGGATGCAATGAGAGCCCAAATGCTGGGGCAGGTGACTATCATTCAAGACTTAGCCCAAAGACAAGATGAGCTCGGGGTTCTCATCAACCAACTGCTTCGGGGTAACCAACTGGGGCAAACATCTAAGGGTAAAGAGCCAGTCATTATTCAACCATCTTTGAGACAAGGAGATAAGGGGAGAGCTCCTCAAATGGCTTCAGGGTCACAAACTCAGCAGCAACTTCACCAGCTTCAGCCAGACAAACCCAGGAGGCAATTCACCCAGCTCAACATGTCGTTGCTTCAAGCTTTACAACGCCTGTTGAGGTTGAATCTGATCACATTAAGGGCTCATCCCCGGAACCCCAACACAGCATCTCCTATCTATGATCCCAATAAAAGGTGTGCCTACCATTCTGCCTGTCCAGGACATGATACAAATGAGTGTTGGGCTCCGAAGAACAAGATCCAGGACCTGATTGATGAAGGAGCATTGGAGTTCACACAAGATGGTCAGGCTGAGTTTTTCTACCAGCCCTCCAAGGCTCACCATTTGAAGTGACAAGCCCTGAGATGAAAATACTTTTGTTCATTAGGATTTTCAAGTTGTAATTTTCTTTTGTTCAGACATTTACTCATGTTAAACGTTGTTATTTCATTAATGCATCACATATGTCTGTTTTGAAGCAATATATTCGTATTCACTATATGCAAACTACTTTCATATTTTTTCTGATGTCAACTCTCAATTAATAATTCTAAGCCTCTTGAGGGAGGATGACGAAAACGATACCATAATCTACAATATGCTTTTGAACAGACCCCGCTGATGAGGTACAGGCATTGTTTCAATCCCTAAACACTGGAGTCATAAGGAAGATAATCCCTCATCAACCCCTTTGAGCCAAAGAAGTAGGAGTTTTCTTTTCGAAAATTAAAACCCTTAATCATAACCTGGGGCAGGGTGGTTCTCTCAGTTGATCCAAGTGCATAACAAATGGCACCAAAGAGGTCCTTACAAAAAAAAAAGACAATGATGGTTCCGAATAATAATAAAGAAAGGCAGTCATTATCTTTCAAAATAAGAACCCATTAAGTCAAAACCTATGAAGGAGACTTACAAAACTGGGGCATCCCGCTGACTGTAATCACAAAAGAAACAGTTCAGGCAAAAAAAATAGGGATAATAAAATCAAAAAAAGAGGTCACACAAACCCTCAACAATAACAAAAAGGAATGACTGCCTATTCAGAATAAATCATCAAACCATCATTGGAACATCAGGACAAAGACTCAAACAAAGTCTAACGTATGATCAATTGAGTTTTAGGTTTGGAGAACATCACGAAGAGCGGGTGGGTACAAATAAAATTTGAGCCTTTATCCTTTGTTTCTTAAACCGTGAATCAGGCCACGTTACAACCCTTAAAAGTCCTAGCTGAAGCATGGGTTAGTTCGAAAGCATACTGTTACGAAAGGTATCCTGACTCCTTAAGGCCTACGGTAAATACGAAGTTGACATCACGTTTTACAAACATTCACTTGTTTTATGGAAAAGAATGCATTTTTCAAAATCTTCAAGACAGACATAAGCTTTGCATTTTTGATATAACATTGTTTGCATATGACTATTTGTTTGAACAGCAGGGAAATTCGCACGATGGATACCTAGTGAACAAAAGCACTTCCAATCAAGGGGCATGGCATGAGTATTGTCCGTCATCTGGGGCAGTTAAGTCAAGATTCGGAGAATCTCTCAAAGGCCAAATAGCCAGGGGCAAATCTCCGCCTGAGTCACTTGGGGCATTCCAACAACGAATCTTACCCGATCAAACACCTTCTGGTGGCATGACAAAACATTTCTAACAGGGGCAACTCCTTGCATTCTGAGGGCGTGGACATAGTCGAAAAACACTACGCAAAATCAAAGACCCGCTAGGTTGACACACCTAGGCAAAAATAAGGGCTTCCCAGCGAACCAGAAGGGTTCGGGCAAAAATAAGGGATGAAATGAAAAAATCTGTACACCCGGCAAGTCGAAAACCTGAAAAGGCGGCTTGGGCAAAAATGGGTATCCCGGTGGACCGAAAACCCGAAAGGGAGGTCCAGGCAAAAGTTAGGGATCAAAGCGTACGACTATGTCCTGTCATCTTGTCACTTGCCTACCAGAAGAAGGTTGGTCCATCAACAACTATCAGCACCTCACAGGTCTTCCTCTCCCACTTCAGAAACAGGGGCAATAATGAGTTGTCCAGGCGATCCAATTTCTCTGTCAACCAAAGTACAAAGGAAAGGTCAATATAAAGATGATTACCATCTACCTTTACAAATTCCAGATCATGGGTTAACATCCGAAACCAAACAGGACAATCATCCACTTAATCACCATCGGGTAACCCTACACCGGTTCCTTCTCGATTTTCAGACGAAGTCTTACACGGACTCACTCTCCACAAGAAACCTTACCCTGGTTCCTCCAGAAGTCTTACACGGACTTATCTTAAGATGACCTTACCCCGGCTCATCAAGAAGTTTTACACGAACTTATCCTGCAGTAACCTTACCCCGGTTCCTCCAGAAGTCTTACATGGACTTACCTCAAGATAACCTTACCCCGGTTCATCCAGAAGTTTTACACGAACTTATCCCGAAATAACCCTACACAGGTTATCTCTTTCCAGACGTAGTTTTACACGGACTCGTTATCAGTAAACCCTACACAGGTTTCCTTCTCAAAACTCCAGATGTAGTTTTACACGGACTCGTCACCCGGAAACCCTACACAGGTTCTCTATTTTTAAGGATGCAGTTTTACACGGACTCGTCACCTAGAAACCCTACACAGGTTCTCTCTTTCCAAAGATGAAGTTTTACACGAGCTCATCATCAGGCAACCCTACATAGGTTCCCTCTTTCAACTTACAAAATTACAGTTCAAAACTTCCCCAGGAGAGTCCAATCCAGTTTCCCCAGGAAAAGTTGGAATCCATCTCCCCAAGCAGTAAGCTTATCCCCAGTAGATTCTGGAAGCTTATCCCTCACAGAGCACGAACACGTCCTCCGACTTTATTCAAAGAGTTATTTCCCTACCAGGATATAACTGGGTTATCCTCAGCCAAAAGCCACGGAAAGATCGTCCTCGGCGAAGTCTTCTTATCCCCAGCGAAGTCTATTAACACTTCCAACACAACAAGGGTATCCCCAGCAAGTTATTATCAACAACTCAACAAAGTATCTCTCTCCCCACAGAGTATTGCTCCCCAGCAAGATCGTTAGAGTACTTTTTCTCCCCGTAGAGTAATCCATTCGCTAAGTTTATTCCCCAACGGAGTTATCTTCTCCTACCGGTATTCTTGCAACTATCATCCCCAGCGGAAGCAAAGATCTATTATTCAACATCAGCCCAGGATATGACTTCCCAGCACCCGTCAAGGATTTACTTTCCTAGACGAAAAACATACATTCGTAAACATCGCATTTCCATCATTATGGCATGCATATACGCATCATATCTCACAAATCTCATTTATGTTGAGAACATCATTGCTTGATCCATATCATGCATTGCATATGACTGACCTTTACCTTTCAGGAAAGATCCAGTTAAGTTCTCAACTATATTTCAAGACCTTGACCGGTTCAGTTAAATCGACCCCAAGATTTTTCTGTTTCTTATCCAGTCAAAGGCCTTCTCTGGTTCAGTCAGATCGACCCTAAGATCTCCCTGTTTCTTATCCAGTTGAAGATTTCAAGACCTAGACCGGTTCAGTTAAATCGACCCTAAGATTTTACTATTTCTTATCCAGTCAAAGGCCTTCTCTGGTTCAGTCAGATCGACCCTAAGATCTCCCTGTTTCTTATCCAGTTGAAGATTTCAAGACCTAGACCGGTTCAGTTAAATCGACCCTAAGATTTTTCTGTTTCTTATCCCGTCAAAGGCCTTCTCTGGTTCAGTCAGATCCAACCTAAGATCTCCCTGTTTCTTATCCAGTAGAAGACATCAAGACCTAGAATGGTTCAGTTAAATCGACCCTAAGATTTTTCTGTTTCTTATCCCGTCAAAGGCCTTCTCTGGTTCAGTCAGATCGACCCTAAGATCTCCCTGTTTCTTATCCAGCAGAAGACAACAAGACCTAGACCGGTTCAGTTAAATCGACCCTAAGATTTCTCTGTTTCTTATCCAGTCAAAGGCCTTCTCTGGTTCAGTCAGATCGACCCAAGATCTCCCTGTTTCTTATCCAGTTGAAGATTTCAAGACCTAGACCAGTTCAGTTAAATCGACCCTAAGATTTTCCTATTTCTTATCCAGTCAAAGGCCTTCTCTAGTCCAGCTAAATCGACCCCTAATAGATTTTCCTGATAAAGACTCAGTAGAAGATATCCAAGATTCTCTCAGTGTTACTGTTGAGGTAGAAGTCGCCCAAGATTCTCTCAGCGTTACTGTTGAGGTAGAAGTCGCCCAAGATTCTCTCAGCGATATTGTTGAGGTTGAAGTCGCCCAAGATTCTCTCAGCGTTACTGTTGAGGTTGAAGTCGTCCAAAATTCTCTCAGCGTGACTGTTGAGGTTGAAGTCATCCAAGGTTCTCTCACCGTTCCTGTTGAGGTAGTAACCATCCCTGGTTCATTCATCACCTTTTGAAGCTCCAGATCCAGCTCCTGTAACCAGTCAGGACACATCTACACAAAGAGTTTGAAGACCAGCTCCTACAATAGGCCAGGTAATCATTTTCTTTTGCAGGTACGCAAGTTCTCGCTAAGGAATCTCTTACGCGATCAACTCTCAGCATGGCATCTATAAGCCCATCATCCTATCCATCAATCTCCAAATGGCATCTATAAGCCCATTCCCATCATGACACTACTATGTGAGCGCAAATTTCTGGGCACTCTAGTGTTCAATCATCTTCCACCTTCGGATTACGAAAGGCACGTCAGCCAATCTGCATCCTCAGGTCTAAGAAGATTGAACAGGGGCAACTGTTGTACCCCAAAATTTTCCCTCCCATATTCTTCAAGATTTGCCAAGTCAAAGCTTCAAAGTCTCCCCAAGGGTTGTACAGTTCAAGGGCCTCCTAACAGTCAAAAACTAGGGTTGTGGTTCTGACAAAGAAAATGAAGTTTCCAAAGGTCCAATCAAGTCCCACATGCTTATAAACATTGTCAAGTATCCTCATGTCAAGTTTCAAGACTTACAGCACAAAATTGCACAGTCAAAAACCCTAATTGCACTACAGTCAGTTGTAGGGGCAAAATGGTCATTTGACAGTCAAAAAGTCCAAATTTTTGGTCAACATCTCATTTTGAAGCCACAAACATCATTTGATCAATTCTTGATCATGATTTTCAAGGCTTGGCTCAAAAAGTCTCAAGATGCAAAAGTTTCCATATTTGGACAGTTGAAAAAGTCAACTGTAACTTGACCAAGGCATAACTTCCACATGGTTTATCAGAAAATTTCCATCCAAAGCTCATTTTGAAGATAAAGACATTTTCTACAACTCCTCTTCACACTTCAAGTCCAAGAAATGCTCTCATAAAAAGTTATCAATTTCAACATTATAGGTCATTTTCAAAAGTCAACAAAAAGGGACTTTAAGTCAAAGGCCATAACTTGAGATTGGTAAGTCAAAATGACATGGGACCAAAGACATTGGTTAGAGGACTTCAAGTCCTTTCCAAAATGTCCAAGAACATGATCAAAGCTTAAACATTGAGCAAGATATGCCTTGTGGAAGTTGGGAAATTTTTGGATATTTTGAAAAGTCAACTTTGCTTCAAATGTCTTAAAATGGCTAATGGGCCACATTTTCCTCCAAGATTCATCATCCAAAGCATGTGCACGACCATTTGGCCCAAAGGGAAGTTATTCATCATTTTTATTTATTTATTTGAATTTTTAATTGCTAATAATTCATTTAATTAAAATAAATATGTGGAAAATACCAAAGCAAACTTTTTAAATCTTTTTATGCATGGAATAACCTCAAGATTTTGTGCATGATCAGATAGGGAAAGAATCAAGTTGATTGGACATGATTGGTATCAAATATGCATGGAAAATATTGAAAAATATATGCATAAAAATCAAATATCTTGTACATCAATGCAAAGGGTTTTGGATCCAATTTTCAACCCTAATCAGTTCCAATACTTATACTCATGCAAACCCTAGTCCAAGGAACCTCCAAGCCGCGCCAGAAAAGAAGAACAAAGTTCGCATTTTTTGTGAAAAATTCAAAAACTGAAAACGTGGTTCCAAGGAGTTTCAAGGACAAATACTGATTCCATTGCATTCCTGAGGCTTCAAGGAAGGTGTCTGGATCAAAATCATTATCCCTAACGTCCAGAATTGGTAACTAGAAGTCAGACCGTGTCACTTTTTTTGCATAATCGTATTGTATCATTCATGCCATGATTTTCAATTCTAATGCTTGCTTTGTATTGTTCTTATCATTCTGAAGCTAACCCTATTGTTTAATTGAGTTTTACTTGCCCATACGCGATTTCACCATGGAACATTGTTAGGGTTTTAAAAACCTTGAATTGGGGTTTCTCAGTTATGGAAAAATTAGGACGTGAGACTTAGATCATTAAACTCAGGAGGCTTTGACGATCTGAACACACTACTCGCGCTCAATTTATGAGCCACCATATTCTAATCGCTGTTTTTGCACTTGTCATTTAGTGGGGGTTTAAAACCCCCGCTATTTAATCTGTTTTTGTTTCAGGCACAACAAGCAAGTGGGGAAGATGATGATGTGTAGGCAGGTGAATGGAGCGTTTGAATTTCGCGCGGAAAAATATCATTAACTCTTGTTTTGATTGATATTATTTATTGGTCATATAATAAACAAAGCGTTCAGGTGGTTCAAGTGGCAGGCATGTGTATTGGTAACCTCTGGGACCTGGGTTCGAACCCCAGGTCCTCCTTTCTTATTCCATATTATTTTTCTGATCATGCTTATGTGCAGCTTCAATCCAAGCGTCCACCATACGCTCCCAATCCAGGCACGCCACTTGTCCCACAACCTCCATCCAATGGCCAGGATCTGAGGCCTATGGAACGCTGCAGTCAACGCATACGCATGCTCCCATGAAAAGTCAGAAAGGGCCTTAAATCACTGGGCCTAATTGCCACAATATGACCTCCAGTTTGGGGACAACACCCCCCTTGGTTTGCTCTCTTCTATTCCTTTTCCTTTTTTTATTTGTTTTGTTTAATTTCTATTTAATTTTTCAAATCAATATTTTCTTAACATAAAAAAATAACAAAAAATCAGAAAAGACAAAAATAAAAATATATTTTATTTAAATATTATTTTTTGTAAATAAAGTCTTATTAATTAATTTAGTTTTAAATTCTAGGATTAATTTTAATATTTTTCAATAAACTTAAAAAAGAGTAGAATTAGGGTTTTAAGCATTTTTATCTTTTTTCCTTTTGTCACCATATTAATTATTAATTATTAATTATCATTATTTTTGTAAATAAAATTGCATTAATTAATTAGGTTTAATTTTAGATTCAATTTTAATATTTTTCTTAATAAATTAAAAATAACTAGAATTAGGGTTAATTAATTAATTTCATTTAGTTCTCATTAAAAATCCATAAATACAAACCCTCAAAAATAATTTCTTTTATCTTATTTTAATTAATTTGTTAATAATTTAATTTCATTAAAAAGGGTCCAACGCCCTCGCATTCCAGATTTTAATTCCAATTCGCGCATTTATTTCCTTTCTTATAATTTTTAATGTAATTCTCCCAAAGCTGTGTAAATTAAACATTTATATTTCTCGTATCTTTATTTTATGTCAAATCGGGTCCTGGATTTAATTTGGCGATGTGGACCCGCGCCTTTGTAATAGTTTAGGAACTTTATATTTTTCGCAACTTTTTAACTGCTAATAAATCGCATGCAAGAATGAATGTTAAAATAAAAACAAAAGCGTAGATCACCCATGACATGAACAAGACAAAATATCTAAAAACGACACACAAATCACACACCACCCCTAGGGTACGCCTCACTGTTGCCTCGCCTCTCGAAATGTGATCGTCGAGTAGAGGATGTCTTAGTAAGTCCTCATGATCCGGGAACCTAGCATGAGGGTAGCTTCTAAGGTATCTTCCTATTGCTCTGGTGATCACCATGTCCCGAACCTTCGAATTGACCCGAACACCTCCAACGGTGGTGCTACCTACCTCTCAATGGTGGGATGGCACTACCTTAAGGACATTTACACATCCTAATTCCTTAGGGTAGGTGGATGACTCATAGATACTTGCTCTAATTTCAAAACAAATCAAAAATACTTTTCACACCGACACCTTTTCAAAAAGCTTTCGAAAGCAACTTTTCAAACACTCTTGAGGACCGATACAAGAGTCGAACTGGAATTTTCAAAGAAACTTTTTAAAAAACCCACAATTGAAAAGCAAACAAACCTTTTGAAAACACAATGAGCAAGTATCTAAGAGCCCATGGATAACCATGGATAGAAAGGGTGCTAACACCTTCCCTTTCTATAACCTACCTCCCGAACCGAGAGCAATCTCTATAAGGAATTTTTCTGTGCTTTTGTCCTTTCCATGTTGGAGAATATAAAAGACGGTGGCGACTCTTGCTTCCGCGACATTTCGCGAACCAGCATTAAACAGTCAGTTCCAGATCCACCGATCACATCTGCCATGTTGTTCGTACAGTTGAAGCAAAATATGGCGGTGAAAGGAGCATGGAAACCTTCTGGGGAAATGAGTACCGCGTCGATACCGTTGCTAAGCGCATTGGAGGCCCCATCAAAGTACAGGGTCCATCGGGATCCTTGTTCAGGTCCGTCATATGGTCTGAAATCTTTAATGTTGTCCAATGTCATGATGTCTTCGTCAGGGAAGTCGAAATTCATGGATTGGTAATCTTCAATAGCTTGATGAGCCAGATGGTCAGCTAGCACACTTCCCTTTATATCTTTTTGGGTTGTGTACTGTATGTCGTATTCTGTTAGGATCATCTGCCATCTGGCTATCCTCCCGGAAAGAGCAGGCTTCTCAAAGATATACTTTATTGGATCCATCTTAGATATCAGCAAAGTGGTATGAGTCAACATGTACTGCCTTAGCCGGAGAGCAGCCCATACCAAAGCACAACAAGTTTTCGCGAGCAATGAATATCTGGTTTCACAGTCGGTAAACTTTTTGCTAAGGTAATAAATGGCATGCTCTTTTCGGCCAGACTCGTTATGCTGCCTCAGTACACACCCCATTGAATTCTCTAGGACGGTCAGATACATGATTAACAGTCTTCCCTCGACGGGTGGCATCAAGATAGGAGGTTCTAGCAAATACTTCTTGATTTTATCGAAAGCAATCTGACAGTCATCATTCCATAGAAATACCCGATCTTTCTTCAATATCTTGAAGATTGGTTCACAAGTAGATGTTAGGTGAGAAATGAACCTTGCAATGTAGTTTAGGCGTCCTAAGAAACCTCTGACCTCCTTCTCAGTGCGAGGAGCAGGCATTTCTTGTATAGCTTTGACTTTGGCAGGATCAACCTCGATGCCTTTGTTGCTGACAATGAAACCTAAGAGCTTACTGGACCAGACTCCGAATGTACACCTGTTTAGGTTTAGTCTGAGCTTGTACTCCTTCAACCTAACAAACAGCTTTTGCAAGTGATCAAGATGTTCTTCTTCAGTTTGTGATCGGGCTATCATGTCATCTACATAGAACTCTATCTCATGATGTATCATATCATGAAACAAAGCTACCATGGCGCGTTGATAGGTTGCCCCGACATTCTTCAGTCTGAATGGCATCACTTTGTAGCAGAACGTACCCCATTATGTGACAAAGGTAGTTTTCTCCATGTCCTCAGGTGCCATTTTGATCTGGTTATAGCCTGAGAATACGTCCATGAAAGAAAATACTTTATGCTGAGCTGTGTTGTCGGCCAGGATGTCAATGTGCGGAAGTGGAAAGTCATCTTTAGGGCTGGCCTTGTTTAAATCTCTGTAATCCATGCACATTCTCACTTTTCTGTCCTTTTTAGGCACGGGCACAATGTTAGCAACCCATTGTGGATAGGAAGTAACAGCCAGAAAGCCAGCATTGAACTGCTTCATAACTTCTGCTTTAATCTTCTCTGACATGTCAGGTCTCATGCGGCGGACCTTTTGTTTCACTGGTGGACAGTCTTCTCTTATGGGTAGACGGTATACCACAATGTCTGTATCGAGTCCCGACATGTCTTCTTATGACCAGGCGATGATTTCAACATAATCATGCAGTAGCTAAATTAGGCCCTCCTTGACACTCGGCTCTAGATTAGCACCTATCTTGATTTCCTTTTTGTCTTCCTCTGTTCCCAAGTTGATTGTATCCAACTGCTCCTCATGAGGCTGAATTGCTCTTTCTTCTTGCTGTAATAATCTGGCCAATTCCCCTGGCACCTCACAATCTTCCTCACCTTCGTATTCGACTTGGTAAACCAGATATTCAGAGTCACTAAAGGCTATAACGGTATCGTTACCCATGGGTTTCGGAATGGAAGGATACCTGCATTTGTGAGTGTGGGTGTGTGTAAGGGATAGCCATCTTAAAACAACAAAATGTAAAAGAAAGACAATGAGCACAAAAGGTTTAAATATGAAAAGTGTCCATGATTCATTAAATGACATATGAAAATGAAATAAGAACCCTTACAAATGGACCTATGTGCCCCGGGTAAGACACAAGGTTGAAAAAGTACGAATTGTTTGTGAATTATTACAGATCCAACAGAAATGGAAAAGATAAATTATTGTGGTATGAAAGTAATCAGAACAAAGTCTTTTGCTTCCCAGTTGCACAGTCCTCCGCCAACAGTAGGAAAAATCCAGTCTTCCAAGCTTCCCTCTTCTTCATTGTCCTCTAGTGCATTAAGCCCTTGGTGGCCGATCTTCACAGGTGGCCCTCCGGCACGGGCGCGATGCATAGCCTTCTGACCAGTTGAGGTGAATCCCAAGCCAAATTTGTCTGATTTGAAAGGAAAGTCTGGAAGCTTCCCCCAGATAGTGGATCCGCCTTCTTCAACTACTGCCCTAGCATCCTTGAGAGATGACATCCGAGGTGGTGGTCTTGTGATCACAGGATTTGAGGACACCGCTTTGGTCGCCGCTATTTCCTGAGAAACTTCTTTAAAATGTTGGAAAGGGGTCTCAATGAATTCGCCATCCAATTCTACATATCAGAAAGAATTTAGATGACTAATCATGTATTCCTCTTCACCGTGAACAATTATGATTTTCCCTTGGACGGGGTACTTGAGCATTTGATGCAAAGTGGAGGTGACAACTCCCGCGTTGTGAATCCAGGGGCGTCCCAACAGACAAGAGTATGAAGGATGGATGTCCATCACGTAGAATGTTGAATTGAACGTCTGGGTACCCACCTTGATCGGGATGTCCACCTCCCCATGGACCATCCTTTTAGAGCCGTCAAATGCTCTCACAATTATATTGCTGGGCTTCAGGGTTAGCCCATCATAATCCAATCTATCCAAGGCTTTCTTTGGCAAGACATTTAAAGACGACCCAGTATCAACCAAGACATGAGCTAGGGTGGTTCCCCTACACTCCACCAAGACATGTAGCGCGTCATTATGTTTTCTCCCTTTGGAGGTCAGGTCAGCATCGGAGAATCCCAGGCCATTGTCAGCTATTAAACTGGCTACACACTCTTGGAATTGATCAACCGAAGTCTCTTGCGACACGTGCATTGTCTTCAAAAACTTTACCAAAGCTTTAGCATGTGCCTCAGAACACAGCAACAATGATAACATAGATATTTTGGAGGGGGTCTTCCCTAGTTGTTCAACAACATCATAATCACTTTTCTTAATAATCCTCAGGATTTCTTCCATCTCCTTCTTGGATGTTTCAGGAATGACTAGTGATTGAGCCTTCGTCAGGACAGGCTCCTCTTGAACATTCTTTCCTTTTTTCTCAACAGTGGAAGTAGGGACAGGAATTGTATTGTCTTTGTTGGTGGGTACACTTGCAGGCACAATTACTGGTATAGGTGTAATCTTCGGAATGGCCGCGGGTGTAAAGACTGCTGTTGGAGGAGAAATCTCTGGAGAAAATATTCTTCCACTACGGGTAACTTTGCTTGTTCCGGCAATGTTACTGATGTCAGGATTATCCTCCTCAGAGCTTTCTTCTTCAATTGTCTGTTCAATCTGTTTGACACCATGGTAGTAGATTTCTCCACCATAGTTCCATGGTACCATTTTATCAAAGTGGTATAGGGCTGGCCCGGGCATTGTTATCTTCAACGGAGTAATCATTAGAGCAGATGTAATCCTAACGGGTTTTTTAGGAACCCTGGAAGGATTGGCGTATATGGTTATTATAGAAACTTCTGGAACTGGAATGGGTGAGAAATGGGCTTTCTCGAACAAAATTTCTTGATTATGAATCAACTGTTGGATTCCTTTCTTCAACAGAGGACAGTCAAATGGGGAGGATAGGCAAGCATGGCAATCTTGGTCACAACCTGGGAACACCCCAACATTCAACAAATTCAACTTGATGGTTAGGAGAGGTGTTAACAGCTCATCCATAGTAGAAACAAACAGATCTTCTCCCATGGCATTGGCATTGTGTCCATGCCTAGGCATCGGAGCGGAGATAACATTTGGTTTCTCAGGAGCTTCAAATTCAACTTCCTTTGCGTCGATCAGATCTTGAATCTTATTCTTCAGAGCCCAATAGTTGTTGGTGTCGTGCCCTGGACTTTCTGAATGGTACACGCATCTGGCATTGGGATGGTAATGTGGAGAAGCAGTGTTAGGATTTTTAGGGTCCTCTTTTAGCATGGCCAGGTTCAACTTCAAGATATGTGGTAGGACTTGAGCAGGAGTCATGTTTATCTTGGTGAATTTCCTTACAGGCCTTTCCACCCTTTGCTGGTTATTTCTCGGCTGGTTGTTTCTCGGCTGGTCTGATGCAGACTTTTGAATCATAATGGCCCCCACTGTTGGTCTTCGTTCGGTTCTTCCCTGATTCCTCTGGGAATAGACAAAAGACACTTCCTTCTTTCCAGTGAATGGCTTTTTTACAACAGCAGAGGTAGATGCATCCTTCTGAATTTTCCCGCTTCTAATACCGGCTTCCACCCTCTCGCTAGTTAGAATCAACTCAGTGAAACCTGCAGAGGAGCTTCCAATCAGGTGATTAAAGAAAGGACCTGACAGAGTCCCCAAGAACATGTCCACTAGCTCTCTTTCAGATAAAGGTGGTTGCACCCTTCCGGCTAAATCCCTCCATTTCTGGGCGTAGTCTTTGAAGCCCTCATTGGACACCATTGCCATACTCTGCAGCTGAGTACGGGTTGGCGCCAAGCCGGTGTTGTATTGATACTGTTTATAGAAGGAGACTTCCAAATATTCCCAATTATGGACATCTACTCTCTCCAACTGGTAGAACCAATCAAGTTGTGTTCCTGACAAACTGTCCTGAAAAAACTGGACCCACAAATCTTTGTCAGAAGAATGTGGTTGAATCTTCCTGACATAGGATCTGAGGTGTATTTTTGGGCAAGACACCCCATCATACTTAGCAAACAGTGGAACTTTAAACTTAGGAGGGATTACAATTCCAGATACCAACCCTAACTCCTCAAAATTCAGCCCTGGTACTCTCTGTATCTCCATAGCAGCTAGACGTTCTTCCAAGTTTTTGTATTTGTCATCGGCCAGAGGGTACTACTGTTCAGAGTAGTCCTCTTCCTCCTCTTCTTCTGCTTTAGAATCAGATGGCACTACCGTTCCCTTTCCTTTTCCTTCCCCCTCTTCATATGTTGATGGGAATTCCAAAGTCCGTCTGGCCTGTCCTTCAAACCTTCTGCCCACGATAACCACACCGGCTCGCTTCTTCTTCTTTTTCTCTTTATCTTTCTCTAGAAGAGTCTTGAGCTCCTCCTGCCCCTTGGCCAAGGTCAAGAGTAGCTGTTGAAATTGTGAATTCTGAGCTTGTATGTCTTTGACCGTTTGTTCTAGATCCATCTTGGTGAAATAAAGAACAGATAGATGAGGAAACTTGGTGTGAAGACCTGTTTATGCATATGATGAATGATATGTATTCATGTAATGCTTTCAAGGATTCAGAAATTCAAATTTGTTTTAAACAAAAAAGAAACACACGTCATATTAATAAGATAGAATTGTTAGTACATCAATTCCCCTTGGGCAAAATAATACAAAATTCTAAGGTAAAAAGACGTTGTGCATCCTCTTTGGTGCAATGTAGGTGTTGAGAGTCTGCTCTTCGTGAAGTAGCCGAGTGAGTTCCAAAACCTTCTTCTCGCTTGCGTAGAATTGGGCTTCGAAAGTGTCACTCTCTCCCTTGAGCTGTATCCAACTCCTTTGTAGATCTTCGAGTGATGTTGGCATGTCAGGATGTAGGATGGTGTATGGAACCTCTCCTTCCTTAACAGGCTCTATAATCACTGGGAGAATGGAGGGATAAGGCATCATAAGACTTTGGGCACGGGTTCGTACCCACTTGAGGTAAGGATCAAGAGGGATGGAATTCTTGTGTCCCAAGGTCTTACTGTCTACCTTGTTGGGCATCCTCCAAGCTCGGATGAATCTTTGACGAAGTCCTTGATTGTCGTTATCGAAGTCGAAAACCAAACCTTGAATCAGCATATCATGTGGGCCATCCCTTCGGGCATAACCAAACTGTCTCAGGGCCAAGCAAGGGTTGTAGGTGATGCCTCCCCTAATGCCAAGTAGAGGGACATTAGGAAATTCCCCACACCGGTCAATGATGATAACATTCTCTCTGGATCGAGAACACCAATGAATATCTGAATGTGTAAGAGTCATCAATCGTTGTGACCACCTCAAACCTTGCTCATTCTTCAAGACTGATTGGGGAAGATGAGAAATAAACCATCTTGCCAGGAGAGGAGTGCAACACATGAGAACACCTCTTTTCCTCATTGTACGAGTGTGAAAAGAGTAGAGGATATCCCCAAGCAATGTAGGCACCGGGTTGCGAGTCATGAAGATTTTGACAGCACTAACATCTATAAGTTGGTCAGGGTTAGGGAACAAGACCATCCCATAGATGAGAAGAGCTACAATCTCCTCAAAAGCTTGTAAGTCCAAGGAATTCCAGCAGCTTTGGGCCTTCTCAAACAAGAACTTTGCCAAGAATCCTTTGACAACACTTCTAGTTTCCCAATGGGTTATGACATCAGATGAATGCAAGTGCAGGGCTTGAGAAATCTCTTCTGGCTTTGGATCTCTTTCCGTACCGTTGAAGGGTAGTTGATTGAGAATAGGAATCCTCAAGAGTTGAGAAAATTCCTCCAAAGTGGGCACAAGCTGGTAGTCAGGAAATGTGAAGCAGTGATGCAAAGGGTTAAAGAACTGGAAAAGAACTTTCATCATGTCTTCCTCTGTGTTGGAAGTGACTAAGTTTAGAAGACGACCATGCCTCTCGGTGAATGGAGAATTCTCAGGAATCCTTGAAGCTAGCTCCTTGAGTTGTGGAGGAATTCTTACAAGGTTGACTTGGACAGTTTTCCTGCGAAGTGAATCCATAACCTACAAAACAAGAATAAAGATGAATCTCCAAAATCCTTGAAATGGTTAGTGGATGCATATGATGCTTCATGATGTTCATGATGTTATGCACAAGTATATATGTACAAGCAAATCACACAAGTTCCTAGTTTAGGATTGCATGGGGTTTCATAGGTAAGTACCCTCTTGAAGTTTAGATGGCTCAACCTGTCCTAGAAATAGTAACTGGGTTCTAAGGAGCTCAATATCACTAGATTGTTTCGTTGTTCATTGTTTCAATTCAGCCTCTTTACTGGTGACCGAAATATTCCAAGGAACCAACCCTCAATGAGTGTAGTATCGAGTATCTACCAACTTCAGACTGCACCAAATCCGGTCATCTCACTATATCGTAAAAGGCCAAGTTGGTCAAGTAAGGTTCTAGAAGTCCATTAGTGCTTTATGACATCACTCAGCGGCCCCGTATTCTCTTTGGTTGACTCAAAGGCTACCGGTACCCACAAATATTTCAAACTAATATAGCTATTTCTTAGACCATGTCGGTATACCCCGCACAGTTTCCACAACGTATTGTTATTTACCTATGAATGTTTCCCAAATCCGGGTAGAGGATTCAAACCCAAACAATAGGACCAAAATGTAAAGCAAACAAGTCAAGCAAGATAAGCATGTAAAGATGATCTAAAACCCTAAGGTAACCCCACTTTTATAATGATCCCCAGCAGAGTCGCCAGTTCTGGTGATACGGTGGTAGAACTGACTTGAGGTTTTGTGTTTGTGTTTGCAAATGTTGCGGTTTAGCAAGAGTCGCCACCGACTTTTATTTTATCCAAAAGGAAAGGTAAAAAAGCACAGGAAAGAACTTTGAGATTGTTTTTGGGTTCGGGGGGTAGATTATGAAAAGGGAAGGTGCTAGCACCCTTTTCATCCATGGTTTTCCATGGGCTCTTAGTTACTTGTTTAGATCACTTGCTTTGATTTTGAAATTGTTTGAAATGGTGCTTTGTGTGGTTTTGAAAGTATTTTGAAAAGAGTCCATCGTTTAGGCAATCTTTGTAATGATTCTCGTTCGTAAGAATGTATACAAAGATGTTTGTCTTTTGAAAAATGTTTCAATGTTTTGAAAGTTGTTTGGAAATGTTTTGAAATGTGTGTGTGTTTGTTTGAAAATAGCAAGGATTGTTTGAAAGAGAGCAAGTAACTAGGAGCTATCTACCCTACTCAAATGTCTTTCCTATACATTTTTATTCCTTTGACATTGTTGATTTACCATTGATTTAGTAAACAACCCTATCTTTGGATGTTAAACGGGACGGGCGTGGGTCATCGTATGACCATGATAGCAATATTGCCAAGTATCTTAGCAAGTTTTAAGGGACCAATATTATTTGTTTTTAGGCAACCTTTTGATAGCGTCATCGAGGGACTATGATCTTTTGTTTTGTTTTCGTTTTGTTTTGCCAAGATACTTTGCATGCATACCATGGCCATGTATTTTAAGACAACCAAGTGGGTGAAACCCTAGGGGTGCTTGTGTGAAATGTGTTGTCATTTTACATGCATTTTGATTGTCTTGGATTAGGTCATGCTATTTGTTTGATTTTTGTCTTATCATGCAAAACCCTAGTTTTACTAAACATGTATATAATGCGATAAATTGCGTAAAATAAATCTAAGCTATTACAACAATTATTATGGGAGGGGGGATACAAGTTTTTGAATGGGGATATTTGCACAAAAATACACCCTAATATACTATTACAACCCAATTGAATTATTGTACAAGATAAATAAATATGCAAATATTTAAATATGCAAATAAAATGTATTTATGCAAAAAAAGGTTTTGTATTTGTTTTATGTATGAGAAAATAAAATTATTTAAGTCCTAAAGAATAAGAAAAAATAACATTATTATTTTTGAAAGGGGAAACCCAAAATTTGATTTAAAAGAAAAAATATGTTTTCTATATTATTTATTTTATCCATTTATGTACAAGAAAAAATAAATAAAATTATTTACAAATATTAAAAATTAAAATATATGTGGAAATAATATTTTATGTGTATGAATAATAAAAATAAAAATGTATGATATTTTTAAATGTGTTTACTATTTATTTTAAAAAATAGATTCTATTTATTCTAAATAATCAACATTTTATGCAAAAAATAAGATAAAAAAATAAAATAAAATGCAAAAAATTAAGAAAATATTTTTGTGATCTTTTAATATTCAGAAAAAATAATTAAGTCAATAAACATAAAAATATGAGAAAATATGCAAAAATATAAAAATATGCAAAAGGGGTGCAAATAGTAGTCAGGGGGGGGGGGGTGTGAAAATTCAAAACAGGAGGCCCAAGGTGCGCCAGGCCCAGGACTTCATCCCTGTCCTCCAGCCTCTCCCAAACGTGCACGTTTTTGCTTCAAACCTGTATCTTGCTCTAGCTTGCATAAAATAAAAAACTTATAACACACAAAATGTAGCTTATGATCTCACGATTTCAGTGATATAAAGTTTGTGACCTAACTCTAAAAGACCAGGGAGAATTTCAGTGGCCCTAATTCCTGACCTAATTTTTTCATGAACTTAAAGCTTCAAATTCTCACTACTCAGTTAATATAAATGACAACTATGCATATGTACAACTTCAGCAAGTTAAGGACTACATTTTTGCTTCACAAATCGTGACTTAAGGATGTCTAAATAAAGAGACAGAGATTTGAAAAATACCTTGTTCAACTGAGTTTGGCTATGGTAATGTGGGGACTTTGAGTGAGGCCTGAGGATCGTGTGAGCTTCCTTGAAGTTCCCTCAAGTTATTCCAATGCTTAGCTTGCCTTGAGGATGCTTGGAACTCCCTTTAGAAGTCAAACTGCAACCTTCAAAAGTGAGAATGGTGATGTCTAAAGCAGAGCTCACAGAACCAGGACAATGGCTTGGATAGTTTAGATGTGATGTATGGAAGGTGTTCCAAGTGTTAAATGGAGAAACACACGAGCCAATATTGAATTGGCAAGAGTTTTGCAGAAGCTTCCCTGTTTGGGAAGAAATTTGTGTTTTTTGGGTTTGAGGGTGTTTTAGATGTTGTGCACTCGTGTTCTAGCTTGTAACAAATTTGTGAATCTGTTTTTGAATGATGCCAAGTCTTCTCTTTTATCAGATGTACAAGTTCCCTTGACTTTTGCAACTTTTCTTGCTTTAGAAGAAAGTTGAAGTGACTTAAGTTAAAATGCTGTACTTGCTAGTTCTAGGGCTGATAATAGTTGGTATGCTCTGCTTAATTCCTATGGAAATTTTCTGCACCATAAGAACAAGCCCAAGGCTCAAGGCTGATAAAGTTTGCAAAAGCTTGCTTTATCAAAATGGCATTGTGAACTTTTGGCCATTTATGGAATTATTCTTTGTACAATGCTCTAAAGGTCAAAATAAAGCCATTATCCCATGAGTTTTCATTTAATTATGGACTGTAGAAGGGATTTAGGACCTGTAATGCAAGGTACAAGCATGCTTGATCAGATTTGCAACATGGTGCATTGTAAAAATGGCTTGAACAAAAATGACAAAATGCCATTTTCTCTTCTTCGATTCTCCCTAACCACAAATGATCTTGGAGAGTTCTTGGACATTTTGGAAATCTTGCAACATGATCTACAATCCATCTTTGAAAGGCATTTTGAGATACCTCTTGGAACTAGGTGAAAAATTTCCATGAAGTTGGGTCAAAAACCTGCCTAAATTAGGGCAAATTTTCACTAAGTTAAAAAGTTTATGGACCCCTATTCACAAATTCATATCTTGAGATCCAAGCATCTTTTTGGGAAAACTTTGTGCATAAAAGTTGTATATTTCATGTAGGACTACAACTTTCATGTTGGAAGTTTTCTTTGAATCCACTTTCATCATGGTGAAAAAGTTGGGAAAAGTTGGGAAAAAATAAGAAATTTTCCATACTTAGAAAAATTCTAACTTATGAAAATTTTCAAATTAAAACCCTAATTTGCAATTTTAGGTTTCTTGGTAAAAAAATTTCACATTTTGACATATCTTGATGAATTATGACCCTTGGCACTTGATTTTTACCAAAAAAGTCAAAGTTTGACTTTTCAGTGTACAGTTGACTTTTAATCAGTTGATTGCAAAATCCATCTGTCAATCCTATGCATTTGAGATATTTTGATCCATGTAATTAGGTCAAGATGATGCCATTGAGTCCTTGAAAATCATTCTTGAATCCAATTGGTCATTGGCTAGGTTAAAAATCAGAAATTGCCCTTTCTCAATCAAAACCCTAATTTTGACCATTTTCCCCTTTTGATGCTTTGATCAAATTTCTTGAGGAGTTGTGATCCAAACTTGATCAAATGATGCATATGAGTCTAAAATGTTGTTGTGGATAAAAAATTATGAAGTTTGACTGTAAATTGGCCATGGTTGACTTTTCCCCCAATACAGCTGATTTTTAAGTCAACTGTCCAATTGACTGAGCAAAAATGTGATTCAAGGATTGAAACTTGGTATGAGCAATCTTAGGGGTACAAGATGGTGTATGAAGGTCACATGAAGCATTGGTGATCCAGAAGTATTTGTGCAAACTCAAAACCTAATTTCAGGTTATCAGTGCAAGGAGATGTCTTGAGCTGACCAAACCCTAATCTTGTCTTGAGTTCAGGAAGTCTTGTGAGGAAAAATCTTGATAAATGAGAGGGCAAATTTTGGGGTACAACACAACCCATAATTCATTGATCCTCAATTGAAGCACAATAGAAAAAGACCTAATTCTTAATCCTTGAAGAAGAAAACTTTGCAACTTGATGTAGAGGAAGTCCTTGATAGACATTCCTCAAAACCTTAATGGTATATTTCAATCCTCAAAGAAGAATTAGATGAATCATTCTCTATTGATGTAGAAACCTCAAATCCCAAATGAAACCCTGATTGGCACGACTGAGCAACCTAAGAGATAGTAACCGAGGAGCAAACCCTAATTTTTAGTCACACATAGGGAAATAAACCCTAATCCAAGATCTTTATGAATTTGAATGAGAAACGACCTTGTACATGGATGAATAAGAAACTCATGATAACCATACTTCAAAACCTGATTCCACTATCCGCTGCCCAGGGAGGATCCAAGGAAATCAATTGTAGAATGTAGAGGCCTAAACCAAAATTGAACCCTAGTTAGCACAACCACTGCTGATTTGAACCACTGGCTTATTGAAATGTAGGAATTATGTGTGAATGACCTAATGAGAATGATGCAAATGAAATGTAAAGCCTAAGCCATATAAAAGTGAAAAGGTAGGGCAAATTTTGGGGTACAACACCCTTCAATCGATTCTTTCATAGTAAATGGGCAAAGGTTGAATAATTACATAGAGGATAGCATAACCACCTACTACTCCTTCCATAACATTGTCTAACCTCCTTCAGCCTTGCAACCAACCTAATCTCAAGAATTCGTCGAGCCAAGGACGTTAAACAAAGCGATGCATGGGAGGAAACCCACACAATTTTAAATTTGAATTATTTTTTTTTAATTTTAGTTAATAAATGTCTAACTTGTGTTTATTTTCTTTCCAAGACTACAGCATTCCACTTAGCCAAAATTTTCAACTAAAATTATTTCAGGATGCATACCATTAATGAAGAAGAAATCAACTTCAGGAACAAAGACCAAAGAAGGCGTTATGCCATATTAGCTGAGAGAACAATTTCACCTACCTGCTACCCAGATTTTCCTTCTTTGGTTTACTTAGGACTTGTTGAAAGTATTCGCTTTATGTTTGATTAAATAAGTTGGGAAAGATTCTTAATAGTAAAGCACCCTACTTACAAAAATCTGACGTTGGAATTCCTAAGTTCATTCAATTTCCAACCTAACCTCGGAGTAGGACTAGATAGAGGATTAACTAACTTTAGACTCTTTAGTAGAGAGCATCGTATTACCTGTAGAGAAATAGCTAGATCCCTTGGTTTCCACTATAGCCCCAATGCCTTCTCGTAAATTCCAGAAGATATGCAATGTGAATTAGATTACTTCTGGAGTGAAATCACTGATGATCTTTACCCCGATCATGAAGCCATGAACAAAACCCTAATCCATATTCCTGCGATTAGGTTTTTCCATATGACCGCATCCCAAACATTCTTTGGAAAAGCTAAAAACCAAACAGGTGTAACCAAAGAAGAGATGTTTTTCATCTTGAGTGTTTACAAAAATTGCCCCATCAACTATGCAACCTTCCTACTGACAAATATCAAAAAGGTTTCTAACCAAACCATAGAGAATATTTATGTGGAAGGATTAGTTACTCACATTTCTATAGCACTAGGCTTGCGCAATCGTGCCCATCTGACCCAAACTTGCAGATACAATCTTTTGGATATTGACCATTTTCTAAACTATAGTTTAGTAAGGCTTGAAGGACCCAACCAATTTAAAATTCTTATTAATTATGAGGTAGTCCACCATTTCACCTTACCAAACCAAGAGTTCACTAGTGTCCACAACAAAAACAACTGGCGATACCAACTATAGAACCAAGATGAAAATCATGCACAACCCGAGTCTCCTTTCTCAGATGTACCTTCATCAAAATCTTATGATAAACATTCTATTGAATTTGAAATACACGCTTTAAGATGGAAAATAACAACCCTCCACCCTAAACAAAGAGAACAAGCCGATAGATTTACTGAGTAAATGGACCGTTTATTCCAAGAAATTCACTCGTTGAGGAAAGCTAATGGACATCATGGCCACTAATATGATCACACACCATGTTTTATCATTCCTTTATCACCTTAGATTAAAATATTGAGAATAATATTTGATTTAAGTGTGGGAGAGGAGCTTTATTCTCTTTCTAGTTATATTTCCCGCTTTCTAGTTAGATTTAGATTTAATGTTTTCAAGTATTCTATTTTTGAGCCATACCAAAAAATTTGCTATCTATTGAACTTTTTCCTTTTCTTGAGCCATACCGAAAATTTTTGCAAAAATTAATAGTGGTTGTTTTAAATTATGGCTATTAGACAAGTTTAGAATAGGTTATATAGATTTGGGAAATATCCCGAAATATCAATATCGTTTTAACACCGTAAGTCTCTCTAATATAAAGGTCAATTTGGATAATTATTATGCATTCTCCTTAAAATGCCACCCTTAAATAAAGCCTTAAGTAGTTTATTTTAGCATCCGACACCATCCTAAACACACTCTAGAAAAAGGATAACTGATGAATATAAGTGAGTGATCCTAATTTAATAATAATTAAAAATAGGGAATCAACCCTCTAAGTTAGGTGACCCTTACCAGGTCATTTATCCCAACGGTTGTGGAACCTGCAAAAACTTAAAACCCATTCTTAGTTGGCTCAGAGGTTTCTAGTACTGAACTTGGTAGGGAAGACTACGGTCTGATCCCCCGTAGCTACAATTGGGAAATAAATGGGGTATATCACTTTGGGTACCAAAACCCCGTATACAGGATCAGAATCATATGAGTGTGTAGGGATAAAGGGCTTAATGTGATTGCTCATGAATGAAAAAGGATGAAAAATGGGATGAGTAAGTTAAGTTTGACAATAATGGCATTACTCATATTGATTTGTACGGGAGAAAGACTTGTGCCCGCTAATTGTGTAATGTGTTATTATGATATTCTTGTTACATGCAACTTAGTAACTATCGACATAGCCTCGTTCGAAACAAATGTCTTTAAGCCCATAGAATCATGATGTCACTGTTAATGTTTATTTTGCTTGAGGATAAACAACGGTTCAAGTGTGGGAGAGTTTGATGACTCTGAAATCCACTGATTATTTGACTTAATTTGCATACACTTTCTAGCTACATTTCTATATTTATGTTGGTATTTTCTCTTTGTTTCAGGAACGAGTGAAGAAACGAGGCGAAATGGACAAGAAACAAAGAAAAAGTGCAAGTCTTAAAGCATGGTCACCTCCATGGTTACCATCCTAGGGTAGCCATGGGTGGTCCAACCATGTTCCAATGGCTGACCAAGTCATGTCAACTTAGTGAGCATGGTGGTATCCATGAAGGGTGTGGCAGTCGCCACCCTTTGCATGACCAGATGGTTACAAATGGGCTTACTTATACACCAAGAGTCCACCCACACCTCCTATTTTCTCTCCACGACTATAAAAAGTTCTAGGTGACTTTTAGGGTGTTTAGAAGCCTATAAATACCCCCTAGATACACCATTTTTTATCATCCTTTATTTTATGCACACTTAGGTCACACTCTGTCCAACCATATCCAGATCCCTTCACACTGAAGCGTATCTTGTTGCATGATAAGTTTGTATTGAAGATTGGAGCACCTGTATAAGTTTTATTTCTGAACATTTATGTCAGCTTATTTGTACCAGATTTAGACTCAGTTTGGAGCAGGTTTATTAATTTATTTCCGCATTTACTTTATTTGCTCGCATTATTTATTGCTTTATTTATCGCATTTACTTCTATTGCACCGTTTATTTTCATGTTTATATGCGCACTTAAATTCTTTATCGCTTTATTTTAAAATACCATGTCCGACTAAATTCTTAATGCTGAGATGTGAGGATCATCAATAGGAGATGCTTCATACATGGTCTTTGTAGGATTGCTTAATGGGCTATTTTTAATTTAAATACAATCTTTTTGCACTTATTTTAATCTTCTTACATTAAAGTAAAGCACTGAAATGTTGGGTAAGATCTAAAGTAGTCCGACACAAAAAGATTAAGATTGATTTGTTTTTGGTTAACAAATACCGTAAAAGAACTTTGTTAGTTACTCGGGGTTATTTAACATTGCTAGAGGAGGTTTTAAAACTATTTGTGGACGTGTTCATAGGGTTAGGATCCGGTTATCTAGGTGAAAGCATGTAACCCTTCCAAGTTAAACTATCCAATTAAAAATACTTTTCAACTAGGTTAAGAGTTAGATTTATTAAAAATAGGTTCACTATTTTAACGCAATGGGCACCGTTCATATGTGACAAGTGAACGGGTAGATTTAAAGAGTAAACTCGGTTCTAAATTGACGAAAGCGACAGTTCCCGTTAAATGAATTCTTTTCAAAGTAGAAAACATTTCCCTATAGGAGATCTTTATAGAGACCGCTAGAGTATTGTTGATTGATGTGAATTACATTTCCAGAATCATTATTAATCTGCTTCTATTAAAAATTTATTTACTTTCATCTCTTTCTTATTACGTTTTCAATTGTCTTAGATAAATACCGTAGAAACTAGTAGAATAATAATTGACTTTGGTCTATGTGGTTTAATAATCTCTTAAAATTACCTCATTAGGCTGTACACTTGCAGTTAGAAAATATATACCAAGTATCCCATGATCAGTTATTGATTAACTTGACTTATAAAAGTAAGTCACCACTGAACTTTATTGTTTCCAAGAAAATGGAAAAGATCAAAACCCTATATTAAACATGCAATGCAAGAAGCAAAAACTAAAAGCAAATCACAAAGAAGAGATCTAAGGTATGGGGGTTGGTTATACAAAGGGAAAATATTAACACCCTAAGTATATATAGTACTCTATAGGAACCTCTTATAATATTAGTTTTTTAGTTAAAATTGGTTTGTTTGCAAAAGGATGTGGAAATGAGAAAAGAAATATATTTTATTATATTTTTTTTTTGAAAGATATAATCTTATACCTACATACCAATGAAGGATCAAAACCTCGTAGTTCATGGTAAAAATAACAAAATGTTTGTTGTGATTGTTTTTAGGGGAAGGGACATTTTTTCATCTTAAGAAGAATACTCAACTAATCAACCCACAAGTAAGAGAAGATGGATCTTGCATCATCATGAAGGAATGTATCTTAATTTGGATATAAGATTAACAAGTTGCCATAGCTCGCTCGAGTGGAAAGAATTAAAATTTACTTCTTTCATTACTATGGGGATAGGAGAATCATATCTCAACTATGAAGATGACTCATGTCTAATCTCTTTGAGAAAAGATTTTAATTTTGAAAAGCCAAGTGTCTAAAAGGATTGGGTTAGGATGAATCTCTTTTAGTCTTTTGAAATTGTTTAATAAGCTTAAGTATTTTGAAGCATTTATTGAAAAAAAGAAAAGTTGAAAATGAAATGACAAAGTCAAGGTTTTTTAATGAAAGTGGTGAAAGTTTGAAAATGAGATTAGGGTTAAAGTTCACAAGAACACACACGATAAACATTCACAAGGATATTATACAAAGGGTAAACCTATGGAGATGATCACAAGACAAAGACAGGTGCATGACTATCAAGTATACACTATAATTCCTTTCCTTGGATTTAGACACAAGTACTAACACAACAAAGTATAAACACTAATCACTAATACATGAAGGTTAGGATTACTAGTAAAAAATGTAATCACACATGGAACAAAGGATGAGGACAAGATCACAAATTAGCATGGCTTTTAAGAGAGTCGTTTAAGAAAAATGTTAAATCAAAGTGAGGTACCCTAAAGGTGTATATCTGCAAGTGTGTTATATTCAGTTAGTTTTTGTCTTTTTGTTAAGTTTGCTAGCATTTGATTATTAGTTTTTTCATACACGCCTAGTTACTAGCAGTTAATATATATTACAAAATATTAAAGTGCATGAACTTAAAGCTACGCTATTACAATGCTTTGGGGAGGGGATTTACATGTCTAAAAATGAGGGGGATAAAACAATAAATATCCTAGTTTTAATCTGTTACATCCAGTGAGCAGGTACATTAATAATAAAAATGAGAAATTAAATAAACGTGCGTAAAATTGAAAATAACATCTAAAAATATCCTAAGAAATAAAAATATTTTTGTTTTGTTTTTATTTTAAGAAAATATAACTTAAGTCTATTTAGCTTTAATTTCAAGAAAGAGGTTAAAATAATTAATTAACTATTTACAAAGTTAATTTAATTAGAAAAAACAACTAGCCTAATTTTTTTTTTGTGATTTTTGATTTAAGGTCAATTTAAATAAAAGATGGTCAATAAAGAAATGAAAACAAAAATAAAAATAAAACAAGAAGCATCCTTCGATTGCAGGGAGATGATGTCTTTCGATTCTATGAAGGGAAAGTTGTCTTTCGATTGCCCCTTTGATCCAGTGACAGGATGTGGCTTTCGACCCAGAGGGAACTGCTGGAATTGCCTGATGGATCACTTTTAAGGGTACTACATATGCAAACATGTTGGAAAAAAACAAAAAGCATGACCTGGATGCCCTACCCAGGTCTTTCGATTCTGCATGCGTTTGGTCTATTCAGGCTACATCTGCAGTAAGTGTTAGCAGCAAAACAAAGGTAGGCCTAGGGTCAAACCCATATATTTATTCTTTAACAACAAATCGAATGAAACTTACAAATGTTGATGTGTCATGCAAATGTAGAGATTGATATTTTTACCAATTCTTACCAATGGTTGATGGATGAATATGTGATAATAGGTGTGGGTACCCTTGTTTGATGATTGCTTCGAGTTGGCTTCTGGACGTGGGTACCTTTGTTTAAGGGTTGCTTTGATTTGGATCACTTATGAGATTTTTGATAACTTTGGTGGATTTATGGGGCAGCGTATCTCCAATGTGTGTGTAACTGTCTTTGTCTTGCAAGCATGCTGTTTATATAAAGTAGAAGGGAGGGGACAATAAGACAATAGTTTAAACTGCCATAAAAAATGTTTTCAAGGCCATGAATGAAGTTTTGTAACGTTGGCCAAAAACATGGGATCTTGTCCTTTTTTCGAAATTTGAATGTATATGGACATTTTGGCTCCTTCGAATGCCCTCTAGTGTTGCTATTTGATTGGCCTCAAGTTGCCTCTTTCGAATGGACCTCTTGTGTAGCTTTCGACCGGGCCTTCTGCATGCTTCTTCAAATGTACCTCTTGTGTACACTTCGAATGGCTCTAGTATTACTTCCTTCGAATGGGTCTCTTATGCGGCTTTCAATTGGGCCTTCTGCATGCTTCTTAAAATTTACCTCTTGTGTACCCTTCGACTGGCTCTAGTATTAATTCCTTTGAATGTGGCTCTTGTGTGGCTTTCGACTGGGCCTTCTGCATGCTTCTTCAAATGTACTTCTTGTGTACCCTTCGACTTGCTCTAGTATCACTTCTTTCGAATGTGTCTCTTGTGTGGCCTTCAACTGGGCCTTCTGCATGTTGAAGTGTATTTAATTGTTTCAAAGGGGGTCTACGCCCAGTCGAAACTTGCACAAAGGCAGCCTATGCCTTTTGGATGCTAGCATGAAATAAGTCAAGGCAGGCATAAAGAAGGCCATTGCTTAGACGAAGCTGGCACAAAGGTGGCCAGTGCCTTGTGGGTCGAAAGCAACTTTGAAGGAGTCTTGGCCTTATGCTGAAGACAAGCTGAAGAGGGGGACTTTGTCTTAGTGAATCTAAGGCAGGCGTAAAAGGGCTTTAGTCTTGATGAATCAAAACACACTTGTAGGGGGTTCTTGCCTTGTGCATAAAAGGAAAGTCGAAAGAAGCTTTTTTTTTGCCTTGTGCGCTGAAGGCTGGCTGAAAAGGGATTATTTGCCTGGTCGAAGAAGGAATTAAGCATGCTTTGAAGAGACCAAATGCCAAGACGAAACAGGAATCCATATTGCATGCAGGTAGCCATTGCATTTGTGAGTCAAGCCATCATGCAAAGCCAAAGGTGTAATCAAAGGAGCACTAACAAGAGGCCCTTCCTTTATGAATCGAAGGAAGTTGTTTCCAAGGAAATACATGCCCAGACGAAGCTGGTGTACAACAAACAAAGCAAAAGACCAAGGCTTCAATCGAAGCTTGGAAATTTGAGGCAAACTTGGAGGAGGTTAGGTGCTCAAATGAAGCTTGTCCAAATACCAATTGAAAGTCCTTTTATCATGCCAAACGAAGGATTTTGTCAAAATTCCAATCAAAGACTCCTTGTTCATCTTAAATTAATTATATCTTTCCTTTAATCAAATGCTTGTGATCACCATGTAAGAGTAAGATCTTTGGAAAATATGATAGGGAAAATTTTCGGGTACAACAGCTGCCCTTATTCAATCTTCTCAAAACAGAGGATTTAGATTGGCTTGTCTACCTTTCGTAATCTGAAGGTGGAAGATGATTGAACACTAGAGTGCCCAGAAATTTGCACTCGCATAAAATGACACTGATGATTGATGATGTAGGGAATGGGCTTACAGATGCCATTTGGATGAGATGACAGAGAGTCGTCAGAGATGGGCTTAAAGATGCCATCCAAAATAGATGTTGAATTACACATGGTCCCTTTAGGGTTCCTGTTCCTGCTGTGTGAGGAATAATCCATTGGGGAATGTGGGTTTCTGTTATTCTCCTATTTGAGGAAAACTCTGTGGGGAATAGAGTATAGGAACTTCAGTTGTCCATGGTTCTGTTGAAGAGTTATCTCTAGAGAGATGACAGTTTGCTATATTATGGTTGAAGTCCAGGTTTCCAGTGGTTTTCTAGGGGTAATGGAATTAGTCGTTACCTAAAAATGTATTAGAAAGAGCATGTGTATGGCTGCTTCAGGATGAGTCAGTGTTAGTCTGCACCTGAAGATATATAAGAAGGAACCCCTATAAGATTGCTTTGTCTGGTCATGTAGATAGATTTTATGTTTGGTTTCAGGTGTTAATCTACAATTAACTTGTTCACAGATAGTTGTCCCGTCTGGCTTCACGTACTAATCTAGAATCTTAAAATTGCCAGTTGTTGAGATAGTTGTCCTGGCTTGTTACAGGTATTAATATGGAATTTGGAATTTGTCAGTCGTCCACAGATAGTTGTCTTGGCTTATTATAGGTATTAATCTGGAACTATGTTTTTGTTTGGTCGTTAAGATAGTTGTCCTGTCTGGTTTCAGGTATTAATCTCTGATTTAAGAAAGAAAGATAGTTTTCTTGGATTGTTCCAGGTATTAATCTTCAATCTCTTCATGTAGATAGTTCTCCTGGCTTGTTACAGGTATTAATCCATAGTCGGTGGTCCACAAATAGTTTTCCTGGCTGGTTTCAGGCATTAATCTGGAACTTGTTTTGCTGGTCACATAGATAGTTTTCCCGTCTGGTCTCGGGCATTAATCTGTAACCTGCTGCATCTGTTGGTAAACCCGTTTTGTTTCGGAAGTTCATACCACTTGGTCGTGCAGATAGTTTCCCCGTCTAGTTTCGGGCATTAATCTTTGACTTGCTGTAAAAGTTGATAGCATTTGTCTATTTGCTAATTTAACCTGAAAAGGTAAAATCAGTTTCATGCGATGTCATGATGTATGAATTACATGATGATCCCAAAATAAATGAGATTATGATATCTGTATTTGTATGCACATGCCATGATGTATGAACATGTAATGTTGTTGTGCAGGATCTTTGTCTGGGAAAATAAATCCATGACTGCTGTTGGGAAGTTGAATCTCAGACTGCTGTTGGTGAGTGAAGAAAGTGATTCTTAAATTTCCATTGGGGATGGAGATAGTTATGTTGGTGATTCCCTTTCTCTTTCGAGGATCTTCTACTTCTGTTTGAGAATGATTTTGCCGAGAGGAAGAGTTCTGTTGGAATGTTTCACCAATTTGGAGAAATAAACTCCGCTGGGGAATAAACTTCCGTAGCTAGAGAAATAAACTCTACTGGGGATATGGTTTTATAAACTACTTGAGTTTTATAAAACTTTGTTGCGGAAGGCGAACTCCATAAACTGCTTGGGGGTTTCGTGGAATTCTTGTAGGGGAATCTTGAGAAGCCTGACGGCTTCACTGGGGATTTTGGAGCAGTAACTGGAGATTTTTGCTTCTGCCGGGGATGCGAGAACAACTGACATCAATAAGTTACCTGCTAAGAATATGGCAGTGACCTTGTAGTAAAATGCCTCTGCCCTTGTACCTGCTGGAGAAGGTATCTGTCGGGGAAGACATATGCGGGGATTCTTGTGGATAGCCCTTAGATATTGTCTTGTTTCTTAAAGTCATTAGAGATTGTCTTTCTGTTTTTATGCGTGTATTTGTGAGAAATAATCATATTCAAATGCATATGTTCAAAAATAATCACTGGACGTTTTTGCACACAAAACAGAAAAATAAAAACAGAAATTTACAACTTTCGAAGAAGTAGTTTTGTATTAATTTGAAATAAGATTTTTTTGTACAAGGAGACAGACATCCTAGTAAGAGAATGCCTTTGTAAGAATGGAAATTGTACAAAAATAATATACAAAGAAAGACAGCTATGTGAAATAATCCCATCGGGTTCCAATTTTGCTATTGCCTTTATGCCTCTGAGCGTCTCATCCCTTTCGCTGCTTGTCCGAAGCTGACTGGATTGCTTAGTACCGCTTGAGCTTGATAGTTGATACTGAAGATTGGATATAAGGTGATCCAACGGGACATAGTTATACGCTTTAAATCCCTAAATTTTTCCTGGACCGTCCTTTCCGGTTTTCAGTCCACCGAGATACCCTTTTTTGCCCAAGCCGTCTTTTCAGGTTTTCGACTTGCCGGGTGTACATTTTTTTATGTATATCCCTAATTTTTGCCCGAACCCTTTTGGTTCACCGGGATGCCCTAATTTTTGCCTAGGTCAGTCGACCTAATAGGTCTTTGTTTATGCATAGTATCTTTTAACTATGTCCGTGTTTACAAGGTGCGGAAGGTCATCACCGTTCATAGTGGTTAAGATCATGGTTCCAGCAGAAAATATGTTCTTGATTACAAATGGCCCTTCGTATGTGGAAATTCATTTCCCCTGGGATCACCTTGTGGCATTATGATGTGCTTGATTATCAGGTCACCAGCCTGATATACTTGACGTCTGACTTTCTTGTTAAAAGCCTTGATCATACGCTTTTGGTACATCTGACCATGGCAGCTAGCCGTGAGTCTCTTCTCATCAATCAGGTTTAACTGGTCAAGTCGAGTCTGGACCCATTCCTCTTCACTCAGCCCTGCATCCTTCATGATTCTCAAGGAAGGGATCTGGACTTCAATGGGCAGGACAACTTCCATACCGTATACCAAAGAGAAAGGAGTTTCCCTTGTTGATGTGCGCATTGTGGTGCAGTAACCATGAAGAGAAAATGATAACATCTCATGTCAATCTTTATATGCCATCATCATCTTCTGTATGATTCTCTTGATGTTTTTGTTAGAAGCTTCAACAATGCCATTCATCTCCGACCGATAGGGAGAAGAGTTATGATGCTGAATCTTGAATTGCGTGCAAAGCTCGGTGATCATGGTGTTGTTGAGATTGGTACCATTATCTGTAATTATTCTTTCTGGGATACCATACCAACAGATAAGGTTGTGTTTGATGAACCGGGATACAACGTTCTTGGTAACAGAAGCAAATGAAGCTGCCTCGACCCACTTCGTGAAGTAATCAATGGCAACCAGGATGAAGCGATGCCCATTAGAAGACGTAGTAATGATTTCCCCAATCATATCAATGCCCCACATTGTGAATGGCCAAGGAGAAGTCAAGATGTTTATAGGAACCGGAGGTACATGCACCTTATCAACATAGATCTGGAATTTATGGCAAGTTCGTGAATGCTGATAACAGTCTACCTCCATGGTGGGCCAATAGTATCCTACCCGTATGATCTTTTTAACCATTGAATGTCCACTAGAATGAGTGCCAAAGGTACCTTCATGTAAATCAGTCATAATCTTTTCTGTCTCACTCTTGTCTACACACCAAAGTAGGGTAGAGTCGCTATTGCGCTTGTAAAGGATCCTGTTACTAAGAAAGAACTTAGCAGAGAACTTTCTTAGGAATTTCTTATCATTGACTGACGTTCCTTTAGGATATTCTTGGGCTTCGACATATCTTTTTACTTCATGGAACCAAGGCTTGTCCACTACTTCTTCAGTATCAATCTCGTGATAGTATGCTGGCTCATCCATCCTTTCAATGGTGATCTGAAGAGCTTCATTATCCAACCTGACCTTGAACATGGATGACATTGTAGCTAGCGTGTCCACTAGATGATTTTCCTCTCGTGGAAAATGCTCAAAAGTAATTTCTTCAAAGTATGGGATTAATGTCAACACATGTTCTTTGTAAGGGGTGAGATTAAGATGTTTTGTGTCCCATTCTCCTTTGATCTGGCTGATTACCAAAGTCGAGTCTCCGAACACACTTAAGAACCTAATCCTTAAATTGATTGCAGCTTTGAGACCCATGATACATGTTTCATACTCAGCCATGTTGTTTGTACAGTTGAAACATAGCCTAGCCATGAAAGGATTATGACAACCTTCAGGAGATATGATCGCAGCACCGATGCCATTTCCAAGAGCGTTGGAAGCTCCGTCAAAAACCGTAGTCCATCTATATCCTTTTTCAGGTCCTTCATTCGGTCCAGGTTTTTCACAATCAGTTACTAGCATGATGTTCTCGTCCGGGAACTCAAAGTTCATGGATTGGTAGTCATCCACAGCCTGATGAGCCAAATGATCAGCTAGTACACTTCCCTTAATTGCTTTTTGTGTTATGTATTGAATATTGTATTCGGTCAGGATCATTTTCCAGAGATGTACTTGATAGGATCCATTTAGATATCAACAAGGTAGTGTGAGTCAGCATATATTGTCTTAGTCGGTGAACAGCCCATACCAAAGCACATCAAGTTTTCTCGAGCAGTGAGTATCTTGTTTCACAGTCGGAAAACTTTTTGCTAAGCTAGTATATTGAATGCTCTTTTCGACCAGACTTGTCATGCTGCCCCAACACACACCCCATTGAGTTCACTAATACCGTTAAGTACATGATCAGAGGCCTTTCTTCAACTGGAGGCATCAGAATTGAAGGCTCTTGGAGATATTCCTTGATTTTGTCAAAGGCGTTCTGGAAATCGACGTTCCACTTCACTGCTTGATCTTTCTCCAGTAATTTAAAGATTGGCTCACAAGTAGCGGTCAAATGTGAAATGAATCTGGCTATGTAGTTTAAGCGTCCCAAGAATCCTCTAACTTCCTTCTCAGAGCGAGGAGTTGGCATTTCTTGTATAGCTTTGACTTTTGCATGATCCACTTCAATGCCTTTGCCACTGACTACGAAACCTAAGAGCTTACCTGATTTTACTTCGAAAGTGCATTTATTTGGGTTTAGCCTCAGTTTGTATTTCTTCAGCCTGTCAAATAGCTTATGTAGGTGATCAAGGTGTTCCTCTTCAGTCTGGGTCTTGGCTATCATATCATCAACGTAGACCTCTATCTCGTGATGAATCATATCATGAAACAAAGCTACCATGGCACGCTGATAGGTTATCCCGGTGTTCTTTAGCCCAAATGGCATAACTTTATGGCAGAAAGTGCCTCACTGTGTGACAAAGGTTATCTTCTCCATGTCCTCAGGTGCCATTTTGATCTGATTGTATCCATAGAAACCATCCATGAAGGAGAATACCTTATGTTGTGTGGTGTTGTCAACTAGAACATTGATATGGGGAAGCAGAAAGTCATCCTTGGGGCTTGCCCTGTTCAGGTCTCTGTAATCCACACACATACATACCTTACAGTCCTTCTTAGGTACTAGACAACATTGGCGACCCATTATGGATGAGACATGACAGCTAAGAAACTGACATCGAACTATTTCATGACTTTAACCTTGATCTTTTCTGACATATCCGGCCGCATACGATGAAACTTCTGTTTCACTGGAGGGCAGTCCTCTTTTGTAGGTAGGCGATGAACCATAATGTCGGTGTAAAGTCCTTGCATGTCTTTGCATGACCAGGAAAAAACCTCAACATAATCATGTAGCATTTGTATTAACCGCTGTTTGACACTGGGATCCAATTTAGCACCTACCTTGACTTCTTTTCTGTCCTCTTCAGTACCCAAGTTCACTGTCTCAACTGGTTCCTCATGAGGTTGTATTGCCCTTTCTTCCTGTTGTAACAGTCTGGCAAGCTCTCCTGGTACCTCACAATCTTCCTCACCTTCGTCTTCGGCTTGGTTGGTCGGATTTTCAAAGTCATAATGAGCAATAGCAGAACCATTATCAATGGGATCCAGAGTGGATGTGGGTTTGCAGTTTGATATGTGAGTGTGTGTAAGAGCATAACTATTTTAATGAAGTAAATAACAGAAAAGAAAGGCAAAGAGCGCAAAATTTGTATGTAAAAAGTCCAATACTTTATTAATGACATATGATAATGAAACATGATAACCCTCTGTTGGCTCCTGAATTCGACACCTACTATATATTGGCCTTATAGGCCAAAAATAGAACAAATAAAGCCAAGCTAGAAAATGTTTCAACGGATGGAAAAAACTTAGAGAAAACATATGAGTTACACATTGGTCTTCGACCAGGCATCACCATCAAGCTTTCGACTGAAAAGGTCCTATGACCTTCGAATAGAAGAATATACCTTCATGTCAATACCAAAGACGGAGGATATTTGAATTTAAATTGTTGGAGGGAAATACATTTCACCAGCAGTTAAAGGAAAGCGACATGGCAGGAAGGTAGAGGTCGAGGGACATGAAAAAGACACTTGTCTTCATCTTAGAGCAAAGCCACCCCTCGACGGTTACGTAATTTTAGTATAAAAAAGGAAGTCTGTGTACTTTTTCCATGTGTTCAACCTATTGTGCTAGTTACTCAAATATTGTCCAAGCACCCGTTGTGTGTGAAAGGATAACTGAGAATGTACGTTAGAAATACCACTTTTCATTAATAAAGTCTTTTTACATTGCTTTGATCTTATTTTGCAAAGTTACTTTTCCTGCATCTTTACCTGCATTTCTATTAACTTTCTTACTTTCCCAAAACCACAAGCATCTTATCCTTAGTCGAACGTGCGTTCTTCCTAGATATCTATTTTTACATCAAACCAGAATAAAAGTTAGCACATGTTCTGGGATCGATCTGATCGATCCCGCGAGTAACCAAAAGGACTTTCCTTTTTGGAGGATCATCGATTATTTACCAAAAACCACGGTAAACAAATTGGCACACCCGGTGGGACGTTGCTAATTTTTATCATATATCTTATTCATGTTATTGCTTTCCTTTTGTACATATACAGCGTTGCATGTTATTAAGAAGTGGTAGAATAACCAACGAGTGTACTGTTAGGAAGAAAAATAGTGAAAGTAGCATGGCTAATGAGCCAAATCATGGAGAAATACCTCCACCAAATACTACTGGAACAACGGTTATAACTACCGTTGGAGAAAATATCTCAACTTTCGTTGGTTCAGTACCAACATTGACCACAAATCAAATAGGACTCTTACTTTCGTATGTAGGTCCTAGAGGTCCATTAGGAACACCCCCACCAAGGGAAAATCCAGGATCTCGATCGTACGTTCCCCCAGGATTTTCGACAGCCTGGATGGGTCGAGAACAACCATATGCCATGCCAACCACTGAAATGGCTAGCCTTATGAACGATGCGTCTACATTTTCAGAACCTTTGGTGAGTGCGTCATCGCCATTACAGGGATCTGGAGCCAGTATGGCAAATTTGGGTAGAAACCAACTTTTAGGAGGGCCGTCACATGCAATACCAAGCCTCACAAATGCTTCCACAATAATTTTGAGGCAACAGATGGATGAAAGCAACCATGATATAGTACAAATGCTGGCACAAACTTTAAGTACAGTGCTAAACCCCCTAATTCAAAATACTACCCAATCGAATCAACAAATGGCAGCGCAAATGACGCACATGGCTGAATTTCTTGGGGTACCCCAAACTATTCGACACCCCCAAAGAATACCAATAAGAGTAAACCAATGGGTAATCATGGAAGAGGATTTGACTATTAATCAAAATCCTCAGATCCCTAGAGTAGAAATAGAACAACCTAGGGTCGAAATACCTCTAAATCCCCCACCAATCCCTAGAGAAATCGATCAAGGAGTGATTATGGTGAATAGGAACCAAAATGCTGATGAATTGATACAGCAAATTCAAACCCAAAATTATGGAACAAATAATAATCTGATTGCCATGATCGAAAGGATTATGATTCAGAATGGGATGAACATTGGTTTTCACAGACCAAACTTCACATCCCCATTGTCAGAATATATTCTGCAAACAAACTTAACGCCTAGGGGAAAAGTCCCCAAGTTTACCAAATTCTTAGGAGATACGACAGAATCTACTGTCGAACATGTGGCGAGATATTTGATAGAGGCCGGTGAAATAGCAAACAACGAAAACCTTAGGATTAAATATTTCCCAAGTTCTCTAACAAAGAATTCTTTTACTTGGTTCACTACCCTCCCAGCCAATTCGATCCACAATTGGAATCAATTGGAAAGGTTGTTCCATGAACAATTTTACATGGGACAGACCAAAATAAGTCTAAAAGAATCGGCTGGTGTGAAGAGAAGATTCACTGAGCCAATAGATGAGTATCTAAATAGGTTTAGATTACTTAAAGCCAGATGCTTTACCCAAGTTCCTGAACATGAATTGGTCGAAATGGCAGCAGGGGGCCTAGATTATTCAATTAGGAAAAAGTTAGATACCCAATACTTGAGAGACATGGCCCAACTGGCCGATAGAGTTTGACAAGTAGAACGCCTTAAAGCCGAAAAGGCTAAAGCGACCAAAACTCATCGAAGAGAAAGAGTAGCCTATGTCGAAATGGATGATGACGATCCAGAGACATCTAGTGATCCTATAGATGTCGAAGAAGGAGATATAGATTTAGCAGAATTAAAACAAGGGCCGTCATATTCTTGTAAATTGCTAGTGCCATCAAATGGGAAAAATCCTGTAGAGTCTGAAAGAAACTGTGACAAATTACCTAAGAAAACATATAGTTTTGACATCTCTAAATATGATGAAATATTTGATTTATTAGTCAAAGATGGCCAAATGATAGTGACCCCGGGGGGCAAAGATGCCTCCTTTAGAACAAAGAAAGAAAAGAGGTTTTTGTAAATACCACAATTTTCTGGGCCATAAAACCTCACAATGTTTTCTTTTTAGGGATCTTGTTCAACAAGCACTTAAAGAAGGAAGGCTCAAGTTCGCTGAAAATCCAACGATGAAAATTAATGCAAACCCGCTGCAAATGGAGGCACATTATGCTAAGCCAGTCGGCATTCATATGGTAGAAGTTTCTGAAGACTTCGTTAACAAGCCCGTCTTTGGCAGTTTTACTGGAAACATATCCAGGAAAACTATCGAAGGGATGAGGAAGGCCACTGAAGGCCTAAACCTGAACAAAGGAGTTGCTGAAGGCTAAAAAAAAAGGCCACTGAAGGCCTAAACCTGAATAAAGGAGTTGTTGAAGGCTCAAGCAAAAGGGTTACTGAAGACTCAAACAGAAACAAAGGAGTTGCTGAAAACTCCAACATGAGAGCCACTGCAGGTTCTTACTTGGCTACTGTTAAAGGTTCAACAGAGAAATTGGAGGCCAAATGCAGAAAATGAATCTCGTTGCCAAGAGCAACATGGAGGTAAACATGGTCGAAGTATCTGATGCCAAGGCTTCAGAAGAGGCCATTCGACAGGAGGAAGTGAACAAAACGCCATTTCCAAAAGAGAACGAAGATCTGGAAGACTTTTTACACCAATGCCAGAAGAAAAAATATGAAGTGATGCTGTGTCCCAGATGCAGCTCTATCTTCGACAAGAAAGCTACAGAGCAAATACAAGGTATGAGAGCTGTGAAAGAAAAATGGGGCACCAATGCCCAACCAAAAATGGATCCAAAAGTCAGATTCGACCCCAGGAGGGGACATCAAAAAGGATCCATGAACCAGGTAAGGAGCCCACCAACTTTTCGGCCTCTAACTAATGTACCTGTAGATACTTGGCTTAACACCATGAGCAGAAAGAGGCTCAATAAAGAAAAGTGGCAGACGTTCGACGTGCCAAGGGGCTCTTCTTTGGATTACAGAAAAGAGTACCATGCCAGTACATCAAATAAAATGACTCACATATCAAGCAATTACAAGGGGAAGAACCCCATGTCTCGTTCACAATGGCGAAGATTCCAAAGACGGAGAAAAGCCGAGAAAGAAGCTGCAGCAGAGCCTCACCCAGAATCTAGCACCAATGTGCAAAGAAAAGGAAAGCAAAGGAAACCTCTGGAGAGAAAACCTCTGGTGTGGCCTGAGAAATGTGGGTCGAATGACAAAGGTGACTCCGACTCTGACGATACTTTAGACATCATGTTAAACATCATATCGGTGCTGCCTAGGGAATACAACTGTCAGGTCAAAGTTGAGGAAACCGACTTGATAGTCGAACAAGAAATGGCCAGACATAGGCCAATGTGTTACTATGTAATGAATAATGGCTGCGTGGAAGAGCAGAACGCTTTCTTCGAGCCACCAACTGAGGCAATGAAAAATTACCTCAATCCCTTATTTATCAGAGCGAAGATAGGGGAAGTGATTATAAATAAAATCCTGGTTGATTATGGGGCGACCATAAACATAATTCCACAATCTATGCTGGGAAAACTAGGAAAAGGGGATGCTGATATCAAGCCCCACAACATGGTCCTCTCAAATTATGAAGGAGGAATTGGAACCACAATGGGAGTCATACAAATAGATCTCAAGGTGGGCTCAATCCTTCGACCTACCATGTTTATGGTGATTTCAGCAAAACCAAACTATAATCTGCTCTAAGGTCGAGAGTGGATACATGGCATAGGTGCAGTTCCATCTTCAATGCATCAGAGGGTCACGATATGGCGTCCTGATGGTATCATGGAAAACATCGAGGCGGATCAAAGCTACTACCTGGGCGAAGTTAACAACACTGAGAAGAATAGCTTCGACATGAATTTGGCTCATATAGGGCCATGCAATCCTCCTGAATTCGATCTGACTCCAACACCCAATGCTTTCTGCTCTCTTTATCTACACCATGGCTATGGTTTTCAGTGGGATAGAGAGGATTTGTCAAACATCGACTATGGAGGAGTTGATGATATACGGCCAACAGGCTGGGGAAGTGAGTTTGGTGATGATGACTGAGTCACAAGCTCTACAAAATATTTCAGCATATGTAGCCGAAAATAGAATGATAGTGGCCTTAGAGGCTGAAGTAAAGTATATGGCTCTTGAAGCCAATGAACAGGTATCTTCTCAAGAAGGCCCTGGGAAGGATTTCGACCCAAAACCTCCTGACTTGGAAGAAAAAGAACTCTGAAATTAGAGGTTAGACGCCATCTATGATGATGAACCTCTAGGTTTCGAAAAAGATCCGTTGGCAAACAGTGTTAAAATGCTAGCACAAGACCCCTTGGAAGAAGTAAATCTAGGTGAAGGTCCTGTAAAAAAAGCCAACGTATATCAGCGCAAAGATAGATCCAGGACTCAGGGTCGAAATGATCCAATTGTTAAAAGAGTTCAAAGATTGCTTTGCGTGGCTATTATGACGAAATGCATGGTCTCGACAGAAGTTTGGTGGAACTACAATTTCCAATAAAACATAGGAAGAAGCCTGTCAAGAAAACTCCAAGGCGCTTTGCACCGGAGATTCTATCGAAAATCAAAACGGAAGTCAAAATACTGCTGAGATGCAAGTTCATACAAACGAGCAGAGATCTGAATGTTGCAACACCCAAAGATGAATATCCAATGCCTGTGGCGGAAATGCTTGTCGATTCTTTCGGTGGTTTCGAGTACATGAGTATGCTTGACGGATACTCTGGATATAATCAAATTTTTATTCCTGAACAGGATGTGTCGAAGACAGCATTCTGTTTCCCTGGGGCCTTAGGCACTTACGAATGCGTAGTGATGCCTTTTGGCCTAAAAAATGCAGGGGCAACATATCAAAGAGCAATGAATTCGATCTTCCATGATTTTATTGAGACTTTTATGCAGATTTATATTGATGATATTGTTGTCAAATCTGTTTCAGGGAAGACTCACATGGACCATCTTCAGCAATCCTTTGGGAGGATGAGATGATATGGTCTGAAAATGAATCCTCTGAAGTGGGCTTTTGGTGTCAAAGCAGGGGACTTCTTAGGCTTTGTGGTCCATAAAAAGGGAATCGAGATAAACCAGAACAAGACCAAATCTATTTTGGAAGCCAAAGCGCCAACTAACAAGAAGGAATTGTAGTCTCTACTTGGGAAGATAAATTTCTTAAGGAGATTTATATCCAACCTCAGTGGGAAAACGCAATCCTTTTCACCACTACTTCGACTCAGCAAAAGACGATTTGAATGGGGGCAAGAACAACAAGAGGCCTTCGACAAAATCAAAGATTACCTCACCAAGCCACCTATTACGGTACCTCCTTGTAGAAATAGAAGTATGAGATTGTACATAGCTGCATCTGATAAAACGTTAGGGAGCATGTTAGCTTAAGAGGATGAGAATGGTGTTGAAAGACCCATCTACTACCTCGGTAGAGTTTTAAATGACACGGAAACTAGATATAACAAAGTTGAGAAACTATGTTTATGTCTTTACTTCTCATGTACAAAACTCAAGCAATATATTAAACTAGTTGATGTTTACGTTTCGTCTCATTTTGATGTTTTCAAATATATGTTGTCGAAACCTATTTTGCACAGTAGAATTGGCAAATGGGCACTTGCATTAACTGAGTATTCATTAACCTTTATGCCTCTCAAGGCTGTAAAAGGTCAAGTGGTAGCAGACTTTATAGTCGACCACTCTATAAAAGAAGAATCACTGAATTATTTGGAGATTGAACCTTGGAAGTTATACTTTGACGGTTCTAGTCATAAAGATGGAACTGGAGTAGGGGTTCTCATTATTTCTCCAAACAAAATTCCAACAACATTTAAGTACAAGATAGAAGGAGATTGTTCAAATAATGAGGCTGAATATGAAGCTTTAATCGTAGGCCTTTAAATCTTGTTGGAATTGGGGGCAACTCGAGTCGAAATAATGGGAGACTCAGAGTTAGTCCTAAAACAAGTTACGAAAGAATACAAATGCATAAGATAAAATCTTATCATGTATTTCGTAATAGCCAGGCGTTTGTTGAAGAACTTCGAAGTGGTTAACATTCGACATATACCCAGATTGGAAAATCTACTGGCTAATGATTTAGCACGGGTCGCTCCCGGGTATAAAGTTTCGAAAGAAAAACTACAACAAGCAATCGAAGTTAGAGGGAGAGTAGCATCCACTAAGTTGTCTCCAATGGATTTGGAAACCACAACGTTGGGATACACTGATCAAGAAAACTTTGAGATTTCGTTCATAGACAATCTAACAGAATAAGATTGGAGAAAGCCTATAGTAGATTATTTATAGAGTCCAATGGCTTCGATAGAGCGAAAAATAAAGTATAGGGCACTGAACTATATACTAATGGGAAGTGAATTATTCAAGAAAACACTTGAAGGCGTGCTACTGAAATGCCTAAGTGAAACAAAAGCATATATAGCTCTTTCTACCACACACGCTGGGGCATGCAGAGAACACCAAGTAGGCCATAAGATGAAATGGATGCTGTTTCGACAAGGACTATATTGGCCCACTATGTTAAAAGATTGTGTTGAGTTTGCAAAAGGATGTCAAGTACCTACTAGCATCTACCTACTCGAAAAAGTATTGTTTCTATTCTCGTTTCCCTTAGACAGTGTTATCCTACTATTAAGGAGTAAGTAGCACCATCGTTGGAGTTTGAGGGACTATCGAAAGGGATGTAATGGTCATTGAAGGCAACATGTAAGGATACTTTAGCATTTCGAAGGGACTGTCATCATATATTCGTAGGCAATATCAAGGGACAAGATCATATACCATAGGCAACTTCGAGGGACATCGAGGGACCATGATCTTTATGATAATTTTAACCGAGGGTCTTTGCTAAGGGTATCCCTATGTTTGAGGGACATGACCATTATTTTCCGAGGCAACCAAGTGAGGTATACCCTAAGGGTGCATATGTGCAAGGTGTGCTATGTTTAGTTATTTTAGTTTTGTGTTAAGTTTGCTAATGTTTTATTATTCTTGCCATACAATCCTATTAGTCATACATCTAGCAGTTAAAAATTGCAGTAATTTAAAAGTGCAGAAATATAAAACCTAGCTATTACAAGGCTTCGGGGAGGGGGATTATGTACATATCCAAAACTGGGGGAAAATAAATAAAAGCGGTAAAGGTTCTACTAATCATCTATTACATCCCAATATACAGTTACAATAATAAAATGAAGTGTGAAAGAATAATAACGCGCAAATTTGAAAAGACGTCTAAAAATCCTAAGATATAAAAAAATATTTTTGTTGCTTTTTTTGTTTTAATTTATAAAAATGGTTTAAGTTAAAAAATAATTGATCTAGATCTATATTAAAAAAAAAGATAATTATTAAAGAAATATGAAATTTAAATAAAAGAAATTAATTCTATGTTTTTTTGGTATTTTTGTTACGAAAAGGAAAATGAATTAAAATGAAATTAAACCTAAATTCTATTAATTTTAATTTTTAAAAAGAAGTTAAAGTGTTTAGTTAATTAATTTACCAAAATTAAAATTTAATTAAGAAAAAATCCTAAATCTATTTTTATGTGATTTTTATATTTGTTTATTGATAAAAATAAAAAATAAAAAGGGATTAAAAGAAATAAATGAAATGACTAAAACAAGAAAATAAAGATGGGCCTAGTAGCAAAAGTAAACAGGGGGTGCAATAATCAGAAATCCCTAGGCCTGAATCTTCGAAAGCTTCCAGCTCTAACTATGGTGTTTTTTGATTCTTGCGTGGAACCTATGATTCAACCATCCATAATTGTTCTATATAAACTCAAACAAACGTTAGCATACCATAAAATGTGATTAAAATTAGAGATTTGAAGTTTAAAATTTTACCAAACCGGTATTGTCAAATGGGGGCATGCTAGGCGTGTGATGGATTGCTCTTGGGCTTCGTAAGACTCCTGAGGACTTCATAAGAATGGTTTGAGGCTTGATGTTAATTGAGAGAGACCGGAACCTCGAGATATGACTTGCACCAATTCTTTGATTTCTGGAGAGCTTTTTGAAGAGCTTTTGGAGAGCTTTTTGAAGAGCTTTTTGAGAGCTTTTTAGAGAAGAATTTCGTGTCTTTCAAGCTTGTATGGCTCTATATTTATAGAGGAGAATGAGGAGACAAGAAATCATGGAAAGAATCTCCCTCATAATGTTGTGTTTTAAGACCATGATCAAGATTTGAAAAAAATGCCATATTTGATGATTTTATGTCATTTTCACATGTGGATGAACCTGGACATATTTGAAGGGTTATTTCACGAAATCAATTGATATAAACCAGCATAAAACTTGCCCAAAATAGATTCACATCAAAATTTACATTATTTCTATTATTTATTTATTTAATTATGAATTTTAATGAATAAAATATCAAAATAAATAGCATAAATAGTAGAAAAATGTATGGGTGGGTTTAGAGGTTGTGGACCATGTTAGGAATGAGTTTCAAACTTGAAAATATAGGCCCATTTAGAAAAAATCCAAGTTTGGTCAATATTTGCTTCATGCATTTTTTTCAAAAATTATCCAACTTTGACAATGCATATCTCTCTCAATTTTAACCTTATGAGGGTGTTCTTGAACTTTTTAGAAACTTAGGATGTCCCCTAAGCAACCTATTTGGTTTCATCTCAATTGGATCTTACATGTTCATGCAAGTGGCTTTGACCCAAAAGGTGTTTTTGTTGACTTTTCAAAATGACCTATAATGTCCAAATTTATATCTTCTTGTGAGTGCATATTTTGAACTTGGGAGCTGAAGATGAATTGTAGGGAATTACATCCTCTTAAAAATGAGCTTTGGATGGGTCATTTCTGATAAAGTATGAGAAAGTTATGCTTGGTCAAATTTGAGTTGACGTTTCCTACAAAACCCTAATTTAGCAACTTTTGGGTTTTGATGAACTGTGAGCAATCCTTGAGGAATCATGATCAACCCTTGATCAAATGATGAATAATACTTAAAAATGAGGATGTTGACCAAAAATCTTGAAGTTTGACTGTATGTGGGCCACAATTGACTTTTGCCCTATCATAGTCGACTTTCAGGCCTTTGAGCAATTGACTGAGCAAACTTCCTCTGCAAGGCTTGAAACTTGACATGGATGTTCTTGAGAACATATTATGACAATAGTGAGCATATGGGACCCTTTGAACTCAAACATATTGATGCAAAATGAAACCCTAATTTGAGGTAGATTGCCTTTAGGAGAGAGTTTGTCTGGTCAACTGTTGGACTTCCTTGGGCAATTTGAAGACCTTACTTGAAATGTATTGAGAAATATGGGAAGGAAAATTTTGGGGTACAACAGCTGCCCCTGTTCAATCTTCTTAAATCAGAGGATGTATATTGGCTTGCTTGCCTTTCGTGATCCGAAGGTGGAAGATGATTGAACACTAGAGTGCCCAGAAATTTGCACTCGCATGAAGTGGTACTGGCCTTGCGATTTCAGGAATGGGCTTATAGATGCCATTTGGAAGTTAATGACGAAAAATGGGCTTAAAGATGCCATTAAAAGAAGTGTTGATCGCATAAGAGATTCCTTTGTGAGAGCCCGTATACCTATTGTTGAGGAGGATTTCGCTGGGGAATGCTGGTCTCTGTCTTGAGAGAAATAGAATTTTAGGAGCTTCAGTCTTCCTTTATTCTACTGGGGAATCATCTCTTAGTCGGGGAGGTGAAAATGAACTGCTATCTGGTCGTGTATAGGCTGCATCGCGACCTACTGGAGACAGGTGAAACCGATCGTGTTTGATCAGGTCCAGGTCTTACAGTGTCATGGACTGCTGTCTGGAGATAAGAGAAAAGAAACCTGGATGGTAAGGTTATGAGAAGGAACCTGGATAGTAGGGCTTATGGGAAGGAACCTGGGTAAGGTTGCTTTGTGAGGAGTTTGGATAAAACTGCATCTGAAACAAGAAGGAACCTGGGTAAGGTTGCTTTGTGAGGAGTTTGGGTAAAACTGCATCTGAACCGAGAAGGAACCTGGGTAAGGTTGCTTTGTGAGGAGTTTGGGTAAAACTGCATCTGAACTGAGAAGGAACCTAGGTAAGGTTGCTTTGTGAGGAGTCTGTGTAGGGCTTTAGGAGGAACCTGGGTAGAGTTACTTCGGGATAAGTCCGTGTAAAACTTCGGCAGGAACCTGGGTAAGGTTAATTTGGGCTAAGTCTATGTAAAGCTTCAAGAGGAACCTGGGTAAGGTTACTTTGTGATAAGTTCGTGTAAAACTTCAAAATGAACTGGGGTAAGGTTACTTTGAGATAAGTTTGTGTAAAACTTCAAGAGGAACCTGGGTAAGGTTACTTTGTGATAAGTTCGTGTAAAACTTCAGGAGGAACCTAGGTAAGGTTACTTTGTGATAAGTTTGTGTAAAACTTCAGGAGGAACCTGGGTAAGGTTATTTCGTGATAAGTTTGTGTAAAACTTCAGGAGGAACCTGGGTAAGGTTATTTCGGGATAAATTCGTGTAAAACTTCAAGAGGAACCTGGGTAAGGTTACTTTGTGATAAGTTCGTGTAAAACTTCAAAATGAACCGGGGTAAGGTTACTTTGAGATAAAATTTGTGTAAAACTTCAAGAGGAATCTGGGTAAGGTTACTTTGTGATAAGTTCGTGTAAAACTTCAGGAGGAACCTGGGTAAGGTTACTTTGTGATAAGTTTGTGTAAAACTTCAGAAGGAACCTGGGTAAGGTTACTTTGTGATAAGTTCGTGTAAAACTTTATTTGGAAATGTATGAGAAAAGACCCGTGTAAGATTTTTCAGGATAAACCCGTGTGAAGCTGCATTTAGGAGACACCCGTGTAAGATTCCTTCGTGGCGAACCCGTGTAAAGCTGCATTTAGGAGAAACCCGTGTAATATTGCTTCGTGACGAACCCGTGTAAAGCTGCATTTGATCGTGCAGATAATTACTCTGTTTAGTTTCCGGAGCTAATATTGAACTTGCTGGAAGTTGTTGATGATAACCATCTTTCCTGAAAAGGTACATGATTAATCGTATATGATGTATGACATGCATTGTATGATTATGTTCTCAAAATAAATGAGATTATGCCGTATGCAATATGTATGCGCACGTAATGATATATGAACATGAAATGCTATTGTGGCATGTCCGAGTTTGGGAAAATAAATCCCTGACTGTTGTTGGAGAGTAATGGAAATTGAGTTCCTGACTGTCATAGAAAAAGTGGTTCTTCTACTTCCGCTGGAGATGGTGAACCAGAGATGACTATGCTGGGTATTTTCCCCTTGTTTATGGATATTTTGCCGAGGAGAGACTCTGCTTAAGAACAACTCTGTGGGGGAATAATTCTGTTGGAGAGAGAAGCTTCCATAGCTGAAGGGATAAACTCTGTCAGGGATTGAGCTTATGTATTCAGAGAAATAAACTCTGTTCGGGAGAAAACTTTATGAACCGCTGGGGAATATAGACGTCGGCTCTCCGAAAGAGCTTGGTTGGGGAAAGTAACTCCTGTTTGGGGAGGCAGAGATCAAAATTTTGGTTGCCTCTACTATGTGGGGAGTGTAGATGTTACTAGGATGCATGCTGAGGATACGGTAATGACTTCGTATCAAGATTTTTCTGCCCCTGTACATGCTGGAGAAAGTGCTTGCAGAGGCCTTGTGGCTTGAGTGTTATCCCAACTTATGAGGTACTTGGTAACTGCCGATCGAAATGATAAGTCTTCTACTGATAGGAAAGTGACGAGATGATCGGACTTAGTCGTACGCTTTAATCCATAACTTTTTCCTGGACTGTCTTTTCAGATTTTCAGTCCACCGGGATACCCTTTTTTGCCCAAGCCGCCTTTTCAGGTTTTCGGCTTGCCGGGTGTACATATCTTTTTTGTTTTTATCCCTAATTTTTGCCCGAACCCTCTTGGTTCGCCGGGATGCCTTTATTTTTTCCTAGGCCAGTCAACCCAGCGGGTCTTTGTTCATGCGCAGTATTTTCTGACTATGTCCATGCTCTCAGGTGTAGGGAGTTGTCATTGTCGGTAGTGTTGTGTTGCCACACTACCAGAAGATGTTTGTTTGATCGTACATGATTCGTTGCTGGAATTCATGCCCAATGCCCCCAAGTGATTCAGATTGAGACATGCCCCTGGCTATTTGGCATCTTTGAGAGATTCCTTGAATCTTGACTTGACTGCCCCAGATGATGGACAATGATCATGCCGTGCCCCTTGGTTGGAAGTGTTTTTCCACTTGAGGTGATCCTTTTTATTGAGAAGGATTTTGTTCACTAGATATTCGTCATGCGAATTTCTCTACTGTTGAACAAATAGTCATATGCAAACAATGTTATTTTAAGAATGCAAATCTTATGTCTGTCTTGAAGTTTTGAAAATGCAGTTTTTTTTTATAGAAAAAATAGAATTTTGCAAAGATGTGATATCAACTCAGGATTTGTAACGGACCTTCAGGAGTCAGGATACCTTTTATAACAGTATGTTTTTGAACTAACCCATGCTTCAACTAGGACTTTTAAGGGTTATAACGTGGCCTGGTTCACGGTTTAAGAAACAAAGGATAAAGGCTCAAATTTTATTTGTACCCACCCGTTCTTCGTGATGTTCTTCGATCCTAAACTCAGCTAATTATGCATTTAGATCCCGTTTGAGTCTTTGCTCTGATATTCCAGTGATGGTTCAGATACTTACAGATTATTTTGAATATGCAGTCATTTATTTTTTGTTGAGGGTTTGTAGGACCTCTTTCTTTTTTATTTTATTATCCCTATCTTTTGCTTGAACTGTTTCTTTTTGTGATTACAGTCAACGGAATGCCCCAGTTTTTTTTCTTAAGTCTCCTTCATAGGTTTTGACTTAATGGGCTTTTATTTTGAGAGATAATGACTGATTATCTTGATGATTATAGGGAACCATCACCATCTTTTTTTTTGAAAGGACGTCTTTGATGCCATTTATTGTGTACGAAGTGGCAGATTATGACTAAATACGTCTCTGAATTAACTGAGAAAACTACCCTGCCCCAGGTTATGATTAAGGGTTTTAATTTGTGTGAAAAGAAAAACTCCTACTTCTTTGGCTCGAAGGGGTTGACGAGGGATTATCTTCCTTATAACTCCATTGTTTAGGATTTGAAACAACGCCTGTACATCGTCAGCGGGGTCTGTTCAAAAGCATATTGTAGAGATTGTGGTATCATTTTCGTCATCCTTTCTCTAAAGGCTCAGAGCTTTTGTTAGAGAGTTGAATATCACAAAAGGAAATAAGAACGCCTTTTTGAAATAGTGAATACGAATGAATTGATTCAAGACAAACATGTGCAATGCATTGATGAAATAACGAGGTTTGATATGAATAAATGTTCAAACAAATCAAAATAAATCTACACATTGAAAATCTAATGAACGAAAAGCCTTCTTGTGAGAACTTGTCACTTCAGATGGTTTTCCTTGTAGGGATGGCAAAAGAACTCATCCTGACCGTCTTGTGCGAATTCTAGTGCTCCTTCATCAATCAGGTCTTGAATTTTATTTCTCAACGCCCAACAACTGTTGGTGTCATGTCCAGGACTATTGGAGTGGTACGCAGATCTTGCATTTGGATTGTACCTTGGGGAGGCTATGTTGGGATTCTGAGGAGGGTCCCTTAACATAACCAACTTGGCCTTTAACATGTGTTGCAATGCTTGAGCCAATGACATGTTGATTTCGGTGAAGCCTCTTTCAGATGTATTCTTCTTATGCCGATTTCCTCGTTGTCGTTGGAGAGGTCGTGGTTGGGCTTGTGATGTAGTAGTAATCTGGAAAGGTATGTTCCCAAACTCTTCTCTCACTGGTGTTGATTAATGCCTTGATCCACAATTTTAACTGTTTGTTTCACGGATCTGCATCCATCTTGGTGAAGCTTGTTGAGGAAGGCTCTTAGCCCTTCTTGTCCTCGAGCTAAGTTTTGGATAAGAGCCATCTGCCCTAGCATCTGGATTCTCATTGCTTCTACCTCAGCTCTCAGTTGGTCCAATTGTTCATCCTTGTTGTTGTCAGGACGTTCCTTGGTCAGATTCCCAGCGAAGAGTATTTTCAGGTCTTCTTGCCCCTTGTATAGATTCAGGAGAAATTCCTTGAACTGGGCATCTTGAGCTTGGAGATCTTTGCTGTCTTGTTGGAGAGCCATTGCTGAAATAAACAGCGAGAACATGAGAGACCTGCTTTGAAACCTGCTGATGCAATGATATGTATGATATGTATGCAATGTTTTTAAGGATCTCGCGGGGTAAACAAGAAACTGTTAGAATTTGATTGCAGCTTGATTGAAGAAACTTCGTGTCAGTGAGAGTCCTTCTTCAAGAGTCAAGCTCACCATATCGAGTGGGTCATAGCCACTGACTCAAGTTATCGTGTTTTGATCTCTATACGACATTGGCTAGAGGTAAATAAATCCCCTTGCCCCTTGCTAGACGTTTGGTTCATCATAACCTGCACCACAGGCCCTTAAGATCCTTGAAATGGTTAAGGAAATGTTATGGTATGATGTTATGATGTGTGTGCTATGCATTTAAGCAAAAGTGCGAGGTGATGTAAGCAAGTAAACTTGGCAAGAAATCTAAGTTATTGGATAAGGACTGTAAACAAAACCTGCAAGGAACTCATGTTGTCAGATAATAAAAATGTGCAAGTAGTTCATGTTGAAAGCACACAAGTCACATAAACAGCCTTAGGTTTAGGCTTGCATGGGTTTTAAGGTAGTACCCTCTTGAAGTTTAGTTGGTTCAACCTGTCCTAGAAAAGTAACCAGGTTCTAGAGGTTCTCAATATCACTGACCATCCTCCATCGGTCATGGTTTCAGCTCACGCAATCTTTTCTTGCAGCCAGAACTATCTCTAGAGTATGGTCTCAATGAGTGTAGCATCAAGTATTAACCAGTTCTCAGCTTTACACCGAGGCCAGCTATCTCACTACTTTCTAATGGCCAAGTTGGTCGATCAAAGGTTCTAAGGTCAGTTGATGCTTAACGACACACATAGCGGCCCCGTATTCTCCTTGTTTCTCCACAAGGGATACCGGTATCAACCAATGTGCTACATCAACGTAGCTACTACTTCAACCGTATCGGTCTGTGCTGTACAGTTCCCTCATAGTTTATTGCTACTTACCTAAGAGGGGTCCCCCAGATCCGAGTTAAAATCTATAGTAACTCCCAATACAAAACCTTTAAAAGTAAAGAAACCAAAACAAACAAGAGAAGCAATTTATGATGAACTAGATCCTAAGGTATACCCCGCTTATTTATCCCCAGCAGAGTCGCCAGTTCTGTGATACGGTGGCAGAACCAGACTGTTTTAGGAAAATTATGGTTTGCGTTTGTGTTTGCAAAATGTCGCGGTAAGCAAGAGTCACCACCGACTTTTATTTTATCCAACTGGAAAGGAAAAAAGCACAGAAAAATTCCTTTTTCGAGATTTTGAGTACGGGGGGTAGATTATAGGAAGGGAAGGTGTTAGCACCCTTTCTATCAGTAGTTATCTACGGGCTCTTAGGTACTTGCTCATCATTTTAAAAATTTCTTGTGTGTGTTTGTTTTGAAAAGTTTTTTTTACTTCGTTTTAATCCTTGCTTCTGTCTTCAAGAGTGTTACGAAGTGTTTTTGAAAACTTTGTTTGAAAAAAAAAGTGTAAGTATGAAAGTTTAATTTTGAGCAAGTACCTACTAGCATCTACCTACTCGAAAAAAGATTTTTTCTATTCTCGTTTCCTTTAGACAACACTATCCTACTATTAAGGAGTAAGTAGCACCGTCGTTGGAGTTTGAGGGACTATCGAAAGGGACGTAATGGTCATTGAAGGCAACATGTAAGGATACTTTAGCATTTCGAAGGGACTGTCATCATATATTCTTTGGCAACATCGAGGGAAAAGATCATATACCATAGGCAACTTCGAGGGACATCAAGGGACCATGATCTTTATGATAATTTTAACCGAGGGTCTTTGCTAAGGGTCTCCCTACGTTCGAGGGACATGACCATTATTTTCCGAGGCAACCAAGTGAGGTATATCCTAAGGGTGCATATGTGCAAGGTGTGTTATGTTCAGTTATTTTAGTCTTGTGTTAAGTTTGCTAATGTTTTATTATTCTTGCCATACAAACCTATTAGTCATACATCTAGCAGTTAAAAATTGCAGTAATTTAAAAGTGCAGAAATATAAAACCTAGCTATTACAAGGCTTCGGGGAGGGGGATTATGTACATATCCAAAACTGGGAAAAAAATAAATAAAAGCGGTAAAGGTTCTACTAATCATCTATTACATCCCAATATACAGTTACAATAATAAAATGAAGTGCGAAAGAATAATAACGCGCAAATTTGAAAAGACGTCTAAAAATTCTAAGATATAAAAAAATCTTTTTGTTGTTTTTTTTTGTTTTAATTTATAAAAATGGTTTAAGTTAAAAAATAATTGATCTAGATCTATATTTAAAAAAAAGATAATTATTAAAGAAACATGAAATTTAAATAAAAGAAATTAATTCTATATTTTTTTGGTATTTTTGTTACGAAAAGGAAATTGAATTAAAATGAAATTAAACCTAAGTTCTATTAATTTTAATTTTAAAAAAAAGTTAAAGTATTTAATTAATTAATTTACCAAAATTAAAATTTAATTAAGAAAAAATCCTAAACCTATTTTTATGTGATTTTTATATTTTTTTATTGATAAAAATAAAAAATAAAAAAGGATTAAAAGAAATAAATGAAATGAATAAAACAAGAAAATAAAGATGGGCCTAGTAGCAAAAGTAAACAGGGGGTGCATTCATCAGAAATCCATAGGCCCAAATCTTCGAAAGCTTCATGCTCTAACTATGGTGTTTTTTTATTCTTGCGTGGAACCTATGATTCTACCATCCATAATTGTTCTATATAAACTCAAACAAACATTATCATACCATAAAATATGATTAAAATTAGAGATTCGAAGTTTAAAATTTTACCAAACCGGTATTGTAAAATGGGGGCGTGCTAGGCGTGTGATGGATTACTCTTGGGCCTCGTAAGACTCCTGAGGACTTCAAGAGGATTGTTTGAGTCTTGATGTCAATTGAGAGAGACCGGAACCTCGAGATATGACTTGCACCAATTCTTTGATTTCTGGAGAGATTTTTGAAAAGGTTTTGGAGAGCTTTTTGAAGAGCTTTTTAGAGAGGAATTTCGTGTCTTTCAAGCTTGTATGGATCTATATTTATAGAGGAGAATGAGGAGACAAGAAAGCATGGAAAGAATCTCCCTCATAATGTTGTGTTTTAAGACCATGATCAAGATTTGAAAAAAATGCCATATTTGATGATTTTATGCCATTTTCACATGTGGATGAACCTGGACATATTTGAAGGGTTATTGCACGAAATCAATTGACATAAACCAGCATAAAACTTGCCTAAAATGGATTCACATCAAAATTTACATTATTTCTATTATTTATTTATTTAATTCTGAATTTTAATGAATAAAATATCAAAATAAATAGCATAAATAGTAGAAAAATGTATGGGTGGGCTTAGAGGTCGTGGACCATGTTAGGAATGAGTTTCAAACTTGAAAAGATAGGCCCATTTGGAAAAAATCCAAGTTTGGTCAATATTTGCTTCATGCATTTTTTTCAAAAATTGTCCAACTTTGACAATGCACATCTCTCTCAATTTTAACCTTATGAGGGTGTTCTTGGACTTTTAGAAAGCTTAGGATGTCCCCTAAGCAACCTCTTTGGTTTCATCTCAATTGGATCTTCCATGTTCAGGTAAGAAGCTTTGACCCAAAAGGTGTTTTTGTTGACTTTTCAAAATGACCTATAATGTCCAAATTTATATCTTCTTGTGAGTGCATATTTTGAACTTGGGAGATGAAGATGAATTGTAGGTAATTACATCCTATTCAAAATGAGCTTTGGATGGGTCATTTCTGATAAAGTATGAGAAAGTTATGCTTTGTCAAAGTTCAGTTGACTTTTCCTACAAAACCCTAATTTAGCAACTTTTGGGTTTTGATAAATTGTGAGAAATCCTTGAGGAATCATGATCAACCCTTGATCAAATGATGAATAATACTTCAAAATGAGGATGTTGACCAATAATCTTGAAGTTTGACTGTATGTGGGCCATAGTTGACTTTTGCCCTAGCATAGTCGACTTTCAGGCCTTTGAGCAATTGACTGAGAAAACTTCCTCTGCAAGGCTTGAAACTTGACATGGATGATATTGAGAACATATTAGGACAATAGTGAGCATTTGGGACCCTTTGGAATCAAACATTTTGATGCAAAATGAAACCCTAATTTGAGGTAGACTGCCTTTAGGAGAGAGTTTGTCTGGTCAACTCTTGGACTTCCTTGGGCAATTTGAAGACCTTACTTGAAAAGTATTGAGAAATATGAGAGGGAAAATTCTAGGGTACAATAGCTTCCCCTGTTCAATCTTCTTAAACCTGAGGATGTAGATTGGCTTGCTTACCTTTCGTGATCCGAAGGTGGAAGATGATTGAACACTAGAGTGCCCAGAAATTTGCACTCGCATGAAGTGGTATTGGCCTTGCGATTTCAGGAATGGGCTTATAGATGCCATTTGTAAGTTAATGACGGAAAATGGGCTTAAAGATGCTATCAGAAGAAGTGTTGATCGCATAAGAGATTCCTTTGCGAGAGCCTGTATACCTGTTGTTGAGGAGGATTTCGCTGGGGAATGCTGGTCTCTGTCTTGAGAGAAATAGAATTTTAGGAGCTTCAGTCGTCCGTTATTCTACTGGGGAATCATCTCTTAGTCGGGGAGGTGAAAATTAACTGCTATCTGGTCGTGTATAGGCTGCATCGCGACCTACTGGGGAAAGGTGAAACCGATCGTGTTTGATCAGGTCCAGGTCTTACAGTGTTGTGGACTGCTGTCTGGAGATAAGAGAAAAGAAACCTGGATGGTAAGGTTATGAGAAGGAACCTGGATAGTAGGGCTTATGGTAAGGAACCTGGGTAAGGTTGCTTCATGAGGAGTTTGGATAAAACTGCATCTGAACTGAGAAGGAACCTGGGTAAGGTTGCTTTGTGAGGAGTTACTGCATCTGAATCGAGACGGAACCTGGGTAAGGTTGGTTTGTGAGGAGTTTGGGTAAACCTGCATCTGAACTGAGAAGGAACCTAGGTAAGGTTGCTTTGTGAGGAGTCTGTGTAGGGCTTTAGGAGGAACCTGGGTAGGGTTACTTCGGGATAAGTCCGTGTAAAACTTCGGCAGGAACCTGGGTAAGGTTACTTTGGGCTAAGTCTATGTAAAACTTCAAGAGGAACCTAGGTAAGGTTAATTTGTGATAAGTTCGTGTAAAACATCAAAATGAACCGGGGTAAGGTTACTTTGAGATAAGTTTGTGTAAAACTTCAAGAGGAACCTGGGTAAGGTTACTTTGTGATAAGTTCGTGTAAAACTTCAGGAGGAACCTGGGTAAGGTTACTTTGTGATAAGTTTGTGTAAAACTTCAGGAGGAACCTGGGTAAGGTTATTTCGTGATAAGTTTGTGTAAAACTTTAGGAGGAACCTGGGTAAGGTTATTTCGGGATAAGTTCGTGTAAAACTTCAAGAGGAACCCGGGTAAGGTTACTTTGTGATCAGTTCGTGTAAAACTTCAAAATGAACCGGGGTAAGGTTATTTTGAGATAAGTTTGTGTAAAACTTCAGGAGGAACCTGAATAAGGTTACTTTGTGATAAGTTCGTGTAAAACTTCAGGAGAAACCTGGGTAAGGTTACTTTGTTATAAGTTTGTGTAAAACTTCAGAAGGAACCTAGGTAAGGTTACTTTGTGATAAGTTCGTGTAAAACTTTATTTGGAAATGTATGAGAAAAGACCCGTGTAATATTTTTCAGGATAAACCCGTGTGAAGCTGCATTTAGGAGAAACCCATGTAAGATTCCTTTGTGACGAACCCGTGTAAAGCTGCATTTAGGAGAAACCCGTGTAAGATTGCTTCGTGACGAACCCGTGTAAAGCTGCATTTGATCGTGCATATAATTACTCTGTTTAGTTTCTGGAGCTAATCTTGAACTTTGCTGGAAGTTGTTGATGATAACCATCTTTCCTGAAAAGGTACATGATTAATCGTATATGATGCATGACTTGCATTGTATTATGATGTTCTCAAAATAAATGAGATTATGCCGTATGCAATATGTATGCGCATGTTATGATATATGAACATGAAATGCTATTGTGGCACGTCCGAGTTTGGGAAAATAAATCTCTGACTATTGTTGGAGAGTAATGGAAATTGAGTTCCTGACTGTCGTAGAAAAAGTGGTTCTTCTACTTCCGCTGGATATGGTGAACCAGAGATTACTATACTGGGGATTTGCCCCTTGTTTATGGATATTCTGCCAAGGAGAGACTCTGCTTGAGAACAACTCTGCGGGGGAATAATTTTGTTGGAGAGAGAAGCTTCCATAGCTGAAGGGATAAACTCTGTCAGGGATTGAGCTTCTGTATTCAGAGAAATAAACTCTGTTTAGGAGAAAACTTTATGAACCGCTTGCGATTACAAAATTCAGCTGGGGAATATAGACGTCGGCTCTCCGAAAGAGCTTGTTTGGGGAAAGTAACTCCTATTTGGGGAGGCAGAGATCAAAATTTTGGTTGCCTCTACTATGTGGGGAGTGTAGATGTTACTAGGACGCATGCTGAGGATACGACAATGACTTCGTATCAAGACTTTTCTGCCCATGTACCTGCTGGAGAAAGTACCTGCGGAGGCCTTATGGCTTGAGTGTTATCCCAACTTATGAGGTGCTTGGTAACTGCCAATCGAAATGATAAGTCTTCTACTGATAGGCAAGTGACGAGATGACCGAACATAGTCGTACGCTTTAATCCCTAACTTTTGCCTGGATTGTCTTTTCAGATTTTCAGTCCACCGGGATACACTTTTTTACCCAATCCGCCTTTCAGGTTTTCGACTTGTCGGGTGTACATATCTTTTTTGTTTTTATCCCTAATTTTTGCCCGAACCCTTTTGGTTCGCCGGGATGCCCTTATTTTTTCCTAGGCCAGTCAACCCAGCAGGTCTTTGTTCATGCGCAGTATTTTCTGACTATGTCCACGCTCTCAGGGTGTAGGGAGTTGTCACTGTCGGTAGTGTTGTGTTGCCACAATACCAAAAGATGTTTGTTTGATCGTACATGATTCGTTGCTGGAATTCATGCCCAATTCCCCCAAGTGATTCAGATGGAGACCTGCCCCTGGCTATTTGGCATCTTTGAGAGATTCCTTGAATCTTGACTTGACTGCCCCAGATGATGGACAATGATCATGTCTCTCCCCTTGGTTGGAAGTGTTTTTCCACTTGAGGTGATCCTTTTTATTGAGAAGGATTTTGTTCACTAGATATTCGTCATACGAATTTCTCTACTGTTGAACAAATAGTCATATGCAAACAATGTTATTTTAAGAATGCAAAGCTTATGTCTGTCTTGAAGTTTTAAAAATGTAGTTTTTTTTATAGAAAAAATAGAATTTTGCAAAGATGTGATATCAACTCAGGATTTGTAACGGACCTTCAGAAGTCATGATACCTTTTGTAACAGTATGTTTTCGAACTAACCCATGCTTCAGCTAGGACTTTTAAGGGTTATAACGTGGCCTGGTTCACGGTTTAAGAAACAAAGGATAAAGGCTCAAATTTTATTTGTACCCACCCGTTCTTCGTGATGTTCTTCGATCCTAAACTCAGCTAATTATGCATTTAGATCCCGTTTAAGTCTTTGCTCTGATATTCTAGTGATGGTTCGGATACTGACAATTTATTTTGAATAGGCAGTCATTTATTTTTTGTTGAGGGTTTGTAGGACCTCTTTCTTTTTTATTTTATTATCCCTGTCTTTTGTCTGAATTGTTTCTTTTTGTGATTACAGTCAACGGGATGCCCCCGTTTTTTTCTTCTTAAGTCTCCTTTATAGGTTTTGACTTAATGGGCTTTTATTTTGAAAGATAATGACTGTCTGTCTTGATGATTATAGGGAACCATCACCATCTTTTGTTTCGGAAGGACGTCTTTGATGCCATTAATTGTGTATCAAGTGGCAGATTGTGACTGAATACGTCTCTGAATTAACTGAGAAAACTACCCTGCCCTAGGTTATGATTAAGGGTTTTAATTTGTGTGAAAAGAAAAACTCCTACTTCTTTGGCTCGAAGGGGTTGACGAAGGATTATCTTCCTTAAACTCCATTGTTTAGGATTTGAAACAACGCCTATACAATGTCAGCGAGGTCTGTTCAAAAGCATACTGTAGAGATTGTGGTATCATTTTCGTCATCCTTTCTCTAAAGGCTCAGAGCTTTTGTTAGAGAGTTGAATATCACAAAAGGAAATAAGAACACATTTTTGAAATAGTGAATACGAATGAATTGATTCAAGACAAACATGTGCAATGCATTGATGAAATAACGAGGTTTGATATGAATAAATGTTCAAACAAATCAAAATAAAATTACACATTGAAAATTCTAATGAACGAAAAGCCTTCTTGTGAGAACTTGTCACTTAAGATGGTATGCCTTGTAGGGATGGCAGAAGAACTCAGCCTGACCGTCTTGTGCGAATTCTAGCGCTCCTTCATCAATCAGGTCTTGAATTTTATTTCTCAATGCCTAATAATTGTTAGTGTCATGTCCAGGACTATTGGAGTGGTACACACATCTTGCATTTGGATTGTACCTTGGGGAGGCTATGTTGGGATTCTGAGGAGGGTCCCTTAACATAACTAACTTGGCCTTCAACATGCATTGCAATGCTTGAGCCAATGACATGTTGATTTCGGTGAAGCATCTTTCAGATGTATTCTTCTTATTCTGATTTCCCCGTTGTCGTTGGAGAGGTTGTGGTTGGGCTTGTGATGTAGTAGTAATTTGGAAAGGTCTGTTCCCAACCTCTTCTCTCACTGGGGCTGATTAATGCCTTGATCTACAATTTTAACTATTTGTTTCATGGATCTGCATCCATCTTGGTGAAGCTTGTTGAGGAAGGCTCTTAGCCCTTCTTGTCCTCGAGCTAAGTTTTGGATAAGAGCCATCTGCCCCAACATCTGGATTCTCATTGCTTCTACCTCATCTTTCAGTTGTTCCAATTGTTCATCCTTGTTGTTATCAGGATGTTCCTTGGTCAGATTCCCGATGAAGAGTGTTTTCAGGTCTTCTTGCCCCTTGGATAGATTCAGGAGAAATTCCTTGAACTGGGCATCTTGAGCTTGGAGATCTATGTTGTCTTGTTGGAGAGCCATTGCTGAAATAAACAGCGAGAACATGAGAGACTTGCTTTGAAACCTGCCTATGCAATGATATGTATGATATGTATGCAATGTTTTCAAGGATCTCGCGGGGTAACCAAGAAACTGTTAGAATTTGATTGCAGCTTGATTGAAGAAACTTCGTGTCATTGAGAGTCCTTCTTCAAGAGTCAAGCTCACCATATCGAGTGGGTCATAGCCACTGACTTAAGTTATTGTGTTTTGATCTCTAGACGACATTGGCTAGAGGTAAATAAATCCCCTTGCCCCTTTCTAGACGTTTGGTTCATCATAACCTGCACCACAGGCCCTTGAGATCCTTGAAATGGGTAAGGAAATGTTATGGTATAATGTTATGATGTGTATGCTATGCGTTTAAGCAAAAGTGCGAGGTGATGTAAGCAAGTAAACTCGGCAAGAAATCCAAGTTATTGGATAAGGACTGTAAACAAAACCTACAAGGAACTCATGTTGTCAGATAATAAAAATGTGCAAGTACTTCAAGTTGAAAGCACACAAGTCACACAAACAGCCTTAGGTTTAGTCTTGCATGGGTTTTAAGGTAGTACGCTCTTGAAGTTTAGTTGGTTCATCCTGTCCTAGAAAAGTTACCGGGTTCTAGAGGTTCTCAATATCACTAACCATCCTTCATCGGTCATGGTTTCAGCTCACACAATCTTTTCTTGCGGCCGGAACTATCTCGAGAGTATGGTCTCAATGAGTGTAGTATCGAGTATCAACCAGTTCTTAGCTTTACACCGAGGCCGACTATCTCACTACTTTCTAATGGCCAAGTTGGCCGATCAAAGGTTCTAAGGTCAGTTGATGCTTAACGACACACATAGCGGCCCCGTATTCTCCTCGTTTCTCCACAAGGGATACCAGTACCAACCAATGTGCCACATCAACGTAGCTAGTGCTTCAACCGTATCGGTCTATGCCGTACAGTTCCCTCACAGTTTATTGCTACTTACCTAAGAGGGGTCCCTCAGATCCGGGTTAGAATCTATAGTAACTCCCAATACAAAACCTTTAAAAGTAAAGCAACCAAAACAAACAAGAGAAGAAATTTATGATGAACTATATCCTAAGGTATATCCCACTTATTTATCCCCAACAGAGTCGCCAGTTCAGTGATACGGTGGCAGAACCGGACTGTTTTAAGAAAATTCTGGTTTGCGTTTTGCATTTGTGTTCGCAAAATGTCGCGGTAAGCAAGAGTCGCCACCGACTTTTATTTTATCCAACTGGAAAGGAAAAAAGCACAGAAAAATTCCTTTTTCGAGATTTTGAGTACGAGGGGTAGATTATAGGAAGGGAAGGTGTTAGCACCCTTTCTATCTGTAGTTATCTACGGGCTCTTAGGTACTTGCTCATCATTTTAAAAATTTCTTGTGTGTGTTTGTTTTGAAAAGTTTTGTTTTACTTCGTTTTAACCCTTGCTTTTATCTTCAAGAGTGTTACGAAGTGTTTTTGAAAACTTTGTTTGAAAAAAAAAGTGTAAGTGTGAAAGTTTGATTTTGAGCAAGTACCTACTAGCATCTACCTACTCGAAAAAGGATTGTTTCTATTCTCGTTAATTTAGACAGCGCTATCCTACTATTAAGGAGTAAGTAGCACCGTCGTTGGAGTTTGAGGGACTATCGAAAGGGATGTAATGGTCATTGAAGGAAACATCTAAGGATACTTTAGCATTTCGAAGGGACTGTCATCATATATTTGTAGGCAACATCGAGGGACAAGATCATATACCGTAGGCAACTTCGAGGGACATCGAGGGACCATGATCTTTATGATAATTTTAACCGAGGGTCTTTGCTAAGGGTATCCCTACGTTCGAGGGACATGACCATTATTTTCCGAGGCAACCAAGTGAGGTATACCCTAAGGGTGCATATGTGCAAGGTGTGTTATGTTCAGTTATTTTAGTCTTGTGTTAAGTTTGCTAATGTTTTATTATTCTTGCCATACAATCATATTAGTCATACATCTAGCAGTTAATAATTGCAGTAATTTAAAAGTGCAGAAATATAAATCCTAGCTATTCCAAGGCTTCGGGGAGGGGGATTATGTACATATCCAAAACGGGGAGAAAAATAAATAAAAACGGTAAAGGTTCTACTAATCATCTATTACATCCAAATATACAGTTACAATAATAAAATGAAGTGCGGAAGAATAATAATGCGCAAATTTGAAAAGACGTCTAAAAATCCTAAGATATAAAAAAATCTTTTTGTTATTTTTTTGTTTTAATTTATAAAAATGGTTTAAGTTAAAAAATAATTGATCTAGATCTATATTAAAAAAAGATAATTATTAAAGAAACATGAAATTTAAATAAAAGAAATTAATTCTATGTTTTTTTGGTATTTTTGTTACGAAAAAGAAAATGAATTAAAATGAAATTAAACCTAAGTTCTATTAATTTTAATTTTTTAAAAAAAGGTTAAAGTGTTTAGTTAATTAATTTACCAAAATTAAAATTTAATTAAGAAAAAATCCTAAATCTATTTTTATGTGATTTTTATATTTGTTTATTGATAAAAATAAAAAATAAAAAGGGATTAAAAGAAATAAATGAAATGAATAAAACAAGAAAATAAAGATGGGCCTAGTAGCAAAAGTAAACAGGGGGTGCAATCATCAGAAATCCCTAGGCCCAAATCTTCGAAAGCTTCATGCTCTAACTATGGTGTTTTTTTATTCTTGCGTGGAACCTATGATTCAACCATCCATAATTATTCTATATAAACTCAAACAAACGTTAGCATACCATAAAATGTGATTAAAATTAGAGATTCGAAGTTTAAAATTTTACCAAACCGGTATTGTCAAAAGGGGGCATGCTAGGAATATGATGGATTGCTCTTGGGCCTCGTAAGACTCCTGAGGACTTCAAGAGGATGGTTTGAGGCTTGATGTATATTGAGAGAGACCGGAACCTCGAGATATGACTTACACCAATTCTTTGATTTCTGGAGAGCTTTTTGAAGAGCTTTTGGAGAGCTTTTTGAAGAGCTTTTTGAGAGCTTTTTAGAGAGGAATTTCGTGTATTTCAAGCTTGTATGACTCTATATTTATAGAGGAGAATGAGGAGACAAGAAAGCATGGATATAATCTCCCTCATAATGTTGTGTTTTAAGACCATGATCAAGATTTGAAAAAAATGCCATATTTGATGATTTTATGCCATTTTAACATGTGGATGAACATGGACATATTTGAAGGGTTATTGCACGAAATCAATTGACATAAACCAGCATAAAACTTGCCCAAAATGGATTCACATCAAAATTTACATTATTTCTATTATTTATTTATTTAATTCTGAATTTTAATGAATAAAATATCAAAATAAATAGCATAAATAGTATAAAAATGTATGGGTGGGCTTAGAGGTCGTGGACCATGTTAGGAATGAGTTTCAAACTTGAAAAGATAGGCCCATTTGGAAAAAATCCACGTTTGGTCAATATTTGCTTCATGCATTTTTTCAAAAATTGTCCAACTTTGACAATGCATATCTCTCTCAATTTTAACCTTATGAGGGTGTTCTTGGACTTTTAGAAATCTTAGGATGTCCCCTAAGCAACCTCTTTGGTTTTATCTCAATTGGATCTTCCATGTTCATGTAAGAAGCTTTGACCCAAAAGGTGTTTTTGTTGACTTTTCAAAATGACCTATAATGTCCAAATGTATATCTTCTTGTGAGTGCATATTTTGAACTTGGGAGATGAAGATGAATTATAGGGAATTTCATCCTCTTCAAAATAAGCTTTGGATGGGTCATTTCTGATAAAGTATGAGAAAGTTATGCTTGGTCAAAGTTGAGTTGACTTTTCCTACAAAACCCTAATTTAGCAACTTTTGGGTTTTGATGAATTGTGAGCAATCCTTGAGGAATCATGATCAACCCTTGATCAAATGATTAATAATACTTCAAAATGAGGATGTTGAACAAAAATCTTGAAGTTTGACTGTATGTGGGCCACAGTTGACTCTTGCCCTAGCACAATCGACTTTCAGGCCTTTGAGCAATTGACTGAGCAAACTTCCTCTGCAAGGCTTGAAACTTGACATGGATGATCTTGAAAACATATTAGGATAATAGTGAGCATTTGGGACCCTTTGGACTCAAACATCTTGATGCAAAATGAAACCCTAATTTGAGGTAGACTGCCTTTAGGAGAGAGTTTGTCTGGTCAACTCTTGAACTTCCTTGGGCAATTTGAAGACCTTACTTGAAATGTATTGAGAAATATGGGAGGGAAAATTTTGGGGTACAACAGTGGGCATTGATTATTTTACTAAATGGATTGAAGAAATTCTTTTAGTCAATGTAGACCAAGAGAGTTTCATTTAATTTATTCAAAAGTACATTATATATAGATTTGGAACCCTTGAAAAAATAACAACAGATCAAGGATCAGTCTTCACTGGTCAAAAAATGCAAGAGTTTGCTACAGAAATGGGATTCAAACTGTTAACGTCTACACCTTACTATGCACAAGCTAATGGCCAAGTCGAAGCAGCAAACAAGGTAGTAATCAGTTTGATAAATAAACACGTGGGAAAGAAACCAAGAAACTGGCACAAGATGTTAGATCAAGTTTTATGGGCTTGTCGAACCTCTCCTAAAGAGGCTACAGGAACAACACCATTTCTCCTAACTTATGGTCATGATGCAGTATTGCCAGTGGAAATCTGTCTGCAGTCAACGAGGGTTCAGAGACATCAGGATATCCCTTCTGAAGTTTATTGGAATATGATGTTAGACGAATTAGTTGATTTGGACGAAGAAAGGTGGAAAGCTTTAGATCTCTTAAGATTACAGAAAAAACGGGTTGAGAAATCCTAAAATCGAAAAGTAAAACCTAAGACATTTCTGCCTGAGGTTCTAGTATGGAAGGTAATTCTTCCAATGGATCGAAAAGATAGAAATATGGGAAAATGGTCCCCTAAGTGGGAAGGACCTTTCGAAATTATCCAAACTTTCTATGGTGGAGCTTATGAGATCGAGGAGTTAAATGAATATCAAAGACTTCTGAGAGTAAACGGTAAATACTTGAAAAAGTATAGATCTATGCTTCAAGAGGTTAAAATAGCCAATGTATAGTGACAGTCGAATAAGGAAAATGCCAAAATGGAAATCTAAATTTCATTAAAAATAGCCAAAATGGCCTTAACGTCATTACAATGGGTGATTATACAAATATAGAACCATGATTTAAAAGGGGAGATTAGCCTTGATCTGAAGGTATTTGATCCTTTGTAATTCCAGGCGCCGATTGCACAAAGCCTTCGATTGATGGAGGGTTTCAAGTTTAGCATCGAGTGTTTGGGCCCGATCAACATGTTTTAACCCTTCAACAAGTTCCTCTTGGCTTTCCAACTCAGTATTAACGGCGAGAAGTTCTTCTTTCCTTTTATCATTGGGGGCAATTTTAGCCTCCAGCTCTTTGATCTGCGCCCTCATTTTAGCGGTGTCTTGATCAATCTCCTCAGCCTCTTTTCGCCTAGCCTCTTGAGCCTTCGACAACTCTTTTACTTTGGAGGCTGATTCAGTGGAAGCGTTCCAGGTAGCAGCTACATGACCGTTGGCCTCTTTGATCTCGCGAGTAAGAGTCCTTCGACGATTATAATTTGCTGACACTTGGTCAATGATGGAAGTTAAATCAAAAATAACGTTGGCCACATCTGGAGAAGCAATGAGGAGATAAATAGCCCTCAGAGTGGTCTTTAGGAAAGAAGGAGCTGTGGGTTCTCCCTCCAAGGTTAGAATTAAATCTCTTTTAAATATTTGTGCCTTAACCTTCTGAAGTGCCTCATTAAAAGGGGGGGTCGATGTAGACTTTCCGGACGCAGTCGAAACACTGTAATCAGAAGAACTTTCTCGCCCTTCGAGAATGGCAGTTAAATAGCCCAGAGGATTTTGTTGTTTCAGCAAGGCCAAATCTTCTTTGGTGCGAGACCCTGTCAAAGGGGCACCTTCATTAACAGCAGTAACCACATTTGCTACCTGTGCTGGAATATGGGCAGCTTCAGTGTTTGTAAGATTTTGGGCCCCTTCAGTAGAGTCTTCCTTTCCATCAACCTCTGGAATTCTTTCATCTTGATTCTCCCCCTCCGGCACACCTTCCCTCTCTATTACAACTACATAATCGGTGGCCTCCTCTTCTTCACCTTCCTGTACATCATCCAGAGGAGCCCTAATTTCTTCCTGTTCTCCTATAGGGCCTTCTTCATTGGCTTCCTCTATGGTCTCATATTGAGGTTCAGAAGTTTGGTTCACCTTACCAACTGAGCTCACAAAAGAGCCTTTTGCTGAAGAAGGCCTATAAGTAGGATCTCCCTTATTATTTAACAGAGTGGCAGATCCTTCTACAGGAGTGGGAACCTGTTTAGAAGTGCCGGCAGTGTCCTGAAGATTAAAGAAGTTTTTATTCTCAGAATTCTTATAGAAAAAAGGGTTAGTAAGCGGATGTCTGTCGAAGAAAATACCTGAATTGGAACTTCGGCACCGGGGCTGGAATTGTCGCTCTCACTGGGATTATTCAGCCTGTCGGCTACTTCTTGCTCAGTGGGCTCTCTGATGACTATAGGAGGAGACCTCGTAGCTGTAATTTTAGTTTTTGTCTTGGGACGAGGCTCAGGTGCAGGAGCTGGTTTCTTTAATTTTTATCTCTTCAGAGGAACAAGAGGGGACTCCTCTTCTTCGTCACTAGAGATCTCGATCTCCTGAACATTCTGTTTCTTGGGGGTAGTTTTCTGAATACCCAGAAAGATAAGTCGAAGAAATAAGCATCTATACCAGAAGATAGTAAAGGAGAAAGGTATAGCAGAAAGTGAATACCTTTGGTGAAGGGTTAATAGAAGGGTCTCCCCCTTTGGTGCTTTTAGTAGCCTTCTTTGTGCTGGTCCTCTTGACAGCTATACAAGAAACAAATATAAATTGAGTGTCGAATGATTAAATCTAAGACAAAGAAGCAAAAAGAAAGAAAATATTACCTTTCTTGATCTTGTCAAGGACCAGCTTAAACGCCTCGCGAAGGTGGTGGGAGAAATTCTTCTCATCGAAGAATTCATCATTATAATATTGCCTCCACCATCCCTCAAAATTGTTGGAACACAAAAAATTGAGATTGAAGTCGAACATGGTTAGTACGGTCCGACCAACGTACCTACCAATGTGCTTGTTAGCAGTATCCTCTGAGTAATGTGCGTTGTAAAATAATAGCAGTTTCTCTCAAGAATAGATGGGTGATGGGAGTGACTGGATAATGCCGAATTATCGAGAGACAAGATTTGGTTGGTAAGCAATCAAACTTAATTATTTCTTCAAACTCTTGAATCTTAGTGGCATGATTCTGGGTCGAAGAAACAACTCCCAGATGCCCACATATTCTTCCTCCAAGTCCTCCTCATCAGTCAAAGGAAATGGTCTAGTAAACCACTTTGGGCCAACTTTTCGATTGGCAAAGGGAGCCATGGTCGAAACAAAATGTTTGCGCTCTGCAAACATCATCACAAAGCTGGTGAAGGCCTTTTGAAATTGCTGACCCTCGTCAGTTGGAGTCAGCAAAGCAAGTCTGGTACCTTCGACCCTCCTGTTCATAATTTCTAGGGCCTCTTCATTGATCTTATTCTTCTGAGGAAGAAAATATTCGAAGGTGGCGTTGAGCCAAAGTTGAAGAAGCCAAAAAGGGCCAGAAAGGAGAAAGCTTTCCCTATCTCCTATGACCTTGAGTTGAGTCACACCACTGCTGAAGGACTCATATAGATTGGCCAAAATTAATTCAGCCAGACATAGGGGGTAGCCATGATGAAGCTGCATTGCAAGCATGAGCATCTTCTTAGTCACTTGAAGTGACTTGGTGCAGAAGACGAAGCGGGATAACCACATAGCCAGAAAAGCTATATGTTTCACCTCTGACACAGTGCTGGAGGATTTATCATGGAAATGGTTGATGAATGTGGGCTTTGTAGCTGAAAACCCAATGGCATCTTCAGATAGATCCTCTGGGTCGAAATAATCGCCAGTCGGTCGAAGACCGGTAATTATTGCTATGTCGAAGAGGGTTGGGGTCACCATTCCACAAGGAAGATGAAACGTGAAGTGGGTGCTGTCCCAAAAGTATAACGAAGACACCAACATAAGAGGGCAATAAGACAATCCTGTCTTCGACAGCATCACCAAGTCATAAATCCCTATTTCCTTCCAGACTGAGGTTTGTGCCTTCTCTATCTTATTCATCCAATCTGAATTTTCTGAAGAGAGACTAGGGCACGATCGAATGATCCTGTTCCCTTTGTTCATGAACTGAAGGTTAATGTCCTCCTTGGTTTGAGTGTGTTGTTGGTTAGCTGAATTCGCATCCTCAGGATCGTTCTTGGGTTTCTTCACACGACCTATAAGTTTTATTCTTGGGTGAGTGGGGAAGAAAGCACTATTCTTCATAGGATTCTCGATGAATATGGACAGAGGGCCAGACATGGCGTATATATCTTCGCAGTACCTGATAGGAATGAGAATCTGGGAATCGTACGCCTCACGCCTTTCTTTAGTCATGGGTTCAGAGACGAACCTTGGCCCCTCAGTCGAAGCAGGAGAAGAGCTTGTAGGGAAGATCTCTGGTTGGCGGTGTACGTCAGCTACATTCTTAGGTTTGGGGTTGTTGGGTGCGTTGGAGAGGAAAGCCATTGTTGCAAGTTAGTAAGGAGTGAAGATGACAATGTAAGGTGTTTTCTGCAGAAGAGTTGAAAATGCTAAGTGGTGTGAAAGTTCCAAATGAAAAGGCTCAAGATTATTTATAGTATCCAGAAAGGAGTGTGTCTCTTCAAGGCCATTTAATGTTATGGATATAGTGGGGCACGTGGCAGACCATGAAGTGGTTACCGTGCAGGTGATGGGAAAATGTTTGACATGCTTGCCTAGGTTCTAGGAATAATGGTCATCATGGCAGCATGGTAACGTCTGATTGAAAAGACGTCTTGGGAAAAGAGTAATGATGGTTCTGAGAGTGGAAGTTGTTGGAAGGCGAAAAGCGCATGTTAAGCCTTTGTGGACAACAAGGGGGACAGGTGTCGAATAGGAATATCAAAGAATAACTATTTCTTTTGGCGTCAAAATAGACATTCTTGGGGGGAAATTTGTTGGCTCCTGAATTCGACACCTACTATATATTGTCCTTATAGGCCAAAAATAGAACAAATAAAGCCAAGCTGGAAAATGTTTCGAAGGTTAGAAAAAACTTAGAGAAAATATCTGAGTTACACATTAGTCTTCGACCAGGCATCACCATCAAGCTTTTGACTGAAAAGGTCCTATGACCTTCGACTAGAAGAACATACCTTCGTGTCAATACCAAAGACGGAGGATATTTGAATTTAAATTGTTGGAGAGAAAGACAGTTCGCCAGCAGTTAAATGAAAGCAACGTGGCAGGAAGATAGAGGTATAGGGACATGCAGAAGACACTTGTCTTCATATTAGAGCAAAGCCACCCCTCGACGGTTATGTAATTTTAGTCTAAAAATAGGAAGATTGTGTAGTTTTTCCGTGTGTTCAACCTATTGTGCTAGTTACTCAAATATTGTCCAAGTACCCGCTGTGTGTGAAAGGATAACTGAGAATGTACGTTGGAAACACCACTTTTCATTAATAAAGTATTTTTACATTTCTTTGATCTTATTTTGCAAAGTTACTTTTCCTGCATCTTTACCTGTATTTCTATTAACTTTCTTACTTTCCCAAAACCACAAGCATCTTATCCTTGGTCGAACGTGCGTTCTTCCTAGATATCTATTTTTACATCAAACCAGCATAAAAGTTAGCATATGTTCTGGGATCAATCTGATCGATCCCGCGAGTAACCAAAAGGACTTTCCTTTTTGGAGGATCAGCGATTGTTTACCAAAAACCACGGTAAACAACCTCATAAAATAACCATTGTGCCTCGGGAAAGACAAAAGGTTTTAGAGCTTGTATTATTCATTTATTACATATCCAAAAACAAAAAAGGACAATTACTCCTGAATAAAAGTAATCGACACAAAATCTTTAGCCTTTCAACTGGTGAGTCCTCCGTTGACAATTGGGAAGATCCACTGGTCCATGTCATAGTCATTGTCACTGTCATTGTCTTCCAAAGCATTAACCTCATGATTGTCGATGCGTAGGGGTGGTCCTCCGGCACGAGCGCTATGAACAGCCCTTTGAGCTCCTGATGTGAAACCCAAACCAAATTTGTCAGATTTTTAAGGAATATCCGGGATTTGGCCCTAAATTATACACCCACCTTCTTCAACAACTGCTCTAGCATCTTTCAGAGAGGCCATCTTCAACGGAGGCCTAATAGTCTTTGAAACACTGGAAGAGGTTTTAGTTGCAGCGACGGTCTGTGGAACCTCCTCAAATTTCTGACAGGGGGTCTCAATGAACTCGCCGTCCATTTCAATGTACCTGAAATAGTTCAGGTGGCTTACCATGTACTCCTCCTCCCCATGGACCGTGATAATTTTCCCATTGACTGGGTATTTCAGCATCTGATGTAGGGTGGAAGTCACAACGCCAACCTCATGGATCCAAGGTCGAACCAATAAATAGGATTAAGATGGGGGATCTCTGTGATGCGGTGGGAGAACTGACTTTAGGTTTCGCGTTTGTGTTCGCAAATGTCGCGGTTTAGCAAGAGTCGCCACCGACTTTTATTTTATCCAAAAGGAAAGGTAAAAAAGCACAGGAAAGACCTTTGAGATGTTTTCTTGAGTTCGGGGGGTAGATTATGAAAAGGGAAGGTGCTAGCACCCTTTTCATCCATGGTTTTCCATGGGCTCTTAGTTACTTGTTTAGATCACTTGCTTTGCTTTTGAAATTGTTTGAAATGGTGCTTTGTGTGGTTTTGAAAGTATTTTGAAAAGAGGCCATCGTTTTGGAAATCTTTGTAATGATTCTCGTTTGTAAGAATGTATACAAAGATGTTTGTCTTTTAAAAAATGTTTCAATGTTTTGAAAGTTGTTTGGGAATGTTTTGAAATGTGTGTGTGTTTGTTTGAAAATAGCAAGGATTGTTTTGAAGTTGATCAAGTAACTAGAAGCATTCTACCTACTCAAATGTCTTTCTTGTGCATTTTTATTCCTTTGACATTGTTAATTTACCATTGATTTGGTAAACAACCCTATCTTTGGATGTTAAACGGGACGGGCCTGGGTCATCGTATGACCATGATAGCAATGTTGCCAAGTATCTTTAGCATTTTTAGGGACCAAGATCATTTGTTTAGGCAACCTTTTGATAGCGTCATAGAGGGACTATGATCTTATTTGTTTGTTTTGCTTTGCCAAGATACTTTGCATGCATACCATAGCCATTTTATTTAGGCAACCAAGTGGAGATACCTTAAGGGTGTTTGTGTGCAAGTGTGTTTATTGCATGCATTTTTATCTTGAATTAAGATTTTTTATTTCATTGATTTTATCTTTCCATACATATCCTAATTGCTAGCATTTATATTTGAAAGCAATAAAAATGCAGAAATTTAAAATCTTACGCTATTACAATATTTAGGGGGTGGGGGATACACACTTATAAATGGGGAATCCAGCGAGAAAAATAAAGGAAAATAACAAGGGGAAGAAAAATAGAAAGAGAGAGAGGGCTAGCGCGCTGCTGAGAAGAAGTCAGAAGTTCTGACCCAGGACCGCTGCATGATATCATCCCGTTAGTGAAACTGTATGAGTCAGAACTTCTGACTCTGGTGCGCTGCAAAACAAAAATTTGTTAGCGGGGAGGTCAGAAGTTCTGACTCCCATGCGCTGCAAAATAGAAGTTTGTTAGTGGGGAAGTCAGAAGTTCTGACCCTGCTGGGAACACAAAAAATTTCAGAAGTTCTGATAACATGGCTAACAAAACAGGTCTCGGAAGTGCTGGCGTCAAAGTCAGAACTTGGTTTCCCGCTGTGCTAGTCAGAACATCTGCAATTTGGTTATTTCTCCCAAAAAAAGAAAACATGCCTAAGGCACTTTCAGCAGGTATCATGGCACCTCAGAAGTAAAAAGAAACATAAACAATAAAAATTAGAGGCAAGTATGCCTTTGCCAATTCTAACTCTGAGTTTCAGTTTCTTCAAGACAGTTTTAAGCTGATTCGTTCTCAACTTAAGCATGCAGAGGCATAAAAAATCTCAGAACGTAAACAACATCAGAAGCATGATATTTACAATGTGCTTATTGAGCATGCAAATCTGATGATGCTTAGCAGCATGGTCAGAGTCAGCAGGTGCTTACCTTGCTGTTAGAAGAAAAATTTGTGAATTAGAGCTAGTCTTAACTCTAATGGTGTTCTGGACAGGTTCTTTTTTTTGAATGGGTGGATGGAGAGTATATATATATGTGGTCAGAAACTGTATGGGCATTTTCTAGTCAATAAGAAAATTGGGTACAAATGAAGTTTGGAGGCAGGAGGTTTAAAGTTATGAAGCACTGGGAATTTTGGCAGAGTTTCACAATGTTTTCTTGCTAGGGTTTTCTGTTCTTCTTCTAGCAATTTTTTCTGGGTTTTTGACCGGGCTTTTTCAGTGGACAATGGTGCTCTATTTATAGGAAAAGCTTTTTGAATTTTTAAACGTTTAAGTGGCGCCAATACCATGCAATATGTGTTGACTTTATCTTGAAGGAAGTTCATGAAAACTTGTGATGATGGACAGCTTTTCAGCCTAGGCTGGAACAGTAAGCGAGGATTAAGGAAAAGTGACACCCATAGGCGAAAAGTGGCGCATAGACCCATGCCTAAGCCTGCACGAGGGTGTTACTATTCCACACGTGGAGAGACCCCTTGGATGAATGCTCAAAAGTGGTTGTGAGCATTAATGAGCATTAAATGGTGATGAGGTTTGTCAAAATCAGAAATCTTGTAATAGGAGATTTTGCATCATTACCTAAAACCTGAGCCAACAGTTCTGCTTTACCAAAAAACAATGCAAACCAAACTATGACCTTGGCCTCCTGCTGCCTCAGCAAATTCTGAGGGTTTTCCAGACTTTCCAGCATGCTCCTTTTGATCTGCCTCTGAAAACTCTGGACTTAGAGATTCTACTTCAGTGTTACAACCAATCTGTTGATCCCATTACCTTCTGATCCCAGTATGTTCTGAAGGAGTTTCAGGCTTTGTTGCCTTCTTTGCATTTCTCTAGCAAACGCTGGCTGAACTTGCATAACTGCTGAAAGAGCCATGTTCTGTTTAAAGATTACGTGCTGAACCACGTTTGCAACCTCTAACTGAGTTGGTGTAGCTGCTGAAGAGCCACCTTATGACTGAATGTTATATGCTGAGCCAAGTTTGTAACTTCTGACCGTTTCTTCCTGGAGGTTGGTTCAGAAGTTCTGAAGTGCCATTTTTCTTAAACACTTTTATAAAAATTCTAAGTATTTAGATTTTAACTTTTTCCAGGTAAAAAATTTGACTTTTGAGCTTGCAAATGACCACTTTGCTCTTGTAAATGGTTTACTTGGAAAGGAATGATAATTCAGGGCTTGGATTTGTTTAAGAGAAATTATGAGAATCCAGGATGATTTCTTGAAGAATGAGAGGGCAAATTATGGGGTACAATAGTTGCCCCTGTTCAATCTTCTTGAACCTGAAGAGTTAGATTGGCGAGTTTTGCCATTCGTGACTCGAAGGTAAAAGATGATTGGACACTAGAGTGCCCATAAATTTGCACTCGATAAAGTGTAGTTGAGGGAATGGGCTTAAAGATGCCATTTGGAGAGGTGATAGAATCTTGTTGGAGATGGGCTTGTAGATGCCATCCAAGAATGTTTGTTGAACTGTAAGTTATAAGTCAGAAGAATAAGTATTAGAATGGTGTCCGTGTCTGGAACATATCTGAGTTGTATCTGGAGTCTTGAAACCTGAATTTGAATAAGTATCAGAATGGCATCTGTATCTGGTGCGTATATGAACTATCTCTAGAAGGAAATCTGGAATAAGTATCAGAATGTCATTCGTATCTGGTGCGTATCTGAACTATCTCTAGAAGGAAATCTGGAATAAGTATCAGAATGTCATCCGTATCTGGTGCGTATCTGAACTATCTCTAGAAGGAAATCTGGAATAAGTATCAGAATGTCATCCGTATCTGGTGCATATCTGAACTATCTCTAGAAGGAAATCTGGAATAAGTATCAGAATGTCATCCGTATCTGGTGCATATCTGAACTATCTCTAGAAGGAAATCTGGAATAAGTATCAGAATGTCATCCGTATCTGGTGCATATCTGAACTATCTCTAGAAGGAAATATGGAATAAGTATCAGAATGTCATCCGTATCTAGTGCATATCTGAACTATCTCTAGAAGAAAATCTGGAATAAGTATCATAATGTCATCCGTATCTGGTGCGTATCTGAACTATCTCTAAAAGGAAATCTGGAATAAGTATCAGAATGTCATCCGTATCTGGTGCATATCTGAACTATCTCTAGAAGGAAATCGGGAATAAGTATCAGAATGTCATCCGTATCTGGTGCATATCTGAACTATCTCTAGAAGGAAATCGGGAATAAGTATCAGAATGTCATCTGTATCTGGTGCGTATCTGAAATATCTCTAGAAGGAAATCTAGAATAAGTATCAGAATGTCAACCGTATCTAGTGCATATCTGAACTATCTCTAGAAGGAAATCTGGAATAAGTATCAGAATGTCATCCATATCTGGAGTGTATCTGTACTGTAATCTGATAGACTAACAAAATGACTTCCGTGTCTGGAGTGTATCTGTATTGTATCTGAAATCTTTGAACATTGTTAATGATATCTATTAATCTTATCCTGAAAAGGGTAAAATGTTAGCTGAAACACAAAGTTATGTTGCATCAAATGCATGATGCAATAAATGTGTCTCATCAATGTTTATGATATATGGTGTAATGTATGCACATGTAAGCTGATGTGCTGTATTGCTGAGGAAAATAAATCCTTGACTGCTGCTGGGGAAAATAAATCCTTGACTGCTGAGGATAAGAAATTCTTGGCGACTATTAGGGATATAGGGATCCTTCGTGTCTTGAAGTTGGAGTATTGACAAAAATCTGTTGCGGGCAATGCCATATACTGCTTGAGTAATCAGCTGGGAGAATCCAGAGAACTTTGATGACTTCTACTAAGGATTACACAATGGGAATCCTTATTCTGCTGGGGAATAAAGGAAACTATGATGACTTCTACGGGGAATTAAGAATGAGAATCTTCATTCTGTTGGGAATTAAGAATGAGAATCTTCATTCTGTTGGGAAGCAATAAAACTCTGTGGGGAAGAAGACTTACTGCTGGGGAGTAGATCCAGGAGTTTTGATTGTCTTCCACTCTATTGGGGAATTATCCTAGGTTGGGGAGAGACATAAGTTAATATGTTATCTAGTTGGTTTTCAATCTTTAAGATAAATTGCTGGGGAATTTGGAGAAACTGAATGGTTTCCGCTGGGGATTGATAGTTTGAAGTTTTTGGCTCTGCTGGGGATTAAACTGCACACTGCGATGGATCTGTAGTTTGTTGGGGAAACAAACCCTTCTGTTGGTCTGCTGGAGGAGTGTTTTTACTGAGGAAAGTTCTCGAGGGTTTTTGAGATTGACTTAGTTGGTGGAGAGTTTTCAGAGATTGAAACTCTGGCTGGGGGTCAATACATATGAGAAAGTTTTTTGGGGAACTTTATCACTACCCCTAGTATTAAATGCCAGGGATTGCTTACTTGGTCGCACATGACCCTTTATGTGGGAGTCTGCTTGCCCCTTAGAATTAATCTGATGTACCTCGATACTCGATACTTCGATCATACTTTCAGTAATCCTGAACTTCCTAGAGATATTTTCCTAAGACTGTTGTGGAAGGAACTGCAAGCATGATACTGATATCGTCTGATATTATTGGCTCAGACTAATAACTTGATGGTGTCAAAAGTCTTCAAAGTGGATTTTGTTCGAACCCTTGATCAACGTAATATTCCCCCCTTGAGTGATGCATATGGAGATTTTCCCCTGGTTACTCTGCACTTTGAGAGATTTCTTAAAATCTGGACTGGACTGCCCCGGGCGTGCTGGACAATGACATGTTATATCCCCCTGTTGACAGGAGGAGTGTCATCCTTCTTGAATTGATTCTGTTCACTGAGAGAGTTTCGTTCACTGGACATTTATTGTGTGAATTTCTCCGCTGTCAAACAAATAGCCATATGCAAACAGTGATATTCAAGTAATGCAAAGTTTACGCTTGTCTTGAAGGATAAATCATACAAAGCACAAAAAAAGCAGTTTAATAATGAACTAACTCTAAGGTAAACCCCACTTTTTATTATGTCCCCAACAGAGACGCCAGTTCTGTGATATGGTGGTAGAACTGACTGTTATATACTGGTTTTGCGTTTGTGTTTGCAAATGTTGCGATAAGCAAGAGTCGCCACCGACTTTTCTTTTATCCAAATTAAGGAAAAGGTGAAATGAACAGAAAAAGACCTTTTCGAGATTTTTGAGTAAGGGGGGTAGATTATGGAAAGGGAAGGTGTTAGTACCCTTTCCATTTGTAGTTATCTATGGGCTCTTAGAGGTTTGCTCATTTTAAAATACCTTTGTGCTTTGTGTGTTTGAAAATGTTTTGAAAATGCCATAGTGCGGCGATTTTCTTTGCGTTTAACTCTTGTATCAGTCCTCCAGAGCGTTAACAAAGAAAACGTTTTGAAATTGTTTTTGAAAAGTAGTATTTGTGTAAGTGAAAAATGTTTTTTTTAGAAAACTTATAACAACTATCTACTTTTATACTCGAAAAGGGTCGTTCTTTTCCTCCTATCCTTTAAACAGTGCTATCCTACTATTAGTGAGTAGGTAGCCCTATCGTTATATGTATGACGGACATTCGAAAGGGATGTTACAGTCACAAAAGCAACTTGTGAAGACGCTTTAGCAATTTTGTTTAGAGACTAGATCATTTACCGAAAGGCAACTGTAGGGTCATCGAGGGACTATGATCTTTTGATTTATAGGTCTTTGCTAAAGCATTCCTGCCTCATGATTATTTTTATTTCTGAAGGCAAATAAAGTGATGTATCATAAAGGTGTATATGTGCAAGTGTGTTATGTTCAGTTATTTTTTGTCTTTTTGTTAAGTTTGCTAGCATTTGATTATTAGTCTTTTCATACACGCCTAATTACTAGCAGTTAATATATATTACAGAATATTAAAGTGAAGGAACTTAAAGCTACGTTATTACAATGCTTTTGGAAGGGGATTTACATGTCTAAAAATGAGGGGGATAAAACAATAAATATCCTAGTTTTAATCTATTACATCCAGTGAGCAGGTACATTAATAATAAAAATGCGAAAATAAATAAACGCACGTGAAATTAAAAATAACATCTAAAAATATCCTAAGAAATAAAAATATTTTTGTTTTGTTTTTATTTTAAGAAAATATAACTTAAGTCTATTTAGTTTTAATTTCAAGAAAGAGGTTAAAATAATTAATTAAATATTTACAAATTTAATTTAATTAGAAAAATAACTAGCTTAAAATTTTTTGTGATTTTTGATTTAAGGTCAATTTAAATAAAAGAAGGTCAATAAAGAAATGAAAACAAAAATAAAAATAGAACAAGAAGCATCCTTCGATTGCAGGGAGATGATGTCTTTCGATTCTATGAAGGGAAAGTTGTCTTTCGGTTTCCCCTTTGATCCAGTGACAAGACGTGGCTTTCGACCCAGAGGGCGCTGCTAGAAATTCCTGATGGATCACTCTTGAGGGTACTACTTATGCAAACATGTTGGCAAAACGAAAAGCATGACCTGGGTGCCCTACCCAGGTCTTTCGATTCTGCATACGTTGGGTCTATTCAGGCTACATCTGCAGCAAGTGTTAGCAGCAAAACAAAGGCAGACCTGGGGTCGAACCCATATCTTTATTCTTGAACAACAAATCAAATGAAACTTACAAATGTTGACGTGTCATGCAAATGTAGAGATTGATCTTTTTACCAATTCTTACCAATGGTTGATGGATGAATATGGGATGATGGGTGTGGGTGCCCTTGTTTGATGATTGCTTCGATTTGGCTTCTTGATGTGGGTACCTTTGTTCAAGGGTTGCTTTGATTTGGATCACTTATGAGATTTTTTATAACTTTGGTGGATTTATGGGGTAGAGTATCTCAATGTGTGTGTGTCTAACTATCTTTGGCTTGCAAGCATGCTGTTTATATAGATTAGAAGGGAGGGGACAAGAAGACAATAGTTTAAACTACCATAAAAAAACGTATTCAAGGCCATGAATGAAGTTTTATAACGCTGGCCAAAAACATGGGATCTTGTCCTTTTTTTAGAAATTTGAATGTATGTGGACATTTTGGCTCCTTCGAATGCCCTCCAGTGTTGCTATTCGACTGGCCTCAAGTTACCTCTTTCGACTGAACCTCTTGTGTAGCTTTTGACTGGGCCTTCTGCATGCTTCTTCAAATGTACCTCTTGTGTACCCTTAGACTAGCTCTATTATTAATTCCGTCGAATGGGTCTCTTGTGTGGCTTTCGACTGGGCCTTCTGCATGCTTCTTCAAATGTATCTCTTGTGTACCCTTCAACTGGCTCTAGTATTACTTCCTTCGAATGGGTCTCTTGTGTGGCTTTTGACTGGGCCTTCTGCATGCTTCTTCAAATGTACTTCTTGTGTACCCTTTGACTAGCTCTAGTATTACTTCCTTCAAATGGGTCTCTTGTGTGGCCTTTGACTGGGCCTTCTGCATGCTGAAGTGTATACAATTGTTTCAAAGGGGGTTCTGCGCCCAGTCAAAACTGGCACAAAGGTAACCTATGCCTTGTGGATGCTATCATGAAGCAAGTCAAGGCAGGCGAAAAGAAGGACATTGCTTAGGTGAAGCTGGAACAAAGGTGGCCAGTGCCTTGTGGGTCGAAAGCAAATTTGAAGGAGTCTTGGCCTTGTGCTGAAGACAAGCTGAAGAGGGGGCCTTTGTCTTAGTGAATCCAAGGCAGGCATGAAGGGGCTTTTGTCTTGATGAATCAAAACACGCTTGTATGGGGTTCTTGCCTTGTGCATTAAAGGCAAGTCGAAAGAAGCTTTTTTTTTGCCTTATATGCTAAAGACAGGCTAAAATAGGATTATTTTCCTGGTCGAAGCAGGGATTAAGCATGCTCTGAAGAGACCAAATGCCCAAACGAAACAGGAATCCATCTTGAATGCAGGTAGCCATTGCATTTGTGAGTCAAGCCAGCATGCAAAGCCAAAGGTGTAATCGAAGGATCACTAACAAGAGTCCCTTCCTTTCTGAATCGAAGGAAGCTATTTCCAAGGAAATACATGCCCAGTCGAAGCTAGTGTGCAGCAAACAAAGCAAAAGACCAAGGCTTCAATCGAAGCTTGGAAATTTGAGGAAAACTTGGAGGAAGTTAGGTGCTCAAACGAAGCCTGTTAAAATACCAATCGAAAGTTCTTTTAACATGCCAATCGATGGATTTTGTCAAAATGCCAATCGAAGACTCCTAGTTTATTTTCAATTATTTTATCTTTCCTTTAATCAAATGCTTGTGATCACCATGTAAGAGTAAGATCTTGGGAAAATATGAGAGGGCAAATTTTGGAGTACAACAACATGTAAACTCTACAAAAAAGAACACAACTTAAAATCTTGTACAATCAAACAATTCAATTACTCCCTCTGTCATACATAAACACTTTTCCCCGTTAAGGAAAAAACCCCAAATTAGAGCACATGCAGCAGAAGACACAACAGAAGCAGCAACAACATCTTTAGCACAACCAAGTATGAACAAGCATGCTCCCCCTGAATGATTGCATAAGCAACTACACACAGCTACTCTCCCAAAAGCAATAGCACACAGTCCTATCACAATGCTAAATCAACATATCAAGACATGTGATGTAACTTCAGGATACAAAGCATACCAAATTCTGGTATTCAGATCTTAGATATCCTAAGAGATGTTGAGACACTGATCTCTGTCAATGTAAAACAATAAAGCAATGTAGAAAGTTAAAGAACACACAGAATTGTTAACCCAATTCGGTATACAACAACACCTACTATGGGGGCTACCAAGCCAGGGACGAAATCAACTAGATAGTATCAATTTGAAGATAAACTCCCCCGTTTATAACTTCTCACTTAATCAATGCCCTTACTTAACTTCTACCTAAGACTCACCTAGGTATGAGACCCTTCTCAAATCCCTTCCAATCACATGACTAAAAAATTCTAAACACTTAGAAAATAACAGAAGTCACACTTAAAATACACATAATCATTCACTACTTAAAATCTTTATAATGACTGATAGAACTTACAACTCAAAAACACAGTCCTACTCTTTTATCAATATGATAATTGAAAGGCTCACAATTAACACAAAAACCCTAATAAGAATACACTATAAGTTCCACATTTGTACTAGGTTTAAAGCCTTCTTTTTATAACCTTCAATGGATTAGATTTGGGCTTCACAAATGCAGTTGGATATGAAAGAGACACTGAAAATTATCTCCTCAAAGATAGGACATCAATCAGTAGTTTCCTAAATTATCTTCATAATTAGAAACTAATAATACTCCTTGAATTCATCTTGAATCTTTTTTATCTTCAAATTATGCGCCACATAGGATACCATAATATTTCCAGAATATTATGCACCTGTAACAAACTAAAACATCCAGCAGTCCATATGTACAACATCAAAATGTCAAAAGAAATTGCATAGGACATCGCATTCAACATTGCTCCAGATGATAGAACATCTTATTTCAACATGTCTGTGCTAAGTTAGTTTTACCAAACATAATGCCAATTACAACAAAATACAGAATTGGCAATCTCCCTTTTTGGATTATTTTGGTAAAACAACTTAGTACTTCTTCCACACATAAACACCAATACAACTTAGGTTTGAAATGAAACTCAAACACACACTAAATCTGAGGCACAACAGCAGAAGTTAGTACAACAAATATCAGAGCAACAACTAGTGGAAGCTACTCCACACAACAAACAAGAGAATACCAAATTCTCAACATGTCAGGACATCATGTCTGACAAATCTTCGCAACATTCAATTTTTGAACTACACTTCCTTTCTAACAGAGAATCAGGAGATTCTCCCTCTTAACAGCCACATCGTATAATCAATAACAGAAACATAGATCCACTAGAATCCAAGTTCACCCCCTTTGCACACAAACTATAAGGAGGAAGACATGACACTAGATGGTGTATGTAATACGATGGGAGAATTGGCTTTTTGGTTTTATCTAAAATGTGCATGTAATACGGTGGGAGAAATGACTTTTTGGTTTTATCCAAATGTGCAGATAGCAAGAGTCACCACCAACTTTTATTTTATCCAATATTTAGGAAAGGTGAAAAGAACAGGAAAGACCTTTGATAGATTTTGAGTTCGGGGGGTAAGTTATGAAAAGGGAAGGTGTTAGCACCCTTTTCATCCGTAGTTATCTACAAGCTCTTAATTGCTAGCTCACTTTGAAAAATCGATGTGTATGTGATTTGAAAATATTTTGAAAAGCCAAAGTACGACTAACTTAGTAATGGTTCTTGTATCAGTCCTCAAGAATACGTACAAAGTGTTTTTGAAAATATTTTGAAAGTGTGATGTGTAAAAAATGTTTATTTAGAAAAGATTGTGAGCGAGCGATTAACGGTTCTTTCCCACTCAAGATCGTTCTTGTTATTTTCCTTGTCCATTAGAGATAGTGTTATCCATACCATTAGTTGGTAGGTAGACCCATCTATTGATGTGAAGGGACATGCGAAGGGTCGTTGAATGGTCATTGAAGGCAACATATAGAGATACTTTAGCAATTTATCAGAGGAACTAGATCATTTTCGTAGGCAACATTGAATGGTCATTAAGGGACTATGATCTTTATTCGAAAGAATTTTTCCTAAAGTATCCCTATTTTCGAGGGAAGTGGCCATGTTTCCGAAGGAAACAAAGAGAGGTTACCCTAGAGGTGCAAAGTTTGAATAGTGTGTTCAATTCAATTATATTATCTTAAATTAGGGTTATCTATCGATTGTTTTTAGATCTTTCCATACATGCGTAGTTACTAGCAGTTGAATATATATATACAAAATTAAGGTGCGGAAAGTAAAGACCTAAGTTATTACAAGGCTTTGGGGAACTTACATAAAAAAGATGCAGGAAAGTAAAGTGCGGAATTTAAACCTAAAACTATTACATCCTGTGGGCAGTTACATAATAGGTAAAAAATGCGAAAAAATAAATCTAAATAATTAAAAGAAAAAGTCGTGTGACCTATACAATTGTCTAAGAATTTATATGCAGTAGAAATAAAAAAATGTTGAAAGATGTTTGAATGTGATTTTTTATGAAATTAATTTGATGTTAATTAAGTAGTTCAAATCCTAAATCTAATTAATTTTAATTAATAAAAAACCTAAAGTCTAATTAATTTTAATTTTAAGAAAATACTAATTAACCTAATTAATTAATAAATAAATAAATGTCAAAATTAATTATTGATTAAAAAACCTAAACCTAATTTATTAGGGTTTTAAGAAAAAGATTAAAATTGATTAATAGTTAATTAAAAATAATAATTAGGGTTAGTGATTAAAAGAAAAAGAAAATATAAAACTGCATGGGGTGGGTGTTGAACCCATGTATTTCAACATTTTACCTCGCCTTGTTTACCACGGCGCCATGTGTTTGTTGGTGATAGAGAACAGGTAGCGTATATTATATTTGGAACCGGCAGGAATTATGAAAATAACAAAAATTTTGCAAAAGGAAGGGATCGAACCCACACCCTTGTATACCAATGCCTTAGCGTGCGTTCTTGCCACTAGGGTGGTTGTTTCATCCATTAACAAAACAAAACAACATAAATATAAAATAAACAAAACCAGATGGACCGGAGCCCTAGCTCTGGTCGTCTTCTCTGGTGAGTGCGTTTTCTTAACTTGCAAAACAGGGCGTATTAGTGATCAAAGAGGTTCCTTACCCCCTAATTTGAGGACTAAGAACTAAATGGTGGCCTTAGTTTCGGCTGAATCATCCTGTAGAGGGAGATATAATAAAAATAATCCAAAATGGAATAAACATGGTGATGCATGATTCTGGCATCATGGGACTCATGCGATGGTTCAGACCTGTTCTATTACATCTCAGGAACACATTAGCATGGTTAGTTTCAATCAAAACAACATAAAAAATAAAATATGAATTTGGAAAAAATCTTGAAATCGATAATGCATGTAGTGCATGTTTCAAGCCTCTTTGATCATCGAGAACAATCAAGTCTTACTCTATAACACCTCAGGGATTGATTAGAACGGCTAGTTTGCTTTGAAAGTGGATGGAAATAGGACTGTAAGTTTTCCCTAGTTTGACAAAATTTAAGATTTTTGGAGAGTGTTCGTGCAAGGTTTTCTTCGTGTCCTTGTTATATGAACATGAAGGATATATATATATATATATATATATATATATATATATATATATATATATATATATATATATATATATATATATATATATATATATATATATATATATATATATATATATATATATATATATATATATATATATATATATATATATATATATATATATATATATATATATAGGAGAAGATTAGGTTAAGGAGAATGGGCTTGGACTTCTTTGTAGAACACTTTGATTCTTGTTTGAAAATAGAATTGGAACAAGACAAAATATGAAGATTTGTTTTTTGAAAATTACTCCCACACAGTTTGTAGCATATCTTGGGCCTCCAAAAGATTTGAAACAAAATCCTTTTATGCCTTATAGCTCCATTCAATATTTATTTGACTTAATTTACATTTAAATGAATAAAAATTCAAATAAAAATCATAAAAAATATGTGAATGGTTTTGGGGATCCCCTAACATGTCATGAACACGTTTAAACTTCAGAAATAGGCCCATTAGTCCAAAAGCCCAAAATTGTTCAATTGAGGTTTCATGCAATTTAAAAAAATTACCCAACTTGTGCAACTTATAACATGCTCAATTTTTGTCATATGAAGGTGATCTTAGACTTTTTGGAAAGCTCAAGATGTCCTCTACAGATCTCATGTTGTTCATTTTTCCATTTGAATATTTTTACTTGATGTAAACTTCTTTAACAAAAAGTGTCTTTTTGTTGACTTTTACAATGACCTATAATGTTTTGGCCCATATCTCTCAAATGAAGCCTTTTTTGGCCTTGAGCTTAGAGAGACATAGTTGCGGAGAATTGTAATTCCATCAAAATGAGCTTTGGTTGAGAATTTTATAATGAAGCATGTGAAAGTTATGCTCGGTCAAAGTTCAGTTGACTTCTCCTAAAGAAACCCCTAATTTGGCAACTTTTGACTTTTGATGAATCTTGAGTTTTCTTGATGAGTTATGGTCAACCTTTGACCAAAAGATGAATGTGACCTCAAACTTTTGATGTTGACCAAAAATCTTGAAGTTTGACCGTATGTTGACCATAGTTGACTTTTTATCCAATACAGTTGATTTTCAATCAGCTGAACAATTCACTAAGCAAACTTGTGTTGCAAGGCTTGAAACTTGCCATGAGGGTTCTTTGAAGAAAATTAAAAACCATGGAATTCACTTGAGGAATTAGAAGTCCCATTTTACTTGAGAAAACTAAAACCCTAGTTGTAGGTCAATGCTTAGGAGGAGGGTTTGTCTAATCAATCCTTGAATGGTCTTGACTACATGAGGACCTTAGGAGCATGAGGAGATATTTTGAAATGGGAGGGAAAATTTTGGGGTACAACAGCTTCCCCTATTTAATCTTATTAAACCTGAGGAGTTAGATTGTCATGCTCGCGATTCGGGACCTGGATGTAGAAGAGGATTGAACACTTAAGTGCCCATAAATTTGCACTCGTATGTGCATGAATTAACCCTTGCTGGTTGATTGTGCTTGAATGGGATTAAAGATGCCATTCAGAGAGGTGAAGAAGTGTTGCTAGAGATGGTCTTAAAGATGCCATCCAAAGTAACTGTTTATAGGAGTATCAACATGATTTTACGCTTGATTGTATCTAGAGAATGCTTTTCAAAAAATCTCTGAAGGGAAATGCTTTTCAGATAAAGCACTGAAAGAGATGCTTTTCGGAATAAACTTCTGAAGGAAATTCTTTTCAGAGTGGAGTGTTGAAGGGGAAATGCGTTTCAGAACTCTTCTGAATGAAATGCTCGCTAGAACTCAGTCTCTGGGGGAATGTTTTTTAGGATTCTGTCTCTGAAGGGGAAATGCTTTTCAGAATGAAGCGCTGAAGGAGATGCTTTTCAGAATAAATTTTTTGAAGATATGCTTTTCAAAATGAAGTGCTGGGGGGAAATGCAATTCAGAACTCTTCTGAAGGAAATTCTCTCCAGAACTCAGACTCTGGGGGGAATGCTTTTCATGATTCCATCTCTGAAGGGGAAATTCTTTTCAGAATAAAGCACTGGAGGAGATGCTCTTCAAAATAAAATTCTAAAGGAAATTCTTTTCAGAATGAAGTGCTGAAAGGGAAATGCGTTTCAGAACTCCTATGAAGGAAATGCTCATCAGAACTTGGTCTCTGGGGGGAATCACTTAGTCATGTAAATAGTTTCCCTGTTTTGTTTCGGGAATTGATCCATAACCTGCCTATAAATTACAGGTAGTATTTTTCGTCTGCGAACTTGTCCTGAAAAGGTAAAGTTAGTTATGTGCCATGTCATGATGTATGTAATGCATTGTGTAACTATGTTCTCAAAATAAATGAGAATGTTATATGCATATGTCATGATTTTTGTGAACAATGTATAGGTGAAATATATCGTTGAAGCATATCGATAGCTTTGTATAATAACGTCTGGCTGGGAAAATAATTCTCTGATTGATGATGATGATGAAGATGGTAGTTCTTCAATTTGTTTAGAATTCCTCTACTGGGGATTTCTGCTTTCTGTTTGAGGACACTCCGCTGGGGATCTTCTATTTTTTCTTGGGGATAGAAGCATTCAAGGATAATCGGTCATTCATCGTTCTTTGTAAGACTTGTATTCTGACTGGAGATGAAAGAGATGAAATTCTTATGATTTTTTGTTTGTCCAGGTTTTAGAATATGAGTATTGACTCTTCTAGGGAGGACAACGTTGAATGTCATCTGGTAGGAGAAGAGAATATTGTCGAGGAATTTTTGCAATATTGGAGAAATAAACTCCGCTGGGGAAATAAACCCTATAAACCGTGGCGACTTCATTAGGGAAATAATCTTTGATGGGGATTAACCTGTGGAAAAAGATCTGAGGAAATTTCTCTGTGGGAATTTATGGTCAACTTCGAACGTTTACCCCAACCCCTGGAGTCTTTTGCAGATGCTGATCCTGTTTTTTGTGCATATATTTGTAAACGGTAATCATATTCAAATGCATATGTTCATTTAATGCAATCATTGGATGTTTTTGCACGCAAAATAGAAAAAGTAAAAATAGCTTTTGAATTTGAAATTGATTGCATTGATTTGGAAAATTTGTTTATAATCAAATAGTGTTATACAAAGAGACAAAAATCCTATTAAGAGGAAATCTTTGTAAAATAAAAGGCGTACAAAGAGACGCAAAAGAAAAACAGCTATGTGGAAATGATCCCATCGAGTTTTAACTCTATTATTGCCCCTATGTCTTCAAGCATCTCATCCCTCGCTGTTGGAAGAATTGACTGAATTAATCAGTACCATTTGAACTTGGCGCCGACAATCATACTGGTTGTAAGTAGATGGGTGATCCAATCAGAAATAGTTGTACATTTTAATCCCTAACTTTTTCCTAGACCACCCTTTAGGGTTTTCAGTCCACCGGGATATCCTTTTTTTCCCAAGCCGCCTTTTCAGGTTTTCGACTTGCTGGATGTACATTTTTATATATATAATTTTTTCCCGAACCCTTTTGGTTCGTCGGGATGCCATTATTTTTGCCTAGGTCAGTCAACCTAGCGGGTCTCTTTTATGCGTAGTATTTTTTAACTATCTTCGCATTCACAGGGTATGGAAGATCTTCACCATCCATGGTGGTAAGTATCATAGCCTCGCTAGAAAATATCCTCGTGATCAAAAATGGACCTTCGTATGTGGGAGTCCATATGTCCCTGGGATCACCTTGTGGTAAGATGATGTGCTTTATTACCAGATCACCAGCCCGGTACACCCGATGTCTGACTTTCTTGTTAAAGGCCTTGATCATGCACTTCTAATACATCTGACCATGACAAACAGCCGCAAGACTTTTCTCATCATTAAATTTATCTGGTCAATTCTATTATGAATCCACTCATCTTCATCCAAACCTGCATCTTTCATAATCCTTAGAGAAGGAATCAGGAATTTGATAGGCATGACAACCTCCATACCATAAACTAGGGAAAATAGAGTTGCCCCAGTTGATGTACATGCTGAAGTGCGATAACCATGAAGAGCGAATGGTAACATCTCATGCCAATCTTTGTATGTCACCATCATTTTCTATAAAATCTTCTTGATGTTCTTGTTGGCGGCTTCCACTGTGCCATTCATCTTTGGTCAATACGGAGAAGAATATGGTGTTTAATCTTGAATTGCATGCAGAGTTCCGTGATCATGGTATTGTTAATATTGGTACCATTATCTGTGATGATCCTCTCGTGTATGCCATATCGACAGATGAGATTATGCTTAATGAATCTGGCCACAATATTCTTGGTAACGTAGGCAAACAAGACTGCTTCAACCCACTTTGTGAAATAATCAATAGCGACCAGGATGAAATGGTGTTCGTTAGAGGAGGTAGGCTTAATATCTCTAATCATATCAATGCCCCACATTGCAAATGGCCAAGGAGAAGCCAAAACATTCAAAGGGACCAGAGGTACATGTACTTTGTCAGCATAAATCTGGAATTTGTGAAAATTTCTAGAATGATGATGGTAATCAGTTTCCATAGTTGACCAATAATAACCTGCTCTCAGTATTTTCTTAGCCATCATTTGTCTACTGGAGTGAGTACAAAAAACTCTTTCGTGCATATCTTCCATAATCTTCTAAACTTCCTTCTTGTCTACACAACAAAGCAGAGTCGAATCGTGATTGCACTTGTACAAAATTCTATTACTCAGAAAGAATTTGGTAGAGAGCCTCTATAGAAATTTCTTGTCCTTGATAGATGCCCCTTCAGGATACTCTTGAGTCTCGAGGTATCTTTTCACTTTGTGGTACCAAGGCTTTTCCTCTACTCCATCAGTATCAACTTCATAGAAATGTGCTGGTTCGTCTAGTCTCTTAATAGTGATTTCAAGAGCTTCATTGTCCCATATGAATTTGAACATAGACGACATGGTAGCTAATGCGTCTGCCAATTGATTGTCTTCTCGCAGAATATGTTCAAAAGTGATTTTTTCAAAGTATGGAATTAATTTCAACACATGCTCGTGATGAGAAATGAGATTCGGGTGCTTAGTATCCCATTCTCCCTTAATCCGACTGATTACTAAGGCTGAATCCCCATATACCTTCAATATTTTAATCCTCATATTGATGGCAGCTTTGATACCCATGATGCACGCTTCGTACTCTTCCATGTTATTGGTACAATCAAAACATAATCTAGCGGTGAAGGGTGTATAGAAACCCTTAGGAGAGACAACCACAACACCGATTCCATTACCAAGCGCGTTGGAAGCCCTATAAAAAACCATAGTCCATCGGGATACCGACTCAGGTCCTTCATACGGTCCAGGTTCTTCATAATTAATAATCAGCATAATATTCTCATATGGGAACTCGAAATTCATAGTCTGATAGTCGTCTACAGCTTGATGAGCCAAATGATCTACCAATACACTTCCTTTGATTGCCTTCTGAGTAGTGTACTGAATGTCGTATTCTGTCAAGACCATTTTCCATCTTGCTATTCTTCTAAAGAGAGCGGGCTTTTCGAATATGTGTTTTATTGGATCCATCTTAGAGATCAACAAAGTGGTATGAGTCAACATATACTTTCTTAGTCGGCGAGCAACCCATGCCAAAGTGCAGCAAGTTTTATTGAGCAATGAGTATCTTATTTCACAGTCGGTAAACTTTTTTCTAAGGTAGAATATAGCATGCTCTTTTCGACTAGACTCGTCATACTGCCCCAATACATACCGCATTGAGTTCTCTAACACTGTTAGGTACATGATTAGAGGTCTTTCTTCAACTGGTGGCATCAGAATTGGAGGTTCCTGCAGATATTCTTTAATTTTGTCGAAGGATATCTGATAATCGTCGTTCCACTTCACTAATTGATCTTTCTTTAGTAACTTGAAGATTGGCTCACAAGTAGCAGTCAAATGGGAAATAAATCTGGCAATGTAGTTCAATCATCCTAGAAAACCTCTAACTTCCTTCTCAGTACGAGGGACTGGAATTTCTTGGATATCTTTAACTTTGGCGAGATCAACTTCAATACATTTACCACTGACGACAAAACCTAGGATTTTATCGGATCTTACCCCAAAGGTGCACTTGTTTGGATTCAACCTCAATTTATACTTCTTCAATCTCTCAAATAGCTTGTGCAGATGGTCAAGGTGTTCTTTTTCAATTTGGGACCGGGCTATCATGTCATCAACATAAACCTCTATCTCGTGATGGATCATATCATGGAACAAAGCTACCATAGCATGTTGGTATGTTCCACCGGCGTTCTTCAACCCAAAAGGCATTACTTTGTAACAGAAAGTTCCCCACTGTGTGACAAAAGTAGTCTTCTCCATGTCTTCAGGTGCCATCTTGATTTGATTATATTCGAAGAAACCATCCATGAAAGAAAATACTTTATGTTAAGTGGTGTTGTCAACCAGAACGTCAATGTGTGAAAGCGTAAAGTTATCTTTGGGGATTTCCCTATTCAGATCCCTGTAGTCTATACACATACGCACCTTACCTTCCTTCTTAGGAACTGGCACTACATTTGTAACCCACTGCGGATAGGATGTAACAGCTAAGAACCCCGCATTGAACTGTTTCATAACCTCAACCTTGATCTTTTCAGATATCTTGGGACGCATACGACAAACCTTTTTCTTTATAGGGAGGCAATCTTCCTTCATCGGTAAACGGTGAACCACGATATTAGTATCGAGCCCTAGCATGTCTTTGTATGACCAAGCAAAGATCTCAACATAGCTATTCAACATTTGAATTAACCTCTTTTTGACACTGTCTTCTAGGTTAGCACCTATCTTGATTTCTTTCTCGTCCTCTTCAGTACCCAAGTTCATAACCTCGACTGGCTCTTCATGTGGCTGTATGGCCCTTTCTTCTTGCATTAATAACCTAGCAAGCTCTCCGGGTATTTCACAATATTCCTCACCTTCATCCTCGGCTTGGTAGATCGGATTTTTGAAGTCATAATTGGCAATAGCAGAATTGTTATCAATGGGATCCAAAATGGATATGGATCTGCAATTTGTTATGTGGGTATGTATAAGAATACATAGCCATTTTGAAAATAATAAAGTAAAAGAAAGACAAAGAGCACAAAGTTTGAATGTAAACGTCCAATGATTTATTAAATGAAAATATGCTGATGAATAATGACAACCCAAACAAATGGACCGTTGTGCCCCAGGTAAGGCACACGGATTAAAGTTTATTGTTTAAATTACATAACTAAAAAAACTTAAAAGAGTAAGAAAATAGAAAATAGCATTTACTCCTGACTAAAGGAGATTGGTACAAAATCTTCAGTCTTCCAATTGTTTAGCCCACTGCCGGTAGTAAGGAAGATCCAACTGTCTACATCGTCGTCACTATCAACGTCTTCCACAACATTGATATGATTATTATGAACTCCATTGTTGTTGATATGGAATGGAGGTCTCCCAGAATCAGCTCGAGCACGATAGGCAACACTCTGAGCCTAAGAAGTAAAACCCAAACCAAATACATCATATTTATAAGGAATATCAGGGAGCTAACCTCAAAAAGTGCAACCACCTTCTTTAACCACAACCTTAGCGTCTTTCAAAGAAGTAATTTTTGATGGAGTCTTAAGAATAGCTGAAGAAGTTTTATCAACTGAGGTTGTTTGAGAAACAACTTCAAAGGTCTGGTAACGAGTCTCGACGAATTCACCATCCACCTCGACATACTTGAAAGAATTCAAATGGCTCACCATATACTCTTCTTCGCCATAAACCATAACGATATTTCCCCTCACGAGATACTTTAACTTCAGGTGTAAGGTAGAAGTAACAACACCTTCCCCGTGAATCCAAGGGCGTCCCAGCAAACAAGAATAGGCTGGATGGATATCCATTACACAGAAAGTAGATTCGAATACCTAGGAACCCACTTTGATTGGAATATCATCCTCTTCATGCACCATTCTCTTTGAACCATCAAAAGCTCTCACCACAATATCACTGGGTTTTATGACAATCCCTTCGCATTCAAGTTTGTCTAAAGCAGCTTTTGGTAATACATTCAACGAGGAACCTGTGTCTACCAACACATGAGATAAGGTATTTCCCTTGCACTCAATATATACATGAAGGGCCTTATTATGGTCCTTTCCACAGGAGTCAAGTCAACATCAGTAAAGCCTAGCCCATTATCAGTCGTCATATTAGCAACACAATTTTCGAACGGATCGATAGAGATTTCTGTTGGTACATGAGCAGATTTTAGGAATTTCACCAAAGCCTGAGCATGGGCTTTGGAGCACAAAGACAATGATATCATAGATATTTTGGAGGGTGTCTGCCCCAATTCTTCAAAAATCTTGTAGTCACTCTTTTGGATAATCTTTAATATTTCCTCCATCTCTTGCTTGGAAGGGTCTTCAACAGTAACTTCTTTTGGTGCCTTCGTCTGGGCAGGCTCAATTATATATTCTTAGCCTTGAGTTTCAGTAGTAGATTTTGTAGCAGTGATACGAACTGGTGCAGTAACAGTCTTCAGAGAGATCTCTGGAGAAAAAACCCTTCCACTTCTGGTAACCTTACTAGTCCCTGTAATATTCCTAACATCGAGATCAATAACTTCAGCATTTCCAATCAATGATTCTTGCTTGACGCCATGGTAGTAGACATCAACTCCATATTCCAATAGATAGCTTTATAAGAGGAATATGGAATTGGCCCAGGTGCAGTAATAATCAGGGGAGAAACTTTTAGGTTCAGCGGTAATCTTCACAGAACCCTTAGAAGTGATCCTTATAGGGGTACCAGAAATCGTAGACACGTCTTCAAGATTCAGGTCTTGGGACGTGCTCTCTATAGGAGGAGTCTTCTCAACATGAATTTTCTCAAATAAAATCTCATGATCATACATCAGACACTGGATACCTTCTTTTAGCCATGCACAACCATTATATTGGGATGCACAGTAGTAGCAATCTTCAGTACAACCCAGAAATAAACTGGCTTGCAATAGCTCCTCTTTAACAATCATCAGAGGAGTAGTCAACTCATTCACATTATAAACATAAGAAACATCTTCAATAGCATTAACTCCCTTGTCATGATTAGGCATAGGCTCACTAATCACATTAGGGGTTTCAGGAGGATCAAATTCAATTTTCTTGGCATCAATCATGTCTTGGATCTTATTCTTCAGAGCCCAACATTTGCTAGTGTCATGCACGGGGCTGTCAGAGTGATACGCACACCTTATGTTGGGATTGTAGAAAGGAGAGGAAGTGTTGGGATTCGGAATGTAACCATCCCGGCCTTCAACATGTGTTGTAACACTTTCACCAACATCATGTCGATCTTTGTAACATGTCTCCTAAGTGCATCCTTCCTACGCTGGTTTTTTTGTTGTTGTTGCACTGGCGCAAGATTGGAGATCAGTACTGCCCCCATAGATTGGTTTCAGTCACTTTTATTACGACCCTTCTGGCCGTACACAACATTGGATTCCCTCTTACCATTATAAGGCTTCTTCATAACATTTGATGATGTAGCCACTTGAATTTTATCGCTTCTAATTCCATTCTAAACATGTTCCCCGGTCAATATTACCTCAGTGAAACCAACTGAAGAACTCCCTAGCGGATGATTATAGAAAGGACCTGTAAGTGCGCTTATGAACATATCAACTAGCTCTCTATCAGCCAAAGGAGGTTGAACTCTTCCTGCAAGATCTCTCTATTTTTGGGCATATTCTTTAAAGCCTTCATTAGAGCCCATGGTCATACTTTGTAGTTGCATATGGGTTGGTGCAAGATTAGCATTATACAGGTATTGCTTATAGAAAGTAGCAGCCAAATCTTCCCAAGTGTGAATATTGATCCCTTCTAGTTGATAGAACCATTCTAGTTGTGTACCAGATGAACTCTCTTGAAAGAAATGAACCCACAGTTTCTTATCAGTAGTGTGCAGTTGGGTTTTCCAAACATAAGACCTTAAATGCAGCTTCGGACAAGAAATTCCATCATATTTATCAAAGACATGAGTCTTGAACTTAGGAGGAATGATAAATCTTAAAACCAGACCCAAATCATCAAAGTTCAATCTAGGCACTTTCTGGATCTCCATGGCTTTTAGAAGCTCGTCCAAGTAATCATCTTCCTCTTCATTGGTACATTTGTTAGAACCATGATTGCTTTTTTCAGTCTTCACACTCTTGTTGTCTTTATCATGCTTGTTATCTTCATCGGATAGGATGTTAAGACCCCGAGCTTGCTTGACAAGACCTTTGAACCTTCTTCCCATGTTAAGAACGCCAATTGGTTTCTTTGTCTTCTTCTTTTTGTCACTGGTGAACAATACCTTCACTTCTTCTTGCCCCTCAGCTAAGTTTAGGAACATCTGCTGAAACTAGGCATTCTGAGCTTGGAGATCTTTGACTGTTTGTTTAAGATCTATGTTTCTGCTGAAATAAACACAAGAAGATGAGAAAACATGTCTTGAAAGTACCTGTTATATAATGAGATGCATGATATGTAGATGCAAATGTAATGTTTTCAAGGATCTTATGGGATAAAAAATATTGGAAAGAGAAATTTGGTTGCAGCTTTATCTTGGAGAACTTTGTGCTTTAATCTTTGAACGTCCTTCTATCGGAGTCAAGCTCGCCATATCAAGTGGGTCCTAGCTTCTGAATCAAGAGAATGTGATTTGATTTTTGATGGCATCTGGTTAGAGGAAAATAAATCCTCTTTCCCCTCGCTTGTAATCTGGCTCATGGTAATCCTGCATCAAAGATCCCTAAGATCCTCGAAATGATTAGTAAGAATGCCATTTCAAATGTTATGATGTCATGATGTCATGTTCATGTTTAAATAAGTAGCAAACACAAAAAAATCACACAAGGGCCTTAGGTTTAAAGGCTATCATGAGGTCCATAGGTAAGTACCCTTTTCTATTGAAGTTACGTTGGCTCAACATGTCCTAAAATAGCAACTGGACTCTAGGGATCTCATATCACGGATCTTTCTTGAAGGTTTTATTTAAGCACAACAATTGACTTGCCATCAAAACAACCCGCGAGTCAAATCTCAATGAGTGTAGCATCGAGTATCAACCAACCTTGGACTGCACCAAAGTCAGCCATCTCAGTACCTTCTAATGGCCAAGATGGGTCAATTAAGGTTCTAAAAGTCAGTTAGTTCTTAATGATACCATGCGGCAGCATAATATTATCCTTGACTGACTCAAGGAACATCACTAGAAAACCAAAGAATCCCACTAACGTAGCCATCATTTCAACCATCTCGGTCTACGTCGTGCAATTTCCATGATCTATTGATACTTACCCAAGGCATCCCTAGATCTGGGTGTAGGAACTTACAAGCAACAATAAACCCAAACAACCCTTCAATTAAAAATAAAACAAAGAAAACATCAAAGAAAGTAAAGGTGATCTAACCCTAAGGTAACCCCTCATTTTTAAGTATTCCCCAGCAGAGTCGCTAATTCTGTAATACGGTGGGAGAACTGACTTTTTGGTTTTATCCAAATGTGCGGATAGCAAGAGTCTCCACCGACTTTTCTTTTATCCAATATTTAGGAAAGGTAAAAAGAACAGGAAAGACCTTTAATAAATTTTGAGTTTGGGGGGTAAGTTATGAAAAGAGAATATGTTTGCACCCTTTTCATTCGTAGTTATCTACGGGCTCTTAATTGCTAGCTCACTTTGAAATTTTGCTTTGTGTATGTGATTTGAAAATATTTTGAAAAGCCAAAGTACGAATAACTTTGTAATGGTTCTTGTATCAGACCTCAAGAACGCTTACAAAGTGTTTTTGAAAATATTTTGAAAGTGTGATGTGTAAAAAATGTTTATTTAGAAAAGATTGTGAGCAAGCGATTAACAGTTCTTACCCACTCAAGATCGTTCTTGTTATTTTCCTTCTCCATTAGATATAATTATATCCATACCGTTAGCTGGTAGGTAGTCCCATCTATTGGATGTGAAGGTACAGGCGAAGTGTCGTTGAATGGTTATTGAAGGCAACACATAGAGATACTTTAAAAATTTACTGCAGGGACTAGATCATTTTTGTAGGCAACATCGAAGGGTAATCGATGGATTATGATCTTTATTCAAAGGGACTTTGCTAAAGTATCCCTATTTTCGAGGGACATGACCATGTTTCCGAAGGCAACAAAGAGAGGTTACCCTAGAGGTGTAAAGTGTGAATAGTGTGTTCAGTTCAATTATATTATCTTGAATTATGGTTATCTATCGATTGTTTTTAGACCTTTCCATACGTGCCTAGTTACTAACAGTTGAATATATATACAAAATTAAGGTGCGGAAAGTAAAGACCTAAGCTATTATAGGGCTTTGGGACAGTTACATAAAAAAGATGCAGGAAAGTAAAGTATGGAATTTAAATCTAAAAGTATTACATCTCGTGAGCAGATACATAATAGGTAAAAAATGCAGAAAAATAAATCTAAACTATTACAAGAAAAAGTCGTGCGACCTATACAATTGTCTAAGAATTTAAATGCAGTAGGAAATAAAAAAATGTTGAAAAATGTTTGACTGTGATTTTTTATGAAATTAATTTGATGTTAATTAAATATTTAAAATCCTAAGTCTAATTAATTTTCATTAATAAAAAAAACCTAAAGTCTAATTTTTTTAATTTCAAGAAAATACTAATTAACCTAATTAATTAATAAATTAAAAAATGTCAAAATTAATTATTGATTAAAAAATCTAAACCTAATTTATTGGGGTTTTAAGAAAAAGATTAAAATTGATTAATAGTTAATTAAGAAAAAATAATTAGGGTTAGTGATTAAATGAAAAAGAAAATAGGTTAAAAGTAAAAGAAAATATAAAACTGCATGGGGTGGGTGTTGAACCCACGCCTTTCAGCATTCTGCCTCACCTTGTTTACCACTGCGTCATGTGTTTGTTGGTGATAGAGAACTGGCAGCGTATATTATATTTGAAACCCGCAGGAATTATGAAAAAGACAATAAAATTGAAAAAGGAAGGGATCGAACCCACGCCCTTGTATACCAATGCCTTAGCGCGCGTTTTGCCATTGGGGTGGTTGTTTCATCCATTAAAAAAACAAAACAAAATAAATATAAAATAAACAAAACCAGATGGACCGGAGAAGCTCTGGAGCCGTAGCTCTAGCCGTCTTCTCTGGTGAGTGTGTTTTCTTAACCTATAAAACAGGACGTGTTAGTGATTAAAGAGGACCCTACCGCCCTAATTTGAGGGTTGTGAACTTAATGGTGGACTTAGTTTTGGATGATTCATCCTGCACAATGAGATATAATCAAAATAATCCAAAATGGCATAAACATGGTGATGCATGATTATGGCATCATGGGACTCGTACGATGGTTTAGACATGTTCTATTACATCTTAGGAACACATTAGCATGGTTAGTTTCAATCAAAACGGCATAAAAAATAAAATATGAATTTGGAAAAATCGTGAAACCGGCAATGCATGTAGTGCATGTTTCAAGCCTCTTTGATCATCGAGAACGATCGAGTCTTACCCTATAACACCTCGGGATTGATTGGACCGGATGGTTTGCTTTGAAAGTGGCTGGAAATAGGATTGAAAGTTTGACAAAATTTGTGACTTTTGGAGAGTGTTCTTGCAAGGTTTTTTCCGTGTCCTTGTTATCTGAACATGAAGGATATATATAGGAGAAGATTAGGTTAAAGAGAATGGGCTTGAAACTCTTTGTAGAACACTTTGATTCTTGTTTGAAAATAGAATTAGAATAAGACAAAATATGAAGATTTGTTTTTTGAAAATAACTCCCACACGATTTGTAGCATATCTTGGGCCTCCAAAAGATTTGAAACAAAAGCCTTTTATGCCTTATATCTCCATTTACTATTTATTTGATTTAATTTGCATTTAAATGAATAAAAATTCAAATAAAAGAAATAAAAATTATAAAAAATATGTGAATGTTTTGGGGGTCCCCTTACATGTCATGAACACGTTTGAACTTCAAAAATTAGGCCCATTAGTCCAAAAGCCCAAAATTATTCAATTGAGGTTTCGTGCAATTTCACAAAATTACCCAACTTGTGCAACTCATAACTTGCTCAATTTTTGTCATATGAAGGTGATCTTGGACTTTTTGGAAAGCTCAAGATGTCCCCTACAACTATCATATTGATCATTTTTCCATTTTAAGAGTTTAACTTTATGTAAATTTCTTTAACAAAAAGTATCTTTTTGTTGACTTTTAAAATGATCTATAATGTTTTAGCCCATATCTCTCAAATGAAGCCTTTTTTGGCCTTGAGCTTAGAGAGACAAAGTTGTAGAGAATTGAAATTCCATCAAAATGAGATTTGTTTAAGTATTTTATGATGAAGCATGTGAAAGTTATGCTCGGTCAAAGTTCAGTTGACTTTTGCTAAAGAAAACCCTAATTTAGCAACTTTTGACTTTTGATGAATCTTGAGTTTTCTTGATGATTTATGATCAACCTTGGATCAAATGATGAATATAACCTCAAACTCTTGATGTTGGCCAAAAATATTGAAGTTTGACTGTATGTTGACAATAATTGACTTTTTACCCAATACAATTGACTTTCAATCATCTGAACAATTGACTGAGCAAACTTGTGCTGCAAGGCTTGAAACTTTGTGTAACACGGTGAGAGAATTGACTTGGTATGTTTTGCATTTGATCACAATGGTTGCAGATAGCAAGAGTCGCCATCGACTTTTCTTTTATCCAATAAGGAAAGGCTGAAAAGAACATGAAAGACCTTTCGAGACTATTTCTTGTGTTCGGGGGGTAGATTATGAAAAGGGAATGTGTTAGCACCCTTTTCATCCATAGTTATCTATGGGCTCTTATTTTCTTGCTATATCACTTGCTTTTGTTTGAGAGTGTGCTTGTGGTGTGGTTTTTAAAAGTATTTTTAAAATGTCTTTGTAATGGTTCTTGTCTCTATAAGAACGCGTACAAAGTGTTATTTAGAAAATAGTTCAAAGAAGTGTTTGTTTTGAAAGCGATTTTAAAAAGGTGTCTTTTTAATGGTTCTTGTCTCTATAAGAACGCATACAAAGTGGTGAAGACTGTTTTACAGTTTGAAAATAGAAGTTGGGAAAGCTTCTACGTGTATACTAGAAACTGTGTGGATGATTTGGCCAAGAAACGCACAAGGAAAATTAGAGTTTGGATGCAAAAACCAGAAACTAACAGGTTTTGTATTTTTGTTGCAGTTTCAGGTTCCTGGGAATTTTCAGCAAGGTTTCATGGCTTCTTTCCAATGTCTCCCCCCTTTTGATGTTTGCAAATGAAGTTGAATTTATAGGCAAAGGATTTAAAAGCTTGGAGAAATTAAGAGTACAACCATTGTGTGTTATGGATCGATGACTTGTTTTTGAAGCAAGTTTAGCCAAGCAAGTTTCAAGGCAAAGTAGGGTGGTTAGCTGCTTTAAGCACACCTAATCTGAGTTTGCAAGCATGATTTGTGGGAGAAGTACACTCAAACAAAATTAAAGTATGGGCCCAAAATAAACTTTATACAAAAGTTTACTTTCCAAGGACAGTAGTGGTACTTTCATGCCACACGTGGGAAGATCTTTTGGATAAAGGCTTTAAAACTAGGATAAAGACTCAAAAGTTGGTGTGAGAATTAAATGATGATTAGATTTAACAAGCAAGAAGACCTGCAACCTGAGATTATGCAGCTTAGCTTGAAACTGGATCAGAAGTTCAGCATTAACGTAACGTGGATTAAGAACAAATGTCCAACTTCTGATCTTTGAATCTCCCTGCTCCAGCATGATCTGAAGGAGTCCTCAGACTTTTCAGAAATCTTGTAACATGCTTTGTAAACCCTCTTTGAATCATTTTTGCAAACTCTGATTGTACCTACGTGAAAACTGGCCCAGAAGTTCTAACCAAATTTTGACTTGGAAAGGTTCAGAATTTACTAAGTATTTTAGTTTCATGAACGTGTCTTCAAGGATGTATAACTTGAAATCCCAGCATTTCTGGGAGAAGTTCTGTTCTGCAATGTTTTAGATCTCGTTAAAATCTACAACTATTGTGTTAGAAATTCTTCCTGAATCATCTTGCATCATGATGAAAATTTGGCCAGAAGTTCTGAACTTATCATATTTTCGTAACACTTAGAAAAATTTCAAAGTGTTTAGAACTTTGACTTTTCCAAAGTAATTTTGACTTTTAATTTTCTTGATGAAACAACTTCATATTTTAACATGTCTTGAAAAAATGTGATTCTTGAAACTTGATTTTGATCCAAAAGTCAAAGTTTGACTTTTCATTGTGCATTTTGTCCATTTTGCCCTTGTGTTAATCCAAACCTAAATTGATGTATCAGTGCTGCAAACTTGAGCCATAGAAGATCTTGTGAGAAAATTCTTGAGAAATGAGAGGGAAAATTTTGGGGTACAACAGCTGCCCCTGTTCAATCTTCTTAGACCTGAAGAGTTAGATTGGCGAGCCTGCCATTCGTGACTTGAAGGTGGAAGATGATTGGACACTAAAGTGCCCAGAAATTTACACTCGATAATGTGGTGGTTAATTGTGTTGGAATGGGCTTAAATATGCCATTTGGGGAGATAATGGAGAGTTGTCGGAAATGGGCTTATAGATGCCATCCAGAGTGACTGGGGGAAGGTATCAGGATAAATATTTTGGTTGATTTATACTTAAATAGTAGATGTCTTTTGCCTGTTTTTAATCTGGAAGAAATAAATCTAACCAGAAGAGGTCTTGATTGATCGTATATGATTAACTAGAATAAATGAATCTAACCAGAAGAGGTCTTTGATTCGCCTGTTATTAACTGGAAGAACTGAATCTAACCAGAAGAGGACTTTGATTCGCCTATTATTAACTGGAAGACCTAAATCTTCTCAGAAGAGGACTTTGATTCGCCTATTATTAACTAGAAGAACTGAATCTAACCAGAAGAGGACTTTGATTCGCCTATTATTAACTAGAAGACCTAAATCTACCCAGAAGAGGACTTTGATTCACCTATTATTAATTGGAAGACCTAAATCTACCTAGAAGAGGACTTTGATTCGCCTATTATTAACTGGAAGACCTAAATCTACCTAGAAGAGGACTTTGATTATTCTTCAATTTATGATGGGCCTGTGTAGGGCTGCTTCAAGATGAATCCATGTGAAGCTTCATCTAGAATTTAAGAGAAGGAACTTGGGTAGGGTTTCTTCATGAGGAGTCCGTGTAAAACTTCATCTGGAAATGTATGAGAGGGAACCTGTGTAGGGTAACTTCAGAATGAGAAGGAATCCATGTAAGATTGCTTCATGATGAGCCCGTGTAAACCTGCATCTGGAAGTCAGAAGGAACCTGTGTAAGATTGCTTTATGATGATAAGGAATCCATCTAAGATTGCTTCATGATGAGCACGTGTAAAGTTGCATCTGGTCACGTAGGTAGTTGCTCTGTCTTTCTTCAGAAACTAATCTTGGACCTGTTGAAAATTGTTGATGATAGCCATCTGTTGATTGACCTTTTTTTCCTGAAAACGTAAAGCGTTAGCTGTATGCAATGTCATGATGTATGAAATGCATGGTGTTCTCAAAATAAATAAGATTATGCCCTATGCATTTACCATGTATGTATATAGGATGTATGAAATGTGAAATGTTATCAAAGTGTATCTTTGTTTGGGAAAATAAATCCTTGATAAATGTCGGGGAGCCTTGGGAAATGAAATCTCGGACCGCTGCCGTGGATGAAGAGTATGCTCCACTTCAGACCTTATTTTAGGACGTTTCTGCTGGGGATTCCCGTTTTTGTTGTTTGAGGATAATTCCACTGGGGAAGTTGACTTTGCTTGAGAAGAAAACTATGTGAGGAGTGTTGATTTCCGCTTGGGGAAAAGAAGTTTAGGAGTCTCAGTTGTCTGTTGCTCTACTGGGGAGTTATCTCTTAATGGAAGAGAAAGGAAAGTTAGTTGTTATCTAGTCAAAATCCAGGTTTGGCATAAATTTGTTGAGGATGATGAATTTGACTGTTATCTGGTTGTATTCTAGGCTTCACAGCGACTTACTGGGGAAGAATGAAGTTAAACTGTTATCTGGTCGGATTCAGGCTTCACAACAACTTACTAACATTAAACTATTATCTGGTCAGATTCTAGGCTTCAAAGCAAGTTTCTGAGGTGGACGAAGTTAATTTTTATCTGGTCAGATTCCAGGCTTCATAACAACTTACTGAAATTAAATGTTATCTGGTCGGTTTCCAGGCTTCGCAGTAACTTACTGAATTTAACTGTTATCTGGTCGTTTTCCAGGCTTCACAGTAATATCTGAGAGAATGAAGTTAATTGTTATCTGGTCAGTTTCCAGGCTTCACAATAACTTACTGGAGTTAACTGTTATCTAGTCGGTTTCCAGGCTTTGTATTAACTTACTGAATTTAACTGTTATCTGGTCGATTTCCAGGCTTCACAGTAATATTGGAGAGAATGAAGTTAATTGTTATATGGTCGGATTCCAGGCTTCACAATAACTTACTGAAGTTAACTATTATCTGGTCGATTTCCAGGCTTCACAGTAACTTACTGAATTTAACTGTTATCTGGTCAGTTTCCAGGCTTCACGGTAATATCTGAGAGAATAAAGTTAATTGTTATCTGGCCAATTTCTAGGCTTCACAACAACTTACTGGAGTTAACTATTATCTGGTTGGTTTCCAGGCTTCACAGTAATTTACTGAATTTAACTATTATTTGGTCGGTTTCCAGGCTTCACAATAATATCTGAGAGAATGAAGTTAATTGTTATCTGGTCAGATTCCAAGCTTCACAACAACTTACTGAAGTTAACTGCTATCTGGTCGGTTTCCAGGCTTCGCAGTAAGTTACTGAATTTAACTGTTATCTGGTCAGTTTCCAGGCTTCACTGTAATATTTGATAGAATGAAGTTAATTGATATCTTGTCGATTTCCAGGCTTCACAACAACATACTGGAGTTAACTGTTATCTGGTCGGTTTCCAGGCTTCACAGTAACTTACTGAATTTAATTGTTATCTGGTCGGTTTCCATGCTTCATAGTAATATCTGAGAGAATGAAGTTACTTGTTATCTGGCCGGTTTCCAAGCTTCACAACAACTTACTAGACTTAAGTGTTATCTGGTCGGTTTCCAGGCTTCACAATAACTTACTGAATTTAACTGTTATCTGGTCGGTTTCCAGGCTTCTCAGTAATGTCGGAGATAATGAAGTTAATTGTTAACTGGTCAGTTTCCAGGCTTCACAACAACTTATTGGAGTTAACTGTTATCTGGTCGGTTTCCAGGCTTCGTAATAACTTACTAAATTTAATTGTTAACTGGTCGGATTTCAGGCTTTACAACAAATTTCTGAGAGAATGAAGTTGAACTGTTATCTGGTCGAATTCTAGGCTTCGCAACAACTTGCTGGGGATTGTAGAAGAGTCTATTGAGGAAGAGGGGTTGTGGTCCCATGATTTGTGACAGTCTGGGAGGTAAACTCAAGATGGGGAATCTGTATTTTTTTGGGGAAATAAACCCTATTGCTAATTTGTTGGAGAGGTGTTTGCTTTTGGCAGAAATCCTCTAGGATTCACGAGCTTAAATCAGTTGGGGAGAAGTTTTCAGAGATTGAAACTCTGGCTAGGGACCATCCTATGAAAAGGACTTTGTGGGAGATTTGTCACTGCCCCTGGTAGCAGGTGTTGCACACTGCCAGAAGATGTTTGTTTGATCGTACATGATTCGTTGCTGGAATTCATGTCCAATTCCCCAAGTGATTCAAATATAGGCCTGCCCCTGGTTATTCATCATTTCTTGAGATATTTCTTGGAATCTTGACTGGAATTCCCCAGATGTGTTGGATGGTGACACATTGTGCCTTCTTGCTTATAGGAGATTTTTCATTAGGAGTGTCATCCCATTTGAAGTGATTTTGTTCATTGAGAGAGTTTTTGTTCACTGGATATTCGTCGTGTGAATTTCTCTGTTGTTAAACAAATAGCCATATGCAAACAATGATATTCAAATAATGCAAAGTTTATGCTTGTCTTGAGGTTTTGAAAATGTGTTTTAGCAGATAAAAGAATTTTTGTAAGAAAATTCAACTCATGATTTAGAGTAAAGCCTTACACGAGTCAGGATACCTTTTGTAACAGTATGCTTTTGAACTAACCCATGCTTCAATTAGGACATTTAAAGGATTATAGTGTGGCTTGGTTCACGCTTTAAGAAACAAAGGATAAGGCTCAAACTGTATTTGTACCCGCCCGTTCTTCGTGATGTTCTTCAGTCCTAAAATCAGTTAATTGTGCGTTTGAACTCCAATTGAGTATGGAATGACATTTTGGTGATGGTTCAGACAAATTAAGTTTGTTGGAAGGCCGTCATTTTTGCAATTTTTTTCGTGTTTCTTGAGGTCTATAGTGTCCTCTTTTGATTTGTTATCCCATATTTTTTCCTGACTGTTCTCGTTTTGAGATTACGGTCAGCGGGATGCCCCATTTTTTCTTCTTCTTTTTTTTCTTAAGTCTCCTTCGTAAGTTTTGACTTAATGGGCTTTTCTTTTTGAGAGATAATGACTGCCTATGTGATAGGGAACCATCACCGTCTTTTGATTCCAGAGGAATGTTTTTGATGTCATTCGTTGTATACGAAGTGAAAGTTTGCAACTGAACGCGCATTTCAATTATTTGAGAGACTACCCTGCCCCAGGTTTTGATTAAAGGTTTCAATTTGTGTAAAAAAAACTTCTACTTCTTTAGCTCGAAGGGGTTGAATAGGGATTGTCCTCCTTATAACTCCAATGTTTAGGAATTGAAAGAACGCATGTACATCGTCAGGAAGGACTGTTCAAAAGCATACTGTATGAGATTATGGTATTGTTTTTCGTCATCCTCCTTCTAAAGACTTGCAACTTTTAAAACAAAAGTTGAACGTCACCAAAAGGGAGTAAAGCATAGTTTAAGTATAGTGAAAATGAATGGATTAATTCAAGACAAACATATGCAGTGCATTGATGAAATAAGAAAGTTTAACATAAATAAATGTTCGAACAATCAAAAGAAAATTACAACTTGAAAATTCAAATGAACAAAAGCCTCTTTGTCTGAACTTGTCACTTCAGGTGGTGAGCCTTTGAGGGACGGAAGAAGAATTCAGTCTGACCATCTTGTGTGAACTCCAGCATTCCTTCATCGATCAAGTCTTGAATCTTATTTTTCAAAGCCCAACAGCTATTCGTATCATGCCCATGATTATTGGAATGGTATGTACATATTGCATCAGGATGATAGCTAGGGGCGGAGGTACTGGTATTCCAGGGAGGATCCCTTAACGTGACCAAATTCAGCTTCGGTAAGTGTTACAAGACCTGCGATATTCGTATGTCGAGTTCGATAAACTGCCTACCGGATGGGACCCGTTTACTCCGATTACCCTGTCCTTATTGACGGGGTGGTTGTTGGACTCGTGACATGGCAGCAAATTGGAAAGGTCTACTCTCCACCAAACCGGCCTCTAGGCTCATGGGGGGATGGGTAGTGACTTGATCCCCAATCTTGATCGTTTGTTTCATACAATTAAAACCGTTTTGATGAAGTTTGTTGACGAGGGTCCTTAGCTCTTCTTGTCCCCGAGCTAAGTTTTGGATGAGAGACATCTGGCCCACCAGTTGTCCCATCATCTGGACTTTCATTGTTGCTATTTCAGTTTATAGCCATTCCAATTGGTCATCCTTGTTGTCCTCAGGATTTCCCATGGTCATGCCCCTAGTGAGGAGCACCTTCACTTCTTCTTGTCCCTTGGATAGGTTCATGAACAACTTTTGAAGTTGAGCATTTTGAGTCTGAATGTCCTTGATAGTCTGTTCTAGGGCCATCTTTACTGAAATAAACAGTAAGAAGATGAGAGACATGTATGGGAGAAACCTGTCATGATATGATGCATGGTATATGGATGCATGTTTTCAAGGACTTAGAAAATTTAAATTTGTTATAGATAAAGAAAGGAGAAAACATCAATTGTATTAGTAAGTTTAAATTAATTACAACCATGCCCCTTGGGCTTACAATGGAAGAAATAAAGAAAAACTCCTAAGACAAAAATGTCGAACGCATTCTCTTTGGTGCAATGTAGGCGTTCACATTTCGCTCCTCATGAAGCTGTCTTGTCAGCTCCAGGACCTTCTTTTCACTCGCATAGAATTGGGCTTCGAAGGTGTCTTGTTCTTCCTTCAGCTGGATCCAAGTTCTTTGTAAGTCCTCAAGAGAAGTAGGCATGGTAGGATGAAGGATAGCATATGGAACATCTCCTTCAAATAATGGCTCCATGATGATAGGAAAAGTGGAAGGGTAAGGCATATTGAGTCTTTGAGCATGATTTCGTACCCACTTAAGATAAGGCTCCAAAGGAATGGAGTTCTTACACCCCAATGTCTTGCTATCCACTTGGTTTACCATCCTCCAAGCTCATATAAATCTGTGACGGTAGCCTTGATCATCACTCTCGTAGTCGAACACCAAACCTTGGATGAGTGCATCGTGAGGACCATCTCTTCGTGCATAGCAAAATTTTCGTAATGCAAGAGAAGGGTTATAGGTGATACCTCCCCTAATGCCAAGCAAATGGACATTATGGAATTCCCCACAACATTCAAAGATAGTAGCATCCTCCAAGGATCGAGAACACCAATAAATGTTAGAGTGTGTGAGGGACATCGTCCTTTGAGACTAAGTTAATCCTTGCTCATTCTTCAATGTTGATCGAGGTAAGTGCAAACTAAACCACTTAACGAGTAGGGGAATTCAACAAAATAGAGTACTTCTTTTCTTCATCGTGCGACTGTGGAAACAATGTAAAATGTCTCCGAGCAAAGTAGGTATAGGATTACGAGAGAGGAAGATCTTGATGGCATTCACATCTATGAACTGGTCCGGATTGGGAAATAGAACCAAACCATATATTAAAAGAGCCAAGACATCTTCAAAGGCTTGGAGATCCATATCTTCCCAGAATGAGTGAGCCTTCTTCAATAAGAACTTGTCTAGGAACCCTTTAACTCAGTTTCTTGTCTCCCAATTTCCTATGATGTCGACTCTCTTCAGATGCAGGGCTTCGACAATGACTTCAAGTTTTTGAATCCCTTCTAAACCGGTGATCGGTACTTGATCAAGCACGGGCACTCCCAACAGTTGAGAGAACTCCTCTAGCGTAGGGACCAACTGATAGTCAGGAAAGGTGAAGCAGTTATGCATGGGATCAAAGAAATGGAAGAGTACACACATCATTTCTTCTGGGAATTTGGAGGTAGCCAAGCTGAGAAGTCGACCATATTTCTCGGTGAAGGGAGAATCTCTAGGCACCCTTGATACTAACTCTTGGAGTTGAGGGTGAGATTTCACGAAGTTGATCCGGATGGTATTCCTTCAGAAGGGATTCATAGCCTACAAAAAAAAACAAAGATAAATTCCTACATCCTTGAAATGGTTAGTGAGAATGCTTATGATGTTATGATGTTTATGATGTTATGTACAAGTAGGCAAGTTGTTATGTACACACAAAGCAGACAAGTCCTTAGGTTTAGGCTTGCTTGGAGTTGGTAGGTAAGTACCCTCTTGAAGTTTAGTTGGCTCAACCTATCCTAGAAAGTAATCGGGTTCTAGGGGATCTCAATATCACTGACCTTTCTTTTAGGCGTTGTCTCAGCACAGTCAATCTTTTCTTGCGGTCGAGATATCCCAAAAGTCCAATCTCAATGAGTGTAGTATCGAGTATCAACCAATTTTCAGCTTTCCACCGAAACCGGCTATATCACTACTTCCTAATGGCCAAGTTGTTCAATTAAGGTTCTAAGGTCAGTTAGTGCTTCATGATACCGCTCAGCGGCCCTGTATTCTCCTCGATTCAATACAAGGGATACAGGTACCAACAAATGTGTCACACTAACGTAGCCATTGATTTAACCATATCGGTCTATGTCATGTAGTTTCCACAATCTATTGCTACTTACCTAAAAGGTTCCCCAGATCTGGGTAGAGGATTAAAAACAGCCCAAACAAGGAACCATAATGTAAAGCAAACAAGTCAAACAAAGAAAAGCAAGTAAAAGGTGATCTAGCCCTAAGGTAACCCCACTTTTAAGTTTTTCCCCAACAGAATCACCAGTTTTGTAACACGGTGGGAGAACTGACTTGGGATGTTTTGTGTTTGATCGAAATTGTTGTGGATAGTAAGAGTCGCCACCGTCTTTTCTTTTATCCATTAAGGAAAGGTTGAAAAGAACAGGAAAGACCTTTCGAGATTATTTCTTGAGTTTGGGGGGTAGATTATGAAAATGGAAGGAGTTAGCACCCTTTTCATCCATAGTTATCTATAGCCTCTTAGTTTCTTTCTAGATCACTTGCTTTTGTTTGAGAGTGTGCTTGTGGTGTGGTTTTTTAAAGTATTTTGTAAACGTATTTGTAATGGTTCTCATCTTTATAAGAATGTGTACAAAGTGTTGTTTGGAAAATAGTTCAAAGAAGTGTTTGTTTTGAAAGCGATTTTAAAAAGGTGTCTTTGTAATGGTTCTCATCTCTATAAGAACGCATACAAAGTGTTTATCTTTAAAAATGTTTCAAAATGAAAGAGTTTGGTGTATGAAATGTTTTTGTTGTAAGCAAGCGAGAAACTAGGAGCATCCTACCTACTTAAAAAGTCTTTAGTGTTTTTATTCTCCTCCTTTAGATGTTGCTATCTTACCATTGATTGGTAAGAATCCCCATCATTGGATGTAGAGGGATGGGCGTGGGTCATCGTATAGTCATGATAGCAATGTTGTGAGATATCTTAGCATTTCTCTTGAGGGACTAAGATCATTTGTAAGGCAACATTCGAAGCGTCATCGAGGGACTATGATCTTGTATTTTTGATTGTTTTGCTAAGACGTCTCACATGCATAACATGACCATTTTCAGGCAACAAGTGGAGTTAACCCTATGGGTGCATGTTTGAATAGCGTGTTTGATTTGCATGCATTTAATCTTTGATTAGAGGTTATCTACTTGTTATTTTTATCTTTCCATACAAATCCTAATTACTAGCATTTATATGAAAGCGATAAATTGCGGAAAGTAAATATCCTACGCTATTACAATCACTTGGGGATGGGGTGTACAAATTTACAAATGGGGGTTTGCGTGAAATTAAAGTCCTAATTATCTATTACAACCATATTGAAATAATGTACAAGAAATGTAAAATAGACTTGTTTTGTTTTTGTTAAGAGAAGAAATAAATTTTCTTAAGAAAATATGTTTAGTCTTTTTGTTTTAAAAGAAATAAAATAAAGCATGTGAATATAAAGTATTTTTTTGGTGTTTTTGATTAATGAAAATAAAGTGATGATAAAAAAATAAGGGAATAAGAGTTAGAGTCAGCGCATTGCTGAAAAAGGAGAGAGCAGAAGTTTTGACACAGGCGCGTTGCGAATCAGAAAGCAAATGTTAGCAAAAAGGGAAAGCCAGAAGTTCTGGATCCAGACGCACTAACATTATGAGGTAGCTGGGAACAAAGGAAAGCCTAGAAGTTCTGATTGCTGAGATAGTCTAGAAGTTATTATTACTGAGAACCTAGAAGTTCTAGTGTTACTGTAAAGTTAGAAGTTTTGGTTGTTGAGGGAGTGAGATGACAATGATGTTGGATGAGAATGTCTAGAAGTTCTGGTCCAGGAATATTGTTTGACAAATAATGGGGTATAAATGTCAAGAAATAAACATAAAAAGATGTTTCTGGGGTTAGAACCCAGGACCCTTAACACTAGTGTCTTATGTGTGTGTTTCTACCACTGGGGTGGCTGTACATCCGATATTAGAAGCAAAAACACAAACATGTATCACAAAGTAATTTCTGATGATGAACTTCTTCTCCTTCTCTACGCCAGCCAGAGTATCTGCAACTTAGTCATTTCTCAACAAAAATGGAAAATGCAAACATAACAGTTATGGCAAATTTCATCATGTTTTCAGAAATACAAAGCATCAGAACAGTAAACCAAAAACAAGCATGAATTTTTCTAGTCCTAATTCTGAACTCTAATTTCCTCGAGAAGTTCTAATGTGAATTTCTCTCTACTTAGGCCATATAAATGAAATCTATAAATATGTACAGATTCAAATCCATGATATCTACTTAGGCCTAAAGAATGAGATGAGAGTCAGAAGAAACTTACCCTGCAGCTGGGAATTGTTCTGTGAGTTAACCTGGTTCAGATTACTGTGAAGTTCTGGTCAGCTTTCTCAAGTTCCCAGGAAGCTAGAACAAACCTTTAACTTGAGCTATGAATGGATGGAATGTTCTGGAGCAACCAAGAAGCAAAGTTCTGATTTTTTTAAAGTAGAGAGTGGTGAAGACTGTTTTACAGTTTGAAAATAGAAGTTGGGAAAGCTTCTACGTGTATACTAGAAACTGTGTGGATGATTTGGCCAAGAAACGCACGAGGAAAAATTAGAGTTTGGATGCAAAAACCAGAAACTAGCAGGTTTTGTGTTTTTGTTGTAGTTTCAGGTTCCTGGGAATTTTCAGCAAGGTTTCAGGGCTTCTTTCCAATGTCTCCCCCCCCCCCCTTTGATGTTTGCAAATTAAGTTTAATTTATAGGCAAGGGATTTAAAAGCTTGTAGAAATTAAGAGTACAACCATCGTGTGTTATGGATCGATGACTTGTTTTTGAAGCAAGTTTAGCCAAGCAAGTTTCAAGGAAGAGTAGGGTGGTTAGCTGCTTTAAGCACACCTAATCTGAGCGTGTAAGCATGATTTGTGGGAGAAGTACACTCATAAACAAAAGTAAAGTATGGGCCCAAAATAAACTTTGTACAAAACTTTACTTTCCAAGGACAGTAGTGGTACTTTCATGCCACACGTGGGAAGATCTTTTGGATAAAGGCTTAAACACTGGGATAAAGACTCAAAAATTGGTGTGAGCATTAAATGATGATGAGATTTAACAAGCAAGAAGACCTACAACCTGAAATTATGCAGCTTAGCTTGAAACTAGATCAGAAGTTCAGCATGAACGTAACATGGATTAAGAACAAATGTCCAACTTCTGATCTTTGAATCTCCCTGCTCCAGCATGATCTGAAGGAGTCCTCGGATTTTTCAGAAAGCTTGTAACATGCTTTGTAAACCCTCTTTGAATCATTTTTTCAAACTCTGATTGTACCTACGTGAAAACTGGCCCAGGAGTTCTAACCAAATTCTGACTTGGAAAGGTTTAGAATTTACTAAGTATTTTAGTTTCGTGAACGTGTCTTCAAGGATGTATAACTTGAAATCCCATCATTTCTGGGAGAAGTTCTGTTCTGCAATGTTTTAGATCTCGTTGAAATCTATAACTCTTGTGTCAGAAGTTCGTCCTGAATCATCTTGTATCATGATGAAAATCTGGCCAGAAGTTATTAACTTATCATATTTTCTTAACACTTAGAAAAATTTCTAAGTGTTTAGAACTTTGACTTTTCCAAAGTAATTTTGACTTTTGATTTTCTTGATGAAACAACTTCATGTTTTAACATGTCTTGACAAAATGTGATTCTTGAAACTTGATTTTGATCCAAAAGTCAAAGTTTGACATTTCATTATGCATTTTGACCATTTTGCCCTTGTGTCAATCCAAACCTAAATTGATGTATCAGTGCTGCAAACTTGAGACATAGAAGATCTTGTGAGAAAATTCTTTAGAAATGAGAGGGCAAATGTTGGGGTACAACACTTTGCATGAGGGTTCTTTGAAGCATATGAAAAAACATGGAATTCACTTGAGGCATTAGAAGTCCCATTTTCCTTGAGAAAACCAAAACCTAGTTGTAGGTCAATGTTTAGGAGGAAGTTTTGTCTGATTAATCCTTGAATAGTCTTGAGTACCTGAGGACCTTATAAGCATAAGGAGATCTTTTGAAATGGGAGGGAAAATGTTGAGGTACAACAGTGCAGATAGATAGAGTCGCCACTGACTTTTCTTTTATCAAATATTTAGAAAAGGGTGAAAAGAACAGGAAAGACCTTGATAGATTTTGAGTTCGGGGGGTAAGTTATGAAAATGGAAGGTGTTAGCACCCTTTTTATCCGTAGCTATCTACAGTCTCTTAATTACTAGCTCACTTTTGAAAATTTTCTTTGTGTGTGTGTGATTTGTTTGAAAATATTTTTGAAAAATCCAACTTTGTAATGATTCTTGTATCAGTCCTCAAGAACGCGAACAAAGTGTTTGAAAATATTTTGTTTGTAAGTGATGTGTGAAAATGTTCATTTTAGAAAAGAGTTGCGAGCAAGCTATTAAGAGTTCCTTACCCACTAAAGAGTTGGGAGCAAGCTATTAAGAGTTCCTTACTCTGTTAGTTGGTAGGTAGCCTTATCCATTGGATGTGAAGGGACAGGCGTAGGGTCATCAAATGGTCATTGAAGGAAACGTGTGAGGATACTTTAGCAATTGTATCAAAGGGAATATCATCATTTTGCTCATATGGTCATCGAGGGACTAGATCATCTTTTTATAGGCAACTCGAGGGACATCGTGGGACTATGATCTTTTGTATCGTAGGGACTAGGATGATTGTATCGAGGGTCTTTGCTAAAGTATCCCTACTTTCGAGAGACATGACCAATTATTTCTGAAGGCAACAAAGAGAGGTTACCCTAGAGGTGCAAATGTGAATAGTTTTTTGATTTTGTTATTTATCTTATATTAGGGTTATCTATGTTGATTTTAGTCTTTCCATACAAACCCTAATTACTAGCAGTCAAATATGTACAAAAAGTTAAAGGTGCCAAATGTAAACCCTACGCTGTTACAAGGCTTTGGGAGATATACATAACAGAGAAAGATACAAGAAAGGAAATCTACGCTATAAAAAAAACCATGCAACCTATACAGTTGTTCTAAGAAATTTAAATAGCAATAAGATAATAAGAAAGATGTTAGAAGAAAATGTTTTTAAAAGTCTAAGATTCTAAGTTAGTAATTTTTTTGTATTTTTTGTAGAAAATAACTTAAGTGTTAATAGTAATAATAAAAAACCTAATTCTAAGTTAATTAAAAGTTAATAATAAAAAAAATCTAAAGTCTAATTAATTTTAATTAAGAAAAGAAAACCCTAAAGTCTAATTTAGTTAATTAAGATCCTAACCCTAATTTCATAAAAATCAATGGTTTCTTTAAAAAAAAGGTTTTAGATTAATTAATGGTTAATGGTTAATTAGTTAAAAATGTGAAAGGAGTGAGAAAAATAGGGTTAGTAAAATAAAATAAAAAATACATGGGGTGGGACTTGAACCCACACCCCTTTAATCAACAACATGCCTCCTTTGCCATCTGATCTGCTTATCCTGCGTGTTAATGATCCAGGAATCATTCAAAATATAAATAAATCAAATGAATGCGTGTGAATGAAAAAAAGAATGGAAAAAGGTTGGGATCGAACCCACGCCCTTTCTGTCACCAACCTTTCTCATAACCAACTAAGCCATGTGTGTTGCTTGTTATTCAATTAACAATAAATCATTATATAATAAACATGAATATTAAAAATCAGAAAACACAAAACACGCATATGAGTGGGGTCCAGGTATTTGAATGGACGAATAGAGGGATGATACGCAGCCCAAGGAGGGTTAAACCACCACACACGGTGGTTGACCACCTTCTCGGGTTGTCCTAAAATCTCATCCTGCAAAATAGCACGATTTGAAACAAGAGACTAAACCTACCCCCCCCCCCCAACTGGGGTCTGAGAGCTCAGTGGTGCCCTCCATTTAGCCTGAAATTACCTGTAGAAGGAGACACGATGAAGCCGGAGCTTCACGCCCTAACAATGGCATTTTCTTATCCTTGTATCAAACCTCAAAAGCAATGGCTCTATAACATTCTAAGCATCATTATGAACATGTATATATGCTTAGAATCAATTTATATGGCATGAATAAAAATTTTGAGATCGAAGAACATGAACAAACTGGAGCGACTTGGCTGGTGAGTTATGGCGTGCTTCAGGCTTGAGTATGGATATAGATGGATTCTTGGGCAGTTCAGGATGATGATGTGGTGCTTGAAGTTGATTGATCAAGGGTGCAAGTAGGGTTTTGAATCTGCCCTAGCTCTTGAGAAATTTTGAGACTTTTGACCAACTCTTGGAGGCAGTAATTTGTGGTCTTAATGTATGAATGTATTAGATATTTATAGGAGAGGAGAGTAGGTCATCAAAAGGGAAACAAATCTTGACAATTCATGGTGAAAATATTTGATTTGAAAATTATATGAAACTTGCTATTTTGGCCAAGATTTGATTCAAAGATCTTCACACGGTTTTTCCAGCTCAAATATATGATTTTTGACTCATGATTTGATCCAAAAATAGATTCATGCACCTCTCATGATTTAATGGATATTTTATTTGATTTATTTTGATTTAAATTGAATAAAATCATAATAAAATAAATAAAAACCACAAAAAAATATGAATGGGTTTAGAGGTTCTCTAATGTGTTATGAACACGTTTGGACCAGAAAACTTAGGTCCAATAGCCCAAAATTACAAATTTTCTCAATTTGGAGTTCATGCATTTTCTCAAAATTTCCCAACTTATGCAACTCATAACTTGCTCAATTTTTGTGATATGAAGGTGATCTTTAACTTTTTGGAAAGCTCAAGATGTCTCATACAACTCTCATGTTGGTCATTTATTCATTTGAAAATTTTAACTTGATGTAAATTGCTTTGACAAAAAGTGTATTTTGTTGACTTTTAAAATGACATGTAATATTTTGGCTCATATCTCTCAAATGAAGCATTTTTCGCCTTGAGCTTAGAGAGACAAAATTGTAGAGAGTTGGATTTACATCGAAATGGGCTTTGGTTTAAAATTTTCTAATGAAGTATGTGAAAGTTATGCTTGGTCAAAGTTTAGTTGACTTCTCCTAAAGAAAACCCTAATTTAGTAACTTTTGACTTTTGATGAATCTTGAGTTTTCTTGATGAATCATAATCTACCCTTGATAAAATGATGAATGTGAGTTCAAAATTAATGTTGACCAAAAATCTTGAAGTTTGACTGTAAATTGGTCAAAGTTGACTTTTTGTCCAATATAGTTTATTTTCAATCATCTAGCTAATTGACTGAGCAAACTTATGATGCAAGGCTTGAAACTTAGAATGAAGATACCTTGAAGAATATGAGAAACCATGAAGTCCATTTGAAGCATTAGAAGTCCAATTTTCCTTGAGAAAACCAAAACCCTAATTATAGGTAAATGCTTAGGAGGAGGATTCATCTGATCAATTCTTGAGTAGTCTTGAGTATTTGAGAACCTTAAGAGCGTGAGAAGATATCTTAAACCAATTTTTCTTGAAAAATGGGATGGAAAATTTTGGGGTACAACAGCTGCTCCTGTTCAATCTTCTTAAACCTTAAGGGTTAGGTTGGCATGCTCGCCATTCGGGATCTGAAGGTGGAAGAGGATTGAACACTTAAGTGCCCATAAATTTGCACTCACATGTGTGTGAAGTAACATTGTTGGTTGATTATATTGGGAATGGGATTAAAGATGCCATTTGGAGAGGTGAAGTGATACCGTTGGAGATGGGATTAAAGATGTCATCTTAAGTAACTGTTGATAGGAGTATCAGAATGAGTCTACGCTTGACCTTATCTGAAGAATGGTTTTCAGAACATCTCTGAAGGAAAATGCTTTTCAGAGTGGAGCCCTGAAGGAGATGCTTTTCAGAATTCAATCTCTGAAGGGGAATGCTTTTCAGAATAAACTTATGAAGGAGAATGCTTTTCAGAACGAAGGCCCTGGAGGAGATGCTTTTCAGAACTCAATCTCTGAAGGGGAATGCTTTTTAGAATAAACCTCTAAAGGAGAATTCTTTTCAGAACGAAGACCTAAAGGAGATGCTTTTCAGAATTCAGTCTCTGAAGGAGAATTCTTTTTTAGAATAAGCTTATGAAGGAGAGTGCTTTTCAGAACGAAGGTCCTGAAGGAGATACTTTTCAAAATAAATCTCTGAAGGAAATTCTCGCTAGAATTCAGTCTCTGGGTGGAATGCTTTTCAGAATAAACTTCTGAAGGAGAATGCTTTTCAGAATAAACTTTTGAAGGAGATGCTTTTCAGAATTCAGTCTCTGAAGGTGAATTATTTTCAAAATTCAGTCTCTGAAGGGGAAATGCTTTTCATAACGAAGCCCTGAAGGAGATGCTTTTCAGAATAAACCTCTGAAGGAGAATGCTTTTCAGAATAATCTTCTGAAGGGAGAATTCTTTTCAGAATTCAGTCTCTGAAGGAAATGTCGGTTATGTAGATAGTCTCCCCGTCCTATTTCGAGAATTGATCCATAACCTGTCTATAAGTTGCTTGTAATATTTGTTTGTTTGCGAACTTAACCTGAAAAGACAAAGTTAGTTATGTGCAATGTCATGATGTATGTAATGCATTTTGTAAAGATGCTCTCAAAATAAATGAGAATAGTATATGCGTTTTGTATGCATATGTTATGATATTTTGTGAATGATGTATATGTGAAATATGTTATTAGAGTGTATCAGTAGCTTCGTATAATAATGTTTGGCTGGGGAAAATAAATCCTTGATTGTTTTTGGGGATGAAGAGGATACTTCTTCAGCTTTGTTTAGAATGATTTTACTGGGGATTTCTGCTTTCTGTTTGAGGACATTCCATTGGGGATCTTTGACTTCTGCTTGGGGATAGAAGCATTCAAGGAGAATCGATCATTCTTCGTTCTTTAAAGGATTTGATTCTTAAATAAGGATAAAAGAGATGGATAATTCTCTAATGTGTTATCTGACCAGGTTTCAGATATGAGTATTAGCTCTTCTGGGGAGGACACCGTTGAATGATATCTAGTTGGAGAAGAGAATTTTGTCAGGGAATTTGCAATATTGGAGAAATAAACTCCGTTGGGGAAATAAAACATATAGACTGTGTTGATGAAATAAACTCAGACGAGGATTAGCTTGTGAAGATAGCTCTGAGGAGATTGTTGTGGGGGTTTTATGGTCAACTTTGAACGTTATCCTGACTCCTATAGTCTTCAGTAAATGATAATCTTGTTTTCATGCATATATTTGTAAACAGTAATCATATTCAAATGCATATGTTCATTCAATATAATCATTTGACATTTTTGCAAACAAAACAGAGAAAGTAAAAACAATTTTGAATTTGAAATTTAATTGCATTGATCTGGAAAGTTTGCCTATAAACAAGAAGTTTTATATAAAGAGACAGAAATCCTAGTAAGAGGAAATTGTCATAAAAAGAAAAGGGGTACAAAGAAAAATAGCTATGTGGAAACGATCCCATCGAGTTTCAACTCTGTTATTGCCCCTATGTCTTCAAGCATCTCATCCCTTGCTGTTGGAAGAAGTTGATTGGACTGGTCTTTACCATTTGAACTTGACATTGGTAACTATGCTGGTTGTAAATAGATGAGTGATCCAACGGGATATAGTCATACACTTTAATCCCTAACTTTTTCCTAGACCTCCCTTTCGGGTTTTCAGTCCACCGGGATATCCTTTTTTTCCAAGCTGCCTTTTCAGGTTTTCGACTTGCCGGATGCATAATTTTTTTAATATATTTATCCCTAATTTTTGCCTGAACCCTTTTGGTTCGTCGGGATGACCTTATTTTTTCCTAGGCCAGTCAATCTATCGGGTCTCTTTTATGCATAGTATTTTTTTACTATGTCCGCGTTCACAGGGTGTGAAAAATCTTCACCGTCCATGGTGGTAAGTATCATATCACCGTCAGAAAATATTTTCTTGATCACAAATGGCCATTCGTATATGGGAGTCCATTTTCCCCTAGAATAACCTTGCGGTAGGATGATGTGCTTTATTACCAAATTACCATCCTGGTACACCTGATGTTTGACTTCCTTGTTGAAGGCCTTGATCATACATTTTTGATACATATGACCATGAAAAATAGCTGCAAGCCTTTTTTCATCAATCAAATTTATCTAGTCAACTCTAGTCTGAATCTATTTGTCTTCCTCTAAACCTGCATCTTTTATAATCCTTAAGGAAGGAATATGGACTTCGATAGGTAAGACAGTCTTCATACTGTAGACTAGAGAGAACGGGGTTGCCCTAGTTGATGTACGTACTAAAGTGAGATAACTTTGAAGAGAAAATGGTAACATCTCATGCCAATATTTGTACGTCGTCGTCATCTTCTGCAAAATCTTCTTGATATTCTTGTTGGTGGCTTCCACTGCACCATTCATCTTTGGTTGATACAGAGAAGAGTTTTGGTGCATAATCTTGAACTATGTGCAGAGTTCTATGAACATAGTATTGTTAAGATTGGTATCATTGTCCATGATGATCCTTTCAAGTATTCCATACTAACAAATGAGGTTATACTTAATGAACCGGCTATAACATTCTTGGTAACAGAGGCAAACGAGGCTGCTTCTACCCACTCCGTGAAGTAGTCAGTAGCGAGCTGGATGAAACGATGCCCATTAAAAGCAGTAGGATTATTCTCTCCAATCATATCAATGCCCCATATTGCAAACGGCCAAGGGGCAGTCAATACATTCAAAGGAACTAGAGGCATGTGTAATTTGTCAGCATAAATATGACATTTATGACAAGTTCTGGAATGATGATGGCAATCAGTTTCCATGGTAGACCAATAATAAACCGCCCTCAGAATTTTCTTAGCCATTATATGTCCACTGGAGTGAGTACCAAAGACTCCTTCATGCATATTGTTGTACCCCAAAATTTTCTCTTTCGATTCTTAAGACTTTTCTCATAAAGATTCTCAGGATTTAAGTTTGCACAAGTGCATTGGGATTTTCCAGTACCAAAATTAAAAGGAAACTGTCAAAAAGGGAGAAAACAAATAAAAATAACATTTTGACAAATTTAGAGAAAAATAGGCCTCCTTTGATTCAACCTTTCGATTGGACAAGTGTGCTGACTGCATGCTTGCAATAGAAGGCCATGACATGCTGGCCACACGTGCCCCTGCAAGAAAAACCCTTCGATTTGGACAAGCATTCTTCCTGCAAGCCTGTTTCAATTTGGACAATTTTACTGCCTACAAGCCTGCTTCATTTGGGCATATGCTGCCTGCAAGCCTGCTTCAATTGGGCATATCCCACCTGCATGTTTATTTTGTTTGGACAAGCTTCGATTGGAAAAAATAACCATCTCTATGCATCCTTTGAATCCTCTTGCACCAAGGGCCTCTTGCAGACTTTGCCTCTCACAAGCTTCATTTGAGCCAAGAGATATCTTCATACAAGATTTGACTAAGTTCTTGCTTCCCTTGAAAGAGCTTCCTTTGATTCAGAAGCCATGAACTTCCCTCATGCTAAACAGACACAAGGCAGTGACTCTCTTTATGTTTGTTTCGATCCACATTGCTTCGATTGGGAAATATGCTTCCTTCGAACACAAGCCTTCGATTGGGAACAAGTACCTGCATGCAAAGCTTCGATTGGAATGTGGATCCCCTTCGAATCAACTTGCTTCGAATCCAAGTTGAGCCATTCGAAGCAGTTTTCGTTTGAAGTAAATCTGAGGAAAATCTCATGACCAGCTACTTGACAGGCTATGTTACTTCCAAATCTTCACATGATCAGAGTTTTACACACAGAATCGAAGCTTTATCCTTTAGATATTACTATTTTTAGAGGTAATGACGAAAAGCTATGTTATCGATTTTCATAAAGGTTATTTTAATCACCAAGTCAGCTCCTTGAGCCCCCAAAATTTATCTTGTCTGAGCATAAGCAAAGTCAAAATCAAAAGCATAGGTCACATCTTCTGCACCCCAACAGGCCCCCCACTTGTACCCTTCAGGCTTCATATTTTTTTGTTTTACAAGGCTGAATATTGAAAACATGTCCATTATTTTTCTCTATAAATAGAGGAACTTTTGCAAAGCTAAGAGAGGATTTTTTTTTGCCATAGGAACGAATCTCTAAATTATCCCAAACACTCAAACTCTCAAACTCTCCAACTCTAAAAAATTTCAAAACTCACAGATCCTCCAACTAAAAAACTCTCAAAAATCTCAAAAAATATCAAACCCCTTTATTACATTAGTGAGCCTTTTGATTCACCTCCCTAACCCATATATATCAGCCTTTCGAGTCACCTTCCTAACTCATATATATCATCTTTCGATTCACCCTCCCCCCAGCTTCCATACACCAGCTTTGGAACACTCCCAAAGCCCTCAAAAACCACTCAAGGAAGTTAGTGAATCCTTCGATTCACTCCTAACCTTCATATACCAACCTTCGATTTAGTGACCTTTCCAAGAAAAGCAATAACTGAAATAGTTCTAGGGAGATCCCAGCATCAAGCCATACAAAGCTCATTTGACTGGAACTTCAAGAGGTAAGTCTTTTCTTAACTTGAAACTTTTTTAGTTCTAGCTTCATTTGTACCTACATTGTAAAAGAAAAAAATGTAAACATTTCTAGACTATGTTTTAACTTTCGATTCTAACTGCCTGTATGTTGAAAACTCAACCTAAGTTTAGTTATGCTTCGGACTTTGAGACCTATTAGCTTTCATGCTAACCCCTGGATTGTAGTTATATTTGGTTATTGCATTTTTAGACTTTAAGACAGGTTTGTTGTAACCTTCGTTTGGCTAGTTGCACAAGCCTTTCGAATCATAACCTGAGGACCCAATATGCTTACAAAGGGCCAACAAGGAACCTGTGGCAAAGTATGTGTGTTGTTGCTTATAGGCCTCAAACGAAGGCCAGAACCTTGTTGTTCCCAGGCCTCAAGCGAAGGCCAGAACCTGGCTGTTTCCAGGCCTCAAGCGAAAGGCAGAACTATACTGACTTCCAGGCCTAGGAGAAAGGCGTGACCATCTTGATTCCAACCCTTATTCGAAGGAGACAGAAAAGCCCAATCGAAAGACATGACCCTGTTGGTGCCTGCCCAATCGAAAGATATGACTGTTGACTCCATGCCTCAATCGAAGGAGGCCAAGAAACACAAATCGAATGGTTCTCCTGCCCCAATCGAAAGAACTCATTTTCCTTCTTTTTATCTTATTTTTGCCTTTATATTTCTATGCACTTCAATATGGTTGTAATAGTGTAGGATTTATTTTTTTTACTTTTTATTGCTTTATATAAATGCTAGTAAATAGGTGTGTATGGCAAGATAAAAATCAACAAGTAGACAACCTAAAAATCAAAGACAAATGCATGCAATCAAACACACTTTTCACACATGCACCCTTAGGGTAATCTCAGTTGTTTCCTATCGGAAAAATAGTCATGTCCCTCGAACATGGGCGTTTTAGCAAAGACCCTCGATAAAAGATTGTAGTCTCTCGATGACCCTCGATGTTGCCTTCGGTAAACGATCTAGTCCCTAAAACGACATTGCTAAAAGGTCCCATATGTTGCCTTCTATGACTATACAAATGTCCCACGCCTGTCCCTTCACATCCAATGATGGGGCTTCTTACCAAAACAGTGGTAAGATATCAACATCTGAAGGAGGAAGAAAAGAACATCTAAGACCTTTTGAGTAGGTAGATTGCTCCTAGTCGCTTGCTTGCTCACAACAAAAACATTTTATACACTAACACTTTCATTTTGAAACATCTTCAAAAGACAACACTTTGTACGCGTTCTTATAGAAACGAGAGTCATTACAAAGACACCTTTTCAAATTCACTTTCAAAAATACATTCCACAAACACCTCTTTGAACTATTTTTGAAACAAACACTTTGTACGCGTTCTTATAGAAACAAGAACCATTACAAAGACATTTTCAAAATACTTTCAAAACTCACACCACAAGCACATTCAAACAAAAGCAAGTGATCTAACAAGCAACTAAGAGCCCGTAGATAACTACGGATGAAAAGGGTGCTAATACCTTCCATTTTCATAATCTACCCCCCGAACTCATATATAATCTCGAAAGGTCTTTCCTGTTCTTTTCAGCCTTTCCTTATTGGATAAAAGAAAAGTCGGTGGTGACTCTTGCTAACCGCAACAATTGCGATCAAATGCAAAACACCCAAGTCAGTTCTCCCACCGCGTTACTGAACTGGCGACTCTGCTAGGGATAATTATAAAAGTGGGGTTTACCTTATGGTCTAGATCATTTCTAAATTGTTTGCTTGTTTGTTTGCTTTATTTTTAAGGGATTGTTTGGGTTACTATAGATCGTGGAAACTGTGTGGGGTATATCGACACGGTTGAAGCGATGGCTATGTTGATGCGATACTTTGGTTGGTACCGGTAGCCCTTGAGTTAATCAAGGAGAATATGGGGCTATTGCATGGTGTCATGAAGTGTCAACTGACCTTAGAACCTTTAAATGAACAACTTGGCCATTAGGACGTACCGAGATGGCCATCTTTGGTGTATTCCCAAAGTTGGCAGATACTCGATGCTACACTCATTGAGACTTGACTCTTGAGTTTTGTTTGGTTGCGAGTCAATCTCCTATCATACGAAGCTTGTGAGAAAGGTCAGTCATATTGAGATCCCTTAGAACCCGGTTACTATTTATAGGACAGGTTGAACCAATCCAACGTCAAGAGGGTACTACCTTAAAACCCATGCAAGCCTTAAACCTACGGTCTCTTGTGCGATTTTATTGTGCTTGCTATATCTGTGATTTCTTAGCATAATCATGACATCATGACATGGCATATCATACTAACCATTTCAAGGATTTTCTAGGGCTTATCTTTGTCTTGTTTTGTAGGACATGACATCCGCTCGCAGGAACACTATCCAAATCAACCTTGTGAAAGTGCATCCTCAGCTTAAGGAGTTAGCATCAAGGATTCCTGAAATCTCTCCCTTCACTGAAAAATATGGTCGACTTATCAAATTTGTCACTTCAACCCCTGATGAAGAAATGTTAAAGGTGCTCTTTCAGTTCTTTGACCCGTTGCATCACTGCTTCACTTTTCCTGATTACCAGCTAGTGCCTACTATGGAGGAGTTTTCTCAGTTATTAGGGGTACCTATCCTTAATCAACTACCATTCAACGGTACGGAAAGAGACCCAAAGCCTGAAGAGATTGCTCAAGCTCTATCTTTACAATGGTCTGACGTAGTGGAAAATTGGGAAACCAAAAGAAGTGTCCAAGGATTTCCAGCTAAGTTTCTATTTGAGAAAGCCCACTATTTTTGGGATAGCCTGGATGTACATGATTTTGAGGAGGTGCTGGCCATTCTCATCTATGGAATGGTATTATTCCCTAACACGGACCAACTCATAGATGTGAATATAGTTAAGGTTTTTCTGTCACATAATCGGGTGCCTACCTTACTTAGGGATATTCTAAACTCTTTGTATACTCGCACTCTAAAGAGAAGAGGGACCCTTCTGTGTTGCACTCCTCTTTTGGCTAGGTGGTTTATTTCGCACCTACCTCGGTCTATTTTGAAGAATTAGCAGGGTTTGAAATGGTCTCATAGGTTGATGTCTCTTACACATTCGGATATTCATTGGTGTTCTCGATCCTTGGAGAATATTACCATCATTGATCATTGTGGGAAATTCCCTAATGTGCCACTTCTTGGCATAAGAGGAGGCATCACTTACAACCCTTCTTTGGCCCTACGTCAGTTCGGCTACACCCGGAGGGATGGTCCCCATGATATGCTCATCCAGGGTATTCTGTTTGACTATTCGAATAACCTGCAAGGTTATCGCTAGAGATTCATTCACGCTTGGGGCATGGTAAAGAAGACCGATAACAGTACTTTGGGACGCAAAAACTCCATCCCCTTAGAGCCTTACCTCAGATAGGTACGAGCTCGTGCTCAGAATCTTATGATTCCATATCCTACTATACTTCCAGTGATAACAGAGTTTATTGATCAAGAAGATGAACCTCACATCATTTCTCATCCTGATATGCCAACAAGCTTCGAAGAGTTGAAAAAGTCATGGATTATTCTAAAGGAAGAACGAGACACTTTCGAAGCCCAATTCTACGCCAGTGGGAAGAAAGTTCTGGAACTCACCAATCTGCTTCATGAGGAGCGGAATCAGAATGCCTACATCGCACCAAAGAGGATGCGTTCAACTTTTTTGTCTTATAAGTTTTGTATTGTAAGCCTAAGGAGGCATGATGCACTCAAACTTGGATTTATTAATATAACGTGTGTTCCTCTTTGTATAAAGAAAATTTAAATCCCTAATTTCCTTGAAATCATTTTCATATGCATCTTCATTCATCATAATACAAACAGGTTTCTTACAACATGTCTCCTTATCTTTCTACTATTTATTTCAGTGAGATGGATATTGAACAGACAATAAAAGATCTTCAGGCGGAGAACGCTCAATTTCAACAAATGTTCTTGACTCTGGCAAAAGGACAAGAGGAGTTGAAAACTCTGCTGATCAAAGAAAAGAAGAAGAAATCGAAGAAATCAACCAGTGTTTTGAATCTGGGAAAAAGGTTCAAAGGACCAGCCAGACGGACTCTAGACTTCTCAACATCATCAGGTGAAGGGGATAATCAAGAAGGGAAAAACAAGGAAGTGACTGACCATCCAGAGTCTGAAGAGGAAGAAGAGGTTGATTACTATGAAGAGCAGTATCCTCCAATTGATGACAAATACAAACAGTTGGAAGATCGCCTAAATGTTATGGAGATCCAGAGGGTACCCGGATTGGATTTTGAAGAGTTAGGAATTGTCTCAGGGGTTGTCATACTGCAGAAATTCAAGGTCCCTAATTTCTCTAAATATGACGGTGTCTTTTGTCCAAAGCTACATTTAAGGTCATACGTCAGGAAAATACAACCCCATACTGCCGATAGGAACCTATGGGTACATTTCTTCTAAGAAAGTTTGTTAGGGACGCAGTTGGATTGGTTCTATCAGTTGGAAGGGATCAATATTCGCAATTGGGAAGACTTGGTTGCCGCCTTTTACAAACAATACTAGTATAATGCTGACTTAGCTCCAACTCGGACATAGTTTTAAGGCATGTCCATGGGTGGAGGTGAAGGTTTCAAAATCTATGCTCAAAAATGGTGGGATCTCGCGGGAAGAGTCCAACCCCCTCTATCTGACATGGAATTGGTGGATATGTTCTTAGGCACGCTATCTAGTCCATTCTTCAATCACCTGATCGAAAGCTCCTCGACTGGATTTACCGAATTAATCATGACTGGTGAACAAGTAGAAACGGGTATAAAAAGTGGAAAATTCAAAGAGATGCATCGTCGAGCACAATGAAGAAACCCTTTACCGGAAAGAAGGAGGTCAGTGTTGCATATGACCATAGAATCAGGACGGAACTGAGTGTTGTCCAGCCATATGGGCTGTCATGATCTCTAAGCCTGCACCTACTCAACAAAGGAATAATCTGTCTAGAACAGAAAGGCCGGTAAGACAGTTTACCCGGAGAAATATGACACTGCCTTAAGTCTTTCCACAATTGTTGAAATATAATCTGGTAACCTCGCAGGAAGCTCCGAAGAATCCCAACACTTCCTCTCCCCGTTACAATCCAAATGCTCGTTGTTCTTACCATTCATAAAGTATAGGTCATGATACAAACGAATGTCGGGCTTTGAAAAACAAGGTGCAAGACCTTCTCGAGGCAAAGGAAATTAAATTTGATGCCCCTGAGATCCCAAATGTTATCATTGCTCTTATGCCTAAGCACAGCTGTGGTGTTAACGCTGTTGAAGATGATGTGTTTGTTACTGTTGTTGATGAACTTGTTACTCCTCTCCTGACCGTCAAGAGGAACCTGTTGAAGGCTGATTTATTTCCAGGATGTGGAGAAGGTTTCCACCTCTGTTTATCTCTACCGACTGGTTGTCATTTATTGAAGGCAGGTGTCCAGTACCTGATGGATGACAAAGAGATTTTATTTGAAAAGACTCTTGTTCCATCCATTTCTTATAAGGATGTTTCAATAATAACCATTTCCTCCAATCTTCCCAGGGTCTCCACCAAAAGACCCGTCAGGATTACATCTGTTCCGAAGGTGACTCCACTGATAATTACTATTTCAGGGTCAATCCCATACTCCTCATACAAAATTGTTCCCTGAAACTATGGGGGTGACATCTACTACCATGGTGTTAAGCAAGATTGGTTGGGTGATGAAGACCCAGTTTTTGAGAAGGCTGACCCCGACATTGGCAACATTGTGGGAACCAGCAAAATAACCAGAAGTGGAAGAGTGTTCTCCCCTGAGATTTCTCCTCCAAAAGCTGTTATTGGTTGCTTTTGTTCATGCTGATACTACTACTAAAGTTCCTGTGATTACCCCTGCTGACACCCCTATCACCGAGTCGACCGAGACTCGGGGAAAAAACATTTTGGTGGAGCCTGTCCGGACGAAGGCGCAGTCAGTATCTATCCCAGAGGCTTCCAAGAAGGAGATGGAAGAAATTTTTAAAATTATAAAGAAAAGAGACTACAATGTAGTCGAACAGCTAGGGCATACCCCTTCAAAGATTTCTATGCTAGCTTTACTGTTGTGCTCCGAAGCTCATGCGAAGGCTTTGGTGAAATTTCTTAAAACTGCCCATGTGCCACAAGAAACCTCAGCTGACCAATTCGAAGATTATGTGGCTAGTTTGACAGCTGATAATGGTTTGGGCTTTTCTGATGCTGATCTGACTCCCAAAGGAAGGAAACACAATGATGCCTTGCACGTCTCCATTGAGTTTAGGGGCACTATTCTAGCCCACGTTCTGGTAGATACGGGCTCATCGCTGAATGTATTGCCCAAAAATTCTCTTGACCGACTGGATTGCGAGGGACTCACTCTAAAGCCTAGCAACATTGTAGTGAGGGCCTTTGATGGTTCTAAGAGGACATTGCATGGAGAAGTTGACATCCCTATAAAAGTTGGAACTCAGACCTTTGATTCAACTTTCTATGTGATGGATATCCGCCCTTCCTATTCCTGTTTATTGGGCCGACCTTGGATTCATGGTGTTGGTGCCGTCACCTCTACATTACATCAGATGTTGAAATACCCGATCAAGGGAAAAATCATCACTGTCCATGGAGAGGAGGAATATATGGTCAGTCACATAAACTCTTTCAGGTACGTGGAAATGGATGGTGAGTTCATCGAAACTCCGTGTCAGCATTTCGAGGAGGTCCCACAAACAGTTGCAGCAGCCAAGACTACTACCAAGACTCCAAAAGTTACCAGACTGCCATTGAAAATGGCCTCTCTGAAAAATTCTAGAGAAGTGATAGAAGAAGGTGGAGGCACTATTTGGGGTCAACTTCCGAATATTCCTTACAAATCCAACAAATTTGGTTTGGGCTTCACCTTGGAGGCACAAAGGGTTGTTCGATGAACTCGCACCGGGGGGAACCTCTACGTATCAGTAATCAGGGAGTCAACACAGTAGAAGACAGTGATGGTAGTTGTGACCTAGACGAGTGGATCTTCCAACCCATCAGCGGAGGACTCAACAACTAGGAAGCCAAAGAATTTGTCCCTATTACTTTTCTTCAAGAGTAATTGTCTTTCAATTTTTGTCAAATTTGTAATAATTAAACAATTTAGACTTTAAAACCTTGTGTCTTACCCTAGGCACAACGGTCCATTTGTGAGGGTTATTACTTCATCTTCATATATCATCAATAAATCATGGACATTTTTTCATGCAAAATTTTACGCTCATTGTTTTTCTATTATTAACCTTTATCATTTTTCAAAGATAGATATGCTCTTACACACACTCACATATCAAAATGCAGATCCACATCCACTCAGGATCCCATGGGTAATGATTCTGCTATGGCCTATCATAACTTTGAAAATACAATCTACCAAGCCAAAGACGAAGGTGAGAAAGATTGTGAGGTACCAGGGGAACTAGCCAGGTTATTGAAACAAGAAGAAAGGACCATACAGCCCCACGAAGAGCCAGTGGAGACTGTTAACTTAGGTACTGCAGAGGACAAGAAAGAAGTCAAGGTGGGTGCCAACCTGGAGCCTAGTGTCAAGAAGCTCTTAACTTAGTTACTACATGACTATGTTGAGGTCTTTGCTTGGTCATATGAAGACATGCCAGGGCTTAACACTGACATCATGGTCCATCGTCTGCTAACAAAAGAAGACTGCCCTCTGGTAAAACAGAAACTCCGTCGCATGAGGCCAGAAATGTCAGAGAAAATCAAGACTGAAGTCATGAAGCAGTTCAACGTCGGATTCTTAGTTGTCACCTCCTATCCATAATGGGTCGCCAATGTTGTTCCAGTGCCTAAAAAGGATGGTAAGGTACGTATGTGTGTGGACTACAGAGACCTAAATAGGGCAATCCCCAAGGATGACTTCCCGCTTCCCCACATTGATATTCTGGTTGAAAATACTGCACAGTATAAAGTACTTTCTTTCATGGACGATTTCTCCGAATACAACCTGATCAAAATGGCACATGAGGACATGGAAAAAACGACCTTCGTCACACAATGAGGTACATTTTATTGCAAGGTTATGCCATTCGGGTTAAAGAACGATGGAGCAACCTATCAGCGTGCCACGGTAGCTCTATTTCATGACATGATCCCTCATGAAATAGAGGTCTATGTGGATGACGTGATAGCCAGATCTCAAACTGAAAAGGAGCACCTTGACCATCTGCAGAAACTGTTTGAAAGATTGAAGAAATACAAATTAAGACTGAATCCGAATAAGTGCACTTTTGGGGTGAGGTCCAGTAAACTCTTATGCTTCATTGTCAGTGGCAAAGGTGTCGAAGTGGACCTTGAAAAGGTTAAAGCAATACAAGAAATACCCGCTCCTCGCACTGAGAAGGAAGTTAGGGGATTCTTAGGACGACTGAACTATATCGCCCGGTTCATTTACCATCTAACTGCTACTTGTGAACCAATCTTCAAATTACTGAATAAAGATCAAGTAGTGGCATGGAACTACGACTACCAGGCTGCCTTCGACAGGATCAAAGAATACCTTCAAGAGCCTCCCGTTTTGATGCCGCCAGTCGAGGGAAGACCTTTGATCATGTATCTAATTGTCTTGGAAAATTTAATGGGGTGTGTGCTGGGGCAGCATGACGAGTCTGGCCGAAGAGAGCATACAATATACTACCTGTGAAAAAATTTTACCGACTGTAAAACCAGATATTCACTGCTTGAGAAAACTTGCTACACTCTGGCATGGAATGCTCGCCGACTAAGATAGTATATGTTGACCCATACTATCTTATTGATATCCAAGATGGATCCAATTAAATACATATTCGAGAAGCCCATTCTCTCTGGAAGAATAGCAAGATGGCAGATGGTTCTGACTGAATACGACATTCAACACATTACCCAGAAAGCCATAAAGGGAAGTGTGCTAGCCGATCACCTTGCTCATCATGTTGTGGATGACTATCAGTCCATGAAATTCGAGTTCCCAGATGAAGACATCATGTTGGTAAATAATTGTGAAGAACTCAGACCATATGAAGGGCCTGAACAAGGACCTCGATGGACCTTGGTTTTTGATGGAGCTTCCAACGCACTCGGCAATAGCATAGGCGCTATGATCATATCCCCTAAAGGATATCATACTCCCTTCACTGCTAGGTTGTGTTTCAACTATACCAATAATATGGCAGAATATGAAGCGTGTATTATGGGTCTCAAAGCTGCCTTAGATTTGGGAATTAAGTCTTTAAGTGTATTTGGAGATTCAGCCTTAGTCATCAGTCAGATCAAAGGAGAATGGGACACGAAGCACCCTAATCCCATCCCTTACAAAGAACATGTGTTGACATTAATCCCACATTTTGGTGAAATTACCTTTGAGAAGTTTCCATGAGAGGAAAATCAACTAGCGGACGCGTTAGCAACTATGTCATCCATGTTCAAAGTCATATGAGATGATGAGGCTCCTCAGATCACCATCGAGAGAATGGATGAACCAGCTTACTGTCACGAGATCAATACTGATGAAGTAATGGACAAGTCTTGGTTCCATGAAATTAAGAGATATCTCAAGGCCCAAGAGTATCCGGAGGGAGCTTCAGTCAATGACAAGAAATTCCTGAGAAGATTCTCTGCTAAATTTTTCCTCAGTAATGGAATTCTCTACAAGCACAACCACGACTCTACTTTTCTTCGGTGCATAGACAAGAGTGAGGCCGAGAAGATTATAGCTGATTTACACGAAGGCACTTTTGGCACCCATTCTAGTGGTCACACGATGGCTTAAAAGATCCTACGAGCAGGATACTATTGGTCCACCATGGAAGCAGATTGTCATCAGCATTCGCGAACCTGTCACAAGTGTCAGATATATGCTGACAAAGTACATATGCCTCCAGTTCCACTAAATTTCCTAACTGCTCCTTGGCCATTCCCAATGTGGGGCATTGACATGATTGAAGAAATCAAACCTACAGCTTCTAATGGACACCGCTTCATCTTAGTTTCCATTGATTACTTCACGAAGTGGGTTGAGGCAGCTTCCTTTGCTTCTGTCACCAAGAATGTTATGTCCCGATTCATTAAACAGAATCTTATTTGTCGATATGGTATTCCAGAAAGAATCATTACAGATAATGGTACCAATCTCAACAATACTATGATCATTGCACTATGCACACAATTCAAGATCCAACATCATAACTCTTCTCCTTACCAGCCAAAGATGAATGGCGCTGTAGAAGCCGCTAATAAAAACATCAAGAAGTTCATACAAAAAATGATAGTGACCAACAAGGACTGGCATGAGATGTTACCATTCACTCTTCACGGTTACCGTACCACGGCGCACACATCAACAAGGGAAACTCCTTTCTCCTTGGTATACGGCATGAAAGTTGTTCTACCAATTGAAGTCCAAATACCTTCTTTGAGAATCATAAAGGATGCGGGATTGGATGAATATGAATGGATTCAAAATGGACTAGACTAGTTGAACTTGATTGATGAGAAGAGGATTACAACTGTCTTCCATGGTAAGATGTACCAAAAACGTATGATCAAAGCTTTCAACAAGAAGGTCAGACGTCAATCATATTAAGCTGGTGACTTGGTAATCAAGCGTATCATACTGCCACAAGGTGATCCCAGGGGAAAATGGACTCCTACATACGAAGGACCATTTGTGATCAGGAGCATACTTTCCGGTGAGGCAATGATCTTAACTACTATGGACAGTGACGATCTTCCACACCCTGTAAATGCGGACATAGTTAAAAGATACTACGCATAAACAAAGACCCGCAAGGTCGACAGGCCTAGGAAAAAATTAGGGCATCCCGGCGAACCAAAAGGGTTCGAGCAAAAATTAGGGATAAAATCAAAAAAACTTGTACACTCGGTAAGCTGAAAACCTAAAAAGGTGGCTTGGGAAAAAAAAGGTATCCCGGTGGAGTGAAAACCCGAAAGGGAGGTCCAGGAAAAAGTTAGGGATACAAAGCGTACGACTATGTCCCGTTGGATTACCTTACAACCAATCTTCAACATCAACTGTCAAACTCAGACGGTACAAATCAATCCAATCAGCTTCGTACAAAGCAGCAAATGGACGAGAGGCTTAGAGACATGAAGGCTATAGCAGAATGGGAACCCCGTGGGATTATTTCACATAGTTGTTCTTTTCTTTGTATCAGTTTTCATTTTTTACAACGACATTCTCTTACTAGGATGTTCGTCTCTTTGTACAAACACTTATTCAAGTTAATACAAAGATATTCCTTTGAAAGTGCAAAACTATCTATTTCTCTTTTACTGTTCCTGTTTTGTTTACAAAATCGTCCAATATTTATTTTTGAACATATGCATTCAAATGTAATTACTGCTTATAAATGAACGCGTAAAAAAAAGAAAACTAAACGAAAGATAATTACTAATGGCTTTAAGAAATATGACAACATCTATGAGCCATTCTATAAAACCCCCACAGGTATTTTCTCCAACAGGGGCAGAAGGAAGAAAGTCTTGTTACAGGATCTTCGTCATATCCCCAACATGTAGCCTATTGATGCCTTTTTCCTTCATATCCCCGATGGAGCGAAACTTCCAGATTCCCCAACAAAAGTGATTCAGCTTCTCAAGATTTCCCAGCAGGATTTCATAAATCCTACAAGCAATACACGGCGTTTCTCTTACCCAACAGAGTTTATTTCTCTGATTATGGAAACCCATCCATCAACACTTCAACTTCAAAAAAGTATAAAGAATTACACTCCTTAGTCCCAGCGGTAGTCAGGGATTTATTTTCCCCCAATCCAACAACGCCGCAGCAGAACAGCTTACATGCGCATACATCAGATCCAGGCATCATGAGCATCAATGGCCCAAATGCATATATCACAATCTCATTACACTATGCATTTCATACATCATAGCATTACATACAACTATCTCTTCACCTTTTTCAGGAAAGATCAAACCACATAAAGTTATCGTCAACAAGATAAGGAAAATATTTATGAACAAATCAATTATAGATTCCCTAATCAAGACATGGTGACTACCTATAGGACAAGTACTTCCTTCAGAATTCTGCCGCTTCAGTTAAATCTCTCAACGGCTTATCCTGATTCTTTCCCACAGACATATTTCTCTGGTTCAGATAAGTCGCTCCAAGATTTATTATGATTCTTCTCTAGACCACTGTTAGTTCAGTTTAAATCTCTCAATGGTTTATCCTGATTCTTTCCTGCAGACATCTTTCTCTGGTTCAGATAAGTCGCTCCAAGATTTCTTCTGATTCTAATCAAGACCACTGCTGGTTCGGTTTAAATCTCTTAATGGTTTATCATGATTCTTTCCCACAGGTATCTTCTCTGGTTCAGATAAGTCGCTCCAAGATTTATTCTGATTCTTCTCTAGACCACTGCTGGTTCAGTTTAAATCACTCAACAGTTTATTCTGATTCTTTCCCGCAGACATCTTTCTCTGGTTCAGATAAATCGCTCCAAGATTCATTCTGATTCTTCTCCAGTTGAAGTCAGAATTTAGGCTTAGTCTAATTTCTGTCAACAATCACCTTTGGATGGCATCTATAAGCCCATCTCCAACAACTATCCATCATTTCTCCAAATGGAATCTTTAAGCCAATTCCCTACATAATCAACCACCACATCATCAAGTGCAAATTTCTGGGCACTCTATTTTTCAATCATCTTCCACCTTCAAGTCACGAATGGCAGATTCGCCAATCTAACTCTTCAGATGTAAGAAGATTGAACAGGGGCAACTGTTGTACCCCAAAATTTTCCCTCTCGATTCACAAGACTTTTCTCATAAATATTATCAGTATTTAAGTTTGCACAAGTGCATTGGGACTTTCCAGTACCAAAATTAAAAGGAAACTGTCAAAAAGGGAGAAAACAGATAAAAATAACATTTTGAAAAATTTGGAGAAAAATAGGCCTCCTTCGATCCAGCCTTTCGATTGGACAAGTGTGCTTCTTGCATGCTTGCAATCGAAGGTCGTGACATGCTGGCCACACGTGCCCCTACAAGACAAACCCTTCGATTTGGACAAGCTTGTTGCCTGCAAGCCTGTTTCGAATTGGACAAGTTTACTGCCTACAAGCCTGCTTCGTTTGGGCATATGCTGTCTGCAAGCCTGCTTCGATTGGGCATATCCTGCCTGTATGTTTGTTTCATTTGGACAAGCTTCGATGGGAAAAAATAACCATCTTTATTCATCCTTCGAAACCTCTTGCACCAAGGGCCTCTTGAAGACTTTGCCTCTCACAAGCTTCGTTTGAGCCAAAAGATATCTTCATACAAGATTTGACTAAGTTATTGCTTCCCTTGAAAGAGAGCCCTTCGATTCAGAAGCCAGGAACTTCCCTCATGCTAAACAGACACAAGGCAATGAATCTCTTTATGTTTGTTTCGATCCACATTGCTTCGATTAGGAAATATGCTTCCTTCGAACACAAGCCTTCGATTGGGCACAAGTACCTGCATGCAAAGCTTTGATTGGAATATGGATCCCCTTCGAATCAGCTTGCTTCGAATCCAAGCTGAGCCATTCGAAGCAGTTTTCGTTTGAAGCAAATTTGAGGAAAATTGCATGACCAGCTACTTGACAAGCTATGTTACTTTCAAATCTTCACATGATCAGAGTTTTACACACAGAATCGAAGCTTTATCCATTAGATATTACTATTTTTGGAGGGAATGACGAAAAGCTATGTTATCTATTTTCATAAAGGTTATTTTAATCACCAAGTCAGCTCCTTAAGCCCCCAAAATTTATTTTGTCTGAGCACAAGAAAAGTCAAAATCAAAAGCATATGTCACATCTTCTGCACCCCAACAGGCCCCCCACTTGTACCCTTCATGCTTCATATTTTATTGTTTTACAAGGCTGGCTATTGAAAACATGTCCATTCTTTTTCTCTATAAATAGAGGAACTTTTGGAAAGCTAAGAGAGGATTACTTTTTTTGGCCATAGGAATGAATCTCCAAATTATCCCAAACACTCAAACTCTCAAACTGTCCAACTCTAAAAAATCTCAAAACTCTCAGATCCTCCAACTCAAAAACTCTCAAAAAATATCAAACCCCTTTATTACATTAGTGAGCCTTTCGATTCACCTCCCTAACCCATATATATAAGCCTTTCGAATCACCTTCCTAACTCATATATATCATCCTTTCGATTCACCCTCCCCCCAGCTTCCATACACCAGCTTAGGAACACTCCCAAAGCCCTCAAAAACCACTCAAGGAAGTCAGTGAATCCTTCGATTCACTCCTAACCTCTATATACCAACCTTCAATTCAGTGACCTTTTTCCAAGCAAAGCAATAACTAAAATAGTTCCAGGGAGATCCCAGCATCAAGCCATACATAGCTCATTCAACTAGAACTTTAAGAGGTAAGTCTTTCTTAACTTGAAACTTGTTTTTGTTCTAGCTTCATTTGTACATACATTGTAAAAGAAAAAATGTAAACATTTCTAGACTATGTTTTAACTTTCAATTCTGACTGCTTGTATGTTGAAACCTCAACCTTAGTTTAGTTATGCTTCAGACTTTGAGACCCATTAGTTTTCATGTTAACCCCTGGATTGTAGTTATATTTGGTTATTGCATTTTTAGACTTTAAGACATGTTTGTTGTACCCTTCGTTTGGCTAGTTGCACAAGACTTTCAAATCATACTCTGAGGACCCAATGTACTTACAAAGGGTCAGCAAGGAACCTGTGGCAAAGTATGTGTATTTTTGCTTCTGGGCCTCAAACGAAGGCAGAACCTTGCAGTTCCCAGGCCTCAAGTGAAGGCCAGAACCTGGCTGTTTCCATGCCTCAAGCGAAAGGCAGAACTCCGCTGACTTCCAGGCCTAGGAGAAAGGCGTGACCATCTTGATTCCAACCCTCGGTCGAAGGAGACAGAAGAGCCCAATCGAAATACATGACTCTGCTGGTGCCTACCCAATCGAAAGATATGATTATTGACTCCATGCCTCAATCGAAGGAGGCCAAGAAACACAAATCAAAGGGTTCTCCTGCCCTAATCGAAAGAACTCATTTTTCTTCTTTTTATCCAATTTTTGCCTTTATATTTCTATGCACTTCAATATAGTTGTAATAGTGTAGGATTTACTTTTTGCACTTTTTATTGCTTTATACAAATGCTAGTAAATAGGTGTGTATGGCAAGATAAAAATCAACAAGTAGACAACCTAAAAATCAAAGAAAAATGCATGCAATCAAACACACTTCGCACACATGCACCCTTAGGGTAATCTCACTTGTTTCCTATCGGGAAAATAGTCATGTCCCTCGAACATGGGCGTTTTAGCAAAGACCCTCGATAAAATATCGTAGTCCCTCGATGACCCTCGATGTTGCCTTCGGTAAACGATCTAGTCCCTAAAACGACATTTCTAAAACGTCCAATAGGTTGCCTTCTATGACTATACAAACGTCCCACGCCTGTCCCTTCACATCCCACGATGGGGCTTCTTACCAAAACAATGGTAAGATAGCAGCATCTAAAGGAGGAAGAAAAGAACATCTAAGACCTCTTGAGTAGGTAGATTGCTCCTAGTCTCTTGCTTGCTCACAACAAAAACATTTTATACACTAACACTTTCATTTTGAAACATTTTCAAAAGACAACACTTAGTACGCATTCTTATAGAATCGAGAGCCATTACAAAGACACATTTTCAAATTCACTTTCAAAAACACACCACAATCACCTCTTTGAACTATTTTTGAAACAAACACTTTGTACGTGTTCTTATATAAACGAGAACCATTACAACAACATTTCAAAATACTTTCAAAACCCACACCACAAGCACATTCAAACAAAAGCAAGTGATCTAGCAAGCAACTAAGATCTCGTAGATAACTACGGATGAAAAGGGTGCTAATACCTTCCCTTTTCATAATCTACCCCCCGAACTCAGAAATAATCTCGAAAGGTCTTTCCTGTTCTTTTCAGCCTTTCCTTATTGGATAAAAGAAAATTCGGTGGCGAATCTTGCTAACTGCAACAATTGCAATCAAACACAAAACACCCAAGTCAGTTCTCCCACCGCATTACACATATCTTCGATAATCTTCTCATCTTTTTTCTTGTCTACACAATGAAGCAAATTCAAATCATGATTGTGCTTGCACAAGATCCTGTTACTCAGAAAGAACTTCGAGAACCTCCGTAGAAATTTCTTATCATTAAAAGATGCCCCTTCAGGATACTCTTGAGTCTCGAGGTATCTTTTTACTTCGTGGTACCAAGGCTTTTCCTCTACTCCATTAGTATCAATTTTGTAGTAATGAGCCGGTTCGTCTAGTCTCTCAATAGTAATTCGAGGAGCTTCATCATCCCATCTGACTTTGAACATAGATGACATGGTAGCTAATGCGTCTACCAACTGATTATCTTCATGCAAAATATGTTCAAAAGTGATTTCTTCGAAGTACGGAATTAATGTCAACACATGTTCCTAATATGGAATGAGATTTGGATGCTTCGTATCCAATTCTCCCTTAATCTAACTGACCACTAGGGCTAAGTCCCCATATACACTTAGGAATTTAATTCTCATATCGATGGCAGCCTTGATACCCATAATGCATGCTTCGTACTCGACCATATTGTTAGTACAATCAAAATATAATCTGGCAGTGAAAGGCGTATGGAAACCATTGGGAGAGATAATCATAGCACCAATTCCATTACCAAGTGCGTTGGAAGCTCCGTCAAAACCATAGTCCATCGGGATCCCGGTTCAGGTACTTCATACAGTCTAGGTTCTTCATAATTAGTAACTAGCATAATATCCTCATCCATGAACTCAAAATTCATATACTGATAGTCATCTATAGCTTGATGAGCCAAATGATATGCCAGTTCACTTCCTTTGATTGCCTTCTGAGTAGTGTACTAAATTTCGTATTCTATCAAGACCATTTTCCATCTTGCTACTCTTCCAGAGAGAGCGGGTTTCTCAAATATGTATTTTATTGGATCCGTCTTAGAGATCAATAAAGTATCATAAGTCAACATATACTGTCTTAGTCGATGAGCATCCCATGCCAAAGCACAGTAAGTTTTCTCAAGCAATGAGTATCTTGTTTCACAGTCGGTAAACTTTTTGCTAGCGTAGTAAATTGCGTGCTCTTTTCGACCAGACTCGTCATGTTTCCCCAATACACACCCCATTGAGTTCACTAATACTGTCAAGTACATGATCAGAGGCATTCCTTCAACCAGTGGAATTAGAATCAGAGGTTCTTGGAGGTACTCCTTGATTTTATCAAAGGCTATCTGACAATCGTCGGTCCACTTCATTACTTGATCTTTCTTTAGTAACTTAAAGATTGGCTCACAAGTAGCAGTCAAATGGGAAATAAATCTAGAAATGTAGTACAATTATCTGAGGAAACCTCTTACTTCTATCTCAGTACGGGGAGCTGGAATTTCTTGAATAACTTCAACCTTGGCAGGATCAACTTCAATACCTTTACCACTAATGACAAAACCTAGGAGTTTACCGGATCTTACCCCAATGGTGCACTTGTATGGATTCAACCTCAATTTGTACTTCTTGAATCTCTCGAATAGCTTGTGCAGGTGTTCAAGGTGTTCTTCTTCGGTCTTAGACCTGGATATCATGTCATCAATGTAAATCTCTATCTCATGATGGATCATATAATGGAATAAAGCTGCCGTAGCATGCTGATATGTTGCACCGGCGTTCTTCAAACCAAAAGGCATAACTTTGTAACAGAAAGTGCCCCACTGTGTGACAAAAGTAGTCTTCTCCATGTCTTTAGGTTCCATCTTGATTTTAATATAACTAGAGAAACCATCCATGAAGGAAAATACTTTGTGCTGAGCAGTGTTGTCAACCAGAACATCAATATGTGGAAGCGGAACATCATCTTTGGGGCTCGCCCTATTCAGATCCTTGTAGTCTATTATATGCACCTTACCATCCTTATTAGGTATTGGAACCACATTTGTAACCCATTGAGGATAGGACGTAACAGCTAAGAAACCCGAATTTAACTACTTCATAATCTCAGCTTTGATATTTTCAGACATCTCGGGACACATACGACAAACCTTCTGCTTTATAGGAGGATAACCTTCCTTCGTCGATAAACAATGAACCATAATATCAGTATCAAGCCCTGGCATGTCTTCATATGACCAAGCAAAGATATCAAAATAGTCCCGCAACATCTGGATTAAACTCTTTTTGACATTATCTTCTAGGTTGGCACCTATCTTAACCTCTTTCATGTACTCTTTAGTACCCAAGTTTACAACCTCGACTGGTTCTTCATGCGGTCATATTACTCTTTCTTCTTGCATTAACAACCTAGAAATCTCTCCAGGTATTTCACAATCTTCCTCACCTTCGTCCTCGGCTTGGTATATCGGATTTTCAAAGTCATAATGTGCAATAGCAGAATTGTTATCAATGGGATCCAGGGTGGATATGGGTCTGCAATTTGTTGTGTGGGTGTGTGTAAGAATACATAGATATTTTGAAAACAATAAAGTAAAAGAAAGACAAAGTGCAAAATTTGAATGCAAATGTCCAATGACTTATTAAATGAAAATATGCTGATGAATAATGACAACCCTAACAAATGGACTATTGTGCCCCGGGTAAGGCATAAGGCTTAAAGTTTATTATTTAAATTACATAACAAAAAATTTGAAAGTAAGAAAACAAAAAATAGCATTTACTCCTGACTAAAGGAGATTGGTATAAAGTCTTCGGATTTACAATTGTTTATCCCACTGTCGATAGTAGGGAACATCCAACTTCCTATGTCGCAGTCACTGTCAGCGTCTTTCACAGTGTTGACATGATTGTTGTGAACTCCATTATTATTGATGAAAAATGGCGATCTCCCAGAATTAGCATGAGCATGATGGGAAGCCCTCTGAGCTTGTGAGGTGAAACCCAAACCAAACTTGTCATATTTATAAGGAATATCGGGAAGCTGACCCCAAATAGTGCAACCACCTTCTTCAACCACAACCCTAGCGTCTTTCAAAGAAGCCATTTTTGATAGGGTCTTAGGAATAACGGGAGCAGCTTTATCAACAACTTCAAAGGTCTGGCAAGGGGTCTCAAAGAATTCACCATCCATCTCAACATACTTGAAAGAGTTCAAATGGCTCACCATGTATTCTTCTTCACCGTAAATTGTAACAATCTTTCCCTTCACAGGATACTTCAACTTCTGGTGTAAGGTAGAAGTAACAGCGCCTGCCCCATGAATCCAAGGGCGTCCAAGAAAACAAGAATAGGCTGGACGAATGTCCATCACATAGAAATTAGAGTCAAAGACCTGGGAACCCACTTTGATTGGAATATCAACCTCCCCGTGAACCATTCTTTTCAAACCATCAAAAGCTCTCACCACAATGTCACTGGGTTTTAGCATGATCCCTTCACAGTCAAGTTTGTCTAAAGTAGCTTTCAGCAATACGTTCAATGAGGAACCTGTATCCACCAACACATGAGATAAGGTAGTGCCCCTACACTCAATAGAGACATGCAAGGCCTTATTGTGATTCCTTCCTGTGGGAGTTAAGTCTGTGTCGGAAAAGCCTAGCCCGTTATCAGTTGTCAGGCTAGCAACATGATTTTAGAACTGATCAACAGAGACTTTCGTTGGTACATGAGAAGATTTCAGAAATTTCACCAAAGCCTGAGCATGGGATTCATAGAACAACAACAGAGATAGCATAGATATTTTGGATGGGGTCTTCCCCAACTGTTCAACAATTTTATAGTCACTCTTTTAAATAATCTTCATTATCTCCTCCATCTGTTGTTTGGAGGTGTCTTCATTAGTAACCTCTTTTGGTGCCTCAGTCTGGACAGGCTCATTCATATGTTCTTTACCTTGAATTTCAGTAGTAATGATGCGAATTGGTGTAGTAACCGCCTTCGGAGATCTCTCCGGAGAGAAAACCTTTCCACTTCTGGTAACCTTACTAGTCCCAGCAATATTGGCAACATCGAGATCGGTAACTTCAGCACTTTCATCTTCGTCCGTCGATGGTTTTTGCTTGACATCGTGGTAGTAGATATCAGCTTCATAATTCCAAGGGATAGCCTTATTAGAGGCATGTGGAATTGGCTCAGGTGTAGTAATGATCAGAGGAGTAACTCTATGTTCAGCAATAATCTTCACAGGACTTTTAGAAGTGATCCTTATAGGAGTGCCGGAAATTTTAGACACGTCTCTAAGCTTCAGGTCATGGGATATACTCTCCACGGAAAGAGTCTTCTCAAAAGGAATTTTCTCAAATAAAATCACCCGTTCATCCATTAAACATTGAATAACTTCTTTCAGCAGTGCACAACCATTGGATTGGGATGCACAGTAGTAGCAGTCTTCACTGCAACCGGGAAATAAACCGGCTTGCAGCAGTTTCTTCTTAACAATCATCAGAAGAGTGGTAAAGTCATTCACAGTAGGAACATAAGAAACATATTCAATAAAATTAACGCCCTTGAAGTGATTAGGAATAGGTGCAGTAATCACATTAGGAGTCTCAGGAGGATTAAATTCAATTTCTTTAGCGTCAATCATGTCTTGGATCTTATTCTTCAGAGCCCAAAAGTTGCTAGTTTCATGCTCGGGGCTGTCGGAGTGGTATGCACACCTTGCATTGGGATTGTAGCAGGGAGAGGAAGTGTTGGGATTTTGAGGAGTTTCTCTCAATGCAATCAGCCCTGCCTTTAATATGTGTTGAAATGCTTGAGCCAACATCATGTTGATTTTTATGAACCGTCTCCTGGGTGTATCATACCTACGTTGATTACTTTGTTGCTGCTGCACTGGAGTAGGATTAGAGATCAATACTGCCTCCACAGATTGGTTGCGGTTACTCTTATTACAACCCTTATGGTCGTACACATCATTGGTTTCTCTCTTACCATTATAATACTTCTTCAAAGTATTTGGAGACGTAGCCACCTGGATTTTACCGCTTCTGATTCAATTCTCAACATGCTCCCCTGTCAATATCAGTTTAGTGACACCAGCTGAAGAACTTCCAAGTAGGTGATTATAGAAAGGACCTGTCAGCATGCTCATGAACATGTCAACCAATTCCCTATCAGCCAAAGGAGGTTGAACTCTGCCTGCAAGATCTCTCAATTTCTACGTGTACTCCTTGAAGTCTTCCTCATAACCCATGGACATACTCTGTAGTTGCATGAGGGTTAGTGCCAAATCAGAATTATATTGATATTATTTGTAGAAAGCTGCATCCAAATATTCCCAAGTGTATATATCGTCACCTTCAAGTTGATGATATCATTCCAGTTGTGTTCCAGACAAACTCTCTTAAAAGAAATGTAGCCCAAATTCTTGTCAGCAGTATGTGGTTAAATTTTCTGAACATATGACCTCAAATGCATCTTGGGGTAGGAAACACCATCATACTTGGCAAAGCTGGGAATTTTTAATTTAGGAGGAATGGCGACTCTTGAAACCATACGCAAATCATCAAAGTTTAATTCAGGCATCTTCTGGATCTCCATAGCTCTCAGACGCTGTTCCAGTAGCTTATACTTCTGATCAACAGTGGATATTGCTCATCCAAATAATCATCTTCCTTTTCAGCAGAAAATTTGTTAGAACCAGAACTACTTCTTTCAGTTTTCACACTTTTACCATCTTCATCATGTTTGTCATCTTCATCCGATGGGATATCAAGATTTCGAGATTGCTTGACCGGACCTCTGAACCTTCTCCCCATGTTAAGGACGTCAATTGGTTTCTTTGTCTTCATTTTCTTATTGGTGACAAGTGCCTTCAATTCTTTCTGCCCCATGGCTAAGTTCATGAACATCTGTTGGAATTGGGAATTTTGAGGCTAGAGATCTTTGATAGTCTGTTCAAGAGCCATTTCTGCTGAAATAAATAGCAAGAAGATGAGAAAACTTCTCTTGAGAACACTTGTTATGTAATGATATGCATATGCAATGTTTTCAAGGATCTTATGGGTATGAAATTAGAAAATGAATCTGGTTGCAGCTTTGTCTTGAAGAACTTTGAGTTTTTATTTTTAAAAGTCCTTCTATAAGAATCAAGCTCACCATATCAATTGGGTACTAGCCTCTGACTCAAGAGAATTTACTTTGATCTTGACAGCATCTAGTTAGAGGAAAATAAATCCTCTTGCCCATCCTGCACCAAAGATCTCTAAGATCCTTGAAACGGTTAGTAAAAGTGCCATGTTATGATGATATGATGTGATGACGTCATGTTTAAATAAGCAAACACAAAAAAGTCACACAAGAGTCTTAGGTTTAATGGCTTACATGAAGTCGAAAGGTAAGTACCCTTCCCCAATAAAGTTAAGTTGGCTCAACCATTCCTAAAAATAGTAAACGGGTTCTAGGAAACTCATATCATCGATCTTTCTCGCAGGCTTTATTTTAGCACGGAAATTGGCTTCCACCAAAACATCCCGAGAGTCGAATCTCAATGAGCGTAGCATCGAGTATCAACCAACCTTGGACTGCACCAAAGTCGGCCATCTCGCTACCTTCTAATGTCCAAGATGGGTCAATTAAGGTTCTAAAAGTAAGTTACTGCTAATGACACCACACAGAAGCCTAATGTTATCCTTGATTGACTCAAGGAACACCATTACAAACAATGTGTCACACTAACCATAGCCATCATTTCAACCATATCGGTCTACACCGTATAGTCTTTATGATACGATGGGAGAACTGTCTTGGGATGTTTTGCGTTTTATCGCAATTGTTTCGGTTAGCAAAATTCGCCACTGACTTTTCTTTTATCCAAAAGGAAAGGTGGAAAAGAACAGGAAAGACCTTTGAGATTATTTCTTGAGTTCGGGGGGTAGATTATGAAAAGAAAAGGTGTTAGCACACTTTTCATCCATAGTTATATATGGTCTCTTAGTTGGATTCTAGATCACTTGCGTTTGTTTGAAAATGTGTTTTGTGGTAGTTTTGAAAGTATTTTGAAAAGGCTCCTTCGTTTAGGCAAACCTTGTAATGGTTCCCGTTCGTAAAAAAGTATACAAAGTGTTGGACTTTTGAAAATATTTTAAATTTTGAAAGTTTGTTTTTGAAAGTGTTTGGTGTTTGTTTTTGAAAATGAGCAAGGATGTTTGCTTTGAAAGTGAGCAAGCAACTAGGACCAATCTACCCACTCAAAAGTCTTTCTTCATTTCTTCCTTTCCTTTGATATTGATATCTTACCATTGATTTAATAAGAAGCCTTATATTTTGATGTAAAGAGACAAGCATGGGTCATCGTATAGTCATGATAACAATATTGTGAGATATCTTAGCATTTCTCTTTGAGGGACTAACATCATTTTGAACGACAACATTTGTAGCGTCATCGAGGGACTATGATCTTGTAATTTTGATTTGTTTTTGCTAAGATACCCCACATGCATAACATGATAATTTTTTTAAGGCAACAAGTGGAATTACCCTAAGGGTGCAAGTGTGCAAGTGTGTTTGATTTACATGTATTGTTTATCTTGAATTAGAGTTTGCTACTTGTTGAATTTAGTCTTGCCATACAAACCCTAATTACTAACATTTATATGAAAGTAATAAATTGCGAAATTTAAAATTACTACGCTATTACATCATTAGGGGAGGGGGTATACAAATTTACAAATGGAGATTGCAAGAAAATTAAACCTAAATATCTATTACAACCATATTGAATAATGTACAAAAATTGAAAATATAATGTACAAGAAAATAAATGGAAAGGAAGTGATTTTTTGTTTGGATTTTGTGAAAGGGTTTAGTTTTGACCAAATTAAGAAAATGATTAATTAAAATTAAATAAAATTAAACCTAAATTAATTAAGAAAAGAAATTAAGTTAAAAAGTATTTTTAGGGGTTTTTATGAAAGATTTTAAATTTAATAAAAATAGTATAGAAATTAATTAATTAAAAGAAATTTAAGTTTTATAAAGAAAATAAACATATAAATGTGAAAATAATAAATAAAAATATTTTTGGATTTTTTATTAATAAAAATAATAATAATAATAATGATAATAAAAATAATAGTTATAAAAAATAATAAAGAAAATGAAATAAAATAAGATAAGAAAATTAAAAAAAATGAAATAATAAAAAAGGTTGGGCCAGGTGTGTAAAAGCATGTAGGGGGTTAAAAGTCAGCAAAAATGACAAGGCGCAAAGATGGAGGCCCAGGCGCTGCTGTTTGTGACAAAAAAGGAGAAAAATGTGAAAAATTAACAAAAGGTAGCGTTGGGACTTGAACCCATGACCCTTACCATACACGCGCGCTATCTTTGCCACTAGGGTGGCTGTACATCCGGTAACATAAACAAAACAATAAATACATAACACAAGTCAAGTCCTGAAAATGACTTCATCTTCAACCTCCAGCCATGGTTCCTGTAACTTGCTCATTTCTCAACAAAAATGAAAGATGCAAACATGAAAGTTACTCCATTTGTCCATACAAATCCTACCATATAAATATCATAAGCTATAAATAAAAAATAAATGAGAATTCCTAAAAGTACCAAATTATGACCTAACTTTTTTCAGAGATTCAAACCTAAAATTCTCTAAGCTCAATCAATATAAATGAAATCTAAGGACATGTACAATTTCAGGGCAATGATGTCTACATTTTATCTTCACAAATGCAAGCTTAACAATTCCTAAATGAAAAGATAGAAGTTCAGCAAAGGTACCTCAAAACTGGAAATTTTGAAATGCAAACGAGCTTGATTCAAGGTGTGGAAATGATCAGATTAGCTTCCTCAAGTTCCCAGGAAGCTAATGCAATGATTAGCTTGAGAAATGGATGACTGAAATGGCCTGGAGAAGTCAACTTGCAGAGCTCTGTTTTTGGTTATGGAGGTTGATGAAGATGGAGTTACAGTTATGAAATAGGGGCGGGGATGGACTATATTTGATGTGTAGGATATTTTTGATTGATTGGGAAGGAAAACACACGAGGGAAATGTGAGTTACAAGTTCAAAGTCAGAATGTGCACATAAATGGAGTTTTGATGAAAGTTCTGATTTGAGGGAGTTTGGGAGAGTTTCAGGGTGCTTAAGCTCATGTGTTAACTTGCAAATAGAGCCTTTATTTATAAGCAACAAGTTTTGAGAGTTGCATTTGATCAGAATTCAAAATCACATGTTTAAGCTCAACATGTGATTTTCTTGAGAAATCAAGTTTCAATGCCTTTTGTACTTGCTATTGTAGAGTGGTTATGCTTTAAATAAACTTGCTTCTGACTTTGTAGATGGAGTATGATCAGAGGGAACAAGTGAGAGGCTCAAGAATTTACTTTGTTCATAAAGCTTGCTTTTCAAGAATGGCATTGTTAACTTTCTTCCCAAAATGGCAATTTAAATTGGACAATGCTTAAACCACTTGGATTATAGCTAAAAAGTTTGTGTAATCCATTAATGATGGATAGATACACAAGTTAGAAGGCCTGCAAAGCAAGATTATGCAGCCTAACATTGAGATTGGATTATGTGTTCATTAAGAAATGGCTTGTAATTCAAGTTTGAAACCCTAACGTCTTGCCTTCGATTCTCCTAGCTCAAGTATGATCTCAATGAGTTCTTGGACATTTTGGAAAGCTTGTAACTTCCTCTACAACCTCTATGTTGGACATTTTTTAAGATTCATAGTGGAACTATGTGAAAAATTGCCATGAAGTTAGGTCTAAATCCTGCCTAAACTAGGGCAAAACTTCACTAAGTTTTTTCAAGTTTCATAAACATATCTTCACAAAATCATAACTTTAAATCTAAGAATTTATAGGAAAAGTTATGATATAAAATATTTTAGATCTCATTGATATCTACAACTTTCATGTTAGAAGTTTCCTTTGAATCATCTTGCATCATGGTGAAAATTTGGCTCAAAGTTGTGAAAAAAATGTGAATTTCCAACACTTAGAAAAAATTCTAAGTTTAGAAATTTTGACTTTTCAAAATGAAATATTGACTTTCTGATTTCTTGATGAACAAGTTTCATATTTTTACATGTCTTGATGAATTGTAATCTTTGAAACTTGATTTTGATCAAAAAGTCAAAGTTTGACTTTTCAGTTTACAGTTGACTTTTCATCAATTGACTGAAATTCAACTATCAATCAATTAATCTTGAGAAATGTTTTGAGCCATGTCACTAGGTAAAAATGATGTACTTGAATCCTTTTGATCATGTCTTAAACCAAAAAGTCATTGATTAGGTCAAAAGTCAAAAATTGCACATTCCCAATCAAAACCCTAATTTTGACCATTTTGCTCTTTTGATGATCTGATCAAATTTCTTGAGGAATTGTGATCCGAACTTGATAAAATGACATATATGAGGTCATGATGTTGATATGGATAAAAAATTTAATAAGTTTGACTGTAAATTGACCACAATTGACTTTTTCCCCAATATAGCTGATTTTAGGTCAACTGATCAATTGAGTGAGCAAAAATGTGATCCAAGACTTAAAACTTGACATGAACTATCTTGAGGGTTCAAAATGATCCATGAAAGTAATATGGGTCATTAAAAGTCCATTTGTCCTTCTGCAAACTCAAACCCTAATTTTCAGTCATCAGTGCTTGAGGAAGTGTCTTGAGCTGATCAAATCTTGTGAGTCTTGAATCAAAGGAGATCTTGTGAGAGATTACTTTAGAAATGAGAGGGAAAATTTTGGGGTACAACAGTCTTCATGATTTATTTCTACTTACCTAAGGCATCCCTAGATCCGGGTGTAGGATCTTACTAGCAATTAAACACAAACCAGCCCTTAAACTTAAAACAAACAATTCAGACAATTTAAAGAAAGTAAAAGTGATCTAAACTCTAAGGTAACCCCTATTTTTTAAGTACTCCCTAGCAGAGTCTCCAGTTCTGTAATACAGTGGGAGAATTTACTTTTTTGGTTTTATCCAAAATATGCAGATAGCAAGAGTCGCCACCGACTTTTCTTTTATCCAATATTTAGAAAAGGGTGAAAAGAACAGGAAAGACCTTGATAGATTTTGAGTTAAGGTGACAAGTTATGAAAAGGTAAGGTGTTAGCACCATTTTCATCTGTATTTATCTACGGGCTCTTAATTTCTAGCTCACTTTTGAAAATTTGCTTTGCGTGTGTGATTTGTTTGAAAATATTTTTGAAAAAGCCAACTTTGTAATGATTCTTGTATCAGTCCTCAAGAACGCGTACAAAGTGTTTGAAAATGTTCTGTTTGAAAGTGATGTGTGGAAATGTTAATTTTAGAAAAGAGTTGTGAGCAAGCGATTATTGTACCCTAATTTTTGCCCCTAATATTCCTCTATCATCTCATATCAACTCAATCATATCAAGATCACACTAGGGTTTGACTCTTCTCCCTATCTCTAGGATTTCTCATGAGGAATCACCAAGAACTTTGATTTGTATATTGTGATCATATATGTCTTGTGTTGGTTAGCTTGTAACTAACAAATACAATGAATGTTTGCTCTAATTGACGATACTATAGGTGAGGGTACAACACATTTTATCAGGTTGATTCATAGGTTCATGAGTTTATTTCCATGCCTTCTTCAACAAAGCTTCATTGAGATTCAAGTTTCATCATTGAGAGTGCTTTAGAGTAATATCATTACAAGGTCTACTATGATTCATCATGCCTCAATTTGTCAAACGAAGTCAAAAGATGCAAGAATTGATTGAAGAAGTTTGACCTAATTTGACAAGTTCTTGATTCCTTGATCACAAGTGCATAACTCTATCAATCCTTAATATTTTGAAGTGATTATTATTGTTATGGGTTCTTATTATCATCCACAACAACTTCTATTCACATGGAAAAATTTATTGTGCAAGGAAGATTGTCAAAATTGAAAGGGTTTCCAAGTCATTTTGGTGCTTTAGGAGCTAGGGTTTTGAACTTCTAAGGGCTATATCTTGTTCATATTTTGAGATTTTTGAGTGATTTCAAAGATATGCTTCTCTTTAAATGGTTATAAACCAATCACTTTAAAGGTTTCAAACAAATTTTGTGTGGAAGATTCCTAATGATGAAGAAAGATTACAAGTCCTTTAGATAGGCCATCAAATTCCCTTATGTGACTTCAAAGGATCATAAATTGGTCATTTTTTATCTCCTTGAGCCCATTATTTTCCTATAATGATCTTAAGAATGTGAAATTTAACTTTTCTTTTATGTGCAAAGCTTGAAAATGGTTGGAAGGTGCCTTGAGAACTCAAAAGATTATAGGTCACCTCATGAATTTTCACCAATTTTACAAGGCCATAACTTTTTCATTACATGGTATTTTTGAGTGATTCAAGTTTCACAATGCTCTTGGGAAGTCCACTTAAATCTATAATCATTGATCAAAGCAAAATTTTGAAGGAAGGACGTGTTCAGAATCAAAACATTATAGGTCACTTTTGAAGAAAAACTTAGAATTTTTCTAAGTACAAAAAGTCGACATCTTTTTCTCAACTTTGACCAAACACAACTTCTAGCTCAAGCATCCATTTGATCTCACTCTTGGCACATTGAAAATATTGTGACCTTATCTTTCAAATGCTTTAAGAATTATACCCTAAGACCATTTGAGTTGTGAATACCATTGATTCAAAGTTGGTACCTTAAAACTGAAGTTTCACTTCAAGTTAAGTTGCAATTTCCATAGTGTTGCTTCTAATAACTAAATTACCACGTGTTTTCCACTTAAAAATGATTAGCAAATATGTTTGAATCATTTAGAGTGTCAAAATGAATCATTTGGATCAGTTCTGATGCACATGTGATCACACTTTCTTCATGATCACAGGCGTGCACGAATTCAAGTGAAATTGCATCATTTTCACAAGCTTGAACAACAAAAATCACCCTGCCAAACTCTCTCCATAACTCATAATTCTGCAACTTCAAATTTTTTATTACAACCTTCTTCAATCCATTTTCTTTGCTAATTCTTCATCTTTGACCTTCGCTGAAGCTAACAGAAGAAGAACCAAGCCTTAGCATCCTAAATCGTGTTAGCCAAGTCACATTTTAGAGCTCTGAATATGAACTTCAATAGGTAGATTCCTTCACCAATTCTCTCAAAATTTGCTACTACAATAAAACTCTCATCATTCTGATACTCGTCACATTATTTGTTTTCAACTGGAATCGAGTTTTGGTCATGAATTTTCAAATCCCTATTCAACATTTTTCTTCTGGTTTTTTACAAATCGACTGAGCTACACTTTTGCAAGGGTATGTTTGTCTTCGTCTTGATGAGATGAAGCGAATGGCATTGGTCTGAGCTCCTGATTTTACAGTTTGCGAGACCTGTAATTCGCGTGGCTGGAGGTTGAAGATGGCCAACGTTTTATCTTTCAACCAATGACAATGCGCCACTTGTTTTTTTTAATCTGATTTAAATATTTGATCCACTGGTTTATTCACTAATGACCATGATATGCACAGTGCGGAAGATCCCTTGGATTTGATTCCTAATGCATTTTTACATTGATCCAATGGTCTATATCTGTTTGGTTTTATTTTTATTTTCTGATTTTATATTTTAATTGATTTAAACTTCAAAAATTCATAAAAAATTCATTTATGACTCAAAAAATCTAAAAAAATTCTTAAAAATATTTTGGATTTTTATCTTTCTGATTTTTATTTTTTCAAGATTTTATTTTATGATTTAATATTTTTATAATTTTTCACTTTAATTAATTTGTTTTAATTGATTAAAAATATTTTCATTGATTTTTAAATTCTGAAAAATTATGGAAATGTCCTTTGGTGTTTTGGCAATTTTTGATAAGTTTGTTTTATTTTTATTTCTGATTTTACTATTTTTTACCATTTTTTGGTTTGTTTTACTTATTTCTTTTATTTCTAAAAATAGTTTCTGACTTAAAAAAATTCTGAAATTTTTTGTCAACATTTATTGAATCATGTTTGACCTCTGATTATTTTTTAGGATTTTTATTTGGTATTTTAATATACTTTATGTATTTTACCATTTATTTTCTTTTTATTTAACCATTTAAATTTTGTTTTACTAAATATTATTTTATTATTTTTATTTTGGTTCTGACTTGGACTTCATTTGGTGACAAATTCCTTAACCTCATTGGATATTAGGTGTAGATAGGTTGAGAAACCAAATCCACTAAAATGGATGAATGATGTTAATGATATTTGAAACCCTAATTGCATATAATGCATCCCTCCCCTCTTCATCTTATCCCTTTCTTATTTGTGCTAGATGTTGTTAGAGGATGATTTACATATCATCTCTCCAAATATATCGCACATAGATTGCTATTGACCGGCCTTAAAATAGGTGTGACTTCTACATAAGTCCACTTACAATTGCTTAACATAGCGCTAAATTTTGTCCCGATTCGAGAAATGGTCATTCGTGGCCCAAACCTATGTTTGCAAGCTCAAGTATGTTTAATTTGAAACTTTTGGTCCAATAACCTTAAGGTTCATTATTAGGAGGCTTTGGTCTTACCAATCCTCTAATGAATCTTCATGAACTTTGGTATAAGTGAATCACTTAAACATTGTTGATCATTTATTGTCGCCTTGAGAATTTGAAATGAATGATATACTTGACAAAAAGCAAATGAAACTTGTTATCAAGAGGCTTTGATTTTATCAATCTTCTAATGAGTTTTCAAATGCAAGTTTCAAGATGGTCATTCAACTAACCTCTAATTTCTAACCCATTAACAATTGAATTTTATTTTTATGCTTGTACTTTATGCCTTTACATTTACGTACCATTTATTTTAGCATTTACATTTCATGTTATTTTCATCTTTGCTCACTTGAGCATTTATCTTTATGTCATTTTTTTTTGCTCACATGAGCTTTCATTTTCTTTTGAAGATACCTAATAACCAACTTGAACAATAAAAAACTTTAAGGTTGCTTAGACTATTTGGTTACTATCCTTGGCATGATGGAGTTATGGACTTCTTGGACTTAGGAGTAGTGACCTTGACCACCCTTGAGACCTTGTGGCTTCTATTGTTATTTTGTATGGAGTTCTTGGGGTTTACCCCAAGACATTGGGTTGATTTTCTTTGTGTACAGGTTATTCTGATTATATGCTTCATCTGTGATTGGGAATTCATTTGTATACAACCATTACTTTGCCCAATTTCTATGAAGACATAATGCATTTGAAGTTTGTTATTCTTAAGAGGTTTATTATCTTTGCTTGTTTGGTTTCAATACAAATGATGGGAATTCTACATTGACTCATTGTGTCAAGTGTTGTCTTCTTGTTGGTTAGACGGTTCTTTTCCCTAGATTTTATCTTATGCTTTAGGATAGTCCCTTCATCTCCTCCAATCTTCTTTAATTTCAAAAATATTCTCCTTCCTTTTCAAAACTATTCTTGTTTTCCAAACTTGAATTGCTTTCACAATAAACTTGGACTTAGGTCCATGCATTTTCAATATATTTTCTTTATCAAATGTTAAATAACTTAATAATACTTTGACATTTTTGTGAGAAGATTAAAAGTCAATCAATCTCATTCAAACCATTTTTTGCCATTTTGGCTTTTTATATTAAAATTTTCTCAAAATAATAGACTCTTGTCAATCCTTGTAGTGATGCGAGCTACTATACTTCTATGTTATGTAGTGAAGTGAGATATTTTCCACTTGGGTGTCGAGTGAGGCTTTTTTTATTTTAAAATCCAAGTTATATCCTTCACTTTGAGATGACGCAAATTCTCCTTTCTCATAATCGTGGGTAGGAAGGATGTTTTCCACTCGGATATGACGATAATGTCTCGTCTCTTAAAATTAACCAACACACATGTGTTTTAAAAAATTATAAAGGTGAACTACGAGTACCCTAACCCCCTATTGCACGAAAGGAGGTACGTAAGCACTAAAGGTTTGCAACTGCGGCGGGTGTAAAAATTGTAAAAAAATATTTTTTTTTCCTCATCTCCACCATCTATTTTTTTATACAACACTTATAGCCAAAATACATGAATTTTCAAAGAGGTTCTGCGGAGTACCGTAGATGTTTAGGGTTCTAATACATTCCCTTTGCATAACCAACCCCCGAACTTATATTCTCTCCCCCTCTTTTTGGGTTATTCACTCTTTTCCCATTCCTTTGGAAACAATAAAGCACGGTGGCGATTTTTATTTGATATGTGCAAGTCAAGTCAATCCAATGGCTTAATCCTAATATTTCTACCGCTACAACGATTAAGAGTTCCTTACCCACTAAAGGTCGTTCTTATTCTTTTCCTTCTCCTTTAGAGATGGTACTATCCATACCATTAGTTGGTAGGTAGCCTTATCCATTGGATGTGAAGGGATATGCGTAGGGTCATCGAATAGTCATTGAAGGAACAATGTAAGGATACTTTAGCAATTGAATCAAAGGGACTATCATCATTTTGCTCGTAGGATCATCAAGGGACTAGATCATATTTTTGTAGGAAACTCGAAGGACTTCGTGGGACAGTGATCTCTTGTATCGTAGGGACTATGATGACTGTATCGAGGGTCTTTGCTAAAGTATCCCTACTTTTGAGGGACATGACCAATTGTTTCTGAAGGAAACAAAGAGAGGTTACCCTAGAGGTGAAAGCGTGAATAGTGTTTTGATTCAGTTACTTATCTTGTATTAGGGTTATCTATGTTGATTTTAGTCTTCCCATACAAACCCTAATTACTAGCAGTCAAATATGTACAGAAAATTAAAGGTGCAGAAAGTAAACCCTATGCTATTACAAGGCTTTGGGAGAGATACATAATAGAGAAAGATGCAAGAAATTAAATCTACACTATTACAAAAAGAACCGTGCGACCTATACAATTTTTATAAGAAACTTAGATAGCAATAAGAGACTAAGAAAGATGTTAGAAAAAAATGTTTTTAAAAGCCTAAGATTCTAAGTTAGTAAAATTTTTAATATTTTTTGTAGTAAAAACTTGAGTGTTAATAATAATAATTAAAAACCTAATTCTAAGTTAATTAAAAGTTAATAATAAAAAAATCTAAAGTCTAATTAATTTTAATTAAGAAAAGAAGATCTTAAAGTATAATTTAATTAATTAAGATCATAACCCTAATTTCATAAAAATTAATGGTTTCTTTAAAAAAGGTTTTAGGTTAATTAATGGTTAATGGTTAATTAGTTAAAAATGTGAAAGGAGTGAGAAAATTAGGGTTAGTAAAATAAAATAACAAAATGCACGGGGTGGGACTTGAAACCACGCCCCTTGAATCAACAACATGCCTCCTTTTCCATCTGATATGCATATCATGCGTGTTAATGATTTAGGAATCATTCAAAATATAAATAAATCAAATGAATGCGCATGAATGAAAAAAAGAATGGCAAAAGGCTGAGATTGAATCCATGCCCTTCCTGTCACCAACCTTTCTCCTTACCAACTGAGCCTTGTGTGATGCTTGTTATTCAATTAACAATAAATCATTATATATAATAAACATGAATATTAAAAATCATAAAACACAAAACACGCGTATGAGTGGGGTCCATGTATTTGAATGGACGAATAGAGGAATGACGCGCAGCCCAGGGAGGGTCAAACCACCACACACGATGGTTAACCACCTTCTTCTCCAATTGTCCAAAAACTTCATCCTGAAAAATAGCATGATTTAAAACAAGAGGTTAAGCCTACCCCCCCCCCCCCCTAAACCGGGGTCTACAAACTCAGTGGTGCCCTCCATTTAGCCTCAAAATACCTGTAAAAGGAGATACGATGAAGTCGGAGCTTCACTCTCTAACAATGGTGTTTTCTTATCCCTGCATCAAACCTCAAAAAGCAATGGTTCTAAAACATTCTAGTCATCATTGAGAACATGTATATATGCTTAAAATCAATTTATGTGGCATGAATAAAAAGTTTGAGATCGAAGAACATGAACAAACCAGAGTGACTTGGCTGGTGAATACTGGCGTGCTTCAGGCTTGAGTTTGGATATGGATGGATTCTTGGGCACTTCAGGATGATGATATGATGCTTGAAGTTGATTGATCAAGGCTGCAAGTAGGGTTTTGAATCTGCCATAGCTCTTGAGAAATTTTGAGACTTTTGACGAGCTCCTGGAGGCAGTAATTCATGGCCTTAGTGTATGAATGTGTTAAGTATTTATAGGAGAGGAGAATAGATCATAAAAAGTGTAACAAATCTTGACAATTCATGGTGAAAATATTTGATTTGAAAATTATATGAAACTTGCTATTTTGGCCAAGATTTGATTCGAAGAGCTTCACATGGGTTTTCCATCTCAAATATATGATTTTTGACTCATGATTTGATCCAAAAATAGATTCATGCACCTCTCATGATTTAATGGATATTTTATTTGATTTATTTTGATTTAAATTGAATAAAATAATTATAAAAGAAATAAAAAATCACAAAAAAAATATTAATGGGTTTAGAGGTTCTCTAATGTGTTATGAACACATTTGGACCTGAAAACTTAGGCCCAATAGCCCAAAATTACAAATTATCTAAATTTGGAGTTCATGCATTTTCTCAAAATTTCTCAACTTGTGCAACTCCTAACTTGCTCAATTTTTGTCATATGAAGGTGATCTTGGACTTTTTGGAAAGCTCAAGATGTCTCCTACAACTCTCATGTTGATCATTTTTTTCATTTGAAGATTTTAACTTTATGTAAATTTCATTTCCAAAAAGTGTCTTTTTGTTGACTTTTAAAATGACCTATAATGTTTTGGCTCATATCTCTCAAATGAAGCATTTTTTCCTTGAGCTTAGAGAGACAAAGTTGTAAAGAATTGAATTTCCATCAAAATGGGCTTTGGTTGAAAAATTTCTGATGAAGTATGTGAAAGTTATGCTTGGTCAAAGTTCAGTTAACTTCTCCTAAAGAAAACCCTAATTTAGTGACCTTTGACTTTTGGTGAATCTTGAGTTTTCTTGATGAATCATGATCAACCCTTTATCAAATAATTAATATGAGTTCAAAATATTGATGTTAACCAAAAATCTTAAAGTTTGACTATAAATTGGTCAAAGTTGACTTTTTGTCCAATATAGTTGATTTTCAATCATCTGGCTAATTGACTGAGCAAACTTGTGCTGCAAGGCTTGAAACTTGGCATGAGGATACCTTGAAGAATATGAGAAACCATGAAGACAATTTGAAGCATTAGAAGTCCAATTTTCCTTGAGAAAACCAAACCTTGATTATAGCTCAAAAATTCTTAGGAGGAGGATTCATCTGATCAATTCTTGAGTAGTCTTGAGTACTTGTGAACCTTAAGAGCGTGAGAAGATATCTTGAACCAATTTGTCTTGAAAAATGGGAGGGGAAATTTTGGGGTACAACGGTGTACATGAGGAAGAAGATAGATGACACTCCCCCTCAACCTAGGAACCTTTACTTACAACGAAGAGACAAATCTCCCTCTCAAGGGGCATAAGAGAACTCTTAAGAGGCAACTGTAGCGGTGAAAATCGGAGATCGGGCTATTAATTAACTTGACTCGCAAAAGCAAGAGTCGCCATCGCGCTTTATTATTTCCAATGGGAAAGGGAAAAGAGCGAAATCTAACCCTAAAATATGCAATGTAAAATAATACTTAAAAGTAATGAAAATACAATGCGTTTTTGAAAGAGATCAAGAGTTCGGGGGTTGGTTATACAATGGGAAGGTATTAGCACCCAATGCATCTGCGGTACTCCGCAGGAACCTTTTGAATATCTGTTTTTAAAATTGTTTGTTTGATTAAAATAGTTTGTTTGGCTAAAGATGGGTGCGGATGAGATTTTGAAGAGACAGCGACCTAATGTCGATGTTTTGACTTAAAAGGTGTGAGTTTAAAAATTGAATCTTTTGGGAAAATTATCTTAGGTTTAACAAAATAGTAAACAAACAAAAGATGAATGAGGGTATTCGCACGATTGGATGAGATGTGTTTGATAACATGAAGTCAACAAAGTTAAAACATTTCCCTTGGATTAAATCGAGCGAGCAAAATAAAATAGACGTCAAAATATAAGCAATCAAAATTCACAAGAAAATAAATATAACGAAACAGATTAATGACCTAAAGGCATCGAGAAATTAAAATGACAAAGATATTTAAATAAAAGAGAATGTAACTAATTATCTAAAGAAGTTATTTAAACTAAATTAAAATTTTAAGATTACTTACTAAAAAAAAAATTCTAAACTAACTACAAATTTTAAGGTTGCAAAAATAGTCCTAAAATTACTGAATTAGATCTAAGCTAAATTAAACATTTTAAAATTAGTAAATTAAATCTAAACTAAATAAAAATCCCAAAGTTGCTAATCTAAAACAAAAAAAGTTCCAAAGTTACTAAACTAAATCTAAATCAAATAAAATTCTAGAAGAATATTAAACTAATTCTAAACAACTAAAATTCTAAACTTATTAAACTAATTCTAAATCAAATAAAAATTATAAACTCATTAAACTAATTCTAAATCAAATAAAGTTCTAAATCCCTAAATTAAAACTAACAACTAAAATTCTAAAGTTAACTTAAATAAAATCAAATAAAATTCTAAAGTTTACTAAATTAAAACTAAAACAAATAAAATTCTAAATCTAAATGAAATAAAATCCTAAAGTTACTAAAATAAAACTAAAACAAAATAAAATTCTAAAGTTATTAATTATGATTCTAAATATTTTAAAGTTATAAAATAAATCTAAACTAATTAAAAAATTCTAAATTAATACTAAACTAAATCTAAATATAAGATTTAGTAATATTTTTTTTATATTTTTTTTTACACCAAAAAATGCTCTTGGATTCAAGCATCAAAGTGCTAAGCTGTAATTCATGCTATTTGATTTAATTTCAGTAATTGGAAAAACAACACTACTAAAATAACAAACCTAATTGGAAAACAAGAACAACACTAGTAAAATAGCAAAATTGCAGACCAATTCAATACTATTTTATAAAATTCCAAAACAAAACTTCGTACAAAACAAACCAAATTCAAAAACAAACCTATTCCAAAGGAATCTCAACATCCCAGTCATTAATCTCCTGTTGCAAATCCTTGGGATCTTTCCCATCAACAGTACAGCCAACCGAAACACAAGTTCCCAGAATCTCCTTCACCGTCCCACCATGCTCCTTCGCCATCGATCTCGGCTTCATCACCTTCGCAATCTCAATAACATCATCAAGAGAAATATTCCCATTATGCTTAATATTCTTCGTCTTCTTCCTGTCTCTCTCAGGCTCCTTCAAGGCCTTGATAACCAGCGATGCGGCAGATGGAACCACCGCAACCTTCGCTTGCCGATTTTGCACGGTTAGTTTGACTGTCACGCGGAGACCCTTCCATTCCTTTGCTATTTCTTTCGCGATGTCTTCTCCGATCTTTTTTGGGGAGAGACCGAGAGGTCCGATCTTTGGGGCGAGGGAACTGGCGGCGCCGACTTCGCCTCCGGTTACGCGGACATAGACTTCAACTACCTGAGATGGATCGAGTTTTGGAGGCATGGTTTGGTGATGGAAGAGAGGGAATTCTGGGCGGAAGGTGGAGTGTGTTGTTGGAAGATGGGTATGCTAGCGTAAAGAAGAATAGAGAGATACTGCTAGTTATTTGTTGTATTTTTTTTGTTTTTTGTTGTATCAGGGGAAGAGATTGGATAGAGGGGGAAAGGGTAAAAAGTGATTAATATTGTTTTGGCAATTTTGTATCGATCCTCAATTTCATCCAACAACCAATAGGAATAGAGTATAGTGTAAATAATATATTTTGTGATCAAATAGTCCTTAAATGATAAAAATAACCAAAAAACTAAATGTATTAAAATTAACTCAATTTAAAATGATTTTTTTTTGAATATTTTATGAATAAAAAATAAAGACCCAAAATGACCGAAAATGATAAAAAAACGGACGAAAATTTATCCGAAAAAAATAAAATGAACACATTAAAATAATCTACATGTCACAAAGATTAAAGAAAAAAATATTCAAGAAGTCAAAAAATAAAAAATAAAATAATAATAACAATATCAGACTAAACAGACGTTTGAGGTTAAAAACGAGACTTCGAACTGTACCGAAAAAATAAAGCGAGCATACCGTCGTAATCTACGCGAAGCGCAGATTCATAAAATGATCGGTAAAAGGTGAAAACTTGAAATATTTTCTCGTTACTTTCCCGCATAGTGTCGAATCGCTTTTAACAGTCTGTCTATAAAACCGAAATATTTTATTATCGACATATAAACAATTTGGAGCAGTGCAAGAAAATAGTAAACAGATAAAAATGAATGAAATGAAATGTCGGGTATTTTACAACTGAAAGACGATGCAAACTTTGATTTAAACTGACTTTTTCTGGTCAACTTAAATACGACTAATGATGCAAAATGTGATGAATGAAGGTATTTACTAATGATTGTGACCAAATAACAAAATATGATATGAAAGTGCGACTAAAACATATTAGGGGCGAAATTTAGGGTGCAATAGTTGTGCCTTAATTGAGGCGCGACACCTGATGCTCTTGATTCAGACCTGTCTCTGCACATGAAACAAAAGAAAACATGAACATACACCTTTGTATGCGATTAGAAATTTGTGATACATAGGCTAAAAATGTTCAAAACACTTGACAATCTTCGCATAGTCAAAGCTCGAAGGTGAGAGGTTAAAACCGACCGTATTTCGTGACCTTGACTTATCTTTAAAAATGCAAAAAAAAAAATGGGATCTTAGGTCAAAAATTGGGGTACAACAGCTGCCCCTATTTAAGTTTCTTCTATCTGGAGATATGAAGATTAGGATCTTCATTTCGACGAGATTGAAGGGACTTAAATATAGAATACACAGTTTTTGGCCTTAAGATACCACGATTATGTTCATGATATAATATGAATGTAATGCTCTGAATTTTATGGGGAATGACGCCATACGAGACAGACTATGCTGGAGAAACCAAGCACATTATACAGTAATCCCACAGAGGAAGAGGTTGTAACTCCACTGGGGAAACAGAGTCATAGACTTCAAATGAGAGACTCTTGAATGATTTACATCAGTATTGAGACTGGAAAAGAAATGATTTACATCAGTACGAAGACTGGAAAAAGAAATGATTTACATCAGCACTGTGGCTGGAAAACAAAATGATTGACATCAGCACTGTGGCTGGAAAACAAAATGATTGACATCAGCACTGTGGCTGGAAAACAAAATGATTGACATCAGCACTGTGGCTGGAGATAAACATCTCTGATTTCTGAATTTACCAAGAACGGTAACACATTTCTTCTCTAACCAAGATATCGCTTGAAAAGGATAAAATAACAAACTTCCCCACGGGACTTTTCCGAAGGGATGCCATTTGCTTAGTAGACATTATTGTTGGGGATACACAAGCTGCTCAAATAAAGAGGCTGCCACTTACTTCCTTTCAAAGGTGTCAATAACATACAAGCTGCTCATGAAGAGACCGCCACTTGCTGTCTTCAAAGAATATCAAAGCACACAAGCTGCTCATGAAAAGTCTGCCACTTGTTGCCAATAACCCACAAGTTGCTCATAAAGAAGCTGCCACTTGCCGTTTTCAAGGGAACAATAACACACAAGTTGCTCAAATAGATAAGCTGCCACTTGCTATCTTCCAAAAATACTAACGTACAAGCTGCTCATGAAGAAGCTGCCACTTGCCGTTTTCCATACAAGCTGCTCATGAAGAGACCGCCACTTACCGTTTTCAAAAAGTGTTGATAACATACAAGTTGTCCATGAAGAGACTGCCGCTTGTTGTTTTTAAAAAGTGTTGATAACATACAAGTTGTCCATGAAGAGACTGCCGCTTGCTGTTTTTAAAAAGTGTTGATAACATACAAGTTGTCCATGAAGAGACTGCCGCTTGCTGTTTTTAAAAAGTGTTGATAACATACAAGTTGTCCATGAAGAGACTGCCGCTTGCTGTTTTCTCAAAGATACCCATAAAATATCATGAAGATATTGCTGGAGGTGAGAATCAATAATTTCATCGAGGATGGACAAACTGCTCATGAAGAGACCGCCATTTGTCATAGAGAAATCAGAAATAATCAAACTGCTCAAATAAAGAGTCAGTCGCTTGTTGTCATGTCGATATTCCAGAAGAAGGTTGTGATAACACTGCTGGGGAATAAAGTTCATCTTCAATGGGGAACCATGAATAAATCCTTCTTGAGGAGACCAAGTATTTACGTTGCAAAATAAATGCACTCTCCATCTAGGTTTCACAGCCTAGAGATATCCACAGGGTATCGTTCACAAGAGACAAAGCTCAATCCAGGAATAAACTGGAGAGAAAAACAGTCAAACAAGACTCCACCCAATGAGGAAACAACTCAAATGGGGATTTATCCTATCCAGAGATGGAAAAGGAAAGCTAAAGCAAGATTCTTCCACGAGAGTTAACTCAGTGGGGAATTAGAAAGAAGGCGCACTTTCTGCTTAAGTTGGCACTCTATTTGGAAAGATCAAATACGCTATTTGAATAGACATAACCAAGGTATACGTACTCAAAGACATCAACAAATACAACTATGCATGCATGATGCAAGTGTGAATGAATAAATGAATGTCATGTATATGCTGACAAAACAGACAGGGGAGATAGACATAAAATGATAAGACATCACAGTACAACTCGACACTCGGCTAATCTCAACAGGATGGTAACATTACTGGAGATAAAACACAGGCCACCATTGGAGCAAGGTCCTTTTACAAGGCTTAAATATCTCTGGAGAGGAAGATATTTTCAGGTAGAAAACCCAAAGTCCAGTCTTTTATTGCAAACAATCCATTGAAAGGATAACAACACAAACAAATTTTCAGCTGGAAAGAAGTCTTGCTTAGCTGGAGATACTGGGAACACCACCCTCTGATAATGTATGAAAAACATATCTTGACAAATCCGGATTGCCCCTGGGATTAATTTTGGATGCCCCAAGTTTACTGCTGATAAGCTGCGTGATGCACGACAATTCTTGCGAATAGCTTCACCTCTAAAATGCCCCGAGCTATATGGTTGATGAGGAGAAATCGTCTCAAGAGGATTTTACAAAAGACCTGGAATTCACCATGCTCTGGTGTCTTCAAACTCTTAGAGAGATTCATCAAATCTCTACGTGATTGCCCCGGATTGACTGTAGTCGGCACAATAAAGTCTTCGAATTTTTGCCCTAAATGAGCAAATAAGTTGGGAAAAGCATTAACTGGGAGAAGCAACATGTTCGTGCTTACGGTCTTCAGGTGACATGCCCATGGATATGATTTTTTCTTGACGTGATCCGCCAATTACTCAACATAGTTTCAAGCCTTAAAAGAATAAACTCATCACTGGTGCTTATGTGAGCTTCCTTGATATCAAACAAATGTTTTGCAGTTAGAAAAAGTTTACAATGAGAATGAAAATTCTAATGCAACAGTTATGTAAGTATTGAAGATTTTGAAAGATATCGCACAAATTTTGCGAGTTAAAGCACCATTTATTTTTGTATAGGAAAAACATATGATACCAACATAACTATTTAGAACATTCATGGGAGTCAGGAACACTATCTCATTGAAGTATGCTTTCAAAATAACCTTGCTTCAATTAGGACTTTTGAAGGTTGTAACGTGGTCTGGTTCATGGTTTTTAGAAAAAAGATTTTAAGGCTCAAAATATTTGGTGCCCACCCATTCTTCATGATGTTCTCCAACCCTATGTTCAGTTAATTCAACATGAGTGTTCATCTCTCAAAAGGATTTTGTGACGGTCAAGGAAACGACGAGGCTTTCGGAGTAGAAACTACCCTCATGTCTTCGTGTTTGTAGTCACCAATTTGTTCTTTGCTGAGGACTTTTCTTTGCAGTCCTTTTCTTTGCGATTTTATTTTCCCTAACTTTTGCCTGAACTAATTCTTTTGAATTGATAGTCCAGCGGGATACCTTAATTTTGCCTAAGTCACACGTTTTCATGTTTTTTAACTTAGCAGGCTTTTTCTTTTTCTCGATTTTTGACTTTTTGAACAAAATGTGTGACATTAGCTTGTATTTGCTTGTTGAGAAGATTGTGATTGCCTCGTTTCTTGATGAATGAGGGATAACATTATGATTCCACATCTTCTGGATTCATTATACATGAAAGATAGCCCTCGTAGTTTCTCTTCAGAAATATCTTCCTTATGAATTTTGAACACTCAATCAGATTAACTGAAAACTACCCTGCCCCAGGTTAAAATTTGTGTGTTTTTTTGTATAGAAAAGAAACTTCTACTTCAAAGGCTCAAAAGGGGTTAGCAAGGTATTATCTTCCTTATATCTCCAGTGTTTAGGTATTTGAAACAATGCCTGTACATCGTCAACAAGATTTTATTCAAAAAGCATGCAACCAAAGATTTTGTGTTCTTTAGATCATCATCCTCCCTTCAATCTCTGCCTAGGCAAGAGAATGGGCAACAAGTTGGTATCATAATGCAAAAAGCAATTTAAGATTTGAAAACAAATGAATTTCTTCAAGACAAACATACTCATTGTATTAAGATGATCATTCAGATGCAAACAAGTTCTTACATGCAAACAATGTTTTGATAAACAAGAAAAATTGCAACAAGCAGAAATAAGTTAATGATCGGGGAAGGATTTCCATTTGGACTTGAATCACCGAAAACATCCTTCAAAACTCAAAGTGACCATCAATCGTGTTTACTCTTCGGCACATGCTTGATTTGAACTTCAAAACCAACGTCCTTGAATGACATTCGGTGAATACTTTTATCATCGCTTCCTCCTTCTTAGAAGGATTGACTTGGGCAACAACCAAAATTTCAACCAAAACAGTTGAGTGATCCATACCAGCTTTCAAAATAGTCATCTCTCTACGGAGTTCAGAAACCTCTTGCTTGATATTCTCCATTGTTCTCTTAGCGCGAGTGTTGTACTGGTGAGACCAAAGGAAAAATAAGACTCGGAAAAAGACCTTTGAAAGTGAAACAAAAAAATGTAGAATGATGTATGATATGCAAAAGAGAGTTTTTATTTGATTTTCAAGGAACTCAAGATATTAAGTTGTAAACATCAAAGTATGAAGATAGAAGATGAATTTTAAATTGGCTCCAAACATTGATCAAGTCATCATCAAGATCAATCATCCATTTTGGTGGATTAGGGTTTTCGCCCTATCAACACCCAAGATCCATGGAGCTTGATGAAACTTGTGATGTTTACAAAGAAAGACCTCCAAATTCCTTCAAAGTCAAGTGAAAAGGGTTTTATGGATGCATGAATGCATGGCTATGCAACAACCACAAGCAAGGTCACAAATAAAGTCGAAAGGTTCAACGTCACGAGCATGGAGTCAAGGTAAGGAACATCCCCAAGGTATGTACTAACGGTTTAATCACACCTGTAGAACAAGGTTCTAAGAGTTCCCGGAGTCTACATTCCTCCTTCGGATATTACCAACATCTTGATTACTCAATAATCAGCAATATTCTCAAGAGAAACTCATCCGAGCGTAGCATCGCGTAACAATTACTTCCGGATTACTCCGTTATAATCTCCGCGCTACACCTAAAAGGCCAAGATGGGTTAGGGTTCTACGGTTCTCAGCTTCTCTGGCTCCCAGGTCGAAAATAATAATGTCTTCCCGATTACTCGGTAAACAAATATTACGTTCAAAAGGGCCTTCCACTGAGTGGGGGATCTCATGCCTTCTTCTTCGGGATTACTCCCTCAAAGTTAACATGACTATACCGCCCGTCCTATTCCTAAGTGTAACTTAGTCCGGGTATAGGACTTGTCCTTTGTAAATATTATCAACACCCAAATAATCATAATATATACATATAATCAAACAATCAAATAATGATAAAACAGATAAAACTAATTAGGCTTAACCCACTTAGGGATGGACCAGCAAGAGGTCAATCTTTCCCCAGCAGAATCGCCAATTCTATAGCGGTGAAAATCGGAGATCGAGCTATTAATTAACTTGACTCGCAAAAGCAAGAGTCGCCACCGCGCTTTATTATTTCCAATGGGAAAGGGAAAAGAGTGAAATAAAACCCTAAAATATGCAATGTAAAATAATACTTAAAAGTAATGAAAATACAATGCGTTTTTTAAAGAGATCAAGAGTTTGGGGGTTGGTTATATAATGAGAAGGTATTAGCACCCAATGCATCTGCGGTACTCCGCAGGAACCTTTTGAATATCTGTTTTTAAAATTGTTTGTTTGATTAAAATAGTTTGTTTGGCTAAAGATGGGTGCGGATGAGATTTTGAAGAGACAGCGACCTAATGTCGATGTTTTGACTTAAAAGGTGTGAGTTTAAAAATTGAATCTTTTGGGAAAATTATCTTAGGTTTAACAAAATAGTAAACAAACAAAAGATGAATGAGGGTATTCGCACGATTGGATGAGATGTGTTTGATAACATGAAGTCAACAAAGTTAAAACATTTCCCTTGGATTAAATCGAGCGAGCAAAATAAAATAGACGTCAAAATATAAGCAATCAAAATTCACAAGAAAATAAATATAACGAAACAGATTAATGACCTAAAGGCATCGAGAAATTAAAATGACAAAGATATTTAAATAAAAGAGAATGTAACTAATTATCTAAAGAAGTTATTTAAACTAAATTAAAATTTTAAGATTACTTACTAAAAAAAAAAATTCTAAACTAACTACAAATTTTAAGGTTGCAAAAATAGTCCTAAAATTATTAAATTAGATCTAAGCTAAATTAAACATTTTAAAATTAGTAAATTAAATCTAAACTAAATAAAAATCCCAAGGTTGCTAATCTAAAACAAAAAAAGTTCCAAAGTTACTAAACTAAATCTAAATCAAATAAAATTCTAGAAGAATATTAAACTAATTCTAAACAACTAAAATTCTAAACTTATTAAACTAATTCTAAATCAAATAAAAATTATAAACTCATTAAACTAATTCTAAATCAAATAAAGTTCTAAATCCATAAATTAAAACTAACAACTAAAATTCTAAAGTTAACTTAAATAAAATCAAATAAAATTCTAAAGTTTACTAAATTAAAACTAAAACAAATAAAATTCTAAATCTAAATGAAATAAAATCCTAAAGTTACTAAAATAAAACTAAAACAAAATAAAATTCTAAAGTTATTAATTATGATTCTAAATATTTTAAAGTTATAAAATAAATCTAAACTAATTAAAAAATTCTAAATTAATACTAAACTAAATCTAAATATAAGATTTAGTAATATTTTTTTTATATTTTTTTTTACACCAAAAAATGCTCTTGGATTCAAGCATCAAAGTGCTAAGCTGTAATTCATGCTATTTGATTTAATTTCAGTAATTGGAAAAACAACACTACTAAAATAATAAACCTAATTGGAAAACAAGAACAACACTAGTAAAATAGCAAAATTGCAGACCAATTCAATACTATTTTATAAAATTCCAAAACAAAACTTCGTACAAAACAAACCAAATTCAAAAACAAACCTATTCCAAAGGAATCTCAACATCCCAGTCATTAATCTCCTGTTGCAAATCCTTGGGATCTTTCCCATCAACAGTACAGCCAACCGAAACACAAGTTCCCAGAATCTCCTTCACCGTCCCACCATGCTCCTTCGCCATCGATCTCGGCTTCATCACCTTCGCAATCTCAATAACATCATCAAGAGAAATATTCCCATTATGCTTAATATTCTTCGTCTTCTTCCTGTCTCTCTCAGGCTCCTTCAAGGCCTTGATAACCAGCAATGCGGCAGATGGAACCACTGCAACCTTCGCTTGCCGATTTTGCACGGTTAGTTTGACTGTCACGCGGAGACCCTTCCATTCCTTTGCTATTTCTTTCGCGATGTCTTCTCCGATCTTTTTTGGGGAGAGACCGAGAGGACCGATCTTTGGGGCGAGGGAACTGGCGGCGCCGACTTCGCCTCCGGTTACGCGGACGTAGACTTCAACTACCTGAGATGGATCGAGTTTTGGAGGCATGGTTTGGTGATGGAAGAGAGGGAATTCTGGGCGGAAGGTGGAGTGTGTTGTTGGAAGATGGGTATGCTAGCGTAAAGAAGAATAGAGAGATATTGTTTTGGCAATTTTGTATCGATCCTCAATTTCATCCAACAACCAATAGGAATGGAGTATAGTGTAAATAATATATTTTGTGATCAAATAGTCCTTAAATGATAAAAATAACCAAAAAACTAAATGTATTAAAATTAACTCAATTTAAAATGATTTTTTTTTGAATATTTTATGAATAAAAAATAAAGACCCAAAATGACCGAAAATGATAAAAAAACAGACGAAAATTTATCCGAAAAAAATAAAATGAACACATTAAAATAATCTACATGTCACAAAGATTAAAGAAAAAAATATATTCAAGAAGTCAAAAAATAAAAAATAAAATAATAATAACAATATCAGACTAAACAGACGGTTAAGGTTAAAAACGAGACTTCGAACTGTACCGAAAAAATAAAGCGAGCATACCGTCGTAATCTACGCGAAGCGCAGATTCATAAAATGATCGGTAAAAGGTGAAAACTTGAAATATTTTCTCGTTACTTTCCCGCATAGTGTTGAACCGCTTTTAACAGTCTGTCTATAAAACCGAAATATTTTATTATCGATATATAAACAATTTGGAGCAGTGCAAGAAAATAGTAAACAGATAAAAATGAATGAAATGAAATGTCGGGTATTTTACAACTGAAAGACGATGCAAACTTTGATTTAAACTGACTTTTTCTGGTCAACTTAAATACGACTAATGATGTAAAATGTGATGAATGAAGGTATTTACTAATGATTGTGACCAAATAACAAAATATGATATGAAAGTGCGACTAAAACATATTAGGGGCGAAATTTAGGGTGCAATAGTTGTGCCTTAATTGAGGCGCGACACCTGATGCTCTTGATTCAGACCTGTCTCTGCACATGAAACAAAAGAAAACATGAACATACACCTTTGTATGCGATTAGAAATTTGTGATACATAGGCTAAAAATGTTCAAAACACTTGACAATCTTCGCATAGTCAAAGCTCGAAGGTGAGAGGTTAAAACCGACCGTATTTCGTGACCTTGACTTATCTTTAAAAATGCAAAAATAAAAATGGGATCTTAGGTCAAAAATTGGGGTACAACAGCAACCAAACACCAACCTGAATTATCCCGATGATGACTCAGGGGTGCAGCTTGAAACTCTAAATAACTCAGAACACAAGACACAATTGTGTTCATAACTCAAAAATCAAGACACAAAACAAAAACTCAGAATCGTTCATCCTATCCGACATCTTTGTAAATGAGTTGCAGGAACATACACCAGACTTAAAAGAAGAACATAAACAAAAACAAAACCTTTCTCCCCCTTTTTAGTAAAAAATTGACAAGGATGCCCACTACAAAACCATACCCAAACGGTACTCACCCAAACCTGGACAAAAACCATAAGAGTTATGTTAGAAGACAACCTAACACAAGATGAAAGGAGGGAAGAAATGATCTCCTTAAATGCATGAGTTGTTACTTAGGAACTAACGGTGATAAAGGTTTTGTTTAATGATAATTGCACCAAAGATTAAGTTTGCATTGTCCAAGTCAATTTTGAATGCCTTTATTTACTCTAGACTGATTCTCATGAAACTGATAGTCCCAATAAAAAACACATGCATGGTCAAAAGTACGAGTCACACTTCCTCCTGACTTGTACTTGATTACACCGTCCAACTTGTTAATATTAAAAGAAACAAGTCCTAAAAAATGTTCTGCCACTCAGTTGTTTACAAAAAAAACAAAGCTTCTTCAGACAACAGAAAAGATGTTTCACAGAGTTGTCTAGTAATTAACTATAGGCGCACATGTTCTGAAGCAAAATCATAATGCCTTCCACTGGACTCTAACCATTCTCCTTTTATCCAGAATTGTTGAAACATATAAAGATATCAAGACATTATGTGAGACATTCCTTATTCATCATCCAAAAAATCCATTGAGTCTAACATTGCAGGGAAAGATTGAAGTTAAAGAAAACACAAGAAAGGGGGGTTTGAATTGTGTTCTTAGAAAATATTCCCCTTTAGAAAATCTAAGCACTTAAATGATAATAGCTATAAGGATAATGAAGATAAGATGACACAAGTATTTTATCCAGGTTCGATGTTAACTAGGCTACTCCTGTCCACCCCCACAAGGATGATTTGGCCTTATCCAAGGACTTAATCCACTACAGCCAAACTGATTACACTTGCACGGGTAACCGCCGGTGACTAACACACAATGACACGTTCAGTGATCCAACCAGATATAACATTCATTGACCTAATAGAATTTGATCCTTCAAGATCTTCTACCAGGATTTCCTTTCAATGATATCCATCAGTGATCTCACAAGAGTCCGACCTTCACTCAGTCCCCTTTGAGATATTACTACCATTGACCTAATAAAATCTGGTCTCGCAAGATCTCCTATCAGGATTTCCTATAATGACTGCATCCATTATCTTCTTGAGATCCTACTTTCACCAAGTCTCCCAAGGAATCAATCAACAACAGTTGATGGTGATCTTGTGCTTACATGAATGCTTCTTCTAAGCATATTACACAATTGTTTTAAGCACATGTTGTTTAACACTTCTTCGAGCAATAACTCAAGTTTTAAACAATTTACATTAAGAGATTAGAATAGAAACACTATATGAGCAACAAATCTAGTGTTCATTACAATGTTCTACAAAGATGTATATTGTAATACGGTGGGAGAACTGACTTGGTTTTGTGTTTATTCGCAAATGTTGTGGATAGCAAGAGTCTCCACCGACTTTTCTTTTATCCAATAAGGAAAGGGTGAAAAAAATAGGAAAGACCTTTGATATTTTTGAGTTCAAGGGGTAGGTTATGAAAAGGGAATGTGTTAGCACCCTTTTCATCTGTAGTTATCTACGGGCTCTTAATCACTAGCTCACTTTGTTTTGAAAATTGCTTTGTGAATGTGTGTTTGAAAAATATTTTGAAATTCCAGTAGTAAGGAAACTTTGTAATGATTCTCATATTTGTCCTCGAGAATGCGTACAAAGTGTTTTTTTGAAAATATTTTAGAAAAGTGTTCGTGAAAAAATATGTTTTTATTTTGTTTGCGAGCAAGCGATTAGGAACTATCTACCTACTCAAGGTCTTTATTGTTCTTTTCCTTCTACTTTAGATAGTGCTATCCTACCATTAGTTAGTAGGAAGCTATATCGTTGGATGTGAAGGGACATGTGAGGGTCATCGTACATTCATCGAAGGCAACTCGTAGGGGCGCTTTAGAAATTATCATAAGGGACTAGATCATTTTACCGAAGGCAACATTCGAAAGGGTCATCGAGGGACTACAATATTTATTTTCAGTGACTTTGCTAAAGCGTCCCCGCGTTTGAGGGACAACATTTTTTTATCGAAGGCAACAAGAGAGGTTACCCTAGAGGTGTGAGTGTGTGAGTATATTCAATTCGGTTCATTTATCTTGCATTAGGGTTTTGCTACTGTTGTACTTGTTTACAGTTATTTCTGGTAAACAACCGCTAGTCCTCCAAACTATCGAATAATCTTAATGACTGTTATTCAATCTCTCTGGTAACTCGCAGGATCGACTAGATTGATCCTAGGATGTATTGGTCATTTGGATAACTCTCATTATAGAACTGGTATTCATGGTTGGTATTTAGAATGTTGTGTAGGTGTTTAACTTACTTCGGTTACTCTATTAAAGATCTAAAGGCGTGATCAAGTAAATGCGCGCGAAACTAAATTGCATGAATAAAGTTCAATTGTAAAGACATGTAAAACTGTAGAAAAGACAAGTAAATGACTTCGAAGCATAAAAACATGTAATGTAAAAGATTCTCTGGAATGTAAAGGATTCGAAATATGAAGAAAGCGTTTAAATGCAAGAAAACAGTAAAATGACTTTAAGTGAAAAAAAGTGTTCGAATGATAAAAGCTTGAAGATAAAGGCATGAAATGTGCAAAAGTTTCTGAAATGTAAAGTATTTGAAATGGAAAGAAAACATTTAAATGTAAGGCATCAGTAAAAAGACTTCGAATGAAAATATTTTAATGCAAAAGCTTTTGAATGGTATTGACATGAAGAAAGAGGAAAATACTGGAAATGATAAAGAGTTTCATTAAATCATAAATACTTGGTGTTATCATACGTACATTGCTCGTGCATTCGTTTCCCTAGCCATGTGGTATTTTGAATGTTTACTGAGTTTTTTGTACAATAGATATGACACACGAAATCCTAATGCTAAGACTTCTATTTATACTACTTCGACCATAACGGTCTTGATATAAGATTCTGCCACGTTCAGAACATGCAGAGCAATGCCTCTCTCTAGCTTCCACGCGTCTTCGAATGCTCCAGCGCATAGATTTTGAATTTCGAACATCCCGCTTGCATTTGAATTTCAAATGTTTTGGCACTTCTTCTCTTCGAACGCATTTCTTGGACACAACAATGTTATCATTTCGAGACTTCTTTGAATATATCCTCATAACTGTCACTCGAAGCTCCAAGCTTTGATATGCCCATTCGAAGCACTGCTTCTACCATTTCGAAACATGACATCTTGCTTTATTCTAATCGAAACGTCCAATTTGCTTTGCTTCTAATAATATCATCAAAATCTTCAGCCAACTAAATGCCCCTTTAAAATATGTATTTCGATTCCTTTGAGAAATACTTATTTTAAACATATACACAAGATTTTGATGCGACCTTCGAATCATCGTAACATTTATTGCATATGACTCCAGTCACGTCAATCATGACTCTTTTCAGATTCCTTAACCGCCTTGAACCATTTCACAGCATGGTGCAGTTACAAAACAATGATTAATATTTAATCACGCCTATTACCAATATTAACTTTACGCCATCTCCTTCTCAAACCAGCCCACGACTACCACGTATCACAATCTTACTCAGTGGATGTTTAAACTTCCACACTATAAAAACTCATCAACTTAGTATTTTCTTTTCTTCCCACATTCTGAATCTTTTCTTCCTCTTTTCTCACCGAAACCCTAAACTTCCAACATTCTTCCAACAATGTCTTCTTCAACTTCATCTCAACTGAAAAAGGCTTCCAAAAAGAAAGGAAAGAACACAGGAACCATAATGGAAAGCAAGGTTGGCACCTACCAAGGTCAATCTGTTCTTATTCCTCAGATGATCTCAAAAGAGAAGGAAATGCTCTATGCATCCCAGGTACCCATTCCTACTAACGCCGCTGGCAAGAGGTTAGCTTTAATGGGCCCTCTTACAGTCTTTGAAATCTTAAAAGACACCAGAAAATTTTTCCCTGTTTGTTATAATTTTAAACCTCTGTTTAATAAAATGGATACCCCTAAGACAGTAGAGTCTTCTGATTCGACCACTGTGGAAAATCCAACCATTCCCCCTAAGGACCCTTTTGTGCTAGATTATGTAAAGAGTAACTTCAAACCATTTCGATCTTGCCCCACCTCCGACACAGCTTATCACAACTGGTTTACTAAAGTAGAAGCTAAGAAATCCCAGCAATGGGAAGAATTAGGTATTTACAACTTGATTAAACTATCGAAACCAGGCTTTACCTATAGCCACCCATTATTATTCGCATCCTTATATTTCTGGGACAGTACTTACAATACTTTCCATCTCCCTGGTGGAATGATTACACCCACCTTTTTTGACATAGCAGCCATTACTGGGTTATCACCAATAGGAGAAACCTATATTCCTGACAATGAAGAGAATTCGAGTATTATTGACTTCGAAGTCAAGCTAGCTAGATTTTCAAAGTTTATCAGCCACTATCACACTGAAGGAGACAGTGTGTCGGATGTGGAACACATTGCTTTCCTTACCTTATGGTTGTCAAGGTATGTCTTTTGCAGCAGATCCTTACAGGTAGCCAATAGGTTTATTCCTATAGCTAGAGATTTGCATGAGAATCGGAGGGTGTGTTTAAGCGAACTGCTATTAGTTGATCTTTATGAAAGTCTAAGGTCAGCTGTTTCAAGTTTGAAATCTCACACCTCCAAAAACATCCTGCTAGCTGGCCCTTTCTGGTTACTCCAGTTATGGCTTAATGCCATGTTTGAACCTTCACTATCAACTGCCAACACTATTGCTGAACAAGACCCAGAAATAGCGGATAGAATCATCGAAGGCACTAGGCTGCAAAGACTTACCCCAAACGATGATAAGGATGAATTTAAAGTTCTCTTCTCAAAATATATCATGATTTTCTCCAAGAGGCATAAATTCGAAGAGACCATGGCGCCTTTCGCTTCAAGGACTCATGGACCCTCATGGTTCACCATGGCTTTCTCAGAAGCAATCAAAAGCAAAGAAATTCAAGATGTATGGAGAGCCTTTTTGCTACCCAGACTAATCTCTTCACGAATTACTCCTGCTAAAAATCAAATCTTCCTTTTTGCTTATCAACCCAACTTCGTTTCGAGACAATTTGGCTTGTGCCAACTAATTCCTGAACCCCTATTCCAAATAGAGAATGCCATCACCTCTGGGCAAACCTTCAAGGCAAGAGAAGCCAAACTACAGCAGGAACAATACCAAGGCTTCGCCCACTTTGAACTAATAACTTTCGAACCTACACACCTTACAACAAAGGGGTTTCTGGAATGGTGGACAAAGTTCTATCAGACTTATATGTTCGATACTCTTACTATTCAGCAGAAACTAACTGATGCATTCGATGTGCAGGTACAATCCAAGAAAGGTATGTTCACTCATGCCAAAGAGATTAAGGCTTTTCAAAATTATTTCGAAACTACTTATGATCCCACACACTTGGAATCCACTGTGCATCAAGCGGATGAGACCTTGAAGGAAAAATTCAAAGAAAAAATTTCTAAGTTAAAACCTCCTTCAGGGTTGTCACATGAGGATAGGTATAGGTTGGCATTCGAAATGCATCCACCTAAATTTCCTAGATTACATACCTCAGAACTAGCTCTGGCTTGGTTTCCTCCATACCCTTGGTGGTTCACTTGCAAAGAAATGTTCAAATATCTTCAAAAGAAACCAAAGCCATCTGAGACTGTGACATGGGCTCGACATTGGCTCCATGATTTCCCAGGACATCTTCGCTATGACCTTTCTGCCATGTCGATTAAATCTGATCAAGGCACAGGTGCGAATGCTTGGGAAAATCCCAAATGTTTCTCATTTCCTATATTTTTAACTTTTGCCTTAATTTGTTTCGATTTTCAGCCATCAGGATAAAGACTGCTGCTTCAAAGTCAAAAGAAGGGAGCGCCTCTCAGGCTTCTGTCGAAACCATTGATACTGTGACTCTATCCAAACCAACAACAATTGCTGCAACAACAACAACAACAACAACACCAGTAATAACCAGTGCTCCAACTTCACAGGTAATCACTTAGCCTTGATGTTTCGAATACACTAATGTTTCATGATTTGCATCTAACTTATTGTTTAAATCTTTTCAGACTAACAAACTTCCGCCAACCACTCCAAAGAAACGAAAAACAAACACTACTGGGGAAGACCCCAATGCTGGAGGGAATTTACCAGCTGCTTCGAAGAAGAAGCAGAAGAAGGAAATTTCCAAAAGTGATGTACCAACTAGTGTCTCTGGACTTGATTCCAGGGATGCTGCTCCCTCACCTAAATCCAAAATTCCATCTTCGACCTCCAACGTAATGTTGGAACGCATAGCTAGTAACCTCTCTTCTGAGAGTCCACAGGTAAACAGAACTTTAAATCTTTGACAAAATAATTATTCATTACCTTGGTGCATGCTTTTAATATTCTTTTGCCTCTGCAGGACATTTTGAATCCAGCTCTTAACACTTCGACTTCACCATCGAAAACTACTGCTCCGATCAACTCTTCTCCTCAAGGGGATTCCAGCAATCTTGTAGAGAACAAAGGTTCCTCCAATATGGCGGTTCTGGCTGGGGCTTCTGAGAAGCAAGATGATCAGAGTACTTCTCCTCCTCTAAAAGAAACAAATGAAGCAACACTTCATGAATCTGCAGAGACTTTACAAAGAACTTCTCTTCAAAAGTCCCCTCTTGAAACCCTTCAAGAGGACCCAAAAGACATTCACGCTGAAGGAGAGAAAACTGATTCTGATCAAAGAAACGAAGAATCTGAAGAGGAAGGGTCTGAGGAAGAAGGTGCCAACGATGGTTCGACTGCTGGGACAGAGTCAGATGCAAATAGCAGCGAGAACGAAGATATCGAAGTGGTGGACTTGGATGACAACGAAGAAGACAATGAGCATGAAACGAATGAAGGTAACGGTGACGCGACTAATAAACCCATGGAAGTCGAAATGGATGTGACTCCCCTGCGCATGGAACTCCCTCAACCTTCTCTATCCCGAATGACTGAAGAGGAGCTTGCTCTCCTGAGACGAAATGACCCTATTGGGTACATGAAGGCGAAGCTGGCTCAAAGGGATATTCCACCTGCTAGGGTCGGTACAAGTTCGACTAGCCATACGTTGCCCACAAATGATAGAATTGTACTTCTTAACAGGATTAGGAGAACAATTCTTGATGTGGATTTGTTCGAAGTGCTCAAACAAGATAGCACAGCTTGCTACACTATGAAGGAGTTACTTACAAAAGTCAACCTTGCTACCTTCTCCTTGCCAGTTAGCACTATCTTGTTCGATCTTCAATCTTTGCTAGACAACGTGACTGGGTACCTTCTCCAAGATGAATTTGCTGCCAGAAAGGTTCAAGAAAAATGAACTGCAATGGATGCTTCTTATGAGCATGCTTCGAAACTCTCTCAAGAAGCTGAGGATCAAGCCATGCATCTAAAGCAAGAAAAATCTGACTATGAGGCTCGAGCTGAGTCCATCCTTCTCTGGGAAAGGAAAATTCAGGAACTTCAACAGAAGGTTAAAGAGGCTCAAGAACAATAATTAGCCTACGAAACCAACACTGCTGGCAACCAATTCGAAGAGCTCCTCAACAAGGGGCTTGCAGAAATGGAAACTGCAGAACAACTCAAAGGAGAAGTGGCTACCTTAGAGGGAGCAAGACGTTTTGCTCAACAAAGGCTTGAGTCTTTTCGAAGTACCTTTAACAGATTGAAGAATAATGCCTATTTCTAAATCTTAGTATTGATTTGGTTAAAATTTGGTTTTTTGTATGTAACATTTGAACAACGCCATTTTGGCAACCCCATATTGCCATTTTGGCATTTTTATGATATTTTGATTTTGTTGTTACTATTCGAATCTCCTGCAGGCGTGGCTTATATTTCTTTAAATATTTCCCATTAACCTTTAGGATACGTTTATCATCCATCAGCTCTTCGATTTCATATGCATTATTTGAAAATACCTTTATTATTCGAAAAGGCCCTTCCCAATGAGGTGACCATTTACCTAACGTTTTATTTTTCTTGTCTATGGGCAATATGACTTTCCAGACTAAGTCATTAATAGTGAATGCTTTTCCCTTCACCCTTTTGTTATATGCCCTGGCCACTCTTTCCTTTTGTCTCATCAGGATTTCCAATGCATGCAATCTAACTTCATCCAATTCTACTAACTCATTCATCATCATCTCCCAATATAATGCAGCTGGAATTTCGTTTTGTCTTTGAATTCGAACTGATTGTAGATGGATTTCTACTGGCAGAACTGCATCATGACCAAATGTGAGTTGGAAAGGCGTGGTGTTAGTAGCTTCTTTAGGAGATGTTCTACAGGCCCATAGTATTTGGTCCAAAGTTTTGTGCCAGTTCCTTGGCTTTTTACCAATATGTTTCTTGATTAATCCTATTATCACTTTATTAGCTGCTTCGACCTGGCCATTCGCTTGAGCATAATATGGCGTTGATGTTAATAATCTAAACCCCATTTATTAAGCAAATTCTTGCATCTTTCTACCGGTAAACACATAACCTTGGTCTGTGGTTATGCTCTCTGGCAATCCGAACCTATAGATAATTTATTTCTGTATAAACTCAATAATAGCCTCTTGATCAGCAACTATTAATGGTATTGCTTCGATCCACTTGGTAAAATAATCTATTCCTACCAAGATATATTTATGTCCTTTAGACGAAGCAGGATTTATTTCTCCTATTAAATCCAATTCCCATCCTCTAAATGGCCATGGTTTAATGATTGAATGCAACTCACTTGCAGGGGCATGTTGAATCCCTGCATGTTTCTTACATTCTTCACAACCTTTAGCAAAGTCTATACAATCTTTGAGCATGCTAGGCCAATACATGCCATATCGAAATAACAGCCATTTCATTTTATGACCTGCTTGATGTGCCCCACATGCCCCATTGTGGACTTCTGACAATGCTAAGTATGCTTCACTTTCTCCTAGGCATTTCAGTAATACGCCTTCTTGGGTCTTTTTGAACAATTCGTTTCCCATGAGGACATATGACAATGCTCTATATTTTATCTTCCTATCAACATTCAGAGTTGGGTTTGTTAAATAACTCATAAGTGGACTTCGCCAATCTGCATCTGATAAAGTGTTTATGGCTAATATTTTGAATCCCTGTTTCTCAGCATAACCCAATTTCATACTCTCTAGATCTGATGGTGTGAATCTAGTATCCATAACTCTACCCCTTAATTCAACTAAATCCTCAAAGTTTCTGGCAGAAACTCTATAACCTGAAGCCAACTGTGCTAAGTCATTTGCTTCTTGGTTTTCTATTCTTGGTATATGTTGAATATCCATGTATTCAAATTTTCTAAGTAGCCTGTTAACTATGACGAAGTATATCATCAGGTTTTCCTTTATGCATTTATACTCCTTTGTTATTTGCTTGACCACTAATTCTGAGTCTCCTTTAATTTCGACTCTAGTTGCCCCCAATTCCAATAAAGCTTCAAGTCCAACAATAAGCGCTTCATACTCAGCTTCGTTGTTCGAGCAACGAGGACCATCTAATTTATACTTGAATTTTGTTGGAATTCCTTCAGGAGAAATTATAAGGACTCCAACACCACTTCCATTCCTGTGGGTCGAACCATCAAAGTATAATTTCCATGGTTGCATTTCAACATAACTCAGGACAGTCTGTTCAACCAATGCATGGTCCACAATGAAATCAGAAATCACTTGGCCTTTCACAGCTTTTAAAGGCATGAAAGTCAAAGAATATTTTGTTAAGGCTAAAGCCCATTTACCAACTCTGCTATGCATTATTGGTTTCAAAAGCATGTGTTTAATGACATCAAAATGAGATGAAACATAAACATCAACAGACTTTATATAATACTTAAGTTTCATACAAGAGAAGTACAAACAGAGACATAGATTTTCTAAATTGCTATATCTAGTCTCTGCATCATTCAATACTCTACTTAAATAGTATATGGCTCTTTCAATGCCATTGCTATCTTCTTGTGCTAACATACTACCTATACTAACTTTAGAGGCAGATATGTACAATCTCATGGGCTTTCCCCATGAAGGTGGAGACAAGATGGGAGGCTGAGAGAGGTATCTTTTTATCTTGTCAAATGCCTCCTGATGGGCTTCGTTCCACTCGAAGGCTTGGCCTTGCTTTAAACGAAGCAACAGAGAGAAAGCTTGGGTTCTTCCACTCAGATTCGAAATGAACCTTCTGAGAAAGTTAATCTTCCCTAGCAAAGATTGCAGCTCCCTTTTTGACGTAGGTGCTTTCGTCTCCATTATGGCTTTGGTTTTGTTTTGGTTGATCTCAATTCCTTTCTTGTGAACCACAAAGCCAAGGAAATCTCCAGCCTGCACAAAAAATGCACATTTAAGGGGATTCATCTTTAAGCCATGTTTTCTCATTCGTTCGAATGATTGGCTCAAATGATGCAAATGGGTTTCTGCAGATATAGATTTGATGACTATATCATCAATATACACCTGCATAAAGGTTTCAATGAAATCATGGAAAATCGAATTCATCGCCCTTTGATAAGTTGCCCCAATGTTTTTTAAACCAAAAGGCATCACCACCCATTCGTAGGTGCCTAAGGCTCCTGGGCAACGAAATGTTGTCTTGGCAACATCTTCTTCAGCAATAAAAATCTGATTATACCCAGAGTATCCATCTAACATACTTAAATATTCGAATCCTGCAGCAGAGTCTACTAAAATTTCTGCCACAGGCATGGAGTACTCATCCTTAGGGGTTGCAGTGTTTAAATCCCTAAAATCTATGCAGATTCTCAAAGAACCATTTTTCTTAATATCAGGTACTATATTTGCTAACCATTTGACATACCTTGTGGTTCTGATGAATCTGCAACGCAGCAACCTTTTGATCTCAGCTTTGATCTTTGTGAGAACCGCTGGTGCGAATCTTCTAGGAGTTTGCTTGATGGGCTTCTTGCCATCCTTGATTGGAAGTCTATGTTCCACTAACTCCCTCTTTAAACCAGGCATTTCGTCATAATCCCACGCGAAGCAATCTTTGTTTTTCTTGAGGACTTCGATCACTTCCTTCTTAAGGCCTGGGCTAAGTTTTGCGCTTATGTAGGTTATTCTTTTCGTGTTTTCATCCCCTAAGTTCACTTCTTCGAGTGGATCCTGCGCCAACATTTTGGCACCTGAGTCTTTGGGGTCCCTCTCGAAGCCTAAGGGTTCTTTATCATAGATGGCGTCCAGCCTTTGATCTATCTCAAGTTCTTTAAAGGGTGAGCCTTTCGAGCTATCCCCATGTATTTCGTTCATCTTTACAGCCAGTTTATTCATTTCAGCCTCTAAGGCCGCCTTTGATTCGTTCTCAGCCATATAGGCCGAAATCCTTTCGAAAAAGGAGGACTCAGTCATGGGTAAGGTTGTCGAATTCCCAGCCTGCTGGCCGTCTTTGTATAGTACTTTCGACCCCTTCATCTTCACTGATTATTCTTCTATCCCAGTATAGGCCATCATGGCGAAGGGTCATATAGTAGTGGGCGTTTCTGGTTTCGTTGATTTCATCATTTGGGACACAAGGAGCAATCTTTGCCAGATGTTTGTCATATATCCTCTTGTCAACTAAGTTGACTGTTGACATGAAGTAACTCTGGTCTGCTTCAATGTTTTCCACGATCCCATCTTCTCTCCATAAAACTAATCGCTGGTGCATTGACGAAGGAACTGCCCCTACGCCATGGATCCACTCCCTTCCCAGCAACAAGTTGTAGTTGGCCTTGGCTTCGATCACCATGAACATGGTGGGCCTACAGCTTGAGCCTATTGTCAGGTCCAATTGAACCACCCCCAGTGTTTGCCTACTTTCCCTTCATAATTGGATAGAACCATGTTATGTGGTTTGATGTCTCCTTCGCGTATTTCTAACCTTTTCAGCATGAAATGGGGTATTAAGTTGACTGCAGCACCCCCATCCACTAGAACCTTATTCACGCCATGGGCACCAACCTTTGCCCGAATAAATAGTGGCTTAAGATGGTTCTTCATAGCTGGTTCTGGATGCTCGAAGAACGCATTCTGCTCCTCGACAGCTCCATTATCCATCGCATAGTAGCACACAGGCCTGTGCTTCATCAGATCTATGGTATCTTCTTCCTCATACTCATCAATTTCAGTTTCCTGTCCAAACTCGCAAGGAAGTACAGATACCACGTTGCAATTGAGATTGAACGAAGACTCCCCCTCTGATTCGAAGTTGTCCGTTATCATATCTTCGTCTTCTTCTGGACCTGGAGTGTATTCCTTTGGTTCACTTGGTTGTACTTCAGAAAAGAGCCTCCTATTAACTGGGGGTTTGTCTTCAGTTTGATTTTTTGTGTGGGTTTGTTGGTGCTTGATTCACCTTGGTTTTTTGTTGAAGTTACCCCTTTATTTGCCACAGCTTCCCTCCCAGCCTTTCGAATCCTCTGTTGCCTTCGTCACTGAGATCTTGACATGGGGTTTCTTCCTTTGTAGTTATCTAATCTCACTTCTTCCCTCTTCGCTATGTTGAATTGCCTTCTATATGTCATAGCATGGCGTGCGTTTCGTTCAGTGTTTCTCCATTTATCTTTGCCTTTGTCATTTCTGACTTGCAGCCATCTGTCTGTTGGCACTTCAGCAGGAATTTTGAACGTCACTCTTCGAGCACCCTTGGGATGAGGACTATCAGGCCTTCGTTGATTGTATTTGCTATCAAAACGTGGGCCCATCTGAACAGTTTCTTGGTGGTTCCAACAAGGGGCGAAGGGGATTGTTTCGAAGGCTCTGGCCATGCTTTGATCATACACAGCGGAACACTTTGGGCATATGAAGCACTTGGTTGCCCCTTTGTAGCAGCGAAACACAAATTCCAGCAAACTCTCTCCAGCCTTAGGATAACACCTGAATAACTGGTTATCCTGGCGCCAGTTGTTGCCAGTTCGCGCCCTTTGTACCCTCTCGAAGTTTGCAGCGATTCTCTAGTTGCAGAGGATGCTGCACCTAGGGCATAATATCATTCATGTATCTCCTTTATGGCACATCATGAGGTAATCCTTGAGACTAGCATCTCCAGCATGATTATCCTCCATTTTATACTTCTCTTTTTCTAAATATCTCTCTACCTCCTCCATCTCAGAGCGAGGTCTCTCCATATCCACCATGTTTACCTCAACATCCTCCCCCTTAGCGTCATCATCTCCCCATCCTGTGGGTTTTATATCTTCAATGTGGACCTTTGAACTCTCTGGGGGAGAATATTTGACCAAGTAGTCAAACTTTCCACTGGGTTCCCCTAGAGTATCCCATATTTCTTTCTAAGGGGAGGTTGGCTTCGTGATTTGGACTTTCTCCAATTCTAGCCTCAGGCCTTCAGTAACCAGTGTCAACTCTTGGTTTTGGTTTTCCTGGCCTTCAGTAGCCTGGATTTCTTTTGCAACAGCTAAAGGTGCTGCTTCAATTGAAATCTCTGGTCGCTTGTGGACGTCTTCAGTGACCCCCTTATTGACTTCGACTATTACCCAACTTCCATTTTCAGTACCTTTCTCTCCTACTGGAGCGTCACTTTGGTCAGCTTCCACCATGTTAATTTCTCCAATGCATGCAGGCTCGGAGTAATTGGTGTCTGCGACGTCCAAAGGATCTTCGTCCACTTTCATTTTTGCTTTATCAGCAAACTTCAGTCTGCCCTCTTTAATTGCATTCTGGATTAGGTCCCTGAAAAGAAAACACTGTGAAGTTTTGTGGCCTAGGAAACTATGATACTTGCAAAATCCTCTTTTCTTTCTTTGATCTAAAGGAGGTATTTTGACATTTGATGGCATGATGAGTTGGCCATCTTTGACAAGTAAATCAAAAATCTCGTCACATTTAGTGACATCGAAGGTATAAACCTTCTTTGGGAATTTGTCACTTTTCTCATTTTCAACAATTTCTTTCCCTTTTGTGGGAACTAATAGTTTGCAGGAGTAAGGTGGTGCCTGTTTTAATTCAGCGAGGTCGATTTCGATCTCTTCGAATTCGAATTCAGGATAATCTTCTGCTTCCTCAGTTCCAACATAGGAGATCCTTTCCTTCTTGTTATTTTTAAAGACTCTGGCCTTTTCGGCCTTTAGCCTTTCGAGTTGTCGAACCCTATCGGCTAATTGAGCCATATCCCTCAAGTATTGAGTGTCTAATTTCTTTCGAATAGAGTAATCCAGGCCGCCAGCAGCCATTTCGACTAACTCATGTTCAGGCACTACTGTAAAGCATCTAGATTTCAAGAGCCTGAATCTATTCAGATAATCATCTATGGGTTCAGTGAACTTCCTCTTGACACTGGCTAGTTCCTTCAGACTTATTTTTGATTGTCCCATGTAGAACTGTTCATGGAATAATCTCTCCAAAAGAGCACAAGTATCAATGGACCCAGGAGGCAAAGTGGTGAACCATGTGAAAGCATTCTTAGTCAGGGAACTTGGGAAATATTTGATCCTGAGGTCTTCATTATTGGCTATATCTCCCGCTTTGGTTAGATACCTGGCTATATGTTCGACTGTTGACTCATTGGTATCCCCAGCAAACTTTGTAAACTTAGGGACTTTATATCCCCTTGGTAAATCAGTGTGCATTATGTAATCTAATATAGGGGAGGCATAATTTGGCCTTCTAATTCCTGTGTTGAGGCCATTCTGGGCCATGATTCTCTCTATCATGGTGGTTAAATTATTTTCTGCCAAGATGTTATCGTTTCGAATTCTATGAACGACTGCATCAGCATCTTGATTTCGACCCACCATGATAACCCCTCTAGGTTGTTCTTCTCGAAACTCTGGGACTTCCAGCCTTTCGACCCTTGCCCCTGGTTCCATAATTTCCCTTTGTGGGCCTTGGATCATTGGGGCTTCTAGCCATTGTGCCCTTGCCCCCAAGTTAACCTCTTCTCTGGATGGTCTATAGGGTGGGTCGTTAGCAACTTGTTCTATAATAGGAACGTTCGCTCGAACTCCCGCCTGATTCTGCCTACGCCTCTCTGGGGGAGCGAAGAAATCTGCTATTCGACTCATGTTATCTATGTTTTCTCTGTTTGTCACAGTCACATTTTGTACTATTGGGGCAAATATCTCCTGCATAGTTTGTGCTAATACTCCTATCATATTATGGTTACTGTCATCCATCAATTGCCTAAAAGCCAACTGATTTTCTGTGGTTAAGATAGGCATTGCACTATAACCCACTGACCCTTGGTTATTTGTCATAAACTGATTTGCCCCAGACCCAGATCCTAATTATGGTGATGAATTCGATGTGGAATTATGTAAGCCTGCCATAAAAGATGTTGGCATTATATAAGAGGAATTTCTGGTTCTATTACCATCGAAACCGGGTGGTCTAGTTAGTGGGGTGGCGAAATGGGTTTGTGTCCCTGATGGTGGGACGAATCCCCCAGGATAACCAATGGTTCCAGTATTTCCTAGGATCGAACTATTAGTTGATATGCCACTTATTCCATTAGTGGCTATATTACTGGTAGAGGATGCAACAGACTGTGCATTCGAAGGGATCACATTAGATGTTCCCATCGAGGCGGACATATTAGTGCCTGTTGTCTGTGGGATATTTTGTTCCCCTTGTTGATTGTCAGAATTAGACATCTTGTTCAAACGTTTTCTTCTGGATAAGGGTTGGTTGCTATTGGTTATTCTACCACTTCTAAGGTTCATAAAACAACAAACTTATCACTCAGAGAGTATTTTTACAATGGTTATGTCTTAACAATTTTTTACTCTGTTCTAAATTCCGTAATGGCCAACGACTCGTCCCACCAGGTGTGTCAATTTGTTTACAGTTATTTCTGGTAAACAACCGCTAGTCCTCCAAACTATCGAATAATCTTAATGACTGTTATTCAATCGCTCTGGTAACTCGCAGGATCGACTAGATTGATCCTAGGATGTATTGGTCATTTGGATAACTCTCATTATAGAACTGGTATTCATGGTTGGTATTTAGAATGTTGTGTAGGTGTTTAACTTACTTCTATTAATCTATTAAAGATCTAAAGGTGTGATCAAGTAAATGCGCGCGAAACTAAATTGCATGAATAAAGTTCAATTGTAAAGACATGTAAAACTGTAGAAAAGATAAGTAAATGACTTCGAAGCATAAAAACATGTAATGTAAAAGATTCTCTGGAATGTAAAGGATTCGAAATATGAAGAAAGCGTTTAAATGCAAGAAAACAGTAAAATGACTTTAAGTGAAAAAAAGTGTTCGAATGATAAAAGCTTGAAGATAAAGGCATGAAATGTGCAAAAGTTTATGAAATGTAAAGTATTTGAAATGGAAAGAAAATATTTAAATGTAAGGCATCAATAAAAAGACTTCGAATGAAAATATTTTAATGCAAAAGCTTTGGAATGGTATTGACATGAAGATAGAGGAAAATACTGGAAATGATAAAGAGTTTCATTAAATCATAAATACTTGGTGTTATTATACGTACATTGCTCGTGTATTCATTTCCCTAGCCATGTGGTATTTTGAATGTTTACTGAGTTTTTTGTACAATAGATATGACACACGAAATCCTAATGCTAAGACTTCTATTTATACTACTTCGACCATAACGGTCTTGCTATAAGATTCTGCCACATTCAGAACATGCAGAGCAATGCCTCTCTCTAGCTTCCACGCGTCTTCGAATGCTCCAGCGCATAGATTTTGAATTTCGAACATCCCGCTTGCATTTGAATTTCAAATGTTTTGGCACTTCTTCGCTTCGAACGCATTTCTTGGACACAACCTTGTTATCATTTCGAGACTTCTTTGAATATATCCTCATAACTGTCACTCGAAGCTCCAAGCTTTGATATGCCCATTCGAAGCACTACTTCTACCATTTCGAAACATGACATCTTGCTTTATTCCAATCGAAACGTCCAATTTGCTTTGATTCTAATAATATCATCAAAATCGTCAGCCAACAGTTCCCCGAAATTTTCCCTCTCATTTATCAAATATTTGCTCACAAGATCTCTCTTGGTTCAAGACTACACAAGGTTTGATCAGCTCAAGACACCTCCTTAAGCACTGATGACTGAAATTAGGGTTTGAGATTGCACAAGGATAATTGAGCTTTTAATGCCTCATATGACTTTCATGGATCATTACGGACCCCCACTATTTCTCATGAGAAGTTTCAAGTCTTGGATCACATTTTTGCTCAGTCAATTGAGCAGTTGACCTAAAAATCAGTTGTATTGGGGAAAAAGTCAAATGTGGCCAACTTACAGTCAAAATTCACAATTTTTGATACATATCAACATTATAAACTCATATGTATCATTTGATAAAGTTTGGACTATAATTCCTCAAGAAATATTATCAAATCATCAAAAGGGCAAAATGGTCAAAATTAGGGTTTTGATTGAGAAAGGGCAATTTCTGATTTTTGACCTAGCAAATGGTTATTTGGTTTGAGGCATTATATCAAGAGTTCAATTGCATCATTTTTACCTAATGGCATGACTCAAAACATTGCTCAAAGATCAATTGATTGATAGTCGATTTTCAGTCAACTGATCAAATGTCAACTTTACACTGAAAAGTCAAACTTTGAATTTTTGGTTAAAATCAAGTGTCAAAGATCACAGTTCATCAAAACATTTCAAAATATGAAAGTTGTTCATCAGGAAATCAAAAAGTCAAGATTTCATTTTGAAAATTCAAAGTTTTCAAACTTAGAAATTTTTCTAAGTGTTGAAAACTTCATATTTTTTCACAACTTTGAGCCAATTTTTCACCATGATGCAAGATGATTCAAAGGAAACTTTCAACATGAAAGTTGTAGATCTCCATGAGATCTAAAACATTGCTTTACATAGTGTCTCCTATAAATGCTTGGATCTCAAGTTATTAATCCATGAAGTCATGGTCATGAAACTAAACACTTAGTGAAAATTTTGCCCTAGTTTATGCAGAATTTTGACTTAACTTCATGGCAATTTTTCATATAGTTCCAAGGGGGATTTACAAAAGTGATTCAAATAGGGGTTGTAGAGCACATTACCAGATTTCCAAAATGTCCAAGAACTCTTTGAGATCATTTTTGAGCAAGGATAATCAAAGAGAGGAAGTTAGGGTTTCAAGCTGAAATTATAGGTCATTTTTTATGAACAAGAATTCAAATCTCAAGCCTATGCTGCATAACCTTGCTTTGCAGGCCTCTAAACCTCAAGACCTCTCCCTAATCATAAGATTACACTTGCTTTTAAGTTATTATCCACTTAATTCAAGCTTTATCCAAGATAATTTTCCATTTATGGAACAAAGTTACCATTGCTATTTTGATAAAGCATTGCTTTTGCAAATGTCAACTCTCCTTGAGCTCCTAACTTGTTGCCTCTATCCATACTCAATATAAATGGTCAGAAGCAAACATGTTTAAAGTGTCTAACCACTCTACATGCTTGTACTTTCTACCTTGAAACCACATTTCTCATTTTTCTTCAAAATCAAGCAACTTAGCCATAACCCTATAAATCAGAAATCCTTTGTGAAAAACCTCTCTAAGCTTTTCCATACATAAACACAATTCATTTACAAGAAAAAACACGCATGCTCAAGCCCTGAAACCCCCTAAAGTACAGAACCACCAAAAACATCTCAAAACTTGCCATTTCTGAGTTTTGAATCCAATCTCTAAATTTGCTTGTGCGTTTCTTGGCCTTTTACTTTCAAAAGCTTCTAAATAACATATACAAATAATTCCAACACCTGCAACACGACTGTAACACCTCCATCACCATCCACCATTTTTAAAAACAACACCTTGCACCTTGACTTCTCTGGAACTCCTTAGCCACTTTCAGCTCAAGCCAAGCATCACATTAGCTTCCTGGGAACTTGAGGAAGCTAACCCAATCACTGGAACTCATCAAAAGCTACTCAAACTCAAAACACGATAAACTCTTGCAAGGTGAGTTTTCTGACTTTTGAACTCTTCATACAAGCATCATTAATGCTTTATTTGTGAACAAGAAATGTAGATATCATTGTCCTGAAGTTAGCCATGTCCTTAGATTTCATTATTGTTGCTTGAGTAGTTAGAATTTTGAGTCAGAACCTTGAAAATATTTAGGTCAGAATTTGGTAGTTTCAAAAATTCTCATTCATCTTTGATTTATAGCTTATGATATTTATATGGTTGGATTCGTATGGAAAAATGGAGCAACTTTAATGTTTGCATTTTCCCTTTTTGTTGAGAAATGGTAAAGATACAGGTGGTCTGGCTGGAGGTTGAAGATGAAGTGTATTCAAGACTTGTTTTGTATTATATATTTATCATTTCAGTTATATTAACGAATGTATAGCCACCCCAGTGATAAGCCAGTGCATTGGTAATCAAGAGGTCATGGGTTCGAACCTCAGCGTGCTACCTTTTGCTTTTTTTCACATTTCTTTACATTTTTTTTATTCTTGCAGCGTCTGGGCCTCCAAATGAGTGGGCCTAACTTTTTTTTCTATTTCTGACCCCCTGCCTTATTGTTCATACCCCTGGCCCATTTATTTTTCTTTGTTATTTTATTTTCTTTCTTTTTCTATTTTATTTTCATTTTATATTTTCATTTTATATTTTCTTTATTATTAATATTATTATTATTAATATTATTATTATTATTATTATTATTATTATTATTATTATTATTATTATAATTTTCATTAATAAAAAATCCAAAAAAATATTTATATTTTATTATTTATATTTATTTAGTTTATTTTCTTCATGAAAACTAAAAGAACAAAAACATTTCCTTTAATAAATTAATTTACTTTTTTTTAATACTTAGATAATTAGTCTTAATTATTATATTATATTATTTTTCTTGTAAATTAAAATAAATTTAGAATTTAGGACTTTTATTTAATTATTTTTATTTACTAGTTTAATTAAATTCACAAAAACCCTAAAAACTTGTTTTCTTTAAATTAATTTATTTTACTAACTTAATCTTAATTTTCTTATTTTTAGTTAATTATTTTATTTTAATTAATTAGGTCAAAAAACCCTTTTCATGAAAACCAAACAAAAATCACATTTCTTTTTACATTTACATTCTTGCATTTTATTTATTCATTTTTGTACATTTATTCAAATTCAATATGGTTGTAGTAAATAATTAGGGTTTTAATTTCTTGCAATTCCCCATTTGTAAATTTGTACACCCCCTCCCCTAAATGATGAAATAGTTTAGTATTTTTATTTTCCGCAATTTAAATGCTTTATATACAAATGCTAGTAACTAGGGTTTGTATGGAAAGAGTAAAACCAACAAATAGAAAACCCTAATTCAAACAAATCAAGCATGAAATACAATACACTTGCACACTTACACCCTTAAGGTAAATCTACTTTGTTGCCTTATGAAAATGGCCATATTATGCATGTGAGGTATCTTAGCAAAAACAAATAAAATACAAGATCATAGTCCCTCGATGACGCTATCCATGTTGCCTTTCAAAATGATCTTAGTCCCTAAAGAAAATGCTAAGATATCTTACAACATTGCTAATCATGGTTATACGACGACCCTTGCCCATCCCTTTTACATCCAAAGATAGGGTTACTTACCAAATCAATGGTAAGATAACAATGTCAAAGGAAAGAGGAAATAAACATGAAATAATTTTGAGTAGGTAGATTTTCCTAGTTGCTTTCTCAATTTCAAAATAAAAACATCCTTGCTATTTTCAAAATAAACACCAACACTTTCAAAAGCATCTTTCAAACTTGAAAACATTTTCAAAAGATCAAACATTTTGCATACATTCTTACGAACTAGAATCATTACAAAGTTTGCCTAAACGATGACACCTTTTCAAAATACTTTCAAAAACGACACAAAGCACATTTTCAAACAAAAGCAAGTGATCTAGCAAGTAACTAAGAGCCCATGGAAAACCAGGGATGAAAAGGGTGCTAATACCTTCCCTTTTCATAATCTACCCCCCGAACTCAAGAAAACATCTCAAAGGTCTTTCCTGTTCTTTTCAGTCTTTCCTTTTGGATAAAAGAAAAGTCGGCGGTGACTCTTGCTGACCGCAACATTTGCGATCAAACGCAAAACAACCAAGTCAGTTCTCCCACCGTGTTACAGAACTGGCGAATCTGCTGGGGAAAATTTTAAAAGTGGGGTTACCTTAGGGTTATATCACATTTACTTGCTTTCATTGTTTGACTTGTATGCTTTACATTTTGGTTCTTTATTTAGGTTTTAATCATCTACCCGGATTTGGGATACCTTATAGGTAAGTAGCAATACGTTATGGAAATTATGCGGGGTATATTGACATGGTCTAAGCAATAGCTACGTTAGTGTGACATATTTGTGGGTACCGGTAGCCCTTTAGTAGTCAAGGAGAATACGGGGCCGCTGAGTGATGTCATGAAGCACTAACTAACTTCTAGAACCTTTACTTGACCAACTTGGCCATTAGGACGTAGTGAGATGACCGGCTTTTGGTGCAGTACGAAGTTGGTAGATACTCGATACTACACTCATTGAGGTTTGGTTTTTTGGGATATTCCGGTCGCCATTAAAGAGGCTTGCGCTAAAACAATGCCCGAGGAAATAAACCAGTGATATTGAGCTCCTTTAGAACCCGACTACTATTGCTAGGACAGGTTTGAGCCAACTAAACTTCAAGAGGGTACTTATCTATAAGACTCCATGCAAGCCTAAACCTAAGGACTTGTTTATTTTTCTTGTATATATCTACTTGAACATAACATCATAAACATCATAACATCATACTCATACTCACTAACCATTTCAAGGATTTTTGGGATTTATCTTTGTTCTGTTTTGTAGGACATGGATTCTATTCGCAGGAAAACCATTCAAGTCAATCTTGTAAGGATCCCTCCTCAACTTAAAGAGCTAGCATCAAGGGTTCCTAAAAACTCTCTATTTACCAAAAGACATGGTCGTCTCCTAAACTTGGTTACCTCCAACACTGATGAGGACATGGTAAAGGTGCTCTTCTAGTTCTTTGATCCTCTACACCATTGCTTCACATTTCCCGATTATCAACTTGTGCCAACTTTGGAAGAATTCTCCCAACTCTTGAGGATTCTCATTCTCAATCAACTACCTTTCAACAGTATGGAAAGAGATCCAAAGCCAGAAGAGATTGCTCAGGCCCTACACTTTCAACCATCTGATGTCACAACTAATTGGAAAACAAGGAGTGGTGTCGAAGGTTTCTTAGCCAAGTTCTTGTTTGAGAAAGTCCAAGGTTTCTTAGCCAAGTTCTTGTTTTAGAAAGCCCAAAACTGTTGGAATTCCTTGGACTTGAAAGCTTTTGAGGAAATTGTGGCTCTCCTCATCTATGAGATGGTTTGTTTCCAATCCCTGACCAACTCATAGATATAAACGCCGTCAAAATCTTCATGTCTCGTAACCCGATGCCTACTTTGTTAGGGGATATCCTACATTCTTTTCACACTCGCACTATGAGGAAAAGAGGTATCCTTATGTGTTGTACTCCTCTTTTGGCAAGATGGTTTATTTCGCATCTTCCCCAATCTGTATTGAAGAACGAGCAAGGTTCAAGGTGGTCACATAGGTTGATGACGCTCAAACATTCAGACATTCATTGGTGTTCCCGATCTATAGAGAATGTTACTATCGTCGACCGTTGTTGAGAATTCCCTAATGTCCCCTTACTTGGAATTAGAGGAGGTATCACCTATAACCGCTGCTTAGTCTTAAGACAGTTTGGTTACGCTCGAAGGGATGGCCTACATGAGATGCTTATTCAAGGGTTGGTATTTTACTACGAGAATGACGATCAAGGTCGCCGCCAGATGTTTATCCGAGCTTGGAGGATGTTAAACAAGGTAGATAACAAGACATTGGGGCATAAGAATTTCATCCTTCTTGAGCCTTACCTCAAATGGGTACGAGCTCGTTCTCAAAGTCTTGTGATGCCTTACCCCTCAATTTTCCCGGTTATCATAGAGCCTGTTGTGGAAGGAGATGTCCAATACACTATCCTGCATCCTGACATGCCCACCTCTCTCGAAGACTTGCAAAGGGATTGGATACAGCTTAAGGGGGATCGGGACACCTTCTAGGCCCAATTCTACGCCAGCGAGAAGAAGGTTCTGGAACTCACCAAACAACTTCATGAGGAGTGGAGCCTGAATGCCTACATCGCACCAAAGAGGATGCGTACAACTTTTTTATCTTAGAGTTTTTGTATTTCTTTGTAAGCCCAAAAGAGGCATGACGTACTCAAACTTTGATTTATTAATATGACGTGTGTTCCTTTTTTGTCTAAAGAAAATTTAAATCTATAATTTACTTGAAATCATTGCATATGCATGTCCATTCATCATCACATAAACAGGTTTCTTACCACATGTATCCTTATCTTTCTATTGTTTATTTCAGTAAGATAGATCTCGAGCAGACAGTAAAAGATCTCCAGGCGCAAAATTCTCAGTTTCAACCGATGCTCTTGACTTTAGCCAAAGGACAAGAGGATGTGAAAAAATTATTGATCGAAGAAAAGAAGAAGAAAGAAAAGAAAGCAACCGGTGTTATGAATCTAGGAAGAAGGTTCCCAGGGCCAGCCAGGCGGACCTTAGACTTTGCAACATCATCTGGTGAAAAGGATAATTAAGAAGGAAAAGGCAAGGAAGTGACTGCCCAGCCAAAATCTGAAGAGGAAGAAGAGGATTACTCTGAGGAGCAATACCCTCTGGCTGACGACAAATACAAACATCTGGAAGAACATCTAAGTGCAATGGAGATTCAGAAAGTGCCCGTGCTGGACCTTGAAGAGTTGGGTTTGGTGTCTGGGATTTTTATTCCACCAAAGTTCAAGGCGCTAGTGTTTTCTAAGTACGACGGGGTTTCGTGTCCCAAGATGCACCTCCTATCTTATGTGAGGAAGATACAACCTCACACTGCTGACAGAGATTTGTGGGTCCACTTCTTTCAGGATAGTTTATCCGAGACTCAGCTTGATTGGTTCTATCAACTAGAGAGGGCCAATATCCATAATTGGGAAGACCTTGCCGCTGCTTTTTATAAACAGTATCAATACAACACAGACCTTGCTCCCACTCGTATTCAACTCCAGAGTATGGCTATGGTTTCAAGTGAAGGTTTCAAAGACTACGCTCAGAAATGGAGGAACTTAGCAGGAAGAGTCCAGCCTCCCCTGTCTGACAGAGAGCTAGTAGACATGTTTCTGGGTACCCTGTCCGGTCCTTTCTTTAATCATCTAATTGGAAGCTCCTCAGCAGGCTTCACTGAATTAATCTTGACAGGGGAAAGAGTGGAAGCTGGGATTAAGAGTGGGAAGATCCAAAAGGATGCATCCTCCAGTGTAGTGAGAAAACCATTTATTGGGAAGAAAGAAGTTGGTGTTGTGTATCCTCAAAGGAATCATGATAGAACTGAACATTGTCCAATGGTGGGGGCTGTCATGATCCCAAAGCCTGCACCTACTCAACAAAGGAATAACCAGCCTAGAACGGAAAGACCAGTAAGACAATTTACCCGGATAAATATGACATTGTCTCAAGTCCTGCCACATTTATTGAGATCTAATCTAGTAACTTTGAAAGAAGCCCCGAAGAATCCAAACACAGCTTCTCTTCATTACCACCCTAATGCTCGTTGTGCTTACCATTCAGAAAGTCCAGGCCATGATGCCAACAACTGCTGAGCTTTGAAAAACAAGGTGCAAGACCTTCTCAAAGCAAAAGAAATTGAATTTGATGCTCTTGAGATCCCAAATGTTATCACCGCTCATATGCCCAAGCATGGTCGTGATGTTAACGCTGTTGAAGATGATATGTTTGTTACTGATGTTGATGAACTTGTTACTCCTCTCCTGACTGTCAAGAGGAACCTGTTGAAGACCGGTTTATTTCTGGGATGTGACGAAAGCTGCCATCTCTGTTTATCCCTACCAACTAGTTGTCATTTATTGAAAGCAGGTGTCCAACGCCTAATCGATGACAAGGATATTTTGTTTGAAAAGACTCTCGTTCTAACCATTTCTTACAAGGATGTTTCAATAGTAACCATTTCCGCCATTCCTTCCAGGGTGTCCACCAAAAGACCCGTTAGGATTACATCAGTTCTTAAGGTGACTCCACTGATCATTACTATGCCAGGGCCGATCCCGTACTCCTCAGATAAAACTGTCCCATGGAACTATGGGGGCGGTGTCTATTATCACGACTTCAAATAGGATTGGATGGCTAATGAAGACTCGATTTTTGAGAAGGATGACCCCGACATTAGAAACATTGCAGGAACCAGCAAAATAACCCGAAGTGGAAGAGTATTCTCCCTAGAGATTTCTCTTCTGAAAACTGTTATCGGTCCTGCGATAATCCCCACTTTTGTTCCTGTTGACACTACTACTACAATACGTATAGTTACCCCTACTAAAACCCCTACCATAGAGTTGAATGAGACTCAGGGCAAAGGAATTCTGGTTGAGCCTGTCCGAATGAAGGCGCAATAAGTATCTATCCCAGAAGCCTCCAAAAAGGAGATGGAATAAATTCTGAAAATTATAAAAGAGAAGCGACTACAACATAGTCGAACAGCTAGGGCAAACTCCGTCAAAGATTTCTATGTTGGCTTTACTGTTGTGTTTCGAGGCTCATGTGAAGGCCTTGGTGAAATTTCTTAAAACTGCCCATGTACCACAAGAAACTTCTGCTGACCAGTTCCAAGACTATGTGGCCAGTTTGACCGCTGACAACAATTTAGGCTTTTCTGATGCTGACCTAACACCTAGAGGGAGGAAACACAACAAGGCGTTGCATGTCTCTGTCGAATGCAGGGGCACAACTTTGGCCCATGTCCTGTTTATACTGGTTCGTCTTTGAATATGTTGCCTAAGAAGGCTCTTAATAGACTCGACTATGAAGGTCTGACCTTAAAACCCAACAACATAGTGGTAAGGGCCTTCGACGATTCAAAGAGAATGGTGCATGGGGAGGTGGACATCCCCATAAAAGTTGGAACTCAAACCTTTGATTCAACTTTCTACGTGATGGACATTCGCCCCTTCTAATCCTGTTTGTTGGGCCGACCATGGATTCATGACGCTGGTGCCATCACCTCTACATTACATCAAATGCTGAAATACCCAACCAAGGGAAAATCATTATTGTCCATGGAGAAAAGGAATATATGGTCAGCCACTTAAACTCCTTCAAATACGTGGAATTTGATGGTGAATTCATTGAAAATCTGTTTCAGCATTTCGAGGAAGTCCCACAAACATTGGCAGCTACCAAGACTGTTTCCCAAGTCCCAAAGATTACAAGACCTCTGCTAAAGATGTCTTCTCTGAAAGATGCCAAGGCAGTGATCGAAGAAGGTGGGTGTACTATTTTGGGCTAACTCCCGGATATCCCTTACAAATCTGAAAAATTTGGTTTGGGTTTCACTTCAGGAGCCCAGATAGTTATTCGTCGTGCTCGTGCTGGGGGACCACCTTTGAAGATTAGCAACCACGGAGTCAACATAGTGGGGGACATTGATGATAGCTGCGACCTGGAGGAATGGATTTTCCCAACTATCAACGGAGGACTCACCAACTGGGAAGCCAAGGATTGTGTCCCAATTACTTTTATCCAACAATAATTGTCTTTAAATTTTTGTCGGATTTGTAATAATTAAACAATTCAGACTTTTAAAAAACCCTGTGTCTTACCCAAGACACAATACACCATTTGTAAGGGTTGTTACCTCATTTTCATATGTCATCAATGAATCATGGACGTTTTTGCATACAATCTTTGTGCTCTTTGTCTTTATTTTTCTACATTTTTATATTTTTCAAAGATAGCTATACTCTTACACACACTCACATTGAAAATGCATATCTACATCCACTCAGGATCCCATGGGTAACAATTCTGCTATGGCCTTTTGTGACTCTAAAAATCTAATATACCAAGCCAAAGACGAAGGTGAGGAAGATTGTGAAGTGCCAGGGGAACTACCCAGGTTACTACAATAGGAAGAAAGGACCATACAGTCCCACGAAGAACCAGTGGACACAGTTAACTTAGGTACCGAAGAGGACAACAAAGATGTCAAGGTGGGTGCCAATCTGGAATCTAGTGTCAAGAAGCGCTTAATCCAGTTACTACATGACTATGTTGAAGTCTTTTCTTGGTCGTACAAAGACATTCCAGGACTTGACGTTGATATCATGGTCCATCATCTACCGACAAAAGAAGACTGCCCTCCGGTAAAACAGAAAGTCTATCGCATGCGGCCAAACATGTCAGAGAAGATCAAGACTAAGGTCAAGAAACAATTTAATGCCAGATTCTTAGCCATTACCTCCTATCCACAATGGGTCGCCAATGTTGTTCCAGTGCCTAAAAAGCACGGAAAAGTATGCATGTGCATGGACTACCGAGATTTGAATAGGGCAAGCTCTAAGGATGATTTCCCACTTCCTCATATCAATATTTTGGTTGACAATACCGCACATCATAAAGTGTTCTCATTTATGGATGGTTTCTCAGGATAAAATAAAATCAAAATGGCCCCTGAGGATATGGAGAAAACGACCTTCGTCATACAGTGTGGCACATTCTGTTACAAGGTTATGCCATTCGGGTTGAAAAATGCTGGGGAAACTTATCAGCGCGCCATGATAGCTCTATTTCACGATATGATCCATCACAAAATAGAGGTCTATGTGGATGACATGATAGCCAGATCTCAAATTGAAGAGGAACATCTTGACCATTTGCAGAAACTATTTGAGAGACTAAAGAAATACAAGCTGAGGTTGAACCTTAATAAATGCACATTTGGGGTGAGGTCCGGTAAACTCCTAGGCTTCGTCGTCAGTGGTAAAGGTATCGAAGTGGACCCTGCCAAGGTAAAAGCAATATAAGAATGTCTTGCTCCTCGCACCGAGAAGGAAGTCAGAGGATTCTTAGGACGGCTTAATTACATCGCCGGATTCATTTATCACCTAGCTGCTACTTGTGAACCAATCTTCAAATTACTGAAGAAATATCAAGTAGTCAAATGGAATGATGAATGCCAAGTTTCCTTTAACAAGATCAAAGAGTACCTACAAGAGCCTCCTGTTTTGATGCCACCAGTCGAGGGAAGACCTTTAATCATGTATCTAATTGTCTTGGAAAATTTAATGGGGTGTGTGCTGGGGCAGCATGACGAGTCTGGCCGAAAAGAGCTTGCAATTTACTACCTGAGCAAAAAGTATACCGACTGTGAAACAAGATATTCACTACTCGAGAAAACTTTCTGCATTCTGGTATGGTCTGCTCGCCGGCTAAGACAATATATGTTGACCCATACTACCTTGTTGATATCCAAGATGGATCCAATAAAATACATATTCGAGAAGCCTGCCCTCTTTGGGAGAATAGTAAGATGGAAGATGATCTTGACTGAATACGAAATTCAGTACATTACCCAAAAAGCAATAAAGGGCAGTGTGCTAGCCGATCACCTTGCTCATCAGGCTGTGGATGACTACCAGTCCATGAAATTCGACCTCCCAGATGAAGACATCATGATGGTAAACAACTGTGAAGAACTTAGACCATATGACAGACCTGGAAAAGGATCCCGATGGACCTTGGTTTTTGATGGGGCGTCCAACGCATTCGGAAATGGCATAGGTACTGTAATCATATCCCCTGAAGGATATCATACTCTATTTACCGCAAGACTTTGCTTAAATTGTACTAATAATATGGCAGAATACGAAGCGTGTATTTTTGGTCTCAAAGTTGCCATAGATTTGGGAATCAAGTCCTTAAGTGTGTTCAGAGATTCAGCCTTAGTCATCAGTCATATCAAAGGAGAATGGGATACGAAACACCTTAACCTCATCCCCTACAAAGAACATGTGTTGACATTAATCCCACATTTCGAGGAAATTACCTTTGAGCATTTTCCACGAGAGGAAAATCAGCTAGCAGACGCGCTAGCCACCATGTCATCCATGTTTAAACTCAAGTGGGGTAACGAGGTTCCCCAGATCACCATTGAACGGATGGACGAACCAGCTTACTATCACGAGATCAATACTAAAGAAGTAGTGGACCAACCTTGGTTTTATGAAGTCAAGAGGTATCTCGAGGCTCAAGAGTATCCGGAAGGAGCTTCAGTCAATGATAAGAAGTTCTTAAGGAGATTCGCTGCTAAGTTTTTCCTCAGTAATTGAATTCTCTACAAGTGCAACCACGACTCTGTTTTGCTTCGTTGCATAGACAAGGTTGAGGCAGAAAAGATCATGGTTGATCTACATGAAGGCACTTTTGGTACCCATTCTAGTGGGCACACGATGGCTAAAAAGATCCTACAGGCAGGGTATTACTGGTCTACCATGGAAGAAGATTTCTATCAGCATTCATGAACCTACCACAAGTGTCAGATTTATGCTGACAAAGTGCATGTGCCTCTAGTTCCTTTAAATGTCCTGACTGCTCCCTGGCCATTCGCGATGTGGGGCATCGATATGATTGGAGAAATCAAACCTATGGCTTCTAATGGAAACGGCTTCATCTTGGTGGCCATTGACTATTTCACGAAGTGGGTCGAGGCAGCTTCTTTCACTTCCATTACCAAGAATGTTGTGGCCCGGTTCATCAAACAGAATCTCATTTGTCAGTACGGTATCCCAAAGAGAATCATCACAGACAATGGTATGAATCTTAACATTACTATGATCACTGCACTATGCGCGCAATTCAAGACCTAGCACCATAATTCTTCTCCTTAACGGCCAAAGATGAATGGTGTTGTCGAAGCCGCAAATAAGAACATCAAGAAGATCATACAAAAAATGACAGTAACCTACAAGGACTGGCATGAGGGGAAACTCCATTCTCCTTGGTATACGACATGGAAGTTATTATATCAATCGAAGTCCAAATACCTTCTCTGAGAATCATAAAGGATGCCGGGCTGATTGAAGATGATTGGATCCAAACTCGGCTTTACCAGTTAAACCTAATTGACCAGTTTGACCAGTTACACATTCTTAAGATCATCATGGAAAAAGAATGGGCTCAAAGTGATAAAAATTGACCAAGTTATATCCATTTGAAGTCACATATGGAAAATTGGGGATTCATCTGGATGACTTGTAATCTTTCTTCTTCAACAAGTTCCTCTGTTGTACCCCAAAATTTTCCCTCCCATTTTCTTCAAGATTTGCTAAGAGCATGCTTTAAAATCTCCCCAAAGGTTGCACAGTCCAATGGCCTCCTAACAGTCAAAATTAGGGTTTTGGTTCTGGCAAAGAAATTGAAGTTTCCAAGGGTCCAAACAAGTCCCACATGCCTACAAACATGGTCAAGCATCCATATGCTAAGTTTCAAGACTCACAGCACAAAATTGCACAGTCAAAAACCCTAATTGCTCAACAGTCAACTGCAGGGGCAAAATGGTCATTTGACAGTCAAAAGTCAATATTTTTGGTCAACATCTTATTTTGAAGCCACAAACATCATTTGATCAATTCTTGATCATGATTCTCAAAGCATGGCTCAAAAAGTCTCAAGATGCAAAAGTTTCTATATTTGGACAGTTGAAAAAGTCAACTGCAAATTGACCAGGGCATAACTTCCACATGGTTTATCAGAAAAATTCCATCCAAAGCTCATTTTGAAGAGAATGACATTTCCTACAATTCATCTTCACACTTCAAGTCCAAGAAATGCTCTCACAAAAAGTTATCAATCTCAACATTATAGGTCATTTTCAAAAGTCAACAAAAAGGCACTTTAAGTCAAAGACCATAACGTGAGATTGGTAAATCAAAATGACATGGGACCAAAGACATTGGTTAGAGGACTTCAAGACCTTTCCAAAATGTCCAAGAACATGATCAAAGCTTAAAAATTGAGCAAGATATGCCTTGTGGAAGTTGGGGAATTTTTGGGAATTTTGAAAAGTCAACTTTGCTTCAAATGCCTCAAAATTGCTAATGGGCCACAATTTCTTCCAAGAATCATCACCCAAAAGCTATGAACGACCCATTGACCCAAAGGGGAGTTATTTTATTATTTTTAATTAATTAATTGAGTTTATTATCCTATTAATTCATTTAATTAAAATTAAATATAAGAAAAATACTAAAATATGTTTTCCAAATCTTTTTATGCAGCATATTCACTCTTTATGACCTAAATATTTCGTGCACATGCTCAAGAGGCAAGATCTTCCAAAATAGGCAAGTTCCATGGCAACAAAAGATTGAAAAAGATGCTTGAAAATCAAATATTGAAAGGCATTAAAACATGGATCATGGGCTTTATTTTTGACCTAGAATGATTCCTCATATATGCACAAACAAAACCCAATGCATAACAAGACAAATAATAACTGAAAATGACACACAATTCACACACCACTTCTAGGGTACGCCTCACTGTTGCCTTGCCCCTGGAAACGTGGTCGTCGAGTATAGGACGTCTTAGTAAGTCCTTATGTCCATTGATCTAGTTGCCTCGAAACGGTTGCCTCGGAACAGTTGCCTCGAAACGGTTGCCTCAGAATTAAAAAGGATCAATGGCATAAGGGTAGCTTCTAAGGTGTCCTACTGTTTCTCTGGTGACCACACTGTCCCTAAAAAACGAATTGACCCGAACACCTCCAACGGTGGTGCTACCTACCTCTCAATGGGGGGATGGCGTTACCTTAAGGACATTAACACAGCCTAATTCCTTAGGGTAGGTAGATGACTCGTAGATACTTGCTCTAACTCAAAACAAATCAAAAACTTCTTTTCACACCGACACTTTTCAAAAAGCTTTCAAAAACAACTTTTCAAACACTCTTGAGGACTGATACAAGAGTCGAACTGAAATTTTAAACGAAACTTTTTCAAACCCACTCACAAATTGAAAAGCAAACACTTTTGAAAACACAATGAGCAAGTATCTAAGAGCCCATGGATAACCATGGATAGAAAGGGTGCTAACACCTTCCCTTTCTATAAATCTACCTCCCGAACCGAGAGCTAATCTCAAAAAGGAATTTTTCTGTGCTTTTGTCCTTTCCATGTTGGAGAAAATAAAAGACGGTGGCGACTCTTGCTTCCGCGACATTTCGCGAACCAGCGTTAAACAGTCAGTTCCAGATCCACCGATCACAGAACTGGCGACTCTGCTGGGGAATAACTTTAAAGTGAGGTGTACCTTAGGACTAAGATCACTTGTGTTTTCAATTGTCTGAATTGTTTGCTTTAAATTGTGGGCCTGTCTTGGGAGTTACATAGATCCTAACCCGGATCTGGGGATACCCTGTTAGGTAGCATAAGCTGTGAGGGACCTGTCCGGCGTAGACCGACATGGGTGAAGCAGTGGCTACGTTGGTGTGGCACCTTGGTCTGTACCGATATCCCTTGTGTCTCAACGAGGAGAATATGGGTCTCCTGGGGAGTCATTAAGCACCAACCGACCTTAGAACCTTAAATGACCCAACTTGGCCAATAGAACAGTAGCAGTATGCTATGCCCATTGAGGCTAAACTCTCGTGATGGTTCTGGCTGCAAGAAAAGATTGCGATGCTGAAGTTATGACCGATTGAGGGTAGTCAGTGATATTGGGATCCTCTAGAACCCGGTTACTTCTGATAGGACAGGTCTGAACCAACAAACTGAAAGAGGGTAATACCTAAACCTCATGCTGGCCTAAACTCTAAGGGCTTGTCTTGTGTGACTTGTGTGCCTTATCATGTTTGCCTTTGAAAATATTTGTGGTGTGCTTTATCATAACATCATACCATCATAACATTGCATGCATCCTGCATAAGGACTGACCATTTCAAAGACAAGAGGGTTTCACCTTTGCTCTGTTTTGTAGGACATCATGATGCCTATGCGAAGGAATACTATTCGGTTCAACTTTGTTCACCCACCTGAGTTGCTTGAAGAGTTGGTTAGTAGAATTCCAAATACTACTTCCTTCATCCAGAGGCATGGTTCTCTTCTCAGTTTAGTCACTGCAAAGCGGGGTCAACAATTGATGAGTGTCCTGACCCAGTTCTATGACCCTCTGTACCAGTGCTTCACCTTTCAAGACTTTCAGCTGGTCCCTACCCTGGAAGAGTTCTCTGATTTGCTTGGCATCCCTATCTTGGATCAGACTCCCTACACTGGTTGGGAAAAGACCCTCAGGCTTGAGGAGGTTGCTGAAGCTCTCCCCTTGACCCACCAAGAAGTAATGGACAACTGGGTGACTAGAAGCGGAGTTAAGGGTTTCTTGGCCAAGTTTCTGGTTGGTAAAGCTAACAATTTCTGGAATGACTTGGACTTTAGGGCATATGAAGACATCCTGGCTCTCTTGATCTATGGTCTAGTTTTGTTTCCTAATCCTGATAACTTCATTAACGTCACTGCCATAAGGATCTTCATGTCTCGGAATTCGGTGCCCACTCTCTTGGGTGATATCCTGCAACAACTTTATGCTCGTACTGCCCGAAGACGAGGAACTCTGTGGTGTTGCATCCCTCTGTTGGTGAGGTGGTTTATTTCGCACCTCCCTAAGTTCGTGCTGAAGAACCAAGAAGGAAGAGGTTGGGCTCATAAGTTAATGTCTCTCACTGATAAGGACATCATTTGGACCCTCAGAGGTTTGGATGAGATAGCTGTTATTGATCGTTGCGGAGAATACCCTAATGTTCCTTTGATTGGTACTCAAGGAGGAACCTCTTACAATCCATGTCTAGCTCTCCGTCAGTTTGGAAGGGCCAGAAGGGCAGGGCCTCATGAGATATTGGTGCCTCACATCAGTTTTGAGTTTCAGGTGGATAGTGACGAGTTGCGTCGTAGGTTCATCAAGGCTTGGGACAGAGTTCATAAAGCTGACCCACAAGAGTTGGGGCCAAATACTTCTCTACCTATGGAAGCCTACTACAAATGGGTTCGCATCCGTGCTCAGAAGTTAGGTATGCCATACGAAGCTGTCAGACCCGTCATTCTTCAGTATCCTGACAAAGATGGGGCTCCTCCAACTATCCTCCCTCCTCAGATGCCTACTGATTATGAGACATTAAAGAGGTCTTGGTCGCAACTGCGAGAAGAACGAGATTCTTATCGGGAAAAGTTCAACGAGCAGGAATTGAAGATTCAGAAGCTGACAAAGCAGTTGGAGAATGAGCGAGCTCTGAATGACTACATCCGTACTGAGAAGATGAGACCCTGGGATCAATGATGAGCTTTGGATGTTCTTTTACAGTTTTATTTCCCTTTTCAGTATTTCCATTTTTATGTAACGCCTAAGGGCAATCTGTTGAACAATTAAATTGCAAAGTTGACTCTAATGAAGTGTGTTCCTTTTTGTTTACAAAGTTGATTCCCGATTGTCTTTGAAAACATAAATCATACGCATTCCATTCATCATGTGTATAGAAGGTATTCTTCTTTTCAGGTTGCTTACTGTTCTTCACTGTTTATTTCAGCATCATGAACCCTGAATCCTCTACCGAGATGTCTATCAAGGCCCTTCAGGCGTAGAACGCACAGTTTCAGGAGCTGATCATGGGTTTAGCTCAAGGTCAAGAAGAGCTTAAGGCTTTGCTCCTGAAGAAGGAGAAGAAGAAGAAGAGAACTGTTCTTTTCAATTCGGGCCGGAGGTTTGGCAACACTCTGCAGAATGAGGAAGCTGGTTCGTCTGTAGGCAAAGACAGTCCCCAGGGGGGAAAGGCTCCAAGTCCGGTAGTCTCTAACAATGAGACTGATTTTAATGAGGAATAGTATCCTCCGGCTGAAGACCGATACAAGCAGTTGGAAGACAGACTGAATGCCATGGAAATTCAATAAGCGCTTGGGCTGGATTTCGGAGACTTGGGTTTATCTACTGGTGTGATCATCCCTCACAAGTTTAAAGCACCATCTTTCACCAAGTATGATGGGGCGTCTTGCCCTAAGCTACACCTCAGATCTTATGTGCGGAAGATTCAGCCGTTCACAGTGGACAAGAACTTGTGGATCCACTTCTTCCAAGAGAGTCTTTCAGGGACTCATCTCGAATGGTTCTATCAGCTGGATGGGACCAAAGTTCGTAACTGGGAGGAGTTGGCTACTGCTTTTTACAAGCAATATCAATATAATTCCGACCTTGCTCCTACACGTACCCAACTCCAAGGTATGTCGCTAGGATCAGGCGAAGGTTTTAAAGAGTATGCACAGAAGTGGACGGATCTGGCTGGCAGGGTGCAGCCTCCGTTAATAGACCGGGAGTTGGTAGATATGTTCTTGGGGACCCTCTCCGGGCCATTTTTCAATCATCTTATTGGCAATTCATCTGCAGGGTTCACTGATCTTATTCTGACTGGGGAAAGAATAGAGGCTGGAATGAAGTCCAGAAAGATTTAGAAAGGTGCATCTGCAAATGCTGAGAAGAAGCCCTTCAAAAAGGAGGCCAGTGTTGTGTATGGGCCTAGGAGGCAAGATAAACCAGAGCGCCGCCAATCTGTCAACGCGGTGGTGATTGCTAAACCTGCTGCCGCTCCTCGGCAAACCAATCAACAAAGGGCTGAGAGACCTAGAAGAGAATTTACCCGGCTGAGTATGACCCTATCACAAATCCTGCCGCAACTGCTATCAACCAACTTGGTGACTGTCAGAGAGGCTCTAAAGGTCGTGAATACTGCCTCTCCCAAGTATAATCCAAATGCCCGCTGTGCTTATCACTTCGATAGCCCGGGGCATTCTACTGATGATTGTTGGGCCTTAAGGAATAAGGTTCAAGACCTTATTGACGCGAAGGAGATACAATTTGAAGCGCCTGAGAGGCCAAATGTGGTGACTGCTCCTATGCCCCAGCATGGAGTAAATGCTGTTGATGAAGATTTGTATGCCGTTTCTGTGAATGATATAGCTACTCCTATATTGACTGTTAAAAGGAACCTGCTGCTAGCCGGTTTATTTCTGGGTTGTGGCGAGGGTTGCCTTTTGTGTGCTGTTTCCCTTACTGGTTGTCCGTTGCTGAAGTTAGGCATCCAAAGCCTGATGGATAGCAAGGAAATTATGTTCAAGAAGACCGCTGTTCCTTTTGTTCCTGTGGAAGAAGTATCTGTCGTTAGCATTTTCAATAATCCGATCAAGGCTCCCCCGAGGAAGCCAGTTAAAATAATGACCGTCGCACCCATTATTATTACTGTTCCGGGGCCCCTCCCCTATGAATCTGATAAGGCTGTCCCATGGCATTATGGGGCAGATGTATATGTACATGGTATAAAGCAAGAATTCAACACTGGTACCAGCATCAGCAATATCACTGGTTCAGCCAAAGTAACCCGCAGTGGCAGGCTCTTCTCGCCTGACATTGCGCCACCAACTATTCGAAGACCTCTCATAATAACGCCTGCAAGTGCACCTGTTACTACTTCTGATCCAATTGCTTCCCCTGCTGCCGAGTCATCTAATGCTCGGGGCAAAGGGATTGATGATGAGTCTGCCCGGATGGAGGCACCAAAATCTGTGAATGTTGAAGCCACCCATCAAGAGATGGAGGAAATTCTTAAAATAATCAAGAAGAGAGACTTCAATGTCGTTGAACAGCTGGGGCATACACCCTCCAAGATCTCTATGCTCTCCTTGCTGCTGTGCTCAGAGGCCCATGCTAAGGCCCTAATTTCATTTCTAAAGACGGCCCATGTGCCACAAGAGACATCTGCAGACCAATTTACTGATTGCGTAGCCAATTTGACAGCTGACATTGGTTTGGGTTTCTCGGATGCTGACCTTACTGCCAAGGGAAAGAACCACAATGATGCCCTGCATGTCTCTATAGAATGTAGGGGCACTACTCTTGCGCACGTGTTGGTGGATACCGGTTCTTCCCTGAATGTGTTGCCCAAGAAGGCCTTAGACCGGTTAGATTGTGAGGGCCTGGAGCTGAAACCTAGCAACATCATTGTCAGAGCCTTTGACGGTTCTAAGAGGATAGTTCATGGAGAGGTAGACATTCCTATTCGTGTGGGTTCTCAAGTATTTGACTCAACTTTCTATGTGATGGATATTCGTCCATCTTATTCCTGTTTACTGGGTCGACCTTGGATTCACAAAGCTGGGGAAGTGACCTCCACCCTACACCAAAAGCTCAAGTACCCTGTCAGAGGGAAGATTGTCACTGTGCAGGGAGAGGAGGAGTATATGGTTAGTCACTTTAATTCCTTCTGGTATATTGAGATGGACGGGGAGTTTATTGAAACCCCCTTTCAGCATTTTGAAGAGGTACCTCCAACATTGGCAGCAGCAGAAACAGTGGTTGAAGAGGACTTTCCTTTGAAGATGGCTTCCTTGAAGGACGCCCGGGCTGTAATCGAGAAAGAGGCTCAGAGGGTTGTGCGCAAAGCTAGGACCGGAAGACCTCCTGTGCTCATCACCAATCCAGGAGTGAATGCCATTGGGGATGAAGATGAAGTGGAAGAATCAGAGTTCGATAGCTGGATCTACCCGACGACTGACGGTGGATTGACCAATTGGACTGCCAAAGATCATACACCTGTTACTTTTGTTACGCAGTAATGAATTCCTTTTTTTTCTTATTTGTAATAAACAATGAATTGAAACTTTATGGCCCGATGTCTTACCCGGGGCACCGTTGGCTTCATTTGTGAGGGCTTATAACTGTCATTTACATATATCATGAATAAAGATCTTGGACGTTTTTTCGCATTTCAAATCTTGTGCTCCTTTTCTTTCTTTCCTTTCTTTATATTGCAAAGCAGCTATATTTACACACACTCACCTACGCAGGTTTCAATCCACTCTGGATCTCACTGGTAACGACTCTGCTAATGCCAGTTATGACTTCGAAAATCCGATCAACTTAGCTGAAGACGAAGGTGAAGATGATTGTGAAGTGCCTGGCGAGCTTGCAAGACTGTTACTCCAGGAAGAGAGGGCAATTCAACCACACGAAGAGCCGGTGGAAACAATAAATCTGGGTACTGAGACAGACAGAAAGGAGGTTAAGATTGGTGCCAACCTAGAGCTCAGCGTGAAGCAACAGTTGACTCAGATGCTACATGATTATGTGGAGATCTTTGCCTGGTCCTACGAAGACTTGCCTGGGTTGGATACCGACATTGTGGTGCATCATTTGCCTACCAAGGAACACTGCCCTCCGGTTAAGCAAAAGGTCCGCCGTATGCGTCCAAAGATGTCCGAGAAGATCAAAGCTGAGGTTATGAAACAATTTGATGCCGGGTTTCTAGTAGTGACTTCTTACCCTCAGTGGGTTGCCAACGTGGTACCGGTTCCAAAGAAAGATGGTAAGGTCAGAATGTGTGTCGATTACAGGGATCTGAACAGGGCCAGCCCCAAAGATGACTTTCCCCTACCTCACATTGACGTCCTGGTTGACAATACTGCTCAGCATAAGGTGTTCTCTTTCATGGATGGCTTTTCAGGTTACAATCAGATTAAGATGGCTCCTGAAGACATGGAAAAGACTACCTTTGTCACTCAGTGGGGCACCTTCTGCTACAAGGTCATGCCATTCGGGTTGAAAAATGCTGGGGCAACCTACCAACGTGCTATGGTTGCTTTATTTCATGACATGATCCATCATGAGATAGAAGTGTATGTTGACGACATGATTGCAAGGTCCCAAACCGAGGAGGAACACCTTGATCATCTGCAGAAGTTGTTTGACCATCTGAAATTATACAAGCTGAGGTTGAACCCGAACAAGTGCACCTTCGGGGTAAGATCTGGAAAGTTGCTAGGCTTCGTCGTAAGCGACAAGGGTATTCAAGTGGACCCTGCCAAGGTCAAAGCCATTCAAGAGATGCCAGTTCCTAAGACAGAGAAAGAGGTCAGAGGCTTTTTAGGACGCCTGAATTACATTGCTCGGTTCATCTCGCACCTAACTGCTACCTGTGAGCCAATCTTCAAGCTGCTGAAGAAAGATCAGGTAGTACGTTGGAATGATGAATGTCAGGCCGCTTTTGACAGAATAAAAGAGTATCTCCAAGAACCACCCATTCTTATGCCACCGGTTGAAAGGAGACCTCTGATACTATACCTGACAGTACTTGACAACTCAATGGGGTGTGTGCTGGGGCAGCATGACGAGTCTGGCCGAAAAGAGCATGCCATTTATTACCTTAGCAAAAAGTTTACCGACTGTGAGACCCGATACTCGCTGCTCAAGAAAACTTGCTGCGCTTTGGTATGGGCTGCTCGCCGGCTGAGACAGTATATGCTGACTCACACTACCTTGTTGATCTCAAAGATGGATCCGATAAAGTACATATTTGAAAAGCCTACTCTGTCTGGGAGAATAGCAAGATGGCAAATGATCTTGACGGAATACGACATACAATACACGACTCAGAAGGCTATCAAAGGAAGTGTATTGGCAGACCACTTGGCACATCAGACAGTAGACGACTATCAATCAATGAACTTCGAGTTTCTAGACGAGAGTATCATGATAGTGACTGATTGTGAAGTACCTGGACCGGATGAAGGACCTGAGGAAGGATCCCGATGGTCTATGCACTTTGACGGAGCCTCCAACGCTTTGGGTAATGGTATCGGCGCTGTGATCATATCCCCTCAAGGCCCTCATACTCCACTCACTGCCCGACTATGTTTCAACTGCACCAACAACATGGCGGAGTATGAGGCGTGTATCATGGGACTTCAAGCTGCGATCGACTTAAGGATCAAGTTTCTGAGTGTCTTCGGAGATTCCGCTCTCGTGATCAATCAGATCAAAGGCGAGTGGGATACGAAACATCCGAATCTTATTCCTTACAGAGAATGTGTGTTGCATTGATCCCCCATTTCACATAGATAACTTTTGAACATTTCCCAAGAGAGGAGAATCAGTTGGCGGACGCGTTAGCTACGATGTCTTCCATGTTCAAAGTCAAATGGGATAATGAGGCTCCTCGGGTCATCATCTGGAAACTGGACGAACCGGCATACTGTTGTGATCTTGAGACTGAGTTGGTGACTGAGAAACCTTGGTACCATGAGGTGAAGAGATACTTGGAAGCTCAGGAATACCCTGAAGGTGCATCTGTCAACGATAAAAAGTTTCTGAGAAGGTTCGCAGCAAAGTTCTTCCTTAGCAACGGCATCCTGTACAAGCGAAACCATGATTCGACCTTACTGCGTTGTGTGGATAAGACTGAAGCAGAAAGAATCATGGCGGAGCTACATGAAGGTACCTTCGGAACACATTCCAGTGGACACACCATGGCAAAGAAAATCCTCCGGGCAGGATATTACTGGTCCACAATGGAAGCCGACTGTTACCAACATTCTCGGACGTGTCATAAATGCCAGATTTATGCAGACAAGGTGCATGTTCCTCCAGTTCCTCTGAATGTCTTGACTGCACCTTGGCCTTTTGCAATGTGGGGCATAGATATGATCGGGGATATTAAACCTACGGCATCCAACGGGCATCGCTTCATCCTGGTGGCGATCGATTACTTTACGAAGTGGGTTGAAGCAGCTTCGTACGCCACAGTAACCAAGAATGTTGTGGCACGGTTCATTCGGCATAATCTGATCTGTCGATACGGCATCCCAGAAAGGATCATTACAGACAACGGTACCAATCTCAATAACAAGATGATCACTGAGCTCTGCGAGCAATTTAAAATACAGCACCACAACTCTTCTCCCTACCGGCCGAAGATGAATGGGGCTGTCGAAGCGGCTAATAAAAATATCAAAAAGATTGTGCAGAAGATGATAATGACCTATAAAGATTGGCACGAGATGTTACCGTTCGCTCTTCACGGGTACCGTACCTCAGCAAGGACGTCAACCGGGGCAACTCCCTTTTCCTTGGTCTACGGCATGGAGGCAGTCTTACCAATTGAAGTGCAAATACCCTCTCTCCGGATAATGAAGGATGCAGATCTGAATGAAGATGATTGGATCCAGACACGACTTGATCAGCTAAACCTAATTGACGAGAAGAGACTCACTGCTATTTGTCATGGTCAGACGTACCAAAAACGGATGATCAGGGCATTTAACAAAAAGGTCAGACCACAAGAATATCAAGTTGGGGATCTGGTAATCAAACGTATCATCCTTCCTCAGAGTGATCTAAGGGGCAAATGGATCCCTACATACGAAGGGCCATTTGTGGTTAAACATATGTTCTCAGGAGGAGCCATGATCCTGACCACCATGAACGGTGACGACCTTCCTCACCCCACCAATGCAGACATAGTAAAAAGATACTACGCATGAAAAAAGACCCGCTAGGTTGACATACCTAGGCAAAAATTAGGGCTTCCCGGCGAACCAAAAGGGTTCGGGCAAAATGAGGGTTGAAATAAATAAAAAACTGTACACCCGGCAAGTTGAAAACCTGAAAAGGCGGCTTGGGCAAAAATGGGTATCCCGGTGGACTGAAAACCCGAAAGGGCGGTCCAGGCAAAAGTTAGGGATTAAAGCGTAATACTATGTCTCATTGGATCACTTTGCATCCAGAATCCGGTATCAACTGTCAAGTTCAAACGACATCGATCAATCAGCTTCATCTTCAGCTAGGTCATCAAGTGATGAGACGCTCGAAGATATAAAGGCGATAGCAGAGTTGGAACCCAGTGGGATTATTCTTTTCACACAGCTGTTTTGTTCTCCCTTTGTACAAATTGTATAAATTCTTTTGTTCGGCGGCGTTCTCTTACTAGGACGTCAGCCTCTTGTACATAAACGCCTATTTACAGGCAAAGTCAAAAATTAATATAAATACTCTTTTCAGATAAATTGCCAATTGTTTTTCCTTTTTCTGTTTTGTTTTGCGAAGAACGTCCAAGGTTCAATTTGTGATATATGCATTTGGCAATAACTGCTAACTCATAAATGATTGCATAAGAAACAAAGGATTAATTACAGGTAACATTAAAAACAGGGGCAATAATGAGTTGTCTAAGCGATCTAATTGCTCTGTCCACCAAGGTATCAAGGTAAGTTCAGCTGAAGAACATAACCGGCATACCTTAATTCCCCAGAGAGTGAGTCAGCAAGTCCATGCACTCTCCCCAAGAAAAGCTATATTATCAGCCTTAAGGAAGTTGGGTATCCCCAGCAAATCTCAACATTCCTCAGCAAATTATACCGACGTTCTTAACAAGCATCCCCGACAATCTTGATCTAAGATTGTTCCCCGGCGGTACACCAGACATTCAGTGGAGTCACTTCCAGTACATCTCAAAATTTCCCCAGGAGAGCCCAGCATAGTTCAAGATTTCCCCAGGAAAGTTTGAATCCATCTCCCCGGCAGTAAGCTTATCCCCAGTAGATTCTGGAAGCTTATCCCCTACAGAGCACGAGCGCGTCTCCCGGCTTTATTCAAAGGTTATTTCCCTACCGGGATATAACTGGGTTATCCTCAGCCAAAAGCCACGAGAAGATCGTCCTCGGTGAAGTCTTCTTATCCCCAGCGAAGTCTATTAACACTTCCAACATCAACGGTATCCCCAGCGAGGTTACCATCAACATCCCAGCACAGTACCTCTCTTCCCACAGAGTATTTGTTCCCCAGCAAGATCGCTATAGTAATTTTCTCCCCGCAGAGTAATCCATTCGCCAAGTTTATTCCCTAACGGAGTTATCTTCTCCTACCGGTATTCTTGCAATCATCATCCCCAGCGGAAACAAAGCACTATTCTCCAACATCAGCCCAGGATGTGACTTCCCGGCACCCGTCAAGGATTTACTTTCCTAGACAAAAACATACATTCATAAACATCGCATTTCCATACATTATAGCATGCATATATGCATCATGAACATACGATCTCATTTATGTTGAGAACATCATGGCTTGATCCATATCATGCATTGCATATGACTGACCTTTACCTTTCATGAAAGATCCAGTTAAGTTCTCAAAGATATCCCAAGACTTTCGTCTGGTTCAGTTAAATCGATTCTAAGATTTCTCTGATTCTTATCCAGTCAAAGTAAGTCAAAGGCCTTCTCTGGTTCAGTCAGATCGACCCTAAGATCTCCCTGATTCTTATTCTAGTTGAAGATTTAAAGACCTTACCTGGTTCAGTTAAATCGACTCCTAAAGATTTTTCTGATTCTTATCCAGTCAAAGGCCTTCTCTGGTTCAGTCAGATCGACCCTAAGATCTCCCTGATTCTTATTCCAGTTGAAGATTCCAAGACCTTACCTAGTTCAGTTAAATCGACTCCTAAAGATTTTTCTGATTCTTATCCAGTTAAAGGCCTTCTCTGGTTCAGTCAGATCGACCCTAAGATCTCTCTGTTTCTTATTCCAGTTGAAGATTCCAAGACCTTACCTGGTTCAGTTAAATCGACTCCTAAAGATTTTTCTGATTCTTATCCAGTCAAAGGCCTTCTCTGGTTCAGTCAGATCGACCCTAAGATCTCCCTGATTCTTATTCCAGTTGAAGATTCCAAGACCTTGCCTGGTTCAGTTAAATCGACTCCTAAAGATTTTTCTGATGCCGATCCAGTCAAAGGCCTTCTCTGTTCCAGTTAAATCGACTCCTAAAGATTTTCCTGATGAAGACTCAGTAGAAGACATCCAAGATTCTTTCATCGTTACTGTTGAGGTAGTAATCATCCAAGATTCTCTCATCGTTACTGTTAAGGTAGTAATCGCCCAGATTCTCTCATCGTTATTGTTGAGGTAGTAATCGCCCCAGATTCTCTCATCGTTACTATTGAGGTAGTAATCGCCCCAGGTTCTCTCATCATTACTGTTGAGGTAGTAATCGCCCCAGGTTCTCTCATCGTTACTGTTGAGGTAGTAATCATCCAAGGTTCTCTCACCGTCCCGTTGAGGTAGTAACCATCCCTGATTCATTCATCACATCATTATCAACAAAAACCTTTTCGAAGCTCCAGACTCGATTCCTATATCTCGCCAGGGCACGTCTGAAGAGTTCAAAGACTCGATACCTGCATCCAGCCAGGGCGCGTCTATATAAAAGAGTTTGAAGATCAACTCCTGTAACAGGCCAGGTAATCATTTTCTTTTTCAGGTACGCAAGTTCTCGCTAAGGAATCTCTTACGCGATCGACACCCAGATGGCATCTATAAGCCCATCCACCTATCCATCACCTCTCAACATGGCATCTGTAAGCCCATCTTCCTATCCATCAATCTCCAAATGGCATCTGTAAGCCCATTCCCACAATCACACTGCTAACATGTGAGCGCAAATTTCTGGGCACTTTAGTGTTCAATCATCTTCCACCTTCGGATTACGAAAGGCACGTTAGCCAATCTACATCCTCAGGTCTAAGAAGATTGAACAGGGGCAACTGTTGTACCCCAAAATTTTCCCTCCCATTTTCTTCAAGATTTGCTAAGAGCATGCTTTAAAATCTCCCCAAAGCTTGCACAGTCCAATGGCCTCCTAACAGTCAAAATTAGGGTTTTGGTTCTGGCAAAGAAATTGAAGTTTCCAAGGGTCCAAACAAGTCCCACATGCCTACAAACATGGTCAAGCATCCATATGCTAAGTTTCAAGACTCACAGCACAAAATTGCACAGTCAAAAACCCTAATTGCTCAACAGTCAACTACAGGGGCAAAATGGTCATTTGACAGTCAAAAGTCAAGATTTTTGGTCAACATCTTATTTTGAAGCCACAAACATCATTTGATCAATTCTTGATCATGATTCTCAAAGCATGGCTCAAAAAGTCTCAAGATGCAAAAGTTTCTATATTTGGACAGCTGAAAAAGTCAACTGCAAATTGACCAGGGAATAACTTCCACATGGCTTATCAGAAAAATTCCATCCAAAGCTCATTTTGAAGAGAATGACATTTCCTACAATTCATCTTCACACTTCAAGTCCAATAAATGCTCTCACAAAAAGTTATCAATCTCAACATTATAGGTCATTTTCAAAAGTCAACAAAAAGGCACTTTAAGTCAAAGACCATAACTTGAGATTGGTAAATCAAAATGACATGGGACCAAAGACATTGGTTAGAAGACTTCAAGACCTTTCCAAAATGTCCAAGAACATGATCAAAGCTTAAAAATGGAGCAAGATATGCCTTGTGGAAGTTGGGGAATTTTTGGGAATTTTGAAAAGTCAACTTTGCTTCAAATGCCTCAAAATTGCTAATGGGCCACAATTTCTTCCAAGAATCATCACCCAAAAGCTATGCACGACCCATTGACCCAAAGAGGAGTTATTTTCTTATTTTTAATTAATTAATTGAGTTTATTATCCTATTAATTCATTTAATTAAAATTAAATATAAGAAAAATACTAAAATATGTTTTCCAAATCTTTTTATGCAGCATATTCACTCTTTATAACCTAAATATTTCGTGCACATGCTCAAGAGGCAAGATCTTCCAAAATAGGCAAGTTCCATGGCAAGAAAAGATTGAAAACGATGCTTGAAAATCAAATATTGAAAGGCATTAAAACATGGATCATGGGCTTTATTTTTGACCTAGAATGATTCCTCATATATGCACAAACAAAACCCAATGCATAACAAGACAAATAATAACTGAAAATGACACACAATTCACACACCACTTCTAGGGTACGCCTCACTGTTGCCTTGCCCCTGGAAACGTGGTCGTCGAGTATAGGACGTCTTAGTAAGTCCTTATGCCCATTGATCTAGTTGCCTCGAAACGGTTGCCTCAGAACAGTTGCCTCGAAACGGTTGCCTCGGAATTAAAAAGGATCAATGGCATAAGGGTAGCTTCTAAGGTGTCCTACTGTTGCTCTGGTGACCACATTGTCCCTAAAAAACGAATTGACCCGAACACCTCCAACGGTGGTGCTACCTACCTCTCAATGGGGGGATGGCGTTACCTTAAGGACATTAACACAGCCTAATTCCTTAGGGTAGGTAGATGACTCGTAGATACTTGCTCTAACTCAAAACAAATCAAAAACTTCTTTTCACACCGACACTTTTCAAAAAGAACTTTTCAAACACTCTTGAGGACTGATACAAGAGTCGAACTGAAATTTTAAATGAAACTTTTTCAAACCCACTCACAAATTGAAAAGCAAACACTTTTGAAAACACAATGAGCAAGTATCTAAGAGCCCATGGATAACCATGGATAGAAAGGGTGCTAACACCTTCCCTTTCTATAAATCTACCTCCCGAACCGAGAGCTAATCTCAATAAGGAATTTTTCTGTGCTTTTGTCCTTTCCATGTTGGAGAAAATAAAAGACGGTGGCGACTCTTGCTTCCGCGACATTTCGCGAACCAGCGTTAAACAGTCAGTTCCAGATCCACCGATCACATCCTCCAACATGAAAACACCTTGAAACTTTTGAAGTGATTTGTTGGTAACTATTTGAAGAGAAGAATGTTTTTAGAATCACTCAAAAATACCAAAAGATGAGCAAGATATGCTCCTTTGAAGTCCAAAACCCTAGCCTCTAGATCAAGAGAATGCTTTGAGGAAATTTGGCATGTTTGAACAAGCTTTTTGTGCCAATATTCTTCCTTTGTGAATAGAAGTTGTTGAGGATGACGATGAGAACTCATGGCCACCAAAACCACTTCCATATCTTGAAATTAGAGAGAAGTATGCTCTTGTGACCAATAGGAACAAGACCTTGTTCAATCATGACCACTTCTTCCCTTAACCCTTTGTATTTTTTAATCAATTTTGATACCTTTGAGATATGTTGAACCAAAATAAGCCTTGTCATGCCATTTCTTCCAAAATCACTCTAATAGTGAAATTTGAGTTTCTCAAGCTATGTTGACTAGGGCATGGAAATAAACTCATGAACCCATGAAGCAACTTGCTAAACCTCATTGTATTTACCTACATTATTAACAAGTAAGACAAGCCAACATTGCATTTTATTAATTAGAGAGAAAATCAAAGCAAAATATTCATGATCACAAAAGAAAACAAGTCAAGGTGCTTGGTGACTCCTCAAAAGAGCAAGGCTAAAGATAGGGAGAAGAACCAAAAGCTCTAATGTGATCTTTTTGTGATTAAGACAATATGGTATGATGAAGGAATCTTAGGGGCAAAAATTGGGGTACAACAACTGCCCTTATTTAAGTTTCTTCTATCCGAAGATACGACGGTTAAAAAATCTCCGTGTCGACGTGATCGAAGATACTTAAATTTAAAACAAACCCTATTTTGGGCCCTAAGATGCCATGGAAATGCTTATGCATATGAATGCATATGAACAAAACCAAAGAGACACAAAGTATCACTGGGGATACAACAAAAATGAAGAAACAAAAGAGCAACCCCACCAGGAAAATAAATCACTGGTGAACCAAAAGAACTGAATCAGAGAGGAAGGTAACAAGCATCGACGTTCACTGCCGATATCCTACCAACATTCACTGAAGATAGCAAGAGAAAAAATATCAAATCACTGCCGTTCACTGACGATGAAATATCAACGTTTACTGAAGATAGAAAAAAGATAACAAGCACCGACGTTCACTGCCAATGTCCTACCAACGTTCATTGACGGTAGAAAGAGAAAAATATATCATATCACCGCTGTTCACTAACGATGAACTATCAACATTCACTGAAGATAGCAAAAGATAACAAACATCGATGTTCACTACCGATGTACTACCAACGTTCACTGAAGGTAGAAAGAGAAAAATATATCATATCACCGTTGTTCACTGACGATGAACTATCAACGTTCACTGAAGATAGCAAAAAGATAACAAACACTGACGTTCACTGCCGATGTACTACCAACTTTCACTGAAGATAGCAAAAAGATAACAAACACCGACATTCATTGCCGATGTACTACCAATGTTCACTGAAGGTAGAAAGAGAAAATATATCAAGTTATCCCAAAATTCTGGTATTTTACCTAGAACGGGTCTCAACTCCTTCTTTAACCAAGGAAATCCGCCTGGAAAGGATCAAACATAAGCTATCTCAAATAGAGATACTTGTTACTCATTGCCATGGGGAATTGCACAGGGAAATGACTTTCTGGGGAAATGTCGCGATATTCCTGATGAGGAGATAAAGTCTTCCCGTGCAAAATAAATGCACAAACCAAAACTCAAAGTTTTCAGAAATTCAAAGTAAATAATATTGTCATGCAACTACATATCCAAATCAGAAATAAACTGGAGCAAAACAGCCAACGAAGATACACCCTTTAAGAAATAAACTCAAGAAGGAAAACCAAATTCAACTAAGAAAAGAGCGCTGTAGGAAAGTCAGAACACAATGTCAATGAACGATGATTTTTAACCATGCATGATGTATGTATGAATTTATGAGTGCTATCGTGCATATGCTGCTAAAAGGATACATAATCAGCACAAACAAACAACACCGCCTCAAGTATTCACAACATCGGGCTAAACTTCAACTAGAAAGATAATTCCAAGAAAGGTAAAAACCAACTGCGGAAACCAAACATATTGTCTGCCTTAACTTCACTGAGGAGAAACATAATCCGGAGGTAGCCAGATCAAACAGATATCAGGATAGAACATCCTTCTTCCGGTTTCATCGAAGAAGCAGTTTTCCAAAAGCAACATGCCTGTTGGAGATTGCAAGACCAGCCTCAAATAAAGCATACTAACGCCAAAACAACCAAACCTCGCCGGGGAATTCAAGCCTTCTTCCTGGGAGAAAAACTTGCAGATTGAAACTTTACATCATGAAAACTCAATCCAACAAAAGATGCCCTGGGATAGCCTCACTGGGAATCAAGAAGTCAACATTATAGAAAGAGGTCAAACCCATGGGGATTTTAAATTACACCAAAAACTTGGTGGGTGAAAACCCAAAGGTTGATAATCATTTCAATACTTCTTAGAAGAGATATATCCCTGCTCTAGTCGCCTAGGAACTAAATACCAACAATAATGCCAATACTGCAGAAAGAGCGACATCTCAACACTCCAAGGGAATAAAACCTTTCATCATATGAGGGAAGACTTCGCTGGGGAATCTGGGACGGAGGCTTCTGACCACACAAATCCAAAATCAAAAGTGATCCAAGACCTGACTGGGGATAATGGGATCACAAACCCAATACTGCACCTTGCACCCACTGGTATCGTCTTTATCTTATTTGAGAAACACACAAAGATTGCGAACATACCAGCAAAATGACTTGAGAAAACCCTCATGAAGGAAGTAAATCTTCTTAAAACAACCAGGGTTTGTTCATTCTTGGTATCACCATTTTTGTTGTCATTGTTTCATCACAAATCTCAAAGTAAAAGTAAATTATAAAAATCTCTTTTTTTTTAAAAGTCAATTTTTCTTTTTAATCTTTTTGCTTTAAAAGTTATTATCAGTAATAAATGGAGTCTTTGCAAGCTAAATGAAATAAGAACCTAAAGAATTAGGTAAAGCTCGAATTTCATTAATAGAATGGTAGTCCGTGAATGACGAGACTCCATGGATGATTACAAAGTTTGGGAAGTGGTAATTCATAATGGAAAAGATACATTGAGATACAATGACTACTATCCTCCCTAACAACTTTTGAGATCCTAAGCAGCAGCTTTTGTTGAAGTATGGTGAGGATCCGAAAAGATTGTTGCTTCAATGATCAAGTCTTGTCTGACGTAGTTACTTGCCAAGAAAATCCCCAACTTTTTCCTAAGCTGCCCTTGGGTTTTCAACTTAGCGGGAAATTTATTCTGTTTATGTCTCTAATTTTTGCCTAGACCTCCCTTTCGGGTTTTCAGCCTATCGAGACGCTCCTTTTTGCCTAAGCCACCCTTTCGGGTTTTCAACTTAGCGAGTTGTTCTTTTATTTCTTTAGGCAAAGTATTTCTTGACTGCGTCAACATTTATGGGACGTGGGAACTCCTCGCCATCCATAGTTTCAAGAATTAATGCACCACCAGAGAAGGCTTTCTGGACAACATACGGGCCTTCAAAATTGGGAGTCCACTTTCCCCTAGAATCAGTGTTGAAAGACATGATCTTCCTGAGCACGAGGTCGCCTTCTCTGAATTCACAAGGTTTGACCTTTTTATCAAATGCTTTCTTCATTATTTTCTGATATAACTTCCCATGACATAAAGCTGTCATTCTCTTCTCTTCAATCAAATTCAATTGGTCGAACTTGTTCTGGACCCATTCATCCTCTGTCAACTTGGCTTCCATTATCACACGTAATGAGGGAATCTCTACCTTGACAGGGAGTACAACTTCCATTCCATACACCAGGGAGAACGGGGTTGCTCTTGTTGAAGTGCGAACATATGTTCGATATCCATGCAAAGAAAAAGGGATAATTTCATGCCAATACTTATAAGTGACAACCATTTTATGGATAATTATCTTGATATTGTTATTAGGAGCTGCAACAACCCCATTCATCTTTGGTCTGTATAGAGATGAATTGTGATGGACAATCTTAAATTCTTCACACAGTTCTATCATCATCTTGTTGTTCAAATTCGAGCCATTGTCAGTGATAATTCTGCTCGGCACACCATACCGGCATATAAGATTATTTTTGATGAAACGCACAACCACTTGTTTTATAACATTGGCATATGAAGCATCCTCTACCCATTTGGTGAAGTAGTCAATTGCTACCAAGATAAAACGGTGTTCATTCGAAGCTTTGGGTTCTATCATCCCGATCATGTCAATACCCCACATAGAGAAAGGCCATGGGGAGGAAATCACATTGAGAAGTGTCGGAGGCACATGGATCTTATCTGCATAAATCTGGCATTTATGGCACTTCTTTGCAAATTTGTAACAGTCAGACTCCATTATCAACCAATAATAACCTGCCCTTAGCATCTTTTTAGCCATCGAATGTCCATTAGAATGAGTTCCAAATGAACCTTCATAAATCTCATGCATCAACATATTTGCTTCGTGTCTATCCACGCATCTGAGCAAGCCCGTGTCATAATTTCTCTTGTATAACACATTTTCACTGAGGAAGAAACTTCCTGCCAATCTTCTCAGTGTCTTTCTATCTTTCTTCGATGCACCAAAGGGGTATTCCTGAGTCTGAAGAAAATGCTTGATATCATAATACCAAGGTTTTTCATCTTCTACCTCCTCTGTCGTAAACACATGAGCGGGCATATTCAATCGTCGAACTGTAATTTGGGGTATATCATTCCAAGTATTCACTTGGTACATGGAAGTCAGAGTTTCCAGTGCATCCGCCATTTGATTTTCATCTCTAGGAATGTGATGGAATTCAACTTTATTGAATAAGGGTAATAATCTTCTAGCATAATCTTTGTAAGGGATCAAGCCAGGGTGACGAGTATCCCATTCTCCTCTAATATGATTTATTACCAAAGCTGAATCACCATACACATCCAGAATCTTGATTCTGAGATCAATAGCTTCCTCAAGACCCATGATGCAAGCCTCATACTCTGCCATATTATTAGTGCAATCAAATGTTAACCTTGCAGTAAAAGGAATGTGCGATCCATGAGGAGTGACAATCACAGCACCAATTCCTTTACCATAAGCATTCACCGCTCCATCAAATACCATACTCCAATGAGACTCAGGGTCAGGGCCCTCCTCAGGCAATGGTTCATCACAATCTTTCACTTTCAGTAACATCACATCCTCATCGGGGAATTCATATTCTGCAGACTGATGATCTTCCATCGGCTGGTGAGTAAGGTAATCTGCCAACACACTACTTTTAATAGCCTTCTGAGTGCGGTACTCGATATCATATTCAGATAACAACATCTGCCAGCGTGAAATTCTCCTAGTAAGAGCAAGCTTTTTAAAAATATACTTGATTGGATCCATTTTGGAGATCAACCAAGTGGTATGATTCAACATATATTGCCGCAAACGCTTTGCCGCCCAGGCCAAAGCATAACATGTCTTTTCTAGCGTGGAATATCGCGACTCACAATTAGTGAACTTTTTGCTTAGATAATAAATGGTGATTTATTTCTTTCCTGTTTCATCATGTTGTCCCAGAATACAACCCATGGATTTATCTAACACTGTTAGATACATAAGCAACGGTCTTCCTTCTACTAGAGGGAGAAATATAGGAGGTTCAAGAAGATACTCTTTAATACTCTCAAATTCCCTTTTGCAGTCGTCCGTCCACACACAACCTTGATCTTTCTTTAACAACTTAAAGATCGGTTCACATGTTGCAGTCGTGTGGGAAATAAATCTGGAAATATAATTCAAACGCCCGAGGAAACCTCTGACTTGCTTTTGAGTTCTTGGTGCTGGCATTTCTTAAATTGCTTTGACTTTATCAGGGTCAACTTCAATTCCTTTCTGGCTAATAATAAAACCCAACAATTTTCTCGATCTAACTGCGAAGGTGCATTTATTTGGATTCAAGCGGAGACGATACTTCCTCAAACGCTGAAACAACTTCAACAAATCTTATATATGCCCTTCTTCAGTTTGGGATTTGGCAATCATATCATCAACATATACTTCGATTTCTTTGTGCATCAGATCATGGAATAGGGTTGTCATAGCCCTCTGGTACGTTGCACCAGCATTCTTCAATCCGAACGGCATCACTCTGTAACAGAATGTTCCCCAGGGTATGATAAACGTTGTTTTTTCCATGTCCTCTGGATCCATTCTTATTTGATTATACCCGGAAAATCCGTCCATGAATGAGAATACTTTGAATTTTGCAGTGTTGTCCGCTAACATGTCAATGTGAGGCAATGGGAAACAATCTTTTGGACTATCTTTATTTAGATCTCTGTAATTTACGCACATGCGGACTTTTTTGTCTTTTTTCGATACTGGGACAATATTGGAAATCCATTGAGGATACACTGACGTCGCAAGAAAACCAGCATCAATCTTCTTTAGGACCTCCTCTTTGGTCTTTACTGCCATATATGGGTGAGTTCTTCTCAACTTTTGCTTAACTGGCGGACACTCTGGCTTCAACGGTAAACGACGCTCGACAATGTCTGTATCTAGACCAGGCATATCTTGATAATACCAATAAAAAATATCCACATACTCTTTCAACAGCTCAATCAACCCGCTCTTTACATCAGAATGCAACGATGCTCCAATCTTGACTTCCTTCGGATCTTCTTCTGAACCCAAATTAATCACTTCCAAAGGCTCATTATATGGCTGAATGGTATTTTCCTCGTGCTCGAGCAACCGTGAGACCTCTTCTGGAATCTAATCATAATCTTCTTCTTCATCCCCAAACACAGGACATTCAAAGTTGGGAGAGGGTGCAGGGTCATTGTATTCAACGAGTTTTTTTAATTAATCTGCACATATGATTTATGATTGCTTTTAGAAACTGACACATATAACAAGTGATCATGCAAATTAATTTTCAGTTATTATTTATTTTGAAAGGGTTTTTTTTTATTACCATTTCCCAAGAAAAAAGCAGAAAATAAAAGACATAATTTTGGAAGCAAAGGCAACTTTTATTAATGATCTTAAAAGTTATAGCAAACAGATAAGCCCTACAACATTAATACTTCCACCTTGGGCAGAGTGAAAGCTTTTCAAAAGAAAGGAAGAGATTAACAAAACGAATTACTTTGAAACATGTATGCAAGAAGGAACATCAATGGTGATCCAGTTCTGAACTCGGACTCCATGCGTCACATAATTCGGTACTTCCTGCTCTGCTTCATCCTCTTCAACAACATTAATTCCAGAACCAATTGGATAAATGTAACCTCCACTGCAAAAAACATCATGATAACTGTTTACAGAAGACTTTGACTTCAAATTTTCGCCTTTGCCATTACTCGAATAGAAACCCAAACCAGCTGTGTTTTTGTTCATGGGTGGATCCACAAGTCATCCCCAAACTGCATTATGACCATTGTGCACAACCTGCTGCGCGTCCTTCAGGGAAACCACAAAATTCTAATTCTTCCTTATGTTGTCAACGGATAGGGCTTAGAACTGGGTTCCAACAACAACCTCATCTACTTTTACGATACTGAAAGAGGATAAATAGGATATCAACAACGCCTGCTCCCCATTTATGATCACTACCTTCCCTTCACGCACAAATTTTAGCTTTTGATGTAGAGTTGAAGTAACAACCCCTGCTTCGTGTATCCATGGCCGTCCAAGCAAAGAACTATATGCGAGAATAATGTCCATGACCTGGAAGGTTATCAGGAACAAATGTGGTCCTATATAGATGGATAAGTCCACTTCAATGATGATAGATTTTCTCGACCCATCAAAAGCCTTCACAATGATGCCACTCGGGCGCATAGGTGTTCCCTGATACTTTAACTTCATGAGAGTACTCCTTGGTATAACATTCAACGCGGATCCATTATCAATTAGCACATTGGACAGCGAATCATTCTTGCAGTTCATAGATATGTGGAGGGCCAGGTTATGATTCTTCCCCTCATCTGGTAACTCATCATCGCAGAAACTAAAGTTGTTACATGACGTAATATAATTACACTGCTAAATTGATCTAATGGAATGTCACTCTCCACAAAAGCTTGGTCTAGCACTCTCATCAGTGATTCTCTATGAGAAAAGGAATTCATCAATAAAGCTAGGATAGATATCTTTGAAGGAGTCTGCAGTAGCTGATCTACAATTCTATAGTCGCTCATCTTAATTATCTTCAAAATATCATCCACTTCTTTCTCTAATGTGGCTCCACTAGTCTCTCATGTAGCCTTCTTAAGCTCATCATTCTCAGCAATTTTCATTCCAGCAACAACATCTTTTTGAACAACCGGTGCAAACACACGACCGCTACGGGTCACCCTGCTATTTTCAGCTATATTTCCAACATCGGGCATTGGCTGGATGGGAACCTCCACCCCATCTTCTAAGATTGTAGCGTTGTATTTTTAAGGCACAACCTTATCTGATTTATAGGAAATAGGACATGAAAGACTAATTACCAATGGGGTAACAACTGGTTTGCTATGGTACTCCACTTCAAGATGAGCGGGTATATCAAAACAAGGTACAATGACGTTTACCCCTTCCTCAACATAATCATCCATTAAAATGTCATTTCCGGTAAACAAATCTTCGTCTGAAGAGAAATACTCATTCGCGGAGGCATACTCTTCCTCTGACTCTCCTTCCATCAAACAAACTTCAACCATATCAATCTCATGATAATCATCTCTCTGACCTGTGATCTTGATATTTCCATTGTCTAACACCAATTGAACACCCTCTCTCACAATAGAACATCCTCGAGGGTCTTGACAGCAAACTATGCAAGATCCATATTGGTTTTCCACCTGACCAGCAGTACGGCAGAAGGTAGCATGCAACTGCACGAGATCTTCATTCAAATACTCCACATCAAAAATTCTGAATTCACCAGGACATCCAGAAACTATATTCACTTCCTCTTCAAATTCTTCCCTAGGCCTAATTATATGGATTAAACCCTCGTCCATCATCTCCTGTAAATCAGCCTTTATCTTCTCGCAACCCTGTATGTCTGTACTGCATACAGCACAACCGGCATGGTCATGCGTATAATAACTGAATTCACAGAGGTCTGTGTGCATCTTCACCAAATATCCTCTAACCAAATTAATGTCAAAAATCTGAAAGTCACCTGGACAACCGACCACCATATTCACAGCATTCACTCTCCCGTGCTTGGGTAGAGGATTGTCTTTCACATTAGGTCCCATGTCTTTGAAAGATAGAATTCCAGACTTCACCAACCTTTGCACTTCATTCCTCAAAGGATAACAATTCTCAACACTATGCCCTGGTGCTCCCTGATGAAAGGCACACGTCTGGTCTGCTTTGTAATACCAAGGTAATGGTGATGGTACGGCGGGAGGTGGTCGTGTCTGGACCAACTTCTTTTGAATCAATGCTGGTAGTAGTTCTGCATAGCTCATTAGAATAGGGTCATAGTTCTCCCTTCTCTGATTATTCCCTTGGTTCCCCTGCTGGGACTGTCTTTGATAAGTAATGGTAGTCTGAGCGGTATTCGTTACAGGAGTAACTGAGGCGACTTGCTGGTGATGTTGATAATTCCTTCTAGGAGCATTCACTCTCCTCTCTTGTATGATAGCATTTGTATCCCCCTCTTTCTTCTTTGTAAACCCATAAGCTGGTTTTTTCATACCTCTGGATCCTTCACCCTTCGTCAAACGGCCTTCTCTTACTGCCTCTTCTAGGCGGACACCCATCCCTACCATCTCCGTAAAATCACTTGGGGCACTTGCTACAATTCTTTCGTAGTAGGAAGCGCCCGACGTCCTCAGAAAATTTTTAGTCATTTCCTTCTCCTCCATTAGAGGGATCACTTGTGCAGCTACTTCGCGCCATCTTTGTGCATACTCTTTGAACGATTCTTTGTCTTTCTGAACCATGGCCCTAAGTTGGTCACGATCGGGCGCCATGTCCACATTGTATTTGTATTGTTTAATGAATGTTTCTCCCAAATCATTAAAAGTATGGATGTTGGCGTTGTCTAAACTCATGTACCACTTCAACACTGCGCCGGTCAGACTATCCTGGAAAAAGTGAATCAGCAGACGCTGATCATTGGTGTGGGTAGACATTCTCCTCACGTACATTACCAAGTGAGCACGAGGGCAAGTGTTGCCCTTGTACTTCTCAAACTCCGGGACCTTGAACTTAGCAGGCACTTTAACATTCGGGACTAAACACAGCTCATTCACATTCTTCCCAAATGGCTATTTTCCTCTAAGATCCTTCATCTCTCTTTGCATTCTATCAAACTTCTCTTAGAAATCATCCATTCTGTCATAAAGACCCAAGTCTTCACTCGGAGGAGGGAAAGGACGACACACATCTTCATTAACAAACGGAACCAAATTCACCGAAGGAGGTGCAGCAGGAACAACATGCACCACAGGAAGCGCCAGAGTAACAACAGTCTGAACTACTGGAGCATCTTGAGAGCCAAGATTAAAACCTTCAGGTGAGAAATTCTCTGGCATTCCCCATGGATAACCCTGAGGCATACGGTTTTGAACAACAGTTGGAGTAGCAGATACAAGAACGGTTGGAACTTCAGTATTTGCCCTTGTTGGTTGAGGTTGAACACTCGGTGGCTGATTCTGAGCAACCACCAGAGCATCCATCAGAGTAGTCAAATTGGCCAAGCCAGCTTTCAAAGCAGAAACTTCTTCGCGCAGCTCGCGATTCTCCTGTTCTAAGTTATCCATCTTCCTTTTGAAATTAGCCCGAGTGCTGTAGTGATGAGTCAGCTTGTTGAATGAAGTAAAGAAGCTGGGTAAGGCACCTGGATATGCATAATAAATGTAAGAAATATGTGCAATATGATGCATGATATGCAATGGACATGATTATTTTTAATGTTATTTAATATCTCAAGGGATTCATAGATTTATAGACAGATTGCAAACATCAAAGGAATACTGAAATTTTTATTATAATAACTCCAAAATGGATTATAAGTTTCAATGATCCCAAGTACAAGATGAAAATAAAATCTAAAACTCTGAGAAATAGAACTGATGGAGATCACTCTATACGCTGACGCTTCCCCGTGAGCCTGGCAATCTGAGCTTTTAACCTCTGGTTTTCCTCCGCATATTCGGTGGAAACCTCCTTCCAATCATCTGCGTAACCAGCACCTGATTGAGGTTTAGGAGAAAATAAATCCCCTTGCCTCTCCATAGACTCCACCTCTCGAATATCAAGGATCTTGATTAAATCGTCTTTCTCCTTCAGGTCTGCTCTGTAGGATTTCTCTAAAGTCTGGAACTTGTTCTTCCAAGCATCCCTTTCCTGTTGCATCCTAACCAAAGCGAGCTATAGCTCTTCTAGATCATCTAATAAGGGATGGGTGGTCTTTACAAATAGGTCAGGCATAGGTGTCTCCCGAGTATACGGCATCTTAAACTGGATGGCTCTCGATCGGACCCACTGAAGATATGGCTCCAAAGAAACAGCACCCCTAGGTCCCAAATCCTTCCTACTCTTCTTACGAATGTAACGCCAGGCCTTCGAAATCTGCTCCCTAGCTTCCCTGTGGTCTTCTCCTTCCTTCAGAAAGAAACTACTCAAATGAATACGGTTTGGTTTATCCCTCATCGGATAACCAAGTTGTCGCCATGTAAGAACAGGGTTATAGTTAATTCCTCCCTTTGTACCAAGAAGAGGCACGTTGGGGAAACTACCACAACTGTCAATAATCTCCACATCCTGGTAAGCTCGATGATACCAATCAATATCTGAGTGAGTAAGTGCCATGATCTTAGGAGCCCAGCGGGGTTCCTTCTTGACATCCCAAAAAGCATCAGATTGAGGCATATGAGAGATGAACCATCGATACAACAAAGGCGTGCAACAGATAATCATTCCCCCATGATAAGAACTCTGAAGATGAGCAGAGTAATAAGCATCACCCAACTGTGTAGGAACTGGGTTTCCAATCATGAAGATCCTGATAGCGTTAATGTCGACAAACTTGTCCACATTAGGGAATAAGAATAATCCATAAGCAAGTAAAGCAAAGATGGTCTCAAAAGCAACCGTACTCTTCATTCTGGAAAAGTAACGAGCTTTCTCCAATAAGAACTGAGCTGGTAATCCTCTAATCCCTCCTTTGGTAGTCATATGGGCTTCCACCTCAGACTTCCCCAGATGAATCAAAGCGACAATCTCATGTGGTTTTGGCTCGCCCTCCAAACCAGTAAAAGGAATACAATATGTAACATGTAAATCTAATAGATAAGAATACTCCTCCAGTGTAGGCATCAACTGATAATCGGGAAAAGTAAAGCAGTGATACACCGGATCATAGAACTGGACCAAGGTTGAGAGAATACCCTCCTTCATCTTCAGCTTCATGAGAGGAATAATGGATCCATACTTCTTCTGAAAGTCTGCAGAACACTCGATCTCTGGAATTAGACTGACCAACTCATCTATCTTGGGATCCTTGAAACTATATTTCCCGGTCTTTCTCTTTCCAAAATCCATGGTTAAAAGTACCTGAGATATTTACAAATAGTCAACCTTTAAATCCCTTGAAATATTATTTTCTTCAAAAGATGCTTATGAGTGCATGGATGCATGATGCAACAATCACACACAAGATCACACATATAGGGTCCATAGGTTCAACTTCACGAGAATGAGGTCGAAGGTACTACCCATAAGGTGTTGGTCTAAAAAGTTATCACCTTCCGAACAAGGTTCTAGAGGTTCCCAGAGTCTACATTCTTCCTTTAGATATTACCAACTTCCTGATTAACTCGGTAATTAGTAATATTCTCCAGAAAGACTCGTCCGAGCATAGTATCGCATGACAACTATTTCCGGATTACTCTGTCATAGCTTCCGCACTACACCTAAAAGGCCAAGATGGGTTTGGTATTCTACGGTCCTCAGTTTCAGCAGGCTCCCAGGTCGAAAGCAGTACGTCTTCCCGATTACTCGGTAAACGACACTACAATCAAAGGGGCATCCACTGAGTGGGAGATCTCATGCCTCCTTTTTTGGGATTACTCCCTCAAAGTTAACATGACTATACCGCCCGTCCTATCTTAAAGTTTGCCCAAGTCCGGGTATAGGACTTATGAGTAATCACCAAGCACCTTGAAAACCAGGAAAATCCAAACAAACATATATACAAAATATAACACATAAACAACAATAGAACATATACAGATAATAAACAAAGATAGGCTCAACCCACTTAGGGATGGACCAGCAAGAGGTCAATCTTTCCCCAGTGAAGTCTCCATTTTTCTATAGTGGTAGAAATGTTCAAGACTAAGCCATTGGATTGAATAGACTTTATACAAATCAAAATAAAAATCTCCACCATGATTTATTGTTTCCAAAGGAATTGGAAAAGAGCGAATAACCTAAAAAATGGGGAAAGATTCGAGGTAAGGGGGTTGGTTATGCAAAAGGAAGGTATTAGCACCCTAAACATCTACGGTACTCCGCAGGAACCTCTTTGAAAGATCTGTATATTTTGGCTATATAAAAAAATGTGTTGTATATAAGATGGATGGTGGAGGTGAGAAAAGAAGTATATTTTTATGATTTTTTCACCCGCCACGGTTGCGAACCTTTAGTGCCTACATACCACCTTTCGTGCAATAGGGGATCAGGGTACACGTAGTTCCTCTTTTAAAAATTTGAAACACAAGTGTGTTGGTTATTTTTATGAGATAAAACATCATCATTATTGTCTGTGTGGAAAACATACTTACTACCCACAATCATGATAAAGGAGAATTTGCATCATCTCAAAGTGGAGGATAATGGCTTGGATTTTGAAATCAACAATTCCTCACTCAACACCCAAGTGGAAAATATCTCACTTCACTACATATTGTAGAAGTATAGTTGTTTGCATCACTACAAGGATTGACAAGAGTTTAATCTTTTGAGAAAAGTTTTAAAATAAAAGCCAAAGTGGCAGAATGGTTTGAAATGAGATTGATTTGCTTTTAGTCTTCTCAAAAAAAGGTCAAGGCATTATTAAATTGATTGGAGTTTATTTACGAAAATGTTTTGAAAATGCATGGACCTAAGTCCAAGATTATTATGAAAGTGGTTTAAGTTTCAAAACAAGAAGAGTTTTCAAAAGGCGGGAGAAGATTTTTGAAATTAAAGAAGATGGGAGGAGATGAAGAGACTATCCTAAAGCATAAGGTAAAAGCTAAGGACAAGAACCATTTAACCAACAAGAAGCCAAAACTTGACATTATGAGCCAAGAAAGAATTCCCATTCTTTGGATTGAAACCAAGCAAGCAAAGATACTAGACCTCTTCAAGTGTATTAAGACTTCACAAAAATTGGGCTGAGTAACGGCTGTATACGGGTGAATTCCAGATTACAAACAGAGAATGTAATCACAATAAACCTGCACACAAAAACAAACAAGCAACCCAATGTCTTGAGGTAAACCTCAAGAGCTACAGACAAAATAATCAGATAGGATCACAAGGTCTCCAAGATAGGCCAAGGTTTCTAATTCTAAGTCCAAGAAAAAGTCCCATGCTCCATAATACCAAGGATAGTAACCAAATAGTCCAAGTACCATTAAGAGTTTTTTAGGGTTTATGTTGATTATTAAGTATCTTAAGAAAAGAAAAGAAAAGCTCAAGGGAGCAAAGTAAAAATGACAAGAAAATAAATGCTCAAATGAGCAAAGATAAAAATGGCATGAAATGAAAATGCTAAAAAAATAAATAGTACATAAAGCATAAAAAGAAATAAAAGCATAAGATAAACAAGTCAATAATTAGTGGTTAGTTGGATGACCATCTTAAAACTTGCATTTGAAACTCATTAGAGGATTGGTAGAACCAAAGCCTCCACACAACAAGTTGCATTTGCTTTTTGTCAAGTATATCATCCATTTGGAATTCTCATAAGTACCATTTAATGATCAACGATGTTTAAATGATCTGCGTTGACCAAAGGTATTGTAGATACATTAGAGGATTGGTAGAACCAAATCCTCCACACAATGAATCTCAAGGTAATTGAATCAAAGAGATCAAATTAACATACTTGGGCTTGCAATCATAAGTTTGGGCCACGAATGATCATTTATTCGAATCGGGACAAAATTTAGCGCTATGTTAAGCAATCGTAAGTGGACTTATATAGAAGTCTCACCTATTTTGAGACCGGTCAATAGAAATCTATGCACCATTTATTTTGAGACATGATATAGAGATCATGCTCCAACTCCATTTAGTGCAATAGGAAGGGGATAAGATGAAGGGGATAAGATGAAGAGGATTAGGGCAAAAGATGAATAAACCACTTTTGAATTAAAAATTTAATCAAACTATTATTAAAATCATTCATCCATTTTTGTGGAGTTAAACTCAACACCATGGATCCAATGATGTTAATAAAGTCATGATCAAAAAATCAACCCAAGACAGCCAGGAAATAATCACAAAATAATATCATATTTAATATATACATTAAAAGGTTCAAAAATGTTTAAAGAATGAAAAATAATGAGGAAAATATCAATTATATTCAAATTAATCAAGAAATGGAAAATAAGACCATATAAAAATCAGAAAAGAGGCCAAGTAATTTTACAAAAAATTTGGTAATTTTTAAAAGTCAGAAATTATTTTTAAAAATTAAAATATATGTGTAAAATAAACAAAAATAGTAGAAAATAGTAAAGTCTGAAACAAAAATAAAATAAGGTCACCAATATTTGTCAAAATATCATTGGATCATTCCATAATTTTTTCAGAATTTAAAAATGTAGAAAAGGTATTTTTAAACATTTTAAACAAATCAAATAAGTGTAAAATTTATAAAAAATACCAAAACACAAAATTAAATTGTGAAAAAATAAAAATCAGAAAGAGAATAATCAAAAATATTTTTCATAATTGTTTCAGATTTTTTGGACTAAAAATGAATTTTCTATGATTTTTTGAAATTTAAAACAATTAAAATATAAAAATCAGAAAAAGAAAATAAAAGTAAAATATGTGGACCATTGGATGAGAGTCAAAACGCGTTAGTAATCAAATCCAAGGGATCTGGCGCGCTGTTCATATCATGGTCATTAGTGAATAATGTACAGAATCAATAATAAATCAGATTTTTAAAAATAACAAATGGCACGCCATCATTGGTTGGAAGATGACACGTAGGTCATCTTCAACCTCTAGCCAACGTGATTTGCAGGTCTCTCAAACTGTAAAATCAGAAGCTCAGACCTATGCCAATCGCTTCGTCTCTTCAAGACGAAAACAACCACACCCTCGCGACAAATTTATATAAACTGTAACTCAAGCAATTTGGAATGAAAGTTTTGAAAAGGGATTTGAAAATTCATGGACAAAACGTGTTTCCAGTGAAATGTAAGTGTTGCGACTGGAACCAGGGCAATGAGAGTAACACAATGATATCAGAGTTTTGAAGAATTAATGAAGGAATCTACCTATTGAAGTTGAGTTGCAGAGCTCTAAAACTGGACTTCTATGGAACATTATAGGGCACGATTCTCGAATGTAATTATATGGTTAGCTTCAGGGAAGATCAGGGATGGTGAATTGAAGAAAAAAATGGATTGAAAAATGCTTGAGAATGGATTTCGAAGTTGCTGAATTATGGGTTGTGAAACAAGTTTAGCAGGGTGATTTTGGCTGTCTAAGCTTGGGAAATTGAATGGGGGATGACCCTCTATTTATAGGGAAGCAAATGGGATCAAAAGGAATAGCAAATGATGCGTTTTGGAGGGAATTCATGTGGGTTTGCATCATGAAGAAAGTGTGACTCAAACTTGATCAAAACTCAGCCAAATCGTGCGTTTCATGATGCTAATCACTTCTGGCAAGTTGCTAAACATGATTAGAAACAAAAATGCGTTGAAATCTTGTGATTAGAAGCTAAAACAAAGATTTCAAAATCCTGACTTTGTGAAAAATTCAGTTTCAAACTACCAAATTCAAATCCATGGCATTTCCACCTCAAGGGGTCTTAGGGCATAATTCTTGATTCTTTGGAAAGATGAGGTTACAAGCTTTGCAGTGGAAAAATAATGGAATTAAATGGATGCTTGAGCTGAAAGTTACATGGAGTCAAAGTTGAGGAAAAAGAGTTGACTTTCCATACTTAGAAATATTTCAAATTCTTCTTTAAAATGACCTATAATCTTTTGTATCCAAACATGGCCTTCCACTTAGAATTTGATCTTGACCAAAACATATGGAATAAAGTAGATCTCTTGAATGACATTTTTCAATTTGAACCACTCAAAATCTCCAAAAATTGAGCAAGTTATGACTTGTTTAAGTTGGCCAAAAATCATGAAATGACCTATAATCTTTTGCATTCTTAAGGCAACTTCCATCCATTTTCTTACTTTTCACATAAAAGAAGGCATGAAGTACACATCCTTAAGATCATCATGGAAAAAGAATGGGCTCAAAGAGTAAAAATTGACCAAGTTATGACCATTTGAAGTCACATATAAAAAATTGGGGATTCATATAGATGACTTGTAATCTTTCTTCTTCAACAAGTTCCTTCCACATGAAAAATCCTTGTAAATTTTGAAGTGATTTATTGGTAAATCTTTGAAGAGAAGGATGTTTTTGGACTCACTCAAAAATACCAAAATATGAGCAAGATATGCTCCTTTGAAGTCCAAAACCCTAGCCTCTAGATCAAGAGAATGCTTTGAGGAAATTTTCCAAGTTTGAACAAGCTTTTTGTGCCAATATTCTTCCTTTGTGAATAGAAGTTGTTGAGGATGATGATGAGAACTCATGGCCACCAAAACCACTTCCATATCTTGAAATTAGAGAGAAGTATGCTCTTGTGACCAATAGGAACAAGACCTTGTTCAATCATGATAACTTCTTCCCTTAACCCTTTGTATTTTTGAATCAATTTTGATACCTTTGAGATATGTTGAACCAAAATAAGCCTTGTCATGCCATTTCTTGCAAAATCACTCCAATAGTGAAATTTGAATTTCTCAAGCTATGTTGACTTGGGCATGGAAATAAACTCATGAACCCATGAAGCAACTTGCTAAACCTCATTGTCTTTACCTACATTATTAACAAGTAAGACAAGCCAACATTGAATTTTATTAATTAGAGAGAAAATCAAAGCAAAATATTCATGATCACAAAAGAAAACAAGTCAAGGTGCTTGGTGACTCCTCAAAAGAGCAAGGCTAAAGATAGGGAGAAGAACCAAAAGCCCTAATGTGATATTGTTGTGATTAAGACAATATGGTATGATGAAGGAATCTTAGGGGCCAAAATTGGGGTACAACAAATAGCACCTTGCACCTTGACTTCTCTGGAACTCCTCAGCCACTTTCAGCTCAAGCCAAGCATCACATTAGAATCCTGGGAACTTGAGGAAGCTAAACCAATCACTGGAACTCATCAAAAGTTGCTCAAACTCAAAACACGATACCCTCTTGCAAGGTGAGTTTTCTGACTTTTGAACTCTTCATACAAGCATCATTAATGCTTTATTTGTGAATAAGAAATGTAGATATCATTGTCCTGAAGCTAGCCATGACCTTAGATTTCATTATTGTTGCTTGAGTAGTTAGAATTTTGAATCAGAACCTCTGAAAATATTTAGGTCAGAATTTGGTACTTTCAAAAATTCTCATTCATCTTTGATTTATAGCTTAGGATATTTATATGGTTGGATTCGTATGAAAAAATGGAGCAACTCTCATGTTTGCATTTTCCATTTTTGTTGAGAAATGATGAAGATACAGGTGGTCTGGCTGAAGGTTGAAGATGAAGTGTATTAAGGACTTGTTTTGTATTATATATTTATCATGTCAGTTATATTAACGGATATATAGCCACCCCAGTGGTAAGGCAGTGCGCTGGTAATCAAGAGGTCATGGGTTCGAACCTCCGTGCGCTGCCTTTTGCTTTTTTTCACATTTCTTTACATTTTTTTTATTCTTGCAGCGCCTGGGCCTCCAAATGATTGGCCTAACTTTTTTTGCTATTTCTGACCCCTGCCTTATTGTTCATACCCCTGGCCCATTTATTTTTATTTGTTATTTTATTTTCTTTCTTTTTTTATTTTATTTTCATTTTATTTTCTTTATTATTAATATTATTATTATTAATATTAATATTATTATTATTATTATTATTATTATTATTATTATTATTATTATTATTTTCATTAATAAAAAATACAAAATAATATTTATATTTTATTATTTATATTTATTTATTTTATTTTCTTCATGAAAACTAAAAGAACAAAAAACATTTCCTTTAATAAATTTATTTTACTTTTTTTAAATTGTTTGTTTGGAAATATTTTAGAAAAGTATTGTGAAAAAATATGTTTTTGTTTTGTTTGTGAGCAAGAGATTAGGAACTATCTACCTACTCAAGGTATTTATTATTCTTTTCCTCCTCCTTTAGATAGTGTTATCCTACCATTAGTTAGTAGGAAACCCTATCATTGGATGTGAAGGTGTCGTACCCCAAATTTGCCCTACCTCGGCGATTATATTTTCAAGATTAAAAATAGAAGAAAAATGTTTAATTAAGGATGGTTCAGCAATATCTGATGACGCATTCTTAAATCCAAGACAACCAGGGGGTGTATTTTAATTCGGAGGAGTGGGGCTTTCTAAATCAGAAAGATCCATTTGCTCGTAGACCCATTTGCGAAGCATGTTGGCCAATGGCCCAAGAGATTCGAATATGGAAGATTATTTTAGGAAAGATTATTAAGTAATTTTTAACTAAGCCCGTTTAAGCTTTATTTGTTGTTATTAAAAAATAGAAAGTTGGAATTTCAATTAAAAGCCCATTATATTTCAAGTTGGCTTATTTTCCATATTGGAAAATAGTTAAAGGAGGGTGTGTTTACATATTACAAGTCCATTAAGATTTTGTTAAAAGTAATACATTTTTTGTTTTTATTATTTGCTGATAAACCTTTAGAATAACGCTTTCATTAAAAACATTAAATATTATTCGATTTATTTATGAAGTTTTTGATTAAACAACTAGCATTGGGTTAGAGAAAAGGAAAGGCCAATTGGACCTAGTTGCATTAAAAATGTTTTTGCTATAAATAAAAAATAATGATGCTGGATAAAATAATTAACTAATGCATAGGCCCAAATGGAATAAATAGCTACTGTATCAATCTTACCAAAATTTACGCACGTTTTTCTCAACAAACACTTACTGTAGAAATTGAAACCAAATCAAATATTCATTAAAATTTATACAAAATCCAAAGTCCAAGCTCAGAACTTCTAAACATATGTAGAACTAAAACAATATCGAATCAAATCTTAAAACATAATATTTTCTGCACACAAAAAAATCTTTATTATAGAACCAAATTCGAATACATTGCAAATACTAAATCAATTACATTACGATTTGAATCAGTGTATAGAATAAATCCCTAATTGATCTACAAACCCTAAATCTAAGCTAGTCAAAATCGTAACAGCAATTCAAACCAAAACCCTATAAATAGTACAGAAATACAGTGGAAAGAGGGAATAGATTCGGGGCAAGAAGAATACAAAAACGAAAACAAAAGTTGAATAACTGTGAGGCTTGATTACAGAGAAGACTTGGAAGAAGAGGGAGATTCGGACGATACCAATCGCTGAAGAAGAGGGAAGACGGTTAGGGTTTCAATATCCGAAACCCTAACCGCCGCTGACGGCTAATTTCTATTGCAGTCACTGCCGGATCCTTCGCTGTTACCATCTCTGCTGACCTGCGAATCGAACAAAGAAAAGCGGAGATCAATAAACAGAAACGCGACGTAACAAAATAATCACGATTGGAGGTAAACAAGAACTTAACTGTATTGTTTTTTTGGGTTTTATTGCTATGATCTGGGGAGGATAAAGGAGTTCTGGTGTTGCGCCTCCTTGGTGTAGTTTCAAGGTTAGGGGTAGAACAAGAGAGAGAGAGAGAGAGAGAGAGAGGGGGGGGGGTTAATTGAAAATAAAAGAAGAAAATGTTAAAATCAATTTGTATGTTTTGTTGTTCTTTCGTACGCGCGCATAAACAGTAGTTCACGTGCATTCCCCTTTAGATCCATTTGATTTTCATTAAACAGTCGTAGGCCAAGTCTCACCATAATTCCATACTCCCTCGCGCACTCGATCATCTCGGACCTCTCCAAACTGTGTAGTGGGCCTAACCCGTTAGTTTTCACACCCCTCATTCGCTTATTTTGCTGAAACAAGAATAACAACTTACCCCCCAGGCACATTGGGCCTAGCCCAGGCTTCTTAAGACACCCCATCTTTTACTTCTAAAACTAAGACTGCACCCCCCCTGAAACTAATTAAATTATTTTCTATTTTTTGTATATAATTCTTATATTTTTTCTATTTTTCTTTTTATATTATTTATTTCATTTTTATAATAATTATTAGTATTTTATTTTTATATATTATTTATTATCACATATTATAATTATTATTATCACATGTAAATATTATTTTGTTTAAAAACTCATGAATTTATTATTTTTGTATATTGCATTAAAACATTTTAGTCATGCATTAATCAATAATTTTTGCAATTAATATTATAAAAACTATTCAACAAACATTAAATCTTTTTTCTGCAATAAACTAATCTGAACAGTCAATCTTTGCTAAAGGGATTCGAATATATTTTGACTAATCGCGCTTTTAGTCCAAAATTCCACAATCTATACACCTGGTCAAATTCGAGGTGATTTAAAGTACTTTTGCAACCCCCTAAAAAACACAAATCCATATGAACTACGAATTGGGACTCTGATTCCTCATAAGAGGATACGTAGGCATACGATCAAAAATCGTGGCGAGTTCCCCTATTAAAATTTAAAAGCCTATTTACCCGAAACCTAAACCTAAAACCTAATATCCTTAAGAATATGGTAGATGAAAAGTTTCTAACACCTTCCTTTCATATAAAGAGGTACGCAACTTAGAATATTTGTCTTGAAAATTAGGGTTTACTATTAGATGCCCTTCCTTAGGATAAAAACTAGTAGTGGCGACTCTCATTTAAAAACCAGTCGCAACAGCTGGCGACTCTGCTGGGGAACTCAACCTTAAGTTTTAGGTTATTTTGAGTTTGTATTTTTATTTATTTATTTGCTTTATTTATTTTCTTTATTTATTTATTGCATTTATTTATTCTTGTATATTTTTTATCATTATATATTTACTGCATGGCGGAACTTTTATTTCAAAAAAAAAATATTCTGAAATAACCTTTAGCAAGAAGGTTCGTCTATTAGCTTAGGGTATACATCATCCCTGCGAGTTTATATGACGAATTCGCCTAGAGTCGGTGGAAGTATGAAAAAGGAATACTTATCGAGAGATATCCTCTTGACGAGTAGGACTTTGGGATGCCACCCATGACTCTTTGTAACGAACTTAACCCAAAATCTCATGACGAGACCTTTCACGACTATGAGACAAAAATCTCGGTCCGTAAAGAGGCTCCACCTAAGGGAGGCCCTTGTGCCTTTTCCCTCGGGTGTTATGCATGATACCCTTAAGGAAGCCACCTTTTGGGAGGGTATATTAACCGTAGGTCAAAACTAAGAAGCCTACCTTATAAGGGAACCTATCACAAAATCCCATCACTTAACCCTACATCCATGCATTCATGCATTTCATATATTCATCATTTGTTTCTTTTATTTGTCTTATTCATGTGGTAAAAAAACAAAAAGCAATAAAATCAATATTTTGGTGATTATCTTTGAAAATGGATACCCAAGGGAAACAACTTGTATGCGTCTATGCGTCAGACATGTCTAAAATCAAAGCCACAAAAGGGAGACTATATGAAAGAGCTCTGAAGATGTTCGCTCGCCGCTATGGACATACCCTTAATCTTAAGGATGTTGAAGACTTTCTCAAGCTTTGTCAAGCAATGGTCGATGATTTCAGAGTATACATCTGCAAGCGTACCTAGAAGATTTGTTTCCCTTTGCTTAATTTCATGCAAACAAGTTTTGGTTTAAGATTGTAATATCTTTCAATATCTGAATCATGTTACTTTCAATAAAGGCATTTTGTTTTTGTACCTCGATTGCGTATCTATTCTTAAGATATTCACCATATAAAAAAAGGCAAAAAGATAGGAATATGCCCAAGTGAATAAGCCATTTAAACCCTTTCATGTTCATACATATTCATTCGCATGCATGCATTCCCAAACACCTGCATATCATATCAAAGCTCATTTAGATTTTTCAAAATCTCTCCAGTTAAACCATTGGTAGAAAAAGATTTCCACCTCCTTGACCGCCATATCAAACAAGGGTCTACCAACAAAAAAGTAATGGAACAAATTGATGAAAATCAGGTTGCATTCAAGGAGGACACCGACCATGTAAAGGGTGATGTAAGTTCAATGAAAAGAGATCTGAGTCAAGTTCTCCTAGCTTTAAAGAACATCATTGACAGATAAGATCTGATTCCCATGGTAGCTTTCTAAGAAGTAGCTCAAACAATTGGTGCATCAAGTGGTCACCAACTAAGTAAAGATCCAGAGACGGGACCCCAAAAGTCCACCATGGCCAAACAAGAAATAAGAGAAGCTGAAACTGAAGGGTTTATCTCACCAGCATCAAAAGTAGGGGAATCACATACCCTACAAATTCCAATCAACAATGCAGACCACTACTTGGACCTACAGTATGGAGACCACAATCTAGAGGATGTCAACCAGACACCCTTGAAGATGATTGGTACTCATGTTGTCGATAAACCATTGGTGATGAATCAATATAAGGCTCTGGAAGAAAGGTTGAAAGTTGTGGAAGGTTTTGATGCCTTCGAAGTAGATGCTCTCGAGATGGGCTTAGTTCCTGATGTGATAATTCCTCCGAAGTTCAAAGTGCCTGACTTTGGGAAGTACAAGGGGCTCACTTGTCCAAGAAATCATTTGCACATGTATTGCAGGAAAATGCATGTCCATGCCCACGATCAAAAGCTAATGGTTCACTGTTTTCAAGACAGCTTAAGTGAGGCATCACTAGACTGGTATATGCAATTGGTGCAAGCACATATTCGAACATCGGCAGATCTTACTAATGCTTTTATAAAACATTAAAAATATAACCTAGACATGGCTCCTACCCACATGTAACTCCAGAATCTATCCCAGAAAAAATAAGAGTCCTTTAAAGAGTGTGTTCAGAGATGGAGGGAGATGGCATCCCGTATGCAACCACCACTGTTGGAAAAAGAGTTAGTAGACATGTTCATGGGAACCTTGCAAGGGCTATATTATGAGAAGATGGTTGGAAGAATCTCTTTGGGATTCTCAGACTTAGTGACTATCGGAGAAAGAATTGAAATTGGAATAAAGAGTGGGAACATACCAGGGGGTCATCAAATTCCCCCTACAATTCAAAAAGGCCTATTTCAAACTTCCCATAAAGAAAAGAGGGAGAAATTAATGTTGTAGCCTTACGACCAAGGACACAACAACCACTAATGATCCCACAAGGACAACAACAGGGCATATTTGGAAGGCCATAAATAAATTCTGATCCACCCCATATTCCACCTAGCCAGTTATTACAGCACTTGGTCAAGGTATCCTTGGTGGAACTCAAGCCTCTTACTCCTCTAGTCGGGCCACTCCCGCAAAAGTACAATGATGACGCCAGATGCGAGTATCATGCTAATTCTACTGGGCACACCATAGAATAATGTTTGGCATTCAAGCACAAGGTTCAAGATTTGTTAGAATCTCAAGACATCACTTTTGAGAAGCCTAACATCAAACCAAACCCTATGCCTCTGCATGGTGGGCCGACTATAAATGCAATTGAAGTAGTCACTGACTTTGGGGAAGTTAAGCAGGAAAAGGCCCCTATAAACTTGTTGAAGAAATATCTGTGGGAATGTGGGTTCCTATTGGAACATAATGAAGCCTTCGAAAGAACGCTACAAAAGCTAGTGGACCAGGGGATAGTCCAATCCGAACCATACCATGAAGAAAAATATGTAGCTACTCTAGAGGGTAAAGAACAGTTTCCTCCGATCCAAGAGACCTGTGTCAACAAGGTAGTGGAGCATGGCGGACATGTGGCGATGATATCCAACAAAGTCAACACCAACAGGGTAACTGATGACATCCGAGAATGCTCCCTAGGATTAGAACTCAAAAGCTGGACAGCCGTGGAGATTCCCGAGATCTTTTTATTTCCTAAGTAATTTTTCTTATTTTAAAAAGAACCTATGCCAACCCTGAGGCATATGGGTTTCTTGTAAAGGTCCCCCCGTTTTGTTTCAGACAATATTTGCAATTAATAAAAGTTATATTTTGTTCCTTGTCTTTCTCTTTCATTTATCTCTCAAATTTAAAAATGGCAATACTTTCTTTTCATATGCATTTTCAAAATTTCATAAACTAAAATTTGCACCAAAACATGATAAATGCGCAGATCCATGCCCAAAACCACGATAATATTACTACTGCGACCCGATATAATTTTGATACTCCCATCAACCAAGCTGAAGAGGAAGGTGATGAAGATATGAACTCTCTAAGGAAATGGCAAGGGAAATAGAGCTAAAGGATGACAACATACAACCGTATCAAGAGGCTATTGAGACCATTAATCTAGGCACAGAGGAAGATCCGAAAGTAATCAAGCTAGGGGCAATATTAGAGCAGAGTGTCAAAGAAAGGTTGATCAAGTTATTGCATGAGTATGTGGATATATTTTCCTGGTCCTACAGGGATATGCCAGGGTTAGATACAGACATTGTGGTGCATAGACTACCTCTCAAGGAAGGTTGTTCTCCAGTTAGGAAAATACTCAGAAGAACTCGTCCAGATATGTCTAGCAAGATCAAAGAAGATGTTCTTAAACAATTTGATGCAGGTTTCTTAGCAGTGGTAGATTATCCGCCATGGATAGAAAATATTGTGCTAGTACCCAAGAAAGATGGCAAGGTACGCATGTGTGTGGATTATCGAGATATGAACAATGCAAGTCCCAAAGACGACTTCTCGTTACCTCACATAGATGTTTTGGTAGACAACACAGCTCAAGCCTCAGTATTCTCATTCATGGACGGTTTCAAAGGCTACAATCAAATCAAAATGGCACCCGAAGACATGGAAAAGACTACCTTAATGACACCTTGGGGAACCTTCTGCTACAAAGTAATGCCATTCGGTCTCAAAAATGCAGGGGCAACCTATCAAAGAGCCATGGCCACACTATTCCACGATATGATTCACAAGGAGGTTGAAGTGTGCATAGATGATATGATCGCCAAATCCCACACGGAGGAGGAACACCTCATACATTTACAAAAGTTATTCGAGCGGCTGCGCAAGTTTAGACTGTGGCTAAATCTGAATAAATGTACATTTGGCATCAGATCAGGAAAGTTGATGGGTTTCATTGTAAGTCAGCATGGTATCGAGGTAGACCCCGACAATGTAAAAGCTATACAAGGGAAGCTAGCACCAAGGACATAAAAAGAAGTTTGTGGTTTCCTAGGGCGATTGAATTACATCTCAAGGTTCATATCGCGTCTAACATCTACGTGTGAGCCTATATTCAAATTATTGAAGAAAGATCAAGCGGTAGTATGGAATGATGATTGCCAAATAGCCTTTGAGACAATAAAGCAATATCTACAAGAGACATCAATCTTAATGCCACCAGTCCCTGGAAGAGCACTCATCATGTATCTGACAGTACTCGAAGGATCAATGGGTTGTGTTTTGGGATAGCGGGACGAAACAGGAAGAAAAAGAATGCCATTTACTACCTCAGCAAAAAATTCACTGACTGCAAAACCAGATACTTGCTCCTCCAAAAAACTTGTTGTGTATTGGCTTGGGCTACTAAGAGGTTGGGGAAATATATGTTAACCTACACCACATGGTTAATAGCAAGAATGGATCCTCTAAAGTATGTATTTGAAAAACTGGCTCTTATAGGGAGAATCGCTCGATGGTAGATGCTACTATTGGAATACGACATCCAATATGTCACCCAAAAGGCCATCAAGGGTAGTATACTAGTTGATCATCTAGCTCACCAATCACTTCCAAAATAACAACCTATGAAGTTTGATTTTCTAGACGAATATGTCATGGTTATAGGTGACTATGAAATACCAGGACCTGACGAAGGACCCGAGCCAGGGGCACGTTGGATACTCGTGTTCATGAAGCTTCAAATGCACTAGGGCACGGTATATGGGCAGTTCTGACTTCTCCAAAGAATTATCACAAGCCCTATACTGCAAGGTTGTGTTTTGACTGCACCAACAATGTCGCTAAGTACGAAGCCTGCATACTAGGACTGGAGGCTGCCAATGACCTGAGAATAAAGCATCTCGAGGTATTTGGAGACTCTGTACTAGTCATATACCAAGTCAATGATGAATAGGATACTAAAAATCCAAAACTGATTCCATATCGAGATCATGTTTTAAAATTGGCTGCGGAATTCACAGAGATCCCTTTCAGTCACATCCCACGAGAAGAAAATCAAATGGCGGATGCCCTGGCAACTCTATCAGCTATGCTCAAAGTAACTTGGCCAAATCACGAACCACTCATCATAATCAGACACTTCAAAGATCCCGTACATTGCATTTCTATTGAAGAAGGGTTGGATGATAAGCCTTAGTTTTACGACATCAAGAAATTCCTAGAAAAGCAAGAATATCCAGAAAATGCCTTTATCATTCACAAGCGAACTCTATGGAAGTTAGCCTCGAAATTCTTTCTGAGTAATGGAGTGTTATACAAAAGAAACTACAACATGGTACTACTCAGGTGTGTGGAAAAGCAGGAAGCAGACATGCTCGTGAGAGAAATCCACGAGGGAACTTTTAGAACTCATACAAATGGGCATGCCATAGATAGAAATATTCTACGAGCAGGATATTATTGGTTAACGATGGAATCCGACTGTTATCACTACACGAAGACATGTCACAAATGCCAGATCTACACTGATAAGATAAATGTTCCACCAACTCCTCTGAATGTCATGAGCTCTCCTTGGCCATTTTCAATGTGGGGAATTAACATGATTGGCATGACCGAGCTGAAAGCATCCAATGGACATCGTTCCATACTAGTAGCCATCGATTACTTCACTAAATGGGTAGAGGCGGCGTCTTACGCCAACGTGACAAGTCAAGTGGTTACACGATTTATCAAGCAGAATCTCATATGCAGATACGAGGTCCCGAGCAGGATAATTACAGACAACGGGTCCAATTTGAACAACAAGATGATGAAGGAATTGTGCAATAATTTCAAGATCGAACATCATAATTCTTCACCATACAGACCCAAGATGAACGGAGCTGTCGAAGAAGACAATAAAAATATCAAGAAAATCATTCAGAAAATGGTGAATACTTACAAAGATTGACACGAAATGCTTCCCTTTACTCTACATGGCTATCGCACTTCTGTATGCACATCAACAAGCGCAACTCCTTTTTCTCTGGTATATGGCATATAGGCAGTACTTCCATTTGAAATAGAAATACCATCGCTTCGGGTTTTAATGGAAACAAAGTTGGAAGAGGCGGAATGGGTTTAGACACGAATCGATCAACTAAACCTCATCGAAGAGAAACGCTTGACAGCTCTGTGCCACAGTCAATTGCATCAAAAGCGGATGAAGAGGGCCTTTGACAAGAAAGTTAGTCCTCGGATATTCAAAGAAGGGGATTTAGTGCTCAAGAAGATTCTCCTACCTCGCCTCGATTCACGTGGTAAACGGACACCCAACTACGAAGGTCCATACGTAATCAAAATAGCATTCTCCAGTAGGGGTCTCATCCTCAGAATAATGTATGGGGAAAAACTACCCCACCCAGCAAATTCAGATGTAGTCAAAAAAATACTATGTATAAAAAAGCTCGCTAAGCTCGAACCCTAAACGGGTGACTTAGGCAAAAAGGAGCGTCCCGGTGGATCGAAAACCCTAAAGGGATCCAGGCAAAAATTAGGGACATACAAAAAAAAACTATCCCGGTGGACTGAAAACCCAAAAGGGCGATCCAGGAAAAAGTTAGGGATTTTATTCAAAAAGAAATAAAGAACAAAAAGACTACAATCTAAGAACTATGACTACGGACTATGAAGGGAGAGGTGGATCTAAATCATACGACTCAGAAGCAAAGGAGATAGGAGCCATCAAAAGGACATTGGGGAACAGCAGTAGTAATTATCATTTTCATTGCCATTTACAATTTTGAAAATTTCTGTAATTACCTCTTTTAAAGAATTACATCTTGTTCTTTCTCCTATTCAGAGGCATATCAATAAAACATTTACTTCTCTTTTCATCTTTCAAATGGTGTTTTTCCTTTTTCAGATTTGTTTACAAAATACTACGCTTATTTCTTATGAATATTGTTTCGAAATCATTTCGGGGGAATTGACAAATAAAAGCATTTGATAAAACATAGAAAAAGCATTTTGGTTAGAAAAAAATCTAGTAGAAAATCCACGTCTGCGTCTATACACATGTCTACGCCCACGTCTGCACTTACAACATAAAAGTCTGCATCCAACACATACGTCTACGCATACGCCTGCACTTACAACACAAAAGTCTACACATATACCAATACACACTTCTACACCTACGCCTGCACCTACGGCACAAAACAATCAAAAACTTGCTAACACTCTTCATCACGTTCAAATCAATTCAAAGATACTACGATAACGCGGCATACAACGCCAGGGAATTGGTAATTCAAAACCAATGGTTTAAAGGAGAGAATGTCGGAAGCATCTTCATAGCAATTCTAAAGCATACACACACTTTGCACGCATTTTTCACATACAAACATTTAATACACGTACACTCAGGGTTCCATATCAATCAGATAACATACGCCTATATCATACATCAAACAGACAATCTCACCCTCGATTTAGCTATCTAAGGGTCAATCAGCAAAGCACACTTCTTCTACAAATCCAACCCATCACCTAAGACTCCATGCAGTGATGTGCTCAGCCCATCACCTAAGACTCCATGCAGAGATGTGTTCCTTACAAGGTAGCTTTACCTAAGTCTCCATGCAGTAATATGCAAAACCCAGTACATTACCTATGTCTCCATGCAATAATGTGCAAAACCCAGTACATTGCCTAAGACTCCACGCTACAATTTTCAAAAGCCAAATAAGATCCACCACCTAAGGCTCCATGTCGTGACGTGTTCAGCCCATCACCTAAGACTCCACGCAGTGAAGTTTTTCCCTCTACAATATAATTCATTACCTAAGACTCCATGCAGTAATGTACGAAGCTAGGTACATTTCCTAAGACTCCATGCAGTAATGTATTCTCCTCATCTTACCCATTACCTAAGACCCTAGGCAGTAATGTATGAAACTTAGTTCATTGCCTAAGACTCCAGGAAGCAGTACAACATAACCCATTGTCTAAGACTCCATGCAACGATGTGTTTCTCTCTCTTAGCCCATTACCTAAGACTCCATGCAGTAATGTATGACACTCTCCAATATAGATTATTGCTTAAGACTTCATGTAGCAGTGTTCGAAATCCAAACCTAGCTCGTTGCCTCAGACCCCACGCAGTGATTCGCGAACATAACCCATTTCCTTAGTCTCTAAGCAGCCATGCGTTATCAAGTGTTATTTTATTCATCCCCCAAAATGGATGAATAAGCAAAGCCAAACCAAGACCCGCCATATTGTTCTCTCAAGCTCCAAATCATCTGCCTCGTTGCTAAATCTTGGTAAGCGATATATCATCAGCTTTGCCTATTTCCTCAAGACTCTTAAGGGTATGCTATATCAGCATAACCTTATGTTTGTCAGACAAATTTTGGGGTATTCCAAGTATCCAATAAACTCCCAATAAGAATGCGTGAGACTCGCGTATTCTCACGCTATTCGATTGGAAGATAATTGAATATGGGCATTTGTCATACCCCAAATTTGCCCTACCTCGGCGATTATATTTTCAAGATTAAAAATAGAAGAAAAATGTTTAATTAAGGATGGTTCAGCAATATCTGATGACGCATTCTTAAACCCAAGACAACCAGGGGGTGTATTTTAATTCGGAGGAGTGGGACTTTCTAAATCAGAAAGACTCATTTGCTCGTAGGCCCATTTGCGAAGCATGTTAGCCAATGGCCCGTGAGATTCGAATATGGAAGATTATTTTAGGAAAGATTATTAAGTAATTTTTAACTAAGCCCATTTAAGATTTATTTGTTGTTAGTAAAAAAAGAGTGAGTTGGAATTTCAATTAAAAGCCCATTATATTTCAAGTTGGCCTATTTTCCATTTCTTATTGGCAAATAGCGAAAGGAGGGTGTGTTTACAAATTACGAGCCCAATATGATTTTGTTAAAACTAATACATTTGTTGTTTTTATTATTTGTTGTTAAACTTTTATAATAATGGTTTCATTAAAAACATTAAATATTATTCAATTTATTTATTAAGCTTTTGATTAAAAAACTAGCATTGGGTTAGAGAAAAGGAAAAAGGACAATTGGGCCTAGTTGCATTAAAAACGTTTTTGTTGTAAATAAAAAATAATGTTGCTGGATAAAATAATTAATTAACGCATAGGCCCAAATGGAATAAACAGCTACTGTATCAATCTTACCAAAATTTACGCACGTTTTTCTCAACAAACACTTACTGTAGAAATTGAAACCAAATCAAATCTTCATTAAAATTTATAAAAAGTCCAAAGTCCAAGCCTAGAACTTCTAAACATATGTAGAACTAAAACAATATCGAATTAAATCTTAAAACATAATATTTTCTGCAAAAAAAATCTTTATTACAGAACCAAACCCGAATACATTGCAAATACTAAATCAATCACATTATGATTTGAATCAATGTACATAATCAATCCTTAATTTATCTAAAAGCCCTAAATCTAAGCTAGTCAAAACCATAATAGCAATTCAAACCAAAACCCTATAAATAGTACAGAAATACAGTGGAAAGGGGGAACAGATTTGGGGGAGAAAGAATACAAAAACAAAAACAAAAGTTGAAGAACCGTGAGGCTTGATTACAGAGGATACTTGGAAGAAGAGGGAGATTCAGATGATACCAATTGTTGAAGAAGAGGGAAGACGATTAGGGTTTCAATATCCAAAACCCTAACCGCTTCTGACCGCTAATCGCTAGTGCAGTCTCCGTCGGAGCCTTTGTCGTTACCATCTCTGCTGATCTGCGAATCAAACAAAGAAAAGCGGAGATCAATAAACAGAAATGAGACGTAACAAAATAATCATGATTGGAGGTAAACAAGAACTTAGTTATGTTGTTTTTTCGGGTTTTATTGCTATGATCTGGGGAGGATGAAGGAGTTCTGGTGTTGCGCCATCGTGGTGTAGTTTCAAGATTAGGGGTAGAACGAGAGAGAGAGAGAGAGAGAGAGAGAGAGAGAGAGGCTTAACTGAAAATATAAGAATAAAATGTTAAAAGAAATTTGTACTTTCTGTTGTTCTTCCGTACGCGCACAGACACAGTAGTTCACATGCACTTCCCTTTAGATCCATTTGATCTTCATCATACGGCCGTAGGCCAAGTCTCACCATGATTCTATACTCCCTCGCGCACTTGATCAGCCCGGACCTCTCCAAACTGTGTAGTTGGCCTAGCCCGTTAGTTTTCACACACCTCATTCGCTTATTTTACTAAAACAAGAACAACAATTTACCCCCCAGGCACATTGGGCCTAGCCCAGCCTTCTTGTGACACCCCATCTTTTACTTCTAAAACTAAGACTGCACCCCCCTGAAACTATTTAAATTATTTTCTTTTTTTATATAATTCTTATATTTTATCTATTTTTATTTTTATATTATTTATTTCTTTTTTATAATAATTATTAGTATTTCATTTTTATATATTATTTATTATCACATATTATAATTTTTATTATCACATGTAAATAGTATTTTGTTTAAAAACTCATGAATTTATTATTTTTGTATATTGCATTAAACATTTTAGTCATGCATTAATAAAAAAAATTTGCAATTAATATTATAAAAATATTCAACAAGCATTAAATCTTTTTTTCCGTAATAAACTAATATGAACAATCAATCTTTGCTAAAGGGTTTCGAATATATTTTGACTAATCGCGCATTTAGTCCAAAATTCTGCAATCTATACACCCGGTCAAATGTGTGGTGATTCAAAGTACTTTTGCAATCCCTAAAAAACACAAACCTATACGAACTACGAATTGGGAATTTGATTTCTCATAAGAGGATACGTAGGCATACGATCAAAAATCGTGGCGAGTTCCCCTATTAAAATTTAAAACCCTTTTACCCGAAACCTAAACCTAAAACCTAATATCCTTAAGAATAAGGTAGATGAAAGGTGCCTAACACCTTCCTTTCGTCTAAAGAGGTCCGTAACTTATAATTTATGTCTTGCTTATTAGGGTTTCCTATTAGATGCCCTTGCTTAGGATAAAAACTAGTAGTGGCGACTCTCATTTAAAAACCAGTCGCAACAGCTGGCGACTCTGCTGGGGAACTCAACTTAGGTTTTAGGTTATTTTGGGTTTTTATTTTTATTTATTTATTTTCTTTATTTATTTATTTATTGCATTTATTTATTCTTGTATATTGTTTATCATTATATATTTACTGCGTGGCAGGACTTTTATTTCAAAAAAAACAAAATTCTCAAATAACCCTTAGCAAGAAGGTTTGTCTATTAGCTTATGGGATACATCATCCCTGCGAGTTTATGTGACGACTTCGCCTAGAGTCGGTGAATTTCCGAAAAAGGAATACTTATCGAGAGATATCCTCTTGAGGAGTGGGACTTTGGAATACCACCCATGACTCTTTGTAACAACCTTAACCCAAAATCTCATGACGAGACCTTTCACGACTTTGAGACGAAAATCTCGGTCCGTAAAGAGGCTCCACCTAAGGGAGGCCCTTTTGCCTTTTTCCTCTGGTGTTATTCATGATACCCTTAAGGAAGCCACCTTTTGGGAGGGAAGATTAACCGTACATAAAAACTAAGAAGCCTACCTTATAAGGGTACCTATCAAAAAGTCCCGTCACTCAACCCTACATCCATGCATTCATTCATTTCATATATTCATCATTTGTTTCTTTTATTTGTCTTATTCAAAGGGTAAAAAAACAAAAAGAAATAAAATCAAGATTTTGGTGATTATCTTTGAAAATGGATACCCATGGGAAACAGCTTGTCCGTGTCAATGCGTCAGACATGTCTGAAATCAAAGCCACAAAAGAGAAACTATACGAAAGAGCTCTGAAGATGTTCGCTCGCCGCTATGGAGATACCCTTGATCTTAAGGACATTGAAGACTTTCTCAAGCATTATCGAGAAATGGTCGATGATTTCAGAGCATACATCCGCAAGTGTACCTAGAAGATTTGTTTCCCTTTGCTTAATTTCATGCAAATAAGTTTTGGTTTAAGATTGTAATATCTTTCAATATCTGAATCATGTTACTTTCAATAAAGGCATTTTGTTTCCATACTTCGATTACGTATCTATTCTTAAGATATTCACTAGATAAAAAAAGGAAAAAAGATAGGTATATACCCAAGTGAATAATACATTAAAACCCTTTCATATTCATACATATTCATTCGCATGCATGCATTCCCAGACACGCATATTATATCAAAGCTCATTTCGATTTTTCAAAATCTCTCCAGTTAAACCATTGGTAGAAAAAGATCGCCACCTCCTTAGCCGCCATATCAAACAAGGGCCTACCAATAAAAAATCAATGGAACAAATCGAACAAAATCATCTTGCATTCAAGGAGGACCTCGACCAAGTAAAGGGTGATGTAAGTTCAATGAAAGGAGATCTGAGTCAAGTTCTCCTATCTTTGAAGAACATCATTGACAGACAAGATCAGATTCCCAGGGTAGATTTTAAACAAGTAGCTCAAATAATTGGTGCATCAAGCGGTCACCAACTAAGAAAAAAGCCAGAGACGGGACCTCAAAAGTCCTCCATGGCCCAACAAGAGACAAGAGAAGCTGAAACAGAAGGTTTTATCCCACCACCATCAAAAGCAGGGGCATCACATACCCTACAAATTCCAATCAACAATGTAGACCACTACCTGGACCTACAGTATGGAGACCACAATCTAGAGGATGTCAATCAGGCACCCTTGAAGACGATTGGTACTCATGTTGTCGATAATCCACTAGTGATGAATCAATATGAGGCTCTGGAAGAAAGGTTGAAAGCTGTGGAAGGTTTTGATGCCTTCGAAGTAGATGCTCTCGACATGGGCCTAGTTCCTGATGTGATAATTCCGCCAAAGTTCAAAGTTCCTGACTTTGGGAAGTACAAGGGGCTCACTTGTCCAAGAAATAATTTTTGCATGTATTGCAGGAAAATGCATGCCCGTGCCCATGATCAGAAGCTGATAGTCCACTGTTTTCAAGACAGCTTAAGCGGAGCATCGCTAGACTGGTATATGCAATTAGAGTGAGCACATATTTGAACATGCATAAATATTGCTAATGCTTTCTTAAAACATTACAAATATAACTTGGACATGGCGCTTACCCGCGTGCAACTCCAAAATATGTCCTAGAAAAAAGAAGAGTCCTTTAAAGAGTATGCTCAGAGATAGAGGGAGATGGCATCCCGTGTACAACCACCACTGTTGGAAAAAGAGTTAGTAGACATGTTCATGGGAACCTTGCAAGGGTTATATTATGAGAAGATAGTTGGGAGTATCTCTCCAGTATTCTCATACTTAGTGACTATCAGAGAAAGAATTGAAACTGGAATAAAGAGTGGGAAAATACCAGGGGGACCATCAAATGTCCCCTACAATTAAAAAAGGCATGTTTCAAACTTCCCACAAAGAAAAGAGGGAGAAATTAATGTTGTAGCCTCACAACCAAGGACACAACAACCACTAATGATCCCACAAGGATAGCAACAAGGAAGATTTGGAAGGCCACAAAGAAATTTTGATCTGCCCCCTATGCCACCTAGGCAGTTATTACAGCACTTGGTCAAGGAATCCTTGGTGGAACTCAATCCTCCTTCTCCAGTCAGGCCACTCCCGCGAAAGTACAATACTGACGCCAGATGCGAGTATCATGCTAATTCTCCCGGGCGCACCATAAAACAATTTTGGGCGTTCAAGCACAAGGTTCAAGATTTGTTAGAATCTCAAGACATCACTTTTGAGAAGCCTAACATCAAATTAAACCATATTCCTCTGCATGGTGGGCCAACAATAAATGCAATTGAAGTAGTCACAGACTTTGAGGCAATCAAGCAGGCCAAGGCCCCTATAAACTTGTCGAAGGAATATCTTTGGGAATGTGGGTTCCTGTTGGAACATAATGAAGCCTTCGAAAGAACGCTACAAAAGCTAGTGGACCAGGGGATAGTCCAATTTGGACCATACCCTAAAGAAAAATATGTAGCTACTCTGAAGGGTAAAGCACGGTTTCCTCGGATCCAAGAGACGTGTGTCAACAAGGGAGTGGAGCATGGCGGACATGTGACAATGATATCCAACAAAGTGAACACCAAAAGGGCAACTGATTACATCCGAGAATGCGCCCCAGGAGAAGAACTCAAAAGCTAGACATCCGTGGAGATTCCCGAGATCTTTTTATTTCCTACGTAATTTTTCTTGTTTTAAAAATAACCTATGTCAAGCCCGAGGCATAGGGGTTCCTTGTAAGGGTCCACCCGTTTTGTTTCAGATGATATTTGCAATTAATAAAATTTATATTTTGTTCCTTGTCTTTCGCTTGCATTTATCTCTCAAATTTAAAAATGGCAATACTTTCTTTTCATATGCATTTTCAAAAGTTCATATAATAAAATCTGCACCAAAATATGATAAACGCGCAGATCCATGCCCAAAACCACTGGAAATGTTACTGCTACGACCCGATATAATTTTGATACTCCCATCAACCAAGTTGAAGAGGAAGGTGATGAAGATCTTGAAATCTTTGAGGAAATGGCAAGGGAAATAGAGCGAAAGGCTAACAACATACAACCGTATCAAGAGGCTATTGAGACCATTAATCTAGGCATAGAGGAAGATCTGAAACAAATCAAGATAGGGGCAATGTTAGAGCAGAGCGTCAAAGAAAGGTTGATCAAGTTATTGCATGAGTACCTAAATGTATTCGCCTGGTCCTACAAGGATATGCCAGGGTTAGATAGAGACATTGTGGTGCATATACTACCTCTCAAGGAATCTTGTTCTCCAGTTAGGCAAAAACTCAGAAGAACTCGTCCAAATATGTCTAGCAATATTAGAGAAGAGGTTCTTAACCAATTTGACGCAGGGTTATTAGTAGTGGTAGATTATCCACCATGGATAGCCAATATTGTGCCAGTACCCAAGAAAGAAGACAAGGTACGCATGTGTGTATTATCGAGATCTGAACAACGCAAGTCCCAAAGACGACTTCCCGTTACCTCACATAGATGTTTTGGTAGACAACACGGCTCAAGCCTTAGTATTCTCATTCATGGACGGTTTCTCAGACTACAATCAAATTAAAATGGCACCCGAAGACATGGAAAAAACTACCTTCATGACACCTTGGGGAACCTCCTGCTACAAAGTAATGCCATTCGGTCTCAAAAATGCAGGGAAAACCTATCAAAGAGCCATGGTCACACTATTCCATGATATGATTCACAAGGAAGTTGAATTGTACGTAGATGATATGATCGCCAAATGCCACACGCAGGAGGAACACATCATACATTTAAAAAAGTTATTCGAGCGGCTACGCAAGTTTAGACTGAGGTTAAATCCGAATAAATGTACATCTGGAATCAGATCAGGCAAGTTATTGGGTTTCATTATAAGTCAGTGTGGTATCGAGGTTGACCCCGACAAAGTAAAAGCTATACAAGGGATGTCAGCACCGAGGATAGAAAAATAAGTTCATGGTTTCTTAGGGCGCCTTGATGTTAGTAGACAAACTCAACGTGTTTTGTAAGTTCATCCTGCAAAACATGAAAATATGAAGAAAATAAATGATAAAAGGCAGGATCGAACCCATGCCCTTTGACACAAATGCCTTAAAGCATGCACTTCTGCCACTGGGGTGGTTATTTCATCTGGTTGTATAATAGAAACACATGAATATAATATGAACTAACACAGATAGACCAGAGAAGCACCATAGCGCTAACTCCGATCGTCTTTTCCGGTGAGACCAATTCTTCAATCTGCAAAATAGCACATATTAGTGAAATAAAAATACCCTACCCACCTAAATTGACCCTTGCGAATCCAATGGAAGGTTTATCGTAGGCTAAAACGGACTGATTTGACAGCTATGACAAAAACACGTGGAATTGGTGTAGTGATGGCATTTCGTGATTCGATTAACATGGGGCATCTGCGAGGGTCCTAACATGTACTAATGAACCTCAGGAACATGTTAGTAATGTTAGATTCAATAAAAACAATAAGAAAACCAAAATATGAATGCATGAAATAACGATAAGGTGGTGCTGCATGCAGGGGAATTTTGAGCCCTTTAGATCGTTGCAATCGATTTGATCTTACCCTCTGACCTTCTTGGGAATGAATAGGATGATTAGTTTATGGTGAAAGGCATTGTAAGTAGGGTTTGAAGTTTTTAGGGTTCTTGAAAAAACTTGAGATTTTTGGAAAAGTTTCTTGAGATAAGGGTTTCGTCATTGGCTTGTATGAAGAATGGATATTAAATAGCATGAATTAGGTCAAAGATAGGATAGGCTTGGACCTTGTGTAAGAAGCCTCATATTTTATCTTATTTATTTTTGAATTATTAATGAATAAATCAAAATAATTAAAATAAAATAGATCAAAGGATGCATTAACAAGATATGAGGTGTATGAGAAGTGTAATACACATTTGGAATTTAAAATAATGACCCACTAGTCCAAAATATCAAGTTTGCTCAATTTGAACTTCATGCATTTGCTCAAAATTTCTCAACTTGCATTGGTCATAACTCTTTTAATATTTATCTTTTGAAGGTGATCTTGGACTTTTTGGAAAGCTCAAGATGTCCTCTACGATCCCTCTTTTGATCATTTTTTCATTTGGAGATTTATCTTGATGTAAGTTGTCTTGACAAAAAGTGTCTATTTGTTGACTTTTGAAATGACCTATAATGTATTGGCATTTACGTCTCAAATGAAGCATTTTTTGGACTTGAGCTTAGAGATACAGAGTTGTAGAGAATTGAATTTCCTTTATAATTAGCTTTGGTTGGAGAAAAACTGATGAAGAATTTGGAATTTATGCTTGGTCAAAGTTTAGTTGACTTCTCCTAAGGAAAACCCTAATTTGGAAACTTTTGACCTTTGATGATTTGAGAGTTTTTCTTGATGAATCATGATAAACCCTTGATCAAATGATGAATGTGACTTCAAAATATTGATGTTGACCAAAAATCTTGAGGTTTGACTGTATGTTGACCATAGTTGACTTTTTACCCAATACAATTAATTTTCAGTCATCTGAGCAATTGACTGAGCAAACTTGTGATGCAAGGCATGAAACTTGGTATGAGCATTATTGAAGACATATGAGGAACCATGGAAACCAATTGAGGACTTTGAAACCCAAACTTCCTTTTGAAAAGTGAAACCCTAGTTGTAAGTCCACTGCTTAGGAGGAGAATTTGTTTGGTCAATTCTTGAGCAACCTTGGGCATTTGAGAACCCTAGGAGAATGTCTTGAAGAAAAGGGAGGGAAAATTTTGGGGTAAAACATATATGATTAGAAGTTCAGTAGCATCTTGCAGTGTTCTTCTTCATCTTCTTGTTGAGCAAGCTACGAGCAACAACTCTTTGCTTCTTCTGAGATCTACCAAGATGTATGTGATTGAAAGTTGAATAAGATCTTGTAGTCTTCTTCTTCTTTAGAAATCTACGAGCAACAATACTTTGCTTCTTCTGTTTCATCCAAGATGCATATGATAATAGTTGAATGGCATATTGTTGAAATCTTCTTTCTATCTTTTCTCTCTTCTTTGGTGGTCTTTAGAATGTGTAACATTGCAGCTTTAACATCTTCAGCATCCAGTATTTTCCTTTCACAGGATGAAGCTTGATGGCCAATGGAAAACGAAAAATTTTCTTTGATTCTTCAATCTTCATTTATAGCCTTTGACAGAGAGAGACGTTGTGAGGATATAAAGGACTTTTCCTACACCAACAATTAATTCCCAACAAATAGAATAAGGTGTAAGACTTTAGATAGAATAAAATAACATTTTTGTATACTGACATTGTTCAATGATAGCTTTCCACCTTTTCTCTGAATAATGTTTTTCCATTAAGCTTGTATACAGAGATCAATTAAGTAAAGAAAGATAGTTGTAAATCTAGCTGTTTATTCCCAACGATTACAATGAGAGTAGTTGACAATATAGTATAAAGGACTATCCTTACGCCACCCTAGAGGGTAGAGGTCACATACACTTTATGTACCTTTTGTACAACATCACACAATAAATATTTGAACTTTATTCTTATCATCAGAGGCTTCAGATATTTGAATGTTGAACATTGAATTTTGTTGTAGAAGATTCACTCTTAAGTCTTAGAACCTAAGTCTTGGAGTCTTCAGAAATTGTCACACAGAACCTTCTCTTCATAGTTTTCAGCACTTGGTTATAAGAACTTGCTTTTCTTTAGATCATCAGAACTTGTTCAGTAGAACCTTGTCTTCATAATCTTCAGAACTTGTAACACCTAGAAGTAAAGCTTTAGAATGCCTTCAAAGCTTAAACACAAAGTCACAATCAAAACCTCTTGTATTAACATTTCTTAGACATGTTGCAGAAGATAGATTCAGAACCTTGACTTCAATTGTAACATGTAACGGCATGTTTTATTCTAGTAGTGTATGTTCAAAACCTGATGATGACACATGCCTTGTACCAAATTCATAACATTATAGAAGCAGCTACACAATATAATGAAATCATTAGCGTATACAATTGTTCTGTATACATTGAAGTTTGATCTGATATATTTCACTATATCAGACATTCAGACAGTTCACAACTTATGAATAGAGCATACGTTGTAGAAGCACATGTATCAGTGCACAACTTCTGAGTAGCATCTATGTATGAGAGCATGCATCAAAATGTTGATTTGTCTTCCTTTCAGGAGAGCACGACTTCTGAGGCTTTAAGTCTGAATTTCATACTTTCATAAAGTTAACAACTTATGAACACTATGATATCAAGCAAGATTACCTTACTTTCAGTAAGTTTATAACTTTTGAAATGTGTTTGGTACATTTGTTTAAATATACACATATTCACAAAGTGTACAACTTCTTCTGTATACAAACAAAGTTGATTTCATCCATAAGGTTTTCAACCTTAATATCAGGATCTTCATCTTCAACCTGTCTTAGAATAAACTCAGTGAACTTGTTTAGAGTTCCTAGATTGAAAACATCAAACAAACAGTTAGTAGCAACAACATTTCATATATTTGAGTTTAATACTATGAGCATAAGTATTATCAAAATATCATTTTACTTTCTCCCCCTTTATCAGAAATCAAAAAGGTAAAAGAGGGATGGATAAAATTATACTAAGAAGATAATCAACTCAGAAAACATAATCCATTAATTAAAATATAAGAGTACAGACTCAATAAAACAACTAGAGCAAACATACAATAATCAGAACAAAAAACAACACATATTACATTTAAGAAATCAGAGATTACATAAGGGAGGGACAAAAAATACATAATTGACTTAACAACTATTTGAGCCACTGATCATCAAAATTATCACACATATCTTCTTCAATGCATCACTTGGACTAACTTGAAGTCTATGAAATATTCTTATAATTTCATCTTGAATGAAAACTTCTGACAAGATTCTTCCATAGGGAATAAAAGACTTGTTCAAGTTTCTAGGTGAGGAGATATACTCTTTAAGATGTTTGTAAATAGTTCGAGGAAGGTTAATTTGAATGTGTTTGATCAAGCAGTAGATCATGATATTATCATTATAAGATATTTGTTAAGATAAAGAGAAACCAGCCTTTGGCAAGAGGCTTAAGATTTTCAAGATTTGAGGAATCAAACTCATAAGGGACATCGAAGATAGAGATTATTTTTTAATCAGATATACTATTAAGATAAACACGACTAAATGTGAACCCTTTTTTAGAACATTGATTGCATCAACAATACTTCCAACGGTTATAGAAACATCCCATCCATAGATGTTTGAAGAGATCCATAGCCCATTAAGACTGACTGAAGCATTTTTCCAGAAAGTTTTTACAAGGTTTGGATAGATGGGTCATTTACCAGAAGAGAGAGATAGATATTCCATTTTTGGAAGAAAATGGAAAAGTGGAAATTTGGACTAGAACCAAAAAAATTTGGATGACATTCCTTGATAACTTCCAGCAGATCATCATCTCCAAGAAAGGTTCTTTGGTTTGAGGTGATAGACATTTTGAGAGAGGTGTTTGGAGAATTGTGAAGTGATAAAATAAATAGAAAGTATAACAACCAAAATTCTAGATTAATTATTATTTAATTAATTTAGCATGAATAAGTGAGTCATTGTGAAGTGTTTAGTATGTATGGTGTTTTGGTGCTTTGTGTGAGTCCTTGTGACGATTTATGATGTGTATTCGTGATGCATTTGCGATGCAATAGCGATGACCTGATGAGTATGATGTTTATAATGATGATTTGTGTGGTATTTGATGGGATAGAGGTGAACGATGGGATAATAAGAGGTGTTTAGGATTTAGATAAATATTTCGGAATCATTTAGATGTTAATAGTAATTATATATAATTATTTAGACTTAAATAAATAGAATGGTGGTAGAGAAAATAGGAGCAAGATGGTCATTAGTGAAGGATAAGTGAGGACATTATGGGAAGTTCATTATTAGGGGTCTAAGATGGGAAGTTTGGTATAAGGAAAGTTTGAGAGAGTTTATACGATCATTCTGTGCGATCGTAGAATTGGAAGAATGCTGCGGGGAAAGAGGCCTAGGGCACAAAGAGGCAAGAAGAAGCATAGGAATCCTGGTAGAGCACGAGGAGGATTCAATTACTAGCAATAATCTCAAGGTAAGGGGTGTTTATCTTGATTATTGTAATTGATTTAAGGTTTAGATAGATGTAGATTATGATGGGTTTTGGTTGTGATGAATATGTGATGATAAGATGAATTAGACGATGTTTTATGGTCTTGGATTATAAACAAATTGTACCCATAATGTAGAAGACATTGGATTCTTGTTATTTTGTGAAAAATCTGCAGTTAGATGATGTTTTAGGACATATAATATGCAGAAATCGCAATATTGGGACTAGTTTTTATGCAGGCAATCGTAGAAGGAAAACATAGATCGCATTGTGTCATCGGGCGATAGAGAAGCGTCGTCGGACGATGGTGTTGTCACGTGGTCATTGCTAGGCGAAAATGGGAGCAACAAAGGACAAAAAAGAGTGACTACTAGAGTACATCGCTCCGAGCATCGTCGAGCGAAGCAAGTGGCGATGGAAGCATCACCAGGCGATATAGGTATGTCATCGGGAGATGGTGTCCAGATTCGATTGGTTGTGTTAGATTTTCTTGAAAGAGCTGTAACTCGAGTTTTAGGACTCAAATTTAGGTGTCATTCAAAGCATTGGATAGGTAACTCAATGAACTTTATTTAGATGGAATAAAATAAGATAAAAGAAGTATTTCCTCAATATCTAAACTAGGATGAAGTTAGGTTCCCCGTGTTGGATTATAACGATGATTTGTTTATTTAAGATGATATGATGATAATGCTTATTTTGCTTAAGATGATATAATGATATTATGTTGATGATTGTTTACTTGAGATGATATGATGATATTATGATGAAATCATGAATGATGATGTGTTTTGACTAGCCGTGGTCGTTTTTATTATGTTGTTGCGCATCATGCATTCATGACATAGTTTAGGACTTCGGTCCAGTGATGTTTTTAGGACTACGGTCTAGTTAAGATGATAGGATAATTATCCAGTGAAGACATAAATCCCATAGTGGATTGAGTGCAAAATTGTGAAGTGCTCTGGTTCCAAGCGGGAATCGATCCTATTGGTGGGGATCTTTGGAGATAACGACGACTGAGTCATCACTGAAGTTTGGTACCACATGCATGAGTCTGCAGTGATGCATTACATTTTATGTGACATTGCAAAATAATGTGATTAAATGGTATTTGTTGATAAATGGTATTTTGATAATCTGTTATTGTGAATTGATGATGTTTACGAAGGTGTGAGTATAACATGAATTTCTTATGATGTTTGGTGTCTTGCATATGTGCATGTCTACTATATTTATCCCTTATGTCTTTTATAATGATTATGATTTACTCACCCTTTATGTTTGAATGTTGCCTCCACGTGGGTAACGCGCAGGTGATCGAGATTAGTCCTTAGAAGCATTAAAGGATAGCTTCAGAGTATGTTTATTTTCTTTTGTTGAATAAAGGGAGTCTCACTTTGATATCTAACATCGGGGTTGGGATCAATTGTTTGTGAACTTTGCATATTTTTCTATTTTGAGATTTTATATTTCTATAATGACTTTTACCATGTTTTAGGCTATGACATTATAAACATGAAGTGTGATGATGTTAATGATATTTGAACTACCTCTCGTGGTATTTGGGATTATTTTATGTAGAAAATATGACTCAGTAATTCCGCTGGGAAGTTTGAAGTGAATTGTTTGTGGTTACTAGAGATTATAGTTAATGGTTTCTTACAGCCCGTGTTACGGAGCATGATTTAATTGTTATGATGTTTTATGAAGATGTGATGCCCTTCCACGGTCTTTATTTGATTTTATTTTTCGAGAAATTATATGCAAAATGTATATGGGTTATAAGGGTGTTACATACAGCACGAGGACGAGAGTAAATAGGAGAGATGACAGAAGTTTTGATGTGTATCATGCATAAGATTTTCTAAAGACTGATAGACATGTTAGGAGATGTATCACGCATAAGATATGAAGTGATAGGCATAATAAGACACCATAGTAAAAGCTTGGGTCAGAAGAGGTACAGGAAGGAATAGAGAGGGATTTTGACATTGGGAACAACAAAAATATTTTGAAAGAGACAGGAGATTTTTGTTTTGTTCAAAGTTTTGTTATTAATATTCAGAGACTTTTAATTTCTAGAATAATTCTTATTAGGATCTAATCAGTGGACGCTTATAGTTAATTATTTAGCTTGGATTACTTTGACCTTTTTTATAGTTTTTGTTTAAATTTTTGAGAGCATATATATTTGTTTTAAATATTTTAGTTTTAAGATAGGTTAGTTATTTCCAAGAAAATAATAGATTGACATAATTTTTCATTTATTCATGGGGGAAATACAAACATCATTTAGATAAACTAGACAACACACAAATCACCCAAGAAACCCTCATAACCTAATTCTGATAGACGTAGGCTAAGCACGGACTAGACTTCAAGAACTTCACATCTTTCCTCCTCAAGAACATCATCAGGTCCATTATGATGAAATGCTTTAACAATCCATGCCATAAAGAAGAGAGTGGAGAGGACTCTTCCATAAGGGATAAAGGAAAGATGGGGATTTCTGGAGGCAACAATTGAGTTCCTGAGATAGTTGAAGATGGTTTGGGGCAGATTTATCCTAACATGATGCATAAGATAATAAATCAGAACTCTATCTTCATGAGACAGAATATGCATATTTACTCCTCTGTGACGGAGATTTGTCATGAGGAGTTGAAACCATATGGCGGTGGTAGGAAGGAGATTTTCAGGAATGTTTGGTTCAAACATCTCAGAGGGATCATGAATGGATCTGAGATTTTCTTAAAGAATAGGGATGTTTCAAATTGCTTCAATAGTTGTACCTTCTTGAGTGTGCCCTATTGCAACAAAATAGATGAAGGAGTGATGGTAATAGGTTTTCCGAAAATAGTTTAGGATATGGAAACATCACCAATATAAGAATACAACCAAAACTCATGGATCAAATAAGTGTAGATAGTTCCATGAAACTTAGCAATGTAGCGAGACCATCCCTGAAGGGTGAAGCTTTCAGTGAGACCAAAAGCAGCCCTATTGAGGGCGAAGTTCAAAGATAACTTTAAGAAGTTCTTCGAAACTTTGATAACTTCTTATGGCCATTTGAAGAGGGTGATGACAACGAATGAATTAGATGGGGACTTAAGTAGATGAGAAGGAAGCGTAACTGACTGTAAAAATATATGAACAGATGGAAAAGGATATTAGAAAAATTATTCCTTTTAATGAGATTTTGATAGATGGAAGAAGGATGAAACTGATCGGCGTGAGAAACAGACGGGTAGACAAAGACACTAAACTGACAACTCAATAAATGAAAACTTGTGAGGAATGGTATATTAAAATTTCCAAGACAAGTAAAAAAAGACGTACAAATGCCTAGAGAGAGATATAGACGCACACAAAAGAGAATTTTTAGAAGGGGAAGAATACTAATTAGAATTATATTATTTAACTAGTTACTTAATTTTTTGTTAATAATTTTTAGACGACTTCTTTTAAATCGTATGTATTTTTCTTTAGAGACTTATTTAGAATTTTCAAGATTTCTAAAAAGAAATGCAACTAAACAAACATTAATGTTGAGGATGGGTTGAGAAGGAGAGTTTGTACAAAAAATATATATTAACAAGTTGAGAAAAATCAAAGATACTGAACAAAGTCTTATCAGACGATAATTTAAACAAGTGATCTTTCCTGAGCAGGATAACTTCTAACTGGTATAAGTATCTATCAGTACATTTTTTAGAAGGCATGTAAATACTAACCTGAGACTTTGTTAACGAGTTTGTTTTTGCACAACCCTTAGCAAGAGTTTCTTCTTGTTTCTGATTTAACCTCTTCTGAGACTTTTACTTCTTGAATCAGGGTTCTGCTTTCTGGTGGATGTCATCTTCTTCTCTTGACTTTAGGAGAGCATATTTTTTAGAATATTTGGTCTTCTCTAAATTATTGATGGATCTTCCTAATATAACGTTGATTAAATCCATTGCAGCTTGTAGCGATTTGTCATGAGGATGACAGCTTTCGCTGAGTTGAAGTGTTGAGTGTTGACCTTTGATTCTAATGGAAAACTTTTCTTGAATGAGAAGGTGAATTCCTTTTCCATCAGGTACTTAATTATTTAGAATCCTGAGAACTTGTCACAAGGATTCTGTCTTCATATTTCTTATTCTAGCCTAGAGTTTTGAAACCTCTACAGAATGGGTTTTGAATCAGAAAAGCTTAATATCATTTAAGTAGCATGCAACTATAGAATTTTCTCTAACTAGATCTCTCTACACGGTTAAGTGTTTGATTCTTGAATCAATAAAATAGTAGGGCTCTGATACCAATTGAAGGTAGAGAAAACACAAGAAAGGGGGGTTTGAATTGTGTTCATAGAAAATATTCCCCTTTAGAAAATCTAAGCACTCAAATGATAATAGCTATAAGGATAAAGAAGAGAAGAGGACACAAGTATTTTATCCAGGTTCACCGTTAACTAGGACACTCTTGTCCACCCCCGTAATGATGATTTTTCCTTATCCAAGGACTTAATCCACTATAACCAAATTTATTACACTTGCACGGGCAACCGCCGGTGACTAACACACAATGACATGTTCAGTGATCCAATCGGGTATAACGTTCATTGACCCAATAGAATCTGATCCCTCAAGATCTTCTACTAGGATTTCCTTTCAATGATATCCATCAGTGATCTCACAAGAGTTTGACCTATACTCAGTCCCATTTGAGATATGACTACCATTGACCTAACAAAATCCAATTGCGCAAGATCTCTTATCAGGATTTCCTATAATGACCGCAACCATTATCTTCCTCAGATTCTACTTTCACCAAGTCTCCCAAGGAATAAATCAATAATAGTTGATGGTGGTCTTGTGTTTACATGAATGCATCTTCTAAGAAGATTACATAAGTGTTTTAAGCACATATTGTTTAACACTTCTTCGAGCAACAATTCAAGTGTTAAAACAATTTACATGAAGAGATTCGAATAGAAAAACTATACGATCAATAACTCTAGTGTTCATTACAATGTTTTACAAAGGTGTATATGATCAGAAGTTGAGTAGCATCTTGTAGTGATCTTCTTCATATTCTTGTTGAGCAAGCTACGAGCAATAACTCCTTACTTCTTCTGAGATCTACCAAGATGTATGTGATTGAAAGTTGAATAACATCTTGTAGTCTTCTTCTTCTTTAGCAAGCTACGAGCAACAACTCCTTGCTTCTTTTGTTTCATCCAAGATGCATATGATGATAGTTGAATGGCATCTTGTTGAAATCTTCTTTCTTTATTTTCCCTCTTCTTTGGTGGTCTTCAGAATATGTAGCATTGCAACTTAACATCTTCAACATCCACTGCTTTCCTTTCACAGGATGAAGCTTGATGGCCAATTCCAAACGGAAATGATAACTTTTCTTTGATTCTTCAATCTTCATTTATAGCCTTTGACATAGAGAGACGTTGTGAGGATAGAAAGGACTTTTCCTGCACCAACGGTTAGTTCCCAATGGATAGAATAAGGTGTACGAGTTTAGATAGTATAAAATAATATTTTTATATCCTATCATTGTTCAATGATATATTTCCACCTTTTCTCTGAATAATGTTTTTCTATTAAGCTTGTATACAGAGATCCGTTATGAAAAGAAATATAGTTGTAAATCCAGTTGTTTGTTCCCAACGGTCAAAATGAGAATGGTTGACAATACAACATAAAGGATTGTCCTTACACCATCCTAGAGGGTAGAGGTCACAGATGTAACATTCCAATTTAGTTAGAATTATTTTTAATTAAATAATTAGATTATATGATATGTTTATATGTGTTGATGAATTTTAAGATGTGTTTTGATGGGATTATTGGAATATTAGAAGTAGTGAGAATTGTAGAAGTTAAGGTGTAGGGGTGTATGGCTAAAAGTGTAGAGACATGGGGTGAATGGAGAATATTAATATCATTGTTATTATTATTATTATATTTACTATTGCTATACTGTGAGATAAGTAGGAATTATAATATTAATAATTAAATAATTAGATTAATCTAGTAATAAGAAGAGGGGTATGATGAGGATATCTATATTAGGAGTCTAAAAGAGAGAAGAGGTTTTGGTTATTCTGATCGATCATGGAAAACGAGAGAAGAAGCGGAAGAGAGAAGAGGAGGAAGAGAATTAGGAAGCTAAAGCAAGAGGTTTCACCATAGAGATTTTGAATCGTCAATTCAAGGTAAGGGTGGGGTTCTGACTCTCTAATAAGTGGTATAATTGTGGATAGATGGTGATATTGAGTTCTAGGTTTTGGGGTAAATTATTGTGAAATTGATTGTTGTAATTGCTTGTAAATGATGAAATTGATGTGCCGATTATGTTGGGTTTGTGGTATATGATGTGCATTGATGATTTAAAACAATTGGTGTGTTTGATTTTGCCTAAAAAAGGTTTTTAGATGAAGAGAATGGAAATTCGTAGTAGAAAATTACTTATTTTTTGGCTCTGGTTCAGTGGTAACCACTTACTGGGATTCATTAACCAGCTACCGCTGAAGTTTTTTGCGTGATTTGTCACTACTTTGTATGCAGTAACCGGTTATTGGTATTGAGTAACCAGTTACCGCTGTATTGGACAGAATTTTTAAAAAATTTGAAAAATCATAACTTTCGCCTCGGGTGTCCATTTGACGCACCGTTTGGACCGTCGAAAAGCTAAAAACATTTTCTACAATGTGATAATAATTTTAATAACACTAGATGAATTATTTTTGGCTTGGAGGCTTATGCCTTGAGTTTCAGTGTTAGTTGCTTTAGGTTGTTATTGTTGGTTAATTTTGTAAAACTTCAGAAATTCATATCTTGAGTGTCGGGTATTCAATTGACACGTAGTTTGGATCGTTGGAATGTTGGGTTAATGTAATTTCTATTAATAGTGTTTTAAGTACCATAATTCAAACTATTTGAGGCACGTACGGGTGTTTCGTACTATTAAGTTATGTCGTTTTGGTGAAATATAGGCAAATGCTTTGTATAGTAGATTAATTGGGATTGTCCTATTTTAATGATGAATTATTATCGTTGTAAAATTAATCATGAGGATTTTGGTGTTGATGTAATGTGATATTTTCTATCTTTTGATGATTATCTTGGTGAAGGCTTATGTCTTATGTGTTAACGTTGTATGAAGCGTGATGTGTATTGTTGTGATTGAACATGATGGTGTTGTACAAATGATGTATGAATGGATTGCATAATATATTGCAATATGGAGAAGATGTTTTTGTTGGCCTGGAATTGGCATGAGGTTGATGGTTATGCTTGTGATTTCATAATTTTTGTTGTGGCAAGTCGCATTTGATGCATCATTGAGGTCTTATACTTTGGCCTGTATTGGAAATTGTTTAGGGCTTATGCTCTGGCCTGTATTTGCAACTTATTGAGGGATTATGTTATAGCCTGTGTTGGCAATTGTTGAGGGCATATGCTCTGGCCTTATTTTATGGCAATTTTGGAGAGGGCTCATGCCCTGATGGTACAACATGCATCTTGCATCAGTGTCAATCGTATTGCATCTATTGAATAGTTGATATACGATGAAGTTGATTTGTATGTTTGATTCACGTTATATGATGGGTGATGATCATTAAGTATGTATCCGTGTAATCGTTATAAACTATAATTGATGATTGTTGAACCTGGAATCTTGCATGATATATATGTTGTATACTCATGATTATATAACTTATTATATTGTTGTGATATCTCACCCCTTTTATTTGAATGTTACCTCTATATAGGTAACGTGTCGGTGATCCATAATAGACGAGGTTATCTGTCATTTATTTTTGAGTCGACATTATGCTCTGATACGTAACACCGGGGGGATGAACGCTTGCTTGTTTATTTTTGTTATTGTTTTATTTTTAAGAATTGTAGGAATATTATATACTCTCTTTATTTGATTTAAAATGTTGTTTTATGATGAATTGAAGATGTTGAAAATAATTATGATTTTGTTCTGTTATATTAATAAAGTTGAAGTTTGAAGACTATGTTGAAATATTGTCGGTTCATCTGAAATATGTATTATATATATATATATATATATATATATATATATATATATATATATATATATATATATATATATATATATATATATATATATATATATATATATATATATATATATATATATATATATATATATATATATATATATATATATATATATATATATATATATATATATATATATATATATATATATATATATATGTTTAGTTACACTTGAGCAAGTTTTAGTATGTTGAAAGATGTGACGTCCTATTTTTGGTGTTCGATTTAGAAATTAATTTACTTTGATTTTATTTAAATTACGGATGGGGAAATAGGATGTTACAATTGGTATCAGAGTAGGCCGGTCCGTCCGGTCAAGTTGTTGAGTTTGTAGCATGACAGTTGAATATTTTCGTTGTTTTATTCCTTAGTATGCAATATGTGTGTGAAACATTGTTGGTACTTTCTTGTTGTTCTAATCACTTGTTTGCAGGAGGGGGTTGAAATAAGTGGGGGAGAAGATGTTACTTCTCAAGGATGTTTTAGTTGTGAGGCGTGCACAGTTGGTTCATGTGTGAACAGTTGGTTCAGAGTGTTGTAAATCACATAAATGCAAAGATTGGTGAAATTGTGTTGTTTCCCGAATTCGGAGGAAGTACGAATTCAGGATTTTAAGTCTAACGGTCAGATGAAGTGTTCTTGAGGGGGAATGATCAGGTACTTATGTTATTCGCATATCTAGGAGTTAAGGGTGATGCAATGGATAATGAGGTGCCAGTGAGTGTGAGTCCTGATGTTTTTCTGGAAATGATTGTGATTGGTAGATAGGGCGAGATGTTGGAATAACATGAGGTTATCCTTAGGGTGAACTGTTTGAGGTTAAACCAAGTGATTACGAATTATTTTGATGAGTTGATGCATATTCTTATGCCAAGAGATATATGTTAAGTAAGTAGGATAACTCTTAGAAGGCGGAACTCAGATGATTATAATGTTTTCAGCACTGCATGTTGATCGTGAAGTTGTCAGTGTTGAGTTACCATTGTGTGTGTTGTCGTTTTTCAGAGTAATGTTGGAGTGATGAATTGTTGGGAATATTTTTGTTGGAATCATGTAAGTGGTTGTTGAATGTCGTTAATGTTGTTGGGTATTGGTGAATCGCGAGATAGGGTCGGAACTCAAAGATATTAGTAGTATTGTGAAAAAATTGGAATATTGATGTTTTGGTATGATTGGGTGTTGATGTCGGTGTCGAAATTGTTGAGATGTATTTGATGTGTCAGTGATGGAATTGATGCAATATAATTGAGTAATTGAATGCTTAAATGTGTTACTTTGTGAATTAGAGCATTTATAATGATGTATAAAGATAGGAATTATAATTTGGAACATGAACCATGAAGTATGTGGAAGTTAGGGATGTTTGAGTATGAAATAAGTGGTTTTCGTAACATAAAAATTTGAATTTTTTTTACTCTAGTTTAGTGGTAACTCATTACTGGGATTGAGCAACCGATTACCGCTAAAAAAACTAGCATTTTTGGCTGTTTTGAGGGGTGTAACCGATTACTGCTATTAGGGTAACACGTTACCACTGAGTTGACAGCATTTTGTAATTCTTTGAAAAATTTATAACTTGAGTTTTGGACATCCAATTGCAGTTCCATTTAAAGTGCTAGAAAGCTAATGTGATGAACTTTGTTTTAAAAATGGTTCCAAAAATTGGAAATGATTTATTTGTCTCGTGTTGATGTGGAATGGGAGGTGGAGTTTTACTTTTGATCTTGTCTTCTGTATCAGAATTGTTTATATGGAACCATACAAGATGTCGATGTCTGAATTAGCAGAGTTAAAGAGATAATTAGAAGGTTTGTTGGAAGGAATTTATGAGTCTAAGTGTATCACTTCGAAAGCTCTAGTGTTATTGGTGTGGAGGAAAGAAGGTAGTACGAGCTTGTGTGTAGATTACCGAAAGGTGCTAAGGTGGTGATAAAAAATAAACGTCCACTTTAAAAGAATGACGGTTTGATGAATCAACTAGTAGGCGATTATGCCTTTAGTATAATCTAATTGAGGATTAACTTTCAGATTCGGAGGAGAGATGAGGGTGACTAGAGGATGGCTTTTAAAACTCGATGAAGTTATTTTGAATAATTGGATCAGTTTGTTGAATTAGTTATTAAGGGAATGAGATGTTAGGAAAGATGTGAATGGATTAGATAAGTGCATAGAGATGCAACTTATGCCGATTAAGAATGATTAGAATGACGATGGATTTTGAGAGGAATAATGCTAGAGGAAAAATAAATTCAAGAGTAATTGGAATCATGTTTATAATGTCAAAGTATCAGCATGTGTTAAAGAGGATTTATGAGTTTTTATCACCATCCTGGGATGTGGGGATGGTATCGTTGAGATTGCGATTGTAATGAGGTTCAAATGTGAAAAACATATGGATCCTCGAGGTTGTGAGATTTTAAGGAAGGACTGAGGATTTATTGATGTTGTTAAAGTCCTTTACTTGGATGAAGACTTTATTAGGAGTGAAACGATTTGGATTATTCTTGGGGTAGTAGCAGTTCCTGCATTGGAGAATGCTTAACGATTATGTTATACTTCATGTGGGTATAGAAGGTTATGAAATGAATTTTTGGGCGTTATGACTCGTCGATGAGATTGAAAAAGAAGGAATTGAGAGGGATGCTTGTAATGCTTAGGGAGATTGTTAGACATTATGCTCAGGTAACTTTGAGCACAAGGTGAAAGATGTTATTATAGTTAGGTAACGATGATTTATGCCACCGTTATGGTTGCCGGATACCTATTGAAAAAGTGAGGAACTGATCACCCTTAATCTCTTGTTGATAGTAGACAGGATCGTATTGGATGGGATGGACTTATATTTCTAGATTGATAGTGAGTAAAGTGATTGACGTCTTATCGAGAGGATAGTTGTTTGCTAGTTCGCCTGAACCTAATGGAAAGTGGATATGAAAGAGGTGGACTTATTAAGTAGTTTATATACTTGAGTTGGTATGCGAGCTAACGCTACATAGTGGAAGGTTGAGGATATAAAAAGTGAACATTGATTTTCTGGTGGATACTAAAGAGAGAATGAAGATAGATGTGAAACTTATAGATCTGATAGTGGATGGAAATCCAAAGGAAGACAGTGACTTTAAAGTAGATGAATCAGAGTGGTGCAGCTGAAGCGTGATGTGGAGCATATCGTGATGCGTGACTTTTTAGGAGTCAGGGGAAAATGTTAGACGCCTGAAAGAATGATACAAAAGTAGATATTCCATAATGTAATGATAGGTGAAGGGTTTGTATGTTATTCGTGTTGCTGACATATTAATGAAAGTATTGATTTACATGTTCGATTGGTGAAATGTAACATTGTGGCATTAAGGTTGTTTGTTAACATTGTCATTGGTTGTGTTGGTGTTCTTATGATGATATTGTCGTGTAATGAAGTGATAGATTCTGTATCTTAAGATGATTGGACGAGGAGTGAGACGAACATGTGCGTTCATAACCTGATATCAAGGAATTTTGTGGGATCATGGTGGTTGACTAGGTGAGATGTTGGTTAGTAATACTTGAAATGATGCAAAGCATGGCAAGGGAGTTGGAAAGAAGGACACGATAATCGTATCTGGAGTTGTTAGTATCAGGTAATTTTCGAGGACAAAAATATTCTAAGTGGGGGAGATTTGTAACACCCCGATTTAATTAGAATTGTTTTTAATTAAATAATTAGATTATATGATGCGTTTATATGTGTTGATGAATTTTAAGATGTGTTTTGATGAGATTATTGGAAGATTAGAAGTAGTCAGAATTGTAGAAATTTAGGTGTAAGGGTGTGTGGCTAAAAGTGTATAGACATGGGGATGAATGGAGAATATTAGTATCATTGTTATTATTATTATTATCATTATATTTACTATTTATATTATATGAGATAAGTAGTAATTATAATATTAATAATTAAATAATTTGATTAATCTAGTAATAAGAAGAGGGGTATGATGGGGATATTTATATTAGGGGTCTATAAGAGAGAAGAGATTTTGGTTATTCTGATCGATCGTGGAAAACGAGAGATGAAGCGAAAGAGAGAAGAAGAGGAAGAGCATTAGGAAGCTAGAGAAAGGGATTTCACCCTAGATATTTTGAATCATCAATCCAAGGTAAGGATGAGGTTCCGACTCTCTAATAAGTGGTATAATTGTTGGTTAATGATGATATTGAATGCTAGGTTTTGGGGTAAATTATTGTGAAATTGATTGTTGTAATTGCTTGTAAATGATAAAATTAATGTGTTTATTGTGTTGGGTTTGTGGTATATGATGTGTGTTGATGATTTAAAATAATTGGTGTGTTTGATTTTTCCTAAAAAGTGGTTTTGGATGAAGAGAATGGAAATTCGTAGTAGAAAATTATTGGTTTTTGGGCTCTGGTTCAGTGGTAACCGGTTACTGGGATTGAGTAATCGGCTACAGTTGAAGGTTTTTTCATGATTTGTCACTATTTTGTATGCAGTAACCGGTTACTGGTATTGAATAACCAGTTACCGCTGTGTTGGACAGAATATTTGAAAAACTTTGAAAATCATAACTTTCGCCTTCGGTGTCTGTTTGATGCACCGTTTAAACCGTCGAAAATCTAAAAACATGATCTACAATGTGATAATAATTTTGATTATAGTAGGTGAATTATTTTTGGGTTTGAGGCTTATGCCTTGAGTGTCAGTGTTAGTTGCTTTAGGTAGTTATTGTTGGTAAATTTTGTAAAACTTCAAAAATTCATATCTCGAGTGTCGGGTATCCGATTGACGCGTAGTTTGGGTTGTTGGAATGCTGGGTTAACATACTTTCTCTTAAAAATGTTTTCAATACCATAATTCCAACTATTTTAGGCACGATCGGTTGTTTCTTAGTGTTAAGTTATGTCGATTTGGTGAAATGTAGGAAAATGCTTTGTATAGTAGATTAATTGGGATTGTCCTATTTTAATGATGAATTGTTGTCGACGTAAAATTAATCATGAGGATTTTGGTGTTGATGTGATTTGATACTTTCTATCTTATGATGATTATCTTGGTGAAGGCTTATGTCTTGTGTGTTAATGTTGTATGAAGTTTGATGTGTATTGTTGTGATTGAACGTGATGGTGTTGTACAAATGATGTGTGAATGGATTGCATAATATATTACAATATGGTGAAGATGTTGTTGTTGGCATGTAATTGGCATGATGTTGATGGTTATGATTGTGATTGCATAATTTTGGTTGTGCATGTGTCATTTCATGCATCGTTGAGGACTTATGCTCTGGCATGTATTGGCAATTGTAGAGGGCTTATGCTCTGGCCTGTATTGGCATCTTGTTGAGGGCTTATACTCTGGAATGTGTTGTAAATTCTTGAGGGCTTATGCCCTGGCCTTATATGACAATTTTAGAGAGGGCTTATGCCCTGATGGTACTACATGCATCTTGCATCAGTGTCAGTCGCATTGCATATGTTGAATTATTGATATACGATGAAGTTGAGTTATATGTTTGATTCATGTTGTATGATGGGTGATGATCATTAAGTATGTATATGTGTAATCGTTATGAACTATAATTGATGATTGTTGAACCTAGAATCTTGCATGATATATCTGTTGTATACTCATGATTATATAACTCATTATATTATTGTGATATCTCACCCCTTTTGTTTCAATGTTACCTCTATATGGGTAACATGCAGGTGATCTACAATAGACAAGGTTATCCATCATTTGTTTTCGAGTCGGCGTTGTGCCATGATACGTAACACTGGGGAGATGAACGCTTTCTTGTTTATTTTAGTTGTTGTTTTATTTTGAAGAATTGTGGGAGTATTATAGACTCTCTTTATTTGATTTAAAACATTGTTTTATGATGAATTGAAGATGTTGAAAATAATTATGAATTAAAGTTAAAGTTTGAAGACTATGTTGAAATGTTGTCGGTTCATCCAAAATATGTGTTATGTTCTGTTTAATTACACCTGAGCAAGTTTAATTTGTTGGAAGACGTGACATCCTATTTTTGGTGTTCGATTTAGAAATTAATTTACTCTGATTTTATTTAAATTATCGATGGGGAAATAGGGTGTTACAATGAACACTTTATGTACCTTTTGTACAACATCACACGTTAACCATTTGAACTCTCTTCTTATCATCAGAGGCTTTAGATATTTGAATGTTGAATGTTGAAGCTTGTTGTAGAAGATTCAGTCTTTAAGTCTTAGAACATAAGTCTTGGAGTCTTTAGAACTTGTCACACAGAACTATGTCTTTGAAGTCTTTAGCAATTGGTTGTAAGAACTTGCTTTTCTTTAGATCATCAGAACTTGTTCAGCAGATCCTTGTCTTTATATTTTCAGAACTTGTAACACCTAGAAGTAAAGCTTTAGATGGCCTCCAAAGCTTTACCACAAAGTCACAATCAGAACCTCTTATACTAATGTTCCTTAGACACGTTGTAGAAGATAGATTCAGAACCTTGACTTCAACTATAACACATAACCACGTGTTTTCTTCCAGTAGTTTATGTTCAGAACCTGATGACGTCACACGCCTTATACTAGAGTCAGAACATTATAATAGCAACTACATAATAGAACAAAACCATTAGTGTATACAATTGTTCTCTAAGATAATATGTAAAGTAATCATCAAAATATTAAGGCCAGGTGTAGAAACACTTCTTGTTCTTACAAAGATGGATTCAGCCAATCAGTTGCACATGGCTAGAGCCATTCATATCCTGTTAAGGGTAAGAAGTTCTCCTACCAAGGACACACCCTCCAGATTTAGATAAAATTACATGGAAGATTTTATACTTTCATAGTGGAGGGCAACAACTTCACACTCCTGGTTTAATACACTATAACATATGCCTTCTTCACAATAGTGATCAACCATTCTCCCTTGCTTTAGACAATTATTTCTCCAAGAAAATCCAAACCATCAAACCAATATGAATTCTGGAAATATGTCATAACATTTGGTAGGACATCCTGCACACACACACACATACCACCATCAACAATAGTAGTAGAGGCATACTATAGCCAAAGTAACAAGACAATCTTGATCATGTTCAGGTGATCCTCCACCTCTTGCCTCTTTAAAATAGCCTCATGCACTCCTTTAGTCTTTCATAAGTTTTAGGAGTGTTACCACTGACCTTTTCAGCCATTTGCAGAGATTTTTTGTTCCATCCTTTGACAGTTGTAATCATAGCAACATGGAGGAAATATAGAGAATCTGATGCATTCCTCCCCATCAGAAATTGCTATAATTCCTTAATAACTCCAATACCATTTGATTTTTATTTGATAGTGTTCATCAAAACAGATTTTGAAAAATCATCAAAAATTACACCAACACATTTTTTATACCAAAATTTTCAACTTGCTTAGGTTCCATTAGCGCTATATGAAGAGTTTCTAACCTCTTGGAAGTAATTTTATGATACAACTTTGGGTGTGACATCATGGTTTTCTTTCCTTATTTCATATTCACCACGAATGTTTCCTTCCTCCCTATTCAGCTTTGGAATACATATGGCTGCTTCCTTTGATTAGACTTTCTTCATACCTTTCAGGAGTAACTGGTCAAGTTTTCTATGTAGTAACTTCACCTTAACTTCTTTTGGCATCAAGCATGTGGAGGAGAAATTTGTTTCTTGAGGAATCCCTAAGTAAAAATTATCTTTTGATCTGACTCCCTTCATGATAACTTCATTCTTCTCATTAGTTACCAGACATTCAGACGCAGTAAAGTTGACTTTGAGACCTTGGTCACACAGTTGACTAACACTTATCAAATTAGCAGTCAGCCCCTTAACAAACAATACCTTATTAAAATCTAGAAGACCAGTGCAACTCGTCTTTCTAGCACCCTTTATTTCACCTTTTGACCCATTTCTAAAGGTGACATAACTAGAGGAAAGTGGTTTAATGTTCAGAAGAAATTTCTTGACACTAGCCATGTGTATAGAGAAACCACTATAAAAATACCAATCCTCTCTTGTAGAACCTCTGAGAGAGGTGTGAACTATGAGTCCACAAGTGTCATTCTTGGGACGCCTCTTAGAGTTGGCTTTAACATCATCCTGTATTCTTCTATGTTGTGTAATAGGATTGGGATAACCATACAATATGTAGCAGAAGGATTTTAAATTTCCATACCTTCCATAATAAACACATCTTAATTGATGATTCCTGCCTCCATTGTACTTCTTCTGATGTCTCTACTGATGTTGATACATGTAGTTCAACATCTTCTGCTCTTGTTTCTTCTTTGGAGGTACACACTTCATTTCAGGCATTTCTCCTTTGTTCTTTATAGCTTGATTATCATAACCAAGATCCTTAATATTTATAGCATTCTTCCTAATTAGAATAGTTATTTCATCCAGAACAGTAGAGTCATTGTTTCCTGAGTGATTTTGATGTTGTCCATGACGACGTTGGAACATTTTATTTGACATATTATGTTCCAGTTCTTTCTTTGGATGAAAAAACTTCACTTCATCCCTTTTGCTTTTGTTCTTCGCAGATTGATTGACATAGCTAACCCCTTGAACATTTCCAGCATTCTTTCCAGACTTAATAGTCTTATCAAGCACATCAGAACTGTTGTTAAGCATTCTTACAGACTTGGTCGTATTATCAAGTTGTTAATTGAGCAAAAGAACTTCACCCTTCAAATCAGGGATGGTGGACAAGTGCTCTACTTTTTCAACCACCAATTGAGAAATAATGTTCTTTTTCTTTTCTTCTAACTGACCCACTTCTTTACTTTTGAGGCATAACTCCTTGTAAGAAGCAGCAAGTTCTTCAAGAGATAACTCTTCACAATTTGAGTCCTCATCAGAGTCACAAATTCCTCTCAAGGTTGTGACCCGTTTGGCACCTTCCTCTTCATGATCACTTTCATAATGTTCTTCTGACCATGACACAGACAGGCATTTCTTCAGCTTCTTGAGATAAGTGGGGCACCCACTTCTTATGTGACCAAACCCTTCACATTCATAACATTGAACTCCTCTTCCTTGGCTGGATTTGTCATCAGTTTCGTCTCTTCTTCCAAAATCCTGATTTTGTTGATATCGAATAACTTGTCAAATGACTTGTTCTTGACATTTGATCTTGACTTCCAGTCAACCTTCTTCAACACTTTGTTGAATTGTCTTTCAAGTAACACAATAGCATTGGATATACCTTCTTCTGTATCCAAGTCACACTCATATTTTGGATCATTAGTATTAGATACAAAGGCTATGCTCTTCTTCTTTTCATATTTTTCATTGATCCCTAACTCAAAGGTTTGTAGGGATCCCATAAGCTCATCAACCTTTATGTTATTTATGTCTTGAGCTTTTTCAATGGCAGTCACCTTCATGTCAAACCTCTTTGTAAGAGATTTGAGAATCTTTCTCACCAGCTTGGCTTCTGACATCTTCTCCCCTAAGGCACCTGAGGCATTTGCTATCTCAATATATTCATGTGAAAGTCATGAATACTCTCATCCTCCTTCATTCTTAAGTTCTCAAACTTAGTGGTAAGAAGTTGAAGTCTTGAAATATTCACCTTAGAGGTTCCTTCATGAGCAGTCTTCAAGATCTCCCAAGCTTCTTTGGCAATAGTGCAATTACTTATTAGCCTGAAGATATTCATGTCCACTCCATTGAATGGGACATTCAATGCTTTCGAGTTTCCCTCTGATTATTTTTTCATCTTTGGTATCTCAATCTTCCTCAGCCTTCACAACATCAATAGCTTTCCAATCCAGACCTACAACCGTTGGTGGATCCCATCCCTTGACCATATGTTTCCAAGCCTTGCTTTCCACGAATTTGATAAAGGCCACCATACGAACTTTCCAATAGTCATAGTTGGTTCCATCCAGGATTGATGGTCTATTCATAAATCCTCTTTCCTTGTCCATTGTATCAGAAAGTATCTTCCCTGAATCTTACCCAGAGTTAGAGTAGCATACCTGCTCTGATACCAATTGAAATTCTGGTATTTAAATCTCAGATGTCCTAAGAGATGTCGAGACACTGATCTCTAAACAAGCACATAATAACAAGGTAAAATAATAAAATAGTGCAGAAAACTAAAGAATACACTAAGTTGTTAGCCCAGTTCGGTGTATAATAACACCTACTCTGGGGGCTACAAAGCTAGGGACGAAATCAACTAGATAGTATCAATTTGAAGCTAAACTCCCCCGTTTACAAATTCTCACTTAATCACTACCCTTACTTAACTTCTACCTAAGACTCACCTAGGTATGAGACCCTTCTCAAATTCCTTCCAATCATATAACAATGACTAAACAATTCTAAACACTTAGAAAATAACAGAAGTCACACTTCAAAGACACACAATCATTCACTTCTTAAAAGCTTTAGAATGACTGACGAAACTTACAACTCAAAAACACAGTCCTAATATTTTATCAATATGATAATCAAGAGGCTCACAATTAACACACAAACCATAATAAAAAATACATTATAAATTCCACACTTGTACTAGGGTTGAAGCCTTCTTTTTATAACCTTCAATGGACTGGATTTGGGCTTCAAAAACGCAGCTGGATATGAAAGAGGCGCTGCAGAATTATCTCCTCAAAGTTAGGACATCAATCATTAGTTTCCTAAATTATCTTTATAATTAGAAACTAAGAATACTCCTTGAATTCAGCTTGAATCTTTTTAATCTTCAAACTGTGTACAACATAGGATAGCATAATATTTATAGAATATTCTACCCTCGTAACAAACTAAAACATCCAAAGTCCAGTTGTACGAAATCACGTTGTCGAAAGAAACTGCATAGGACATTGCATTCGATATGTTTCTCCAGTTGATAGAACATCTTATTTCAACATGTCTATGCTAAGTTAGTTTTACCAAACATAATGCCAATTATAATAATACAGAGAATTAACAATTAGGTGTGACATTATGCTTTACTTCTTACTTACACACTCATCATAGACCTTTCCTTCTTCAATCTTGAGCTCTGGAATATCTCTAATGGATCCTTCAGATGTGACTTCCTTCATTCTTTTGAAATGAAGATGTCCAAGTTTCGGGTTCCATAGCTTCGCTTCATCCTCATTGGTTATTGAACATGTGGAAGAGTAAGCATTTATTTGAGATTCCCACAAGTAGCAGTTGTCATTAGACCTTATCCCTTTTGTTAGAACAACTTCTTTTTCTTTTTTGACAAGACATTCTAATTTTGAGAAGTTGACTAACAAACCTTAGACACACAATTGACTAATGCTAATAAGATTAGTCGTCAATCCTTTCACAAACAACACATATTCTAAAATGGGATAACCATCACACATAAGCTTACCAACTCCTTTGATTTCTCCTTTAAACCCATCACCAAATCTAACAAAATCTGTGGGAATAGGTTTAACATCCACCAACATCTTCTGGACCCCTATCATATGTCTAGAGCATCCATTGTCAAAGTACCAATCTTCACTAGTTGAGTCTCTCAAGTAAGTATGAGCTATAAGATTAATATCCCTATTTTCAAAACTTCTATTTTTGCTCTCTTTATTAGCCTTGGATCGAACTGAAGATTTTTCATCTCCATACAATTTGAAAGAGAAAGGCTTTATATAACCAGATTCACAATAGTAGTGACATATCAAAGTAGATTGAGGTTGATTTGAAGATTCATCATATTTTCCAGGATGCTGTAACATGTGTTTGGACATGTTGATCTTTTTCTTCCTCTCAGAAGGAAGGAAATTTTCTTTTGACACTCTTATCATTTTATTATCAAATTGATAATAAACTTTTTCATACTCATCCTCTTTTACCATATTTATGGAATATGTCAAGTTACCAAGCTTGGAATTTAAGCGTGTTACCTCACTTTATAGATGAGACACAGTACTTAAGATTTTCTTCCTCTCATTCTCCAAGTCAGCAATGATCTTCCTTTGTTCTTCCTCTTTATTGAGACTTTCATCACACTTGTCACAAGTCTCCTTGTAGTGTTAGAACATAGTTTGATTCTACAACCCTCAGTTAGAGTTTTGATGATAACAATCTACAAGATTAAATAAATTGTAAGATTTATATAAGACATATATGCTACTTAAAATTATGTTGTGTATTTACAGAAACTCTGATGGAATCAACATCAGAATATCAGTATCAACATCAGCATTAGAAGATATGTCAGCATCAGAAGATCAAATAACATGTGTTATACGCTGAAGCCTGATGAACAGAATCTGCGCATAAAATACTCTGATCAAGATCCTAACCAAGTCATCAGCACTCAGAAGCGTCAGCATAAAGGAAAGAACACTCTGATTACCATAAGCATAGAAGACTCTGAAGTGTCAACGTTACTAAGCATTCAAGACAGATTTATTACCAACGGCTTTATTCCAAGACAAAGATCTTCTCAAAAAGGAAAGAACTTTATTAGCATTGAAATGGATTTATGGACAACCAACATATCTCTTCCGTGGCTATTTAAACAAGACTGTGTGAGAAAAGAAAAGGCTAATACTCTTCACGCACGCATACGAAAACAATCTCATTCATACAATTTGCTAAAGCTTTCAACCACGCCTACTCAATAGCATTAGCAGTCTAGTTTTATTCTAAGCTTAACATTGTGTATTATCACAATTGTGATATATAGTTTTATTAGAAAACATCAAACACACTTTTGTTCATTTATCTGTAAGAGAATTTCCTTGAGATAAACCGGTTTGTGGTTAGACTCAAGAAGGCTTTAACAGTTGTTAAAGTAGTTGTTGTATTCAGTTGAATATAGTGGATTAAGACCTCGTTGGAGAGAGGAGAAATCACCTTGACGGGTGGACTGGAGTAGTTTGAGATCAAACGAACCAGGATAAAAATATAGTGTTGTCTACATTTGATTTAAAGTTTTACAATTCAACCCCCCTTCTTGTGTTTTTCACATCTTCAATTGGCATCAGAGCGCCTGGTTCTAAGCTTATAACACTTAACTATGTCAGTACAAGATCCAGCGTCAGAAAAACACAATGGCAGGACCACATCAAAACATCAGCAATGACAACAACGAAGAAAGAGACAGATTCAGTGGCAAACCTCCAGTCTTTGATGGAGAGAACTTTGACTACTGGAAAGACAAAATTGAAAGCTTCTTTCTGGCCCATGATGTTGATCTGTGGGACATGGTGACTGATGGATACACGCACCCAGTGGATGGAAGTGGTCAGAAGATTGACAGGAAAGCAATGTCTGGTCAGCAAAAGCGTGATTTCAGAAATCATCACAAGGACAAAATAATTCTTCTCAGCGCCATCTCTTATTATGAATATGAAAAGATATCAAACAGAGACACTGCAAAGAATATGTTTGACTCTCTGAGAATGACGCATGAAGGCAACATTCAAGTCAAAGAAACCAAAGCTCTTGCGCTCATTCAGAAGTATGAGGCATTCAAGATGGAAGAAAGTGAATCAATAGAGACTATGTTTTCAAGATTTCAGATTATGGTTGTTGGTCTCAAAGTTCTTGACAAAGGTTATTCCACTGCTGATCATATTAAGAAGATCATCAGAAGCTTGCCAAAACAATGGAGGCCAATGGTCACAGCGCTGAAGCTAGCTAAGGATCTCAACAAAATCTCTCTAGAGGAACTTGTCAGCTCCCTCAGAAGTCACGAGATAGAGCTAGAAGCAGATGAACCTCAAAATCAAGGTAAGCCATTAGCTTTAAAATCTAACAGAAAATCTGACTCCAAAGTTTTGCAGGCTGTTGAAGAAACCTCTGATGGGTTCTCATCAGAAAAAGATGAACTATCTCTCCTCTCCAGAAGGGTGAATCAATTATGGAAGCAGAGGCAAAGGAATTTCAGGAATCCCAGAAGATCAGAGAATCAGAATGAATCTTTCTCCAGATACAGAAGGTTAGAATCCTCCTCTGGACACAAAAGATCTGAAGGCTCTTCTGGAAGCAGAAAGCCAAACAACAAAGACATCATCTGCTATGAATGTAATGAGCAAGGGCACTACAAAAGTGATTGCCCAAAGCTTCAGAAGGAAAATCCCAAAAAGAAGTTTGGGAAGGAAAAGAAGAAAAGTCCCATGGCTACATGGGATGATTCTAACACATCTGAAGTTGACTCGGAATCAGATGATGAAAGAGTAAACATAGCTCTCATGGAAAACATAACAGAAGACAGTGAAGCTTCTGAGTCAGACTCTGAATCAGATACAGAAGAGGTATTTCCTGACTTTGCTATTAACTTTACTAAGGCTGAACTAGCTGAAAGTCTTAATGAAATTCTGGAAAGATATCAGCAGATCAGAGTCAAATTCAGAAACCTGAAAAGGAATCTTGCTTCTGACTCTGATAAGACTGAGAGTCTCAAATTGGAGAATTCTGAGTTAAAAAAATAAAATTTCAAAATTATAAAATCTATTGCAAAACTCTCAGAAGGAAACAATTCCTGAAACTCCCAGCAGTGCTGATGAGATCATCAAGGAGTATGATCACAACTTTCAGAAGTTTCTAGCTAAAAACATAGATAGAAGCAAAATGGCTTCAATGATCTATGGAGTTAGCAGAAATGGCAGAAAAGGAATAGGATACCAAGGTAAGGTACCTACACCAAAGAATGCCATGGATTTAGTTATAAAACGCACTTCACTTGATTCACACTTTGTATATGGGCACACACATGACATCAAATATACTAGTAGTAATTATTCTGTCAAACCAAAATTCAACCAGAGTTTTGGTAAAACTAACAAATCAGGACCCAAGAAAATATGGGTACCTAAGGATAAAATAATACATGTGGCAGATATCTTTAGCAGCAAAGCAGAAGCACCAGTCATGGTACCTGGACTCTAGTTGCTCACGACACATGACGGGAAGAAGGCATATGTTCTAAAGCCTGGAACTTAAGCCTGGAGGCCACGTAGGCTTTGGAGGCAATCAGAGGGGAAAGATCATTGGCTCTGGAACAGTAGGTGTTGTACCCCAAAATTTTCCCTCCCATATTCTTCAAGGTTTGTCAAGAATCATCTTCAAATGGTTCAAAGTTGCTCAAGGGTTGCACAGTCAAACCACCTCCTAAGCTAGTTCAAAACTAGGGTTTTGGTTCTTTCAAGGAATTTGGAGTTTTCAATGGCTCAATCAAGTACCATAGGCCTATACATATCCTTAAGCACCTACATGCCAAGTTTCAAGACTCACAGTGCCAATTTGCACAGTCAAAATCCTCATTTGACCTACAGTCAACTGCAAGGGCAAAATGGTCATTTTGCAGTCAAAAGTCAGAATTTTTGGTCAACATCTTATTTTGAGTCCACAATCATCATTTGATCAAGTCTTGATCATGATTCCACAAGGATGGCTCAAAAATCATCAAGGATGCAAAAGTTACTATTTTTGGACAGCAAAAAAGTCAATTGTATCTTGACCAGGGCATAACTTTTTCATGGTTCATCAGAAAAATCCCATCCAATGCTAATTTTTAAGGGGATGACATTTCCTACAATCCATCTTCACATTCCAAGTCCAAGAAATTCCCTCATAAAAAGTTATCAATTTCTACATTATAGGTAAAATTCAAAAGTCAACAAAAATGCATTTTAAGTCAAAGATCATAACTTGATATTGGTAAATTCAAATGACATGGGACCAAAGGCATTGGTTAGAGGACTTCAAGACCTTTCCAAAATGTCCAAGAACATGTTCATATGATCAAAATTGAGCAAGATATGCATTGGAGAAGTCGGGAAATTTTCATGAATTTGCAAATGTCAACTTTGCTCAAAACACCTTATTTTTGCTAATGGGCCTCAAATCTCTTCTTGAAACTTCATCCATGGCCTATGCACGACCCATCAAGCTTAATTGAATTTATTTTCTTATTTTTATTGATTAATTGGATTTTTAATTAATATTAATTCATTTAATTAATTTAAATTGTAGGAAAATACAAAGATTTGATTTTTCAATCTTTTTGTGAAGCAAATATGGTCAAGATATGCTGGAAATCTCGTGTACAAATCAAAGAGACAAAAATCTCCAAAATTGGCAACTTTCTTCAATCAAAAAGATTCAAAAAGATGTGATTTCCAATCAAATATTGAATCATCATTCCAATGGATTTTGGTGCAAAGATTTGACCTAATTTCAGTCTCCTATATATACATAAGCCAACCCTAATCATGCATACGTGAAAGCTGCTGCATAAAAGCCATAACCAATTCAAGAAAATTCAAGAAAACTTGAAAACTGATTTCCATATCCTAGCACGATTCAAAGGCTTTTATTGATTCTAATCTATTGCAGGGGTTCCAAGAGACGTATTGCAATCAAAACCAAGTGCTAAAGCTCAAGAAATCATCAAGAACAGTCCCACAGTTTGACACTTTTTTTCATAATCGCAACTCTTAATTCATGAGTATTTAACGTGATTTTTTAATTGTTTTGCATTGCTTGAATCCATATGAAGCTATTGGCATAGTTTAATTGAGTTATAATGCACAGAATCATAAATTGCCATTGACAAATTTTAGGGTTCATAAACTTTGAATTTGGGGATTCAGTAACCAGGCAAAATTGAGACCACTAAGGCATATGGTTGAGACCGTCAGAACAAGACGAACATAGCTGGACCCTCGCGAAACATTTATATAGAGCACAGCTCTATTCGCTATTTTTGGTCACTGTAGTTTGTGGGGGTTAAAAACCCCCGCTATCTAATGTTATATTTGCAGGTTCAGCGAGGAAGATGATGACGCGTTGATATCCCATTGGTTTATTCAAAACACGCGCGTTGTTTTTTCTCTTTTCAGCATATGAATTATTTTTAAATATTATACTTGCTTGTTATTATAATTACAAACGCGTGCAGATGGCGTAGTGGTTGATGTGCTGGCTGGGTATCATTGGGACCTGGGTTCGAATCCCAGGTCCATCCAAAACTCCTATATTATTTTTCTTAACATAATTGTGTGCAGATTTCCAAAAGGAGTTTACCATGTGCCTCAAACATCAGCATGCCATGTATCTCCTAGCTTGAATCCTGTGGCCAAAGATAAGGGATCATGGTACTCCCTAGTCAACCAACGTCTGGACAATCTCCAAAGTCAAACAGGCTTGCGTGTTAATGGGCCAGAATTGCTAACAAACCTCATTAATGGGCCAGCACCCCCCTGGTTTATTATTTTCTTATTTTTTTCTCTTTTATATTTTCTTTTAATTAGTTTATTAATTATTATTATTATTATTATTTAATTAACATAATTATTATTTTCATAATAACTTCAAAAATTAAAAAATGTAAATATTTTTATTATTATTATTATTATTATTAATTTCACCTTTTATTTATTATTTTTCTAAATAAATGTAATTAATTAATTTAGTTGTTTTAATTAGGTTAACTTTAATTATTTTCATAACAAATAAAATAAATTAGAATTAGGGTTTTCTTGAGAATTTTAATTTCTTTTCTTTTATTTCATTAAAACATAAAAAACTTTAAAAAAAACATTTCTTTTATTTAATTAATTAGAATTAGGTTTAATTAAATACGAAAAGGACCAAAAACTCATTCTTTTTTCAAAAAGGGTCAAAACCCTAAGGACTTCTCCGATTCAATTTCTTTTCGCGCATATTATTTTGTTCCTATTTATGTAATTGCTCCGAGGATGTAATAGCGTTAATTAGGACTTTTATCGCTTTCTTTATTTTCTCGCATTTATTTTCCAAGGGTTGTTTTTGGCGATGTAAATACCCGACGCCTTGTAATAGCGTAGATTTACTTTCCGCAATTTATTTTCCATAATTGTTAACTGCTATGCATGACAAGACTTGTTCTCAAAATAAAATCAAAACGTAGCTCACCATAACATGTGCAAAGATAATATTAATTGAAACCTGACACACTCGCACATGCCACTCTTAGGGCACGCCTCACGTGGTTGCCTCGAGGTGGTCATTAAGTATAGGGTGTTTTAGAGGTCGCCCTCCTGTCTAAAGATCCAAGTTGCCTCGAAACCGTTGCCTCGGATAAAAAGGATCTAGGACATTAGGGTTACCGCTAAGGCGTCCTACTATTGCTTTGGTGACCACATGTCCCTATAATCGAATTGACCCGAATAACTCCAACGACGGTGCTACCTACTTCTCAATAGTGGGATAGTACTGTCTAAAGGACATTTACACAGCTTAATTTCTTTTGAGTAGGTAGAGGTTCTAAGGTACTTGCTCTTTCAAAACAAAAACAACTTTTCGCACTTACACTTTTTTTTTATAAAAGTTTTTAAACAAACACTTCATGAACACTCTTGAGGACTGATACAAGAGTTCAAACGAAGATTTCAAACAAACTTTTTCAAAACCCACAAACACAAGAAAAGCAAACATTTTTGAAAACATAGTGAGCAAGTACCTAAGAGCCCGTGGATAACCACGGATAGAAAGGGTGCTAACACCTTCCCTTTCTATAATCTACCTCCCGAACCGAGAAACATCTCGAAAAGGAATTTTGTTGTGCTTTTGTCCTTTCCTTGTTGGAGAAAATAAAAGACGGTGGCGACTCTTGCTTACCGTGACATTTTGCGAACCAGCATTTCAAAACAGTCAGTTCTATTTCTACCGATCACAGTAGGTAATGGAAATCTTCCCTCTATAAGTAATGTTTTATTAGTAGATGGATTAATGCATAACCTGTTATCCATAAGTCAATTAAGTGATAACGGTTATGATATAATCTTTAATCAAAATTCATGCAAAGCTGTTAGTCAGAAAGATGAGACTATCCTATTTAATGGAAAGAGGAGAAACAACATTTACAAAATAAAACTTTCTGAACTGAAAAGTCAGAAGGTAAAGTGTCTTCTGTTTGTTAACAACGAGAAATGGATCTGGAACAGAAGATTGGGACATGTTAGTATGAGAAGAATATCTCAGATTAACAAACTCAATCTGGTCAGAGGACTTCCTAACCTGAAGTTCAATTCAGATGCTCTGTGTGAAGCATGTCAGAAAGGCAAGTTTGCAAAACCTGCTTTCAAATCTAAAAACATTGTTTCCACCTCTAAGCCATTAGAACTTCTGCACATTGACTTATTTGGACCAGTTAAAACTGCTTCAGTCAGTGGCAAGAAGTATGGGTTAGTAATCGTAGATGACTATAGCAGATGGACATGGGTAAAGTTCTTAAGACACAAGGACGAGTCACACTCTGTGTTTGTCACCTTCTGCAACCAAGTTCAGAATGAAAAGGATCTTAGAATCGTCAAAGTCAGAAGTGATCATGGTGGAGAGTTTGAAAACAAAGATTTTGAATCATTTTTTAATGACAAAGGCATTCTGCATGATTTCTCTTGTCCTAGAACTCCCCAGCAAAATGGAGTTGTAGAACGAAAGAACAGAACATTGCAAGAAATGGCCAGAACCATGATCAACGAGACTAACGTTGCTAAGATCTTCTGGGCAGAGGCAATAAACACAGCGTGCTACATTCAGAATAGAATCTCCATAAGACCTATTCTGGAAAAGACTCCATATGAATTGTGGAAGAACAGAAAGCCCAACATTTCTTATTTTCATCCATTTGGATTTACTTGCTTTATTTTGAATACTAAAAATTATTTGAACAAGTTTGACTCTGTTGTACCCCAAAATTTTCCCTCCTCTTTTCACAAGAAATCACAGCTTCGGGCTTTTCCTGATTTTTCAGATTGGCTTAAGAATCGATCAAGCAGACTTTTCTCATCAGTCAGACAAAATTAGGGTTTCCATTAACTTTTGAATCAGTCCATGCAAATTATTAGGGTTTTTAGTGATTTGGTTGAGTTTGGCTCAGGGTTTGATCAGGCGGAAGTTTCTTTGACAATAAATCAAGAATTAGGGTTTGCGCGCGCATTCTCAGAAGGAATTAATTCTACAGTTCTTTTCAATTGACTATGGGACATGGTTTGAGGCTTCTGATTGAAAGTTTGAAGATTAAGTTTGATCAGTGAGATAAAGGACATATGGATGTTTGTTTGTTTAACTGTGCAATGCTTTTGGTTATTCAGAACACCAGACGTTTATTGATTATTTATAATTTCTAAGTTAAAATTATTGGATAATTTCCAATTATTATAAATTCAAGAAATTTAAGTAATTAAATAAATAAATGTAGAAGAATTAAAGAATTAACTGACAAAGGATTTTTTTATTCATTTTCAATTGTCGTTACAAATGTTTATTTAATACAGTAAATTTATTTATAGTGTTACAATGACATTTATTACAATGATTAAAAATAAATTAAATCTACATTCTAAATTGCTTGAAATCTTCATCTTCTACTGCTGCTCCCCTTTGCTCAACTGATATTTATCTGCAAAGACAAAAAAAGAAAGAAGTCAAACACATATGAATTTGGAAAGGACATTTTCAGACAGTTAATCATAAAAATTCATCATTAAAAGTGTTGGCCGGAATCAGTTTGTTCGTCCTCTCTGCAAATCGCAAGAAGACTCTCTTCTTGGTTCACAAAGAGGGAAAGAAAATATGTTTGCAAGCATACGAATTAATACAAGGCAGCATATTAAACAAAATGCACAAAACTGCATAAATTCAAACTGTCAACCAAAGGGACAAGCTACTGAATATGCCAAAACAGGATGCATAATTTCAAACCAAATTGCAAACTGAAAAGGCAAACCAAACTGAAATTCCAAAACCAAATTGCATTGTCAAAATGTCAACTAAGCTGTCAAAACTGTCCAAAGAAGATATCAAAGCAATGCAGAAAATCTGGGAGATAAGTACAAGATGCAGAGGAAAGCTAAAGTAACAAGCAAGCAATATTGTCAAAATCCCTTCATCATTTCCCAACCAACACTTTTTCAGAAAAAAGTACAGTTTAAGCAATAAAAAATGCTTTTATCTGTGGAAAGAGAAAAGAGAGAGAGAAGTAGAGGCTTACAGTTTGCAGGCTTAGGAGATAAAGATATAAAACAAAGAGTATCAGAACAGTTCAAGGGGAGGCAGAACAACACATAGAAAAAATATACCACAAACTGTAACATTGCAAAAGCCAAGCAAAAACAACAGCCTGCCTCAAGCTTGCTCCAAACCTGCCCAAAGCCATACAACCTGCATAATACCTCAAGCCAAAAAGCCTAACACATCCTGCATCAAGAACATCCAAACAAAATCTATACCACAAACAGAAAAGCCTAAACCCCAACAAGCCAAAATAGCCAAACTTACTCCAAGCCTGTCAAACCATACAAACATATCAACCTGCATAAGTTACAAACTGCACCCAAACTCAGCCTTCAAGCCTGTTTTTTCTCCAAGCCTGTAAACTCAATAACCTGCTTCAAACATCAAGCCTTAAGCCTGTATCAGAAAACACAAACAAAGCTGCAAGCCTTCAAGCTTGAACCAGAAAAAATTGTCCTAAACAAACTCAATAACCTGCTTCAAGCATCAAGCCTATACCAGGAACAAATTTTCAAACTTACATACGACAACAAGCCTGCATCAAAACACAAACACAAACCTATGTTCAAACTCAATAGCCTGCATAAACTTGCCTGCTAAAAGCCTGTAACCTCAAGCCTTTATTCAAACAAACTCCAACCAACAAGTCCAAATATCAAACTCAAACAATAACAACCTAAAAAATAACCATCATTGGAAGTCAACAAGCATCAAGAGAAGAGAAAGTCAGAATCAAACATATCCAAACACACTCTCAGAGAAAAAGCTCATCATCGAGAAGCAAGCCAAAGGGAGGGAAACTCATAAGCAAAGTTCATCAAAGAACATCATTAAATAAACATAGAGGCAAGCAATCAGAAGAGGAAAGGAAGCTATCCTAGGGTTTTCAGATTGCAACACTCATCACTAAACCAAACAAAAGCTAAAAGATACAAGTACAAGATAAGCTAGCAAGCTCTCAGCATCACATACTCCCTCGCCTTGGCCACCAAAGACGCCTCGTGTCCACTTCTCTGCCTCTTCTCCAAAAGCCAACAAAGGTAGTAACTCCTCCCTTTTCTTTTTTAACACCTCACACGAACACAAATAATAATCAAAGATCAAAACAAGGAAAAAGCTAAACATGCACGGACATTCAAACCCTAAAACAGAAACCATACCTTTTCTTGTCACCGCTTGGTACAACCGTGAAGAGAGGAGGATAGAGGTGGCGTCCAGTAGCCCGTCGTGGAAGGGGAAGTCAGAAGCCATGGTTTGAGCGAGGAAGAGAATGAAGAAGAAGATAGAGAAGCGGCACCGTTCAAGACGTTGTAACCCTAAGTTCTGAACAAAACAAATGAACCCTAAAAACGTTGTAACCCGTTGGGCCCGTCCCTTGCACTAAACTGTTCCAAGCCCAAACGAAATTGGCGTACACCCCCCTTTTTCCTTATCTCATCTGTATTTCTTTTGGGCCAGACATTCTCTTAAAGCCCATTTACTTTTTTTTATATATTTTTATGTTTTGAAAACCTTTTTTTGTTATATTTTCCTAACTTATTAAATACAAAAAAAAATAATACATTAACTTCTTTTGTAAAAATTTTACTAATACTTTTTATCACACTTGAAATGTATAAATATTAGATTTTTATCAAGCTTAAACAATTTTCTCTTTAAAACTTTTTTTGCTTAATTAAATCTTGTATATAAAACATTAATAAAAATACATAGAATTTTTAAGGTTGAATATTTCCTTTTTTTAATTAAAACTTTTGTTCATATAGCATTAACAAAAAACACAAAAATAAATAAATACTTAATAAATACATTAGGTTAATATTTGCATCATTTGTAAATATTCACATACATTTTACAATCCTCTTGATTCTCTTTTATTCTTATACAATGCTATATTTTACATTGAGAATGCGATTCGATTTGGTTGTAAATATTATTTGGACACTACTATCCTGATAAGACTCATCCCCATTTGTAAACATTTGTACCCCCATCCCCAGATACTTATTTGTAATAGCTTAGACTTTAAATTCCCGCAATTTATCGCTTTCTATATACTGTATAGTAATTAGGGTTTGTATGCGAAGATTCAAAATCAACCGCTAGATAACCTAATACAAGACAAATGCATGACAATCAACACACCATTCACACTTGCACCCCTAGGGTAATCCCGCTTGTTGCCTTCCAAAATGGGCCATGTTTGCATGTCAAGTACTTTGGCAAAACAAAACAAGAACAAACAAAATGATCATAGTCCCTCGATGACGCTTTCGAAGTTGCCTAAACAAAATGATCATAGTCCCTCAAGCAAATTTCCAAAGACACTTGACACTATTGATTTCATGGTCTAAAACGATGACCCGCGCCCATCCCGTTAAGATCCTAACACAAGGTTGTTCACCAAATACAATGGTGAAACAACACTGTTAAAAGGGTTAAAAACATAAGGAAAGATCTTTGAGTAAATTTAGGGGTAGACAACTCTTAGTTACTTGATCAAACTTGCAAAACACACTTGCCTACTTTCAAAACACACTCCACAACACAAAACAACTTTCAAAAACATTGAAACATCTTTTCAAAAAGACAAACACCTTTGTAAAACATTCGAGTAAAGAATTGTTACAATGGTTGCCTAGACAAGGCATCTTTTTCAAAACATTTTCAAAACCACACACACAAAGCACCATTTCAAACAATTGAAAAGCAAAGGCAAGTGATCTAAAACAAGTAACTAAGAGCCCATGGATAACCATGGATGAAAAGGGTGCTAGCACCTTCCCTTTTCATAATCTACCCCCCGAACCCACGAAAACATCTCAATGGTTTTTCCTGTGCTTTTTAACCTTTCCTTAGGATAAAATAAAAAGTCGGTGGCGACTCTTGCTAAACCGAACAAGTGTGAATACAAACACAAAACCTCAAGTCAGTTCTCCCACCGTATCACAGAACTGGCGACTCTGCTGGGGATTACAAGAAAGTGGGGTTACCTTAGGGTTTTAGATCATCTTTACATACTTGCTTTGATTTCTTTGATTGCTTTACTTTTTGGGTTCCTTGTTTGGGTTTGTTGTAAATCCTACACCCGAATTTGGGGGCATCTTTTTAGGTAAATAGAAATAAAACTGTGAGGGAACTGTGCGGGGTATACCAACATGGTTAAAGCAGTAAGCTATGTTAGTGTGACATATTTGTGAGTATCGGTAACCCTTGAGTTCAATCAAGGAGAGTACGGGGCCTCTGAGTGATGTCATGAAACACTAACGAACTCTTAGAACCTTACTTGACCATCTTAGCCTTTTTAGGGGTAGTGAGATGACCGACTTTGGTGCAGTCCGAAGTTGGTAGATACTCGATACTACACTCATTGAGGATTGTTTTTTTGGAATATTTTGGTCGCCAGTTAAGTGGCTAAACCAAAACAATGAACACAGAAAATAATCCAATGATATTGAACTCCTTAGAACCCGGTTTCTATTTTAGGACAGGATGAGCCAACTAACTCCAAGAGGGTACTTACCTACGAACCCCATGCAAGCCTAAACCTAAGGACTTGTTTGCTTTGTGTGAATATGATTACCTGTATATACACTTACTTGCTTTTGCATACATGTGCATAACATCATAACATCATACCATAGCATTTTCAATAACCATTTCAAGGATCTCGAGGGTCTTTTGATGCAGGGTCACGTTGAACCAGACGTCTACCAAAGTGCAAGAGGTTTCTCCTCTAAACAAATGCCATAAAAGATCAAGTGCAACAACTTGAATCAGGGGCTATGACCCACTTGACATGGTGAGCTTGATTCTCGTGGAAAGACATCCACTGATACAAAGTTCTCCAATCAAAGATGTTGATCAAAGTTCAACCTCTAACATTTTCTTATGTTTACCCCGAGAGATCCTTGAAAACATGCATCCACATATCATGCATTGCATCATAACAGTTCTTTCCTTTACAGGTCTCCTTATCCTCCTACTCTTTATTTCAGTAAGATGGAACAAACGGTGAAAGATCTCCAAGCTCAAAACGCTCAATTCCAACAAATGCTTCTGGCTATGGGTAAAGGGCAAGAAGATCTGAAAGCTCTCCTTCTCAAAGACAAGAAGAAGAAGTCCAAGAAGGCAGGGAGCATCCTGAACTTGAGAAGAAGACCTAAATCCCTAGATCTTTCAATTTCATCCAACATAGGGGATAGTCTTGAAGAAGACCATAATTTGGAGATTGATGAAGCTGAAGCTGACTATTCCGGGGAACAATATCCTCCCGCTGATGACAAGTACAAACAGTTGGAGGATCGCCTCAGTGCTATGGAGATTCAACAAATACCTGGCTTGGATTTAGGAGACATGGGTTTAGTTTCTAGATTGGTCATCCCGCCGAAGTTCAAAGCCCCCACCTTTGCCATGTACGATGGAGTTTCTTGCCCTAAGATGCACCTAAAGTCTTATGTCCGCAAGATTCAACCATACACAACTGATCCAAAGCTTTGGATCCATTTCTTCCAAGAAAGCCTGGTAGGGACTCAACTTGAGTGGTTCTATCAATTGGAGAGTTCTCGCATCAACACCTGGAAGGACTTAGCTGTTGCTTTTTATGAGCAGTATCAGTACAATGCTGATCTTGCACCAACTCGTGTGCAATTGCAAAACATGACCATGGGTTCTGACGAGAACTTCAAAGGATACGCTCAAAAGTGGAGAGATTTGGCTGGTAGGGTGCAACCTCCTTTAACCGACAGAGAGCTGATTGACATCTTCATGGGAACTTTGACAGGGCCTCTCTTCAATCACCTAATTGGAAGTTCCTCAGTTGGGTTCACCGAGCTAATACTGACAGGCGAAAGGGTCGAAGCTGGCATCAAAAGTGGAAAGATCCAAGGAGTTACACCCTCTGATACTCAGAAAATTCCCTACAATGGGAAGAAAGAGTCCAATGTAGTGACTAGTCAAAAGAGTCGTCGTGATCAACATGCAGGGGAAATCCTAATCTCTGATCCCACGCCTGTTCAACAAAGACAAAGCAATAGGCGTAGGGTAAGATATCAAGAAAGGCAGTATACTGACATCAACATGCCTTTGTCTCAAGCATTACAACATTTGCTGAAGTTGAAGCTAATCACGCTAAAGGATCCTCCTCAAAATCCTGATACTTCCTCTTCTAAGTATAACCCGAGCGGGAGATGTGCCTACCATTCTGACAGTCCTGGACATGACTCCGACGACTGTTGGACTTTGAAGAACAAGATTCAAGACTTAATTGATGCCGAGGAGATCAAGTTTGACCCTCCGGAGACCCCAAATGTGATCACTGCTCCTTTGCCAAATCACTGAGAGGCTTTTGTTCCATTTGAATTTTCAAGTTGTAATTTCTTTTGTTATTCAAACATTTATCTGTTGATGTCAAACTCTGTTTCATTAATGCATTGCATATGTTTGTCTTGAATTCATCCATTCGTTTTCACTATTCTTATGCTTTCTTTATGATATTTAACTCTTGATAAAAAGTTACAAGCCTTTAGAAGGAGGATGACGAAACAATACCATAATCTCATACAGTATGCTTTTGAACAGACCTCGCTGATGATGTACAAGCATTTCTTTCAAATCCCAAACACTGGAGTTATAAGGAAGATAATCCCTAGTGAACCCCTTCGAGCCAAAGAAGTAGGAGTTTTCTATTCTAAACAAATTGAAACCTTTGATTTAAACCTGGGGCAGGGTAGTCTCTCAGTTAATTCAAAAAAAAAAGGATGCGCATTGAAGTCGCAAACTCTCAGTTTGTAATACAACGAATGACATCAAAAGCATTCCTCTGGAATCAAAAGACAGTGATGGTTCCTTATCTCATAGGCACTCATTATCTCTCAAAAAAAGAAAAAGCCCACTGAGCCAAAACCTATAAAGGAGGCTTAAGAAAGCTGGGGCATCCCGCTGACTGTAATCTCGAAAACAGAAACAGTCAGGAAAAAGTTAGTGATAACAAGTCAAAAGAACGAGGTCATTACAAATCCTCAACAACATGAAAAATGTTGCAAAAAAAAAGGGAGATGATGACTGCCTTCCAAATTCAACTTGTGCGAACCATCACCAAAAAAAAAGTCGTTCCAAATTCGAATAGAGTTTGACGCACAATTAACTGAGTTTAGGATTGAAGAACATCACGAAGAGAGGGTGGGTACAAATATACTTTGAGCTTTTATCCTTTGTTTCTTAAACCGTGAACCAAGCCACGTTACAACCCTTCAAAAGTCCTAATTGAAGCATGGGTTAGTTCAAAAGCATATTGATTACAAAAGGTATCCTGACTCCTGTAAGGCTTTGCTCTAAATCTTGTGTTGATTTTGTCTTATAAAAAGTTTTCTGCTAAAAAACGCATTTTCTCAAAACTTCAAGACAGACATAAACTTTGCATTACTTGAATATCACTGTTTGCATTTGGCTATTTGTTTGACAGCGGAGAAATTCACACAACGAATATCCAATGAACGAAAGCTCTCTCAGTGAACAAAATCACTTCAAAAAGGATGACACTTCCATTACAAAAATCTCCTATCAACAAGGGGCATGACATGTCACTATCCAGCACACCTGGGGCAGTCCAGTCAAGGTTTCAACAGATCTTTCAAAAGTTTAGTTAACCTGGGGCAGTCCAGTCAAGGTTTCAACAGATCTTTCAAAAGTTCAGTTAACCTGGGGCAGTCCAGTCAAGGTTTCAACAGATCTTTCAAAGTTCAGCACACCTGGGGCAGTCCAGTCAAGGTTTCAACAGATCTTTCAAAAGTTCAGTTAACCTGGGGCAGTCCAGTCAAGGTTTCAACAGATCTTTCAAAGTTTAGTTAACCTGGGGCAGTCCAGTCAAGATTTCAACAAATCTTTCCAAGTCCATTTAACCTGGGGCAGTCCAGTCAAGATTTCAAAAAAAATCTCTCAATTTGCAGAGTAACCTGGGGCAGGTCTCCATCTCCATCACTTGGGGCATTCGAATGTCAATCTCAAGGTAAAGGTTATCATCAGCTTTTGGAGTAGTAGTCGTCAAAGATTCCTTCATCACCTTTTTGGAGTAGTAGTCGTCAAAGATTCCTTCATCACCTTTTGGAGTAGTAATCGTCCAATATTCCTTCATCACCTTTTGGAGTAGTAGTCGTCCAAGATTCCTTCATCACCTTTTGGAGTAGTAATCGTCAAAGATTCCTTCATCACCTTTTGGAGTAGTAGTCGTCAAAGATTCCTTCATCACCTTTTGGAGTAGTAATCGTCCAAGATTCCTTCATCACCTTTTGGAGTAGTAATCGTCCAAGATTCCTTCATCACCTTTTGGAGTAGTAGTCGTCAAATATTCCTTCATCACCTTTTTGGAGTAGTAGTCGTCCAAGATTCCTTCATCACCTTTTGGAGTAGTAATCGTCAAAGATTCCTTCATCACCTTTTGGAGTAGTAATCGTCCAAGATTCCTTCATCACCTTTTGGAGTAGTAGTCGTCAAAGATTCCTTCATCACCTTTTGGAGTAGTAGTCGTCAAAGATTCCTTCATCGCCTTTTTGGAGTAGTAGTCGTCCAAGATTCCTTCATCACCTTTTGGATTAGTAATCGTCAAAGATTCCTTCATCACCTTTTGGAGTAGTAATCGTCCAAGATTCCTTCATCACCTTTTGGAGTAGTAGTCGTCAAAGATTCCTTCATCACATTTTTGGGGTCGTCAAAGATTCCTTCATCACCTTTTTGGAGTAGTAGTCGTCCAAGATTCCTTCATCACCTTTTGAAGTAGTAATCGTCAAAGATTCCTTCATCACCTTTTGGAGTAGTAGTCGTCAAAGATTCCTTCATCACCTTTTGGAGTAGTAGTCGTCAAAGATTCCTTCATCATATTTTGAAGTAGTAATCGTCAAAGATTCCTTCATCCCCTTTTGGAATAAACATATTCCCCACAGAATTCTTAATTCCCCAAGCAGAATGAAGACTCTTTCCTCATAGGATATTCAGATATTACCCAGTGAAGATCTCCTCAAGACAGGAATCCCCAGTAGATTGGCATACAACCCAAGCTCCTGATCCCCCAACAGTGGTTCCTTCTCATTTCCAACAATCCCCTGCAGCAGTCAAGGATTTACTTTCCCCGACAGCAGTCAAAGATTTCATTATCCAGGATTCGGCTTCCTCAACAAGATAGCTACTCAGCTTACATGCACATCCATTACATTCATATATCATAAACATTGACGAAACGCAATTCATTGCATCATACATTTCATGCAACATAACTTTGTGTTTCAACTAACAATTTACCTTTTTCAGCAAAAGGTCGACAACAGCTTTTTAAATCCAAGATGTAGTTTTACGCGGACTCACCATGAAGCAACCCTACACCGGTTCCTTCTCAAAATCCAGATGCATTTTTACACGGACTCATCATCAGGAAACCCTACACCGGTTCCTTCTCAAATTCAGATGCAGTTTTACACGGACTCATCATCAGGAAACCCTACACCGGTTCCTTCTCAAATTCAGATGCAGTTTTACACGGACTCATCATCAGGAAACCCTACACCGGTTCCTTCTCATTTCAAGACCTCTGAAAACAGTTTACGGGTTCTCCAGATACGGATGTTAACCTATCGCTTGTTCAGATTCCAGACTTCTGAAAATAGTTCACGGGTTCTCCAGACATGGATGTTAACCTATTGCTTATTCAACTTCAAGACCGCTGAAAACAGTTTACGGATTCTCCAAATCCGGATGTCAATCTATTGCTTATTCAGACCCCCAATTCAGAGATGTTCCAAACATGGATACCTTTCTGATACTCACCCACTCACCAATGACATACAGTTCAACAAACATTCTTGGATGGCATCTACAAGCCCATCTCCAACAAGATACAATCACCTTTAGATGGCATCTATAAGCCCATCCTTCTACCAGCAATTTCCAGATGGCATCTCTAAGCCCATCCCCCGACAAGATTCTGTCACATCTCCAGATGGCATCTTTAAGCCCATCTCTAAATGGCATCGTTAAGCCCATTCCCTCAAACTACGCTTTGACGAGCGCAAATTTTATGGGCACTTTAGTGTCCAATCTCCTTTTACCCTCGAGTCGCGAAAGGCAAACTTGCCAATCTAACTCTTCAGGTTCAAGAAGATTGAACAGGGGAAACTGTTGTACCCCAAAATTTGCCCTCCTCTTTTCACAAGAAATCACAGCTTCAGGCTTTTCCTGATTTTTCAGATTGGCTTAAGAATCGATCAAGCAGACTTTTCTCATCAGTCAGACAAAATTAGGGTTTCCATTAACTTTTGAATTAGTCCAAGCAGATTATTAGGGTTTTTAGTGATTTGGTTGAGTTTGGCTCAGGGTTTGATCAGGCGGACGTTTCTTTGACAATAAATCAAGAATTAGGGTTTGCGCGCGCATTCTCAGAAGGAATTAATTCTATAGTTCTTTTCAATTAACTCTGGGACATGGTTTGAGGCTTCTGATTGAAAGTTTGAAGTTTAAGTTTGATCAGTGAGATAAAGGACATATGGACGTTTGTTTGTTTAACTGTGCAATGCTTTTGGTTATTCGGAACACCAGACATTTATTGATTATTTATAATTTCTAAGTTAAAATTATTGGATAATTTCCAATTATTATAAATTCAAGAAATTTAAGTAATTAAATAAATAAATGCAGAAGAATTAAAGAATTAACTGACAAAGGATTTTTTTATTCATTTTCAATTGTCGTTACAAATGTTTATTTGATACAGTAAATTTATTTACAGTGTTACAATGACATTTATTACAATGATTAAAAATAAATTAAATCTACATTCTAAATTGCTTGAAATCTTCATCTTCTACTGCTGCTCCTCTTTGCTCAACTGATATTTATCTGCAAAGACAAAAAAAAGAAAGAAGTCAAACACAGATGAATTTGGAAAGGACATTTTCAGACAGTTAATCATAAAAACTCATCATTAAAAGTGTTGGTCGGAATCAGTTTGTTCGTCCTCTCTGCAAATTGCAAGAAGACTCTCTTCTTGGTTCACAAAGAGGGAAAGAAAATATGTTTGCAAGTATACGAATTAATACAAGGCAGCATATTAAACAAAATGCACAAAACTGCATAAATTCAAACTGTCAACCAAAGGGACAAGCTACTGAATATGCCAAAACAGGCTGCATAATTTCAAACCAAATTGCAAACTGAAAAGGCAAACCAAACTGAAATGCCAAAACCAAATTGCATTGTCAAAATGTCAACTAAGCTGTCAAAACTGTCCAAAGAAGATATCAAAGCAATGCAGAAAATCTGGAAGATAAGTACAAGATGCAGAGGAAAGCTAAAGTAACAAGCAAGCAATATTGTCAAAATCCCTTCATCATTTCCCAACCAAAATCCCTTCAGAAAAAAGTACAGTTTAAGCAATAAAAAATGCTTTTATCTGTGGAAAGAGAAAAGAGAGAGAGAAGTAGAGGCTTACAGTTTGCAGGCTTAGGAGATAAAGATATAAAACAAAGAGTATCAGAACAGTTCAAGGGGAGGCAGAACAACACATAGAAAAAATATACCACAAACTGTAACATTGCAAAAGCCAAGCAAAAATAACAGCCTGCCTCAAGCTTGCTCCAAACCTGCCCAAAGCCATACAACCTGCATAATACCTCAAGCCAAAAAGCCTAACACATCCTGCATCAAGAACATCCAAACAAAATCTATACCATAAACAGAACAGCCTAAACCCCAACAAGCCAAAATAGCCAAACTTACTCCAAGCCTGTCAAACCATACAAACATATCAACCTGCATAAGTTACAAACTGCACCCAAACTCAGCCTTCAAGCCTGTTTTTTCTCCAAGCCTGTAAACTCAATAACCTGCTTCAAACATCAAGCCTTAAGCCTGTATCAGAAAACACAAACAAAGCTGCAAGCCTTCAAGCTTGAACCAGAAAAAATTGTCCTAAACAAACTCAATAACCTGCTTCAAGCATCAAGCCTATACCAGGAACAAATTTTCAAACTTACATACGACAACAAGCCTGCATCAAAACACAAACACAAACCTGTGTTCAAACTCAGTAGCCTGCATAAACTTGCCTGCTAAAAGCCTGTAACCTCAAGCCTTTATTCAAACAAACTACAACCAGCAAGTCCAAATATCAAACTCAGAAACAATAACAACCCTCAGAAATAACCATCATTGGAAGTCAACAAGCATCAAGAGAAGAGAAAGTCAGAATCAAACATATCCAAACATACTCTCAGAGCAAAAGCTCATCATCGAGAAGCAAGCCAAAGGGAGGGAAACTCATAAGCAAAGTTCATCAAAGAACATCATCAAATAAACATATAGAGGCAAGCAATCAGAAGAGGAAAGGAAGCTATCCTAGGGTTTTCAGATTGCAACACTCATCATTAAACCAAAAAAAAGCTAAAAGATACAAGTACCAGACAAGCTAGCAAGCTCTCAGCATCACATACTCCCTCGCCTTGGCCACCGGAGACGCCTCTTGTCCACTTCTCCGCCTCTTCTCCAAAAGCCAACAAAGGTAGTAACTCCTCCCTTTTCTTTTTTAACACCTCACACGAACACAAATAATAATCAAAGATCAAAACAAGGAAAAAGCTAAACATGCACGGACATTCAAACCCTAAAACAGAAACCATACCTTTTCTTGTCACCGCTTGGTACAACCGTGAAGAGAGGAGGATGGAGGTGGCGTCCAGTATCCCGACGTGGAAGGGGAAGTCAGAAGCCTTGGTTTGAGCGAGGAAGAGAACGAAGAAGAAGATAGAGAAGTGGCACCGTTCAAGACGTTGTAACCCTAAGTTCTGAACAAAACAAATGAACCCTAAAAACGTTGTAACCCGTTGGGCCCGTCCCTTGCACTAAATTGTTCCAAGCCCAAATGAAACTGGCGTACACCCACCTTTTTCCTTATCTCATCTGCATTTCTTTTGGGCCAGACATTCTCTTAAAGCCCATTTACTTTTTTTTATATATTTTTATGTTTTGAAAACCTTTTTTTGTTATATTTTCCTAACTTATTAAATACAAAAAAAAATGATACATTAACTTCTTTTGTAAAAATTTTACTAATACTTTTTATCACACTTGAAATGTATAGATATTAGATTTTTATCAAGTTTAAACAATTTTCTCTTTAAAACTTTTTTTGCTTAATTAAATCTTGTATATAAAACATTAATAAAAATACATAGAATTTTTAAGGTTGAATATTTCCTTTTTTTAATTAAAACTTTTGTTCATATAGCATTAACAAAAAACACAAAAATAAATAAATACTTAATAAATACATTAGGTTAATATTTGCATCATTTGTAAATAATCACATACATTTTACAATCCTTTTGATTCTCTTTTATTCTTATACATTGCTATATTTTACATTAAGAATGCGACTCAATTTGGTTGTAAATATTATTTGGACACTACTATCCTGATAAGACTCATCCCCATTTGTAAACATTTGTACCCCCATCCCCGGATACTTATTTGTAATAGCTTAGACTTTAAATTCGCGCAATTTATCGCTTTCTATATACTGTATAGTAATTAGGGTTTGTATGCGAAGATTCAAAATCAACCGCTAGATAACCTAATACAAGACAAATGCATGACAATCAACACACCATTCACACTTGCACCCCTAGGGTAATCCCGCTTGTTGCCTTCCAAAATGGGCCTTGTTTGCATGTCAAGTACTTTGGCAAAACAAAACAAGAACAAACAAAATGATCATAGTCCCTCGATGACGCTTTCGAAGTTGCCTAAACAAAATGATCATAGTCCCTCAAGCAAATTGCCAAAGACACTTGACATTATTGCTTTCATGGTCTAAAACGATTACCCGCGCCCGTCCCGTTAACATCCTAACACAAGGTTGTTCATAAAATACAATGGTGAAACAACACTGTTAAAAGGGTGAAAAACATAAGGAAAGATCTTTGAGTAAATTTAGGGGTAGACAACTCCTAGTTACTTAATCAAACTTGCAAAACACACTTGCCTACTTTCAAAACACACTCAACAACACAAAACAACTTTCAAAAACATTGAAACATCTTTTCAAAAAGACAAACACCTTTGTAAAACATTCGAGTAAAGAATTGTTACAATGGTTGCCTAGACAAGGCATCTTTTTCAAAATATTTTCAAAACCACACACACAAAGCACCATTTCAAACAATTGAAAAGCAAAGGCAAGTGATCTAAAACAAGTAACTAAGAACCCATGGATAACCATGGATGAAAAGGGTGCTACCACCTTCCCTTTTCATAATCTACCCCCCGAACCCACAAAAACATCTTAAAGGTTTTTCCTGTGCTTTTTAACCTTTCCTTAGGATAAAATAAAAAGTCGGTGGCGACTCTTGCTAAACCGAACAAGTGCGAATACAAACGCAAAACCTCAAGTCAGTTCTCCCATCGTATCACAGAATCTAAAGCATAAAGTGTATTATGTTAGGATACTCTGAACGCTCAAGAGGGTACAGAGTATACAATATAGAAACACAGATTGTGGAAGAATCAATCAGTGTTCGTTTTGATGATAAGCTTGACTCTCAAAAGTCAAAGCAGAATGAAGTACTTGCAAGTATGGAAGTTGAATTCACAGGTACTGAAGACAAGTCATCAGAAGCTCTTAACAGAGACACTCCCTCAACATCAGAAAGAGGCACTGCAAGCAATCCAGCACCTTCTGTTGATCAACTTCAGAAAAGACTATCCAGAAACAGCTTGGATCACCCAGAAGAAACAATCTTAGGAAGAAAGGAAGATCCAATCAGAACAAGATCTAGCTTCAGAAACTCTGAAGAATCCCTTATGGGACTTGTCTCTCTAATTGAACCATCAATAGTTGATGAAGCACTTCTGGACAATGACTGGATTCTAGTAATGCAAGAAAAGCTTAATCAATTCACAAGAAATGATGTATGGGATCTAGTTCCCAAACCAAAAGGATTCAAAGTCATTGGAACAAAATGGGTGTTCAGAAACAAACTGAATGAACAAGGTGAAGTCATCAGAAACAAAGCACGATTGGTAGCACAAGGTTATAGTCAGCAAGAGGGGATAAACTATACAAAAACCTTTGCTCCAGTCGCCATGTTAGAATCTATCAAACTCTTAATTTCATTTGCTGTTAATAAAGGCATCACTCTGTATCAGATGGATGTTAAGAGTGCATTCTTAAATGGCTATATAGAAGAAGAGGTATATGTGCACCAACCCCCTGGTTTTGAAAGTTCAAAAAATCCAGAATATGTTTTCAAACTAAAGAATTCACTGTATGGTCTGAAACAAGCTCCCAGAGCTTGGTATGAAAGACTAAGTAACTTCCTGTTAGAAAAGGAATTCACCAGAGGGAAAGTGGACACAACCTTATTCTGTAAGACAGTTAAGAATGACATTTTAGTATGTCAGATTTATGTTGATGATATCATATTTGGATCTACTAAACCTTCTTTGGGAAGAAAGTTTGCTAAGTGTATGCAGGCAGAATTTGAGATGAGCCTAATGGGGGAACTGAAATTCTTTCTGGGCATTCAGATCAATCAAACCCCAGAAGGAACTTACATTCATCAGAGCAAATATGTCAGAGAACTTCTGAAGAAATTTGATCTCTCAGAATGTAAGCCATCAAAGATTCCAATGCATCCCACGTGCATTCTGGAAAGAGAAGAGGTAAGCAAAAAGGTAGAATAGAAGGTCTATAGAGGTATGATTGGTTCTCTTCTTTATCTGACAGCTTCAAGACCTGATATTTTATTCAGTGTATGCATTTGAGCAAGATTCCAATCAGATCCTAGAGAATCTCACTTAACAGCGGTTAAGTGAATTTTCAAGTATCTGAAAGGTACTACTAATCTGGGTTTGTTTTATAGAAAATCAAGTGATCACAGCTTAGTAGGATACTGTGATGCTGACTTTGCTGGAGACAGAGTAGAGCGTAAAAGCACTTCTGGAAGCTGCCAGTTTCTGGGAGAAAATATGATCTCATGGTCCAGCAAAAGACAATCCACAATTGCTCTATCAACAGCAGAAGCTGAATACATAGCAGCAGCTGGATGCAACACACAAATGCTCTGGATGAAAAGTCAACTTGAGGACTTCCAGATATTTGAGAGTAACATTCCTATCCTCTGTGACAACACTTTTGCTATTTGCTTAAGTAAAAATCCAATTTTGCATTCTAGGGCTAAGCATATAGAAATAAAACATCATTTTATTAGGGACTATATTCAGAAAGGGATTTTAAATTTTAAATTTATTAACACAGACCATCAATGGGCTGATATTTTCACAAAACCACTTTCTGAAGATAGGTTCAACTTTATTCTGAAACATCTCAGCATGAAGCTCTGTCCAGAATAAAATTGTTTTAATTTTATATATTAACCTTCAGAACTCTATTTATTTTTCTGTGAACTATTGATCAATCTTCTTTCAGAACTTTAGAAGTGCAGATTGAATCAGAATCTATCCATGAAGATCTGAGCGCTTCAGTTCAAGGATAGAAATGCTGTTCACTCAAGCAAACAAGTGTCATCCAGTCATCAGCTATTTTCTGAGGCTGAACACGCGTTCACATTTCTGAAAAAGGCAAAGCGCTGATTGGATGCATTGAGACACATGTCATGGGTAACCATTCCAAATATCTTTCTGAATCCCCTAAAATCAGCTATCATTAAATGCTAATAATCATTATTTATTTCTCTCTCTTAAACGTTTATGTTTTCAAAAACTTTTTAGAAATCTATTTAAACACACTTCACACCATTCACAATTTTTTACCTTCACTTTCGTTTTCTCTGAATATTTCTGTTTTCAGTGTTCTTCTTTCTCAAGAAAACCTTTCAATCTTTTTCAAAAAACCTCGTGTGAACATGGCTTCTTCCAGCATTCCTTCTTCAGGTTGCCAGAAAACTGTTTCATCTGAACAATATGAAGTACCATTCAGAACGCTTCTAACTCCAATCAAGAATCTTGAAGTTCTGTCAGAATTAATAGTGGATTTCAACAGTCTTAAGGAAAATGGTTTTGATTTATCTGAAGAGGTTAAAGCTCAAGGTTGGGAAAAGTATTTTGACAGGCTGGTGGGTCCAACATTTCCTATTCTGGTAAAGGAATTTTGGATTCACGCTTCTTCTTCAAACCATCAGGTCACTTCATATATCATGGGGAAGAAGATTGTTATCACTAAAGACCTGATTGCGAGACTCATAGGGTACAATGGTGGTGGTATTCGTTGCATTGATATGGTAGAAAGGTGTGCAGATGTTGCCCTAATTGTAAGGGAAATTTTCACGCCGGGGCTTCCCTCCAGCAAGATAAGGGATTTGAAGGACAAGCACCGAATTTGGGCCAAGATCATTCTGGGATGTTTCAACCACAGGAAGCCTACCAGCTCTCCTGATTACATAAACATTGATCAACAGTTTCTGATCTATTTTATCTCTCAGAAGGTCAAGATAAATCTGGCTCATCTTTTTTTCAACCATCTCAGAACAAGTGTCAAAGAAACAAGGGAAGAGGAACATACAAAAATGGATTGGATACCCTTGGGAAGACTGATATCAAATATTCTTACAGAGAATAGGCTGATTGATCATCTGCAAGAGGCTCAAGAAATCAGCACTCTGGAACCTTCTGTTGGCAAGCAGCTGAATGCCAAAAATCTGAAGAAAATGAAGTTGATAGAGAACATTAAGAAGGAGCCCAGCGTCACTCCTTTTGCTGAAATCTCCAGCAGAAGAGTCCCTCTGGACAACTTCCCTATGTTCTCAGAAATTAACTCTAAGCCAGAAATCATTCTGAGATATCTGGACGCTTGCAAAGCTGATGGTACAGCACCAAATCTGAATATTCAAGATCTTCAGCAGAAGGCTCCAGAGGTTGTTCTGAAGAAGACAAAGAAAAGAAAAGCTGATGCAAAAGGATCATCTCAACATACTCCAAAGAAGAGAGGTAATCCTGTTTCTGTAACTGTTTTAGATTCAACTGTTGTTTCAACATCTATTCCTATTCCAACTCCATCTGAAAACCCAACACCTCAAACTTTCAATGATTTTGACTTAGATTTTGACCCTTCTGAATCATTAACCCTCAGAAGATCTCCCTCCCAACTGCAAAATCCAAATACTGAAGCCATACCAGAACAAGAACTTGAAAAAGTTCTTTATGATATAGACCAACACACATCCGCTCCCGAAACAGAAAATCCAAATCCAAACACAGAAGCACAACCTAAAACTCCCCTCTCACCAATACCAGAAATTCCACTCTCTCCAGAAGCAGAAATCCCACTACCTTCATCTCCTCAACTAGATATTAATCCACCCTCCCCTCAACATGAACAATCTCCACAACCTGAGACTCAAACCTCTGAGGCTCAACACTCTGAATCCCCTGAACCACAACCTTTGGCCATTCAATTGCCCTGTGGTACCACTGTGAATATTCCTCAACTTCCCTCTTCACCAGAAATAACTCCACCAAATTCCCCATCTAGTCCAATCGTAATTCCTGACTCTCCCACTCCCTCACCTAAGATAAATTCAGAAGACCACAGCAAGACTGTCATTGATTTAACAGTCTTTGAACGCCTTGCTGCCATCAACAACAAAATTGCTATCCCTAAACCAAAACATCCAAATATTGGTTCCAGCATATTGAACTTTGAAACAGATATACAAAAGTGGATCACTTCTTTGAAACAAGCAAGTCTGGAACTGGTTGATCCTGCTGTATCAGACTTCCTCTGGACAAAATTCAGAAGATGGGTATGCTCTGAAACCTTTAAGTTGCAAGACCAGAGCTATGGATAGGCTCAACAGAACTTCAGCAATCTGCTGAAAGAGATTGAAGGTCCAGTTCTGAGCAAGCTACTTAAAGAAGAAGTTCTCCATCTGGATATTGCTCCTTGGTCTGAACAGCGTCCAACATCCAAAGTTCAACCTGCAGAAGAACAGATAATTCAAGTTGAAGACTTGGGTCAAGAAGAAGTTACTGCTGAAAGCTTTGAGAAGCACCCTGTTTCTGAAGATCCTCAAGCTTCCTCTCTTGACAGGCAGACTCTGGAGGACTTGAAAAGATCTGATATGCTGATGAATGAAAGAATGGATAAGCAGGACACCAAGATTGATGCAATAGCGAACATGGTATCTCAGCAACAGGAAACCAGCAATCAAATCAAGATCATGTTGGAAGCTCTGTTCACACGTCTTCCACCTCCCTCTTAGAATTTTCTTATGTTTTCCTTGTTTTCTTTACATGTTTGTCTGTAATATTTTTCCATTGTTCTGAACTAATCATTGCTTCTGTTTTTAATATAAACACTTTTTTAGCTCTGATCATTTTAACTCTGATTATTTGTGTTTTTTGATAACTGACAAAAAGGGGGAGAAAGAATGATATTTTTCAATAACGGATTACTGAGACATAAGTCTCAAACATTCTAACATTCTGATATATTTGAATTTCTTTCTTCTAAAAAGCTTACAGGTACAAGAATCTGATGAATCTGATGAACTCTGATAAAGTAAAGTTCTGATGCTCAAGGTCTCATGAAATTAAAGGGAAGTAATCTACTCAGGGGGAGTTTTTCTCTTCGTTGCTCTGATATCTTTTATTCCTTATCTTCTAATCTCTGATACCTTTTATTCGTTATTTTTTTATCTCTGATACCTTTTATTCTTTAATTTTAATTGAAAAAAATCCAATTTTTTGTCATCATCAAAAAGGGGGAGATTGTTAGAACATAGTTTGATTCTACAACCCTCAGTTAGAGTTTTGATGATAACAAAATATAAGATTAAATAAATTGTAAGATTTATATAAGACATATATGCTGCTTAAAATTATGTTGTGTATTTACAGAAACTCTGATGGAATCAGCATCAGAATATCAGTATCAACATCAGCATCAGAAGATATGTCAGTATCAGAAGATCAAATAACATGTGCTATACGCTGAAGCCTGATGAACAGAATCTGCGCATAAAATACTCATATCAAGATCCTAACCAAGTCATCAGCACTCAGAAGCGTCAGCATAAAGGAAAGAACACTTTGATTACCATAAGTAGAGAAGACTCTGAAGTGTCAACGTTACTAAGCATTCAAGATAGATTTATTACCAATGGCTTTATTCCAAGACAAAGATCTTCTCAAAAAGGAAAGAACGTTATTAGCATTGAAATGGATTTATGGACAACCAACGTATCTCTTCCGTGGCTATTTAAACAAGACTGTGTGAGAAAAGAAAAGGATAATACTCTTCACGCACGCATACGAAAACGATCTCATTCATACAATTTGCTAAAGCTTTCAACCATGCCTACGCAATAGCATTAGCAGTCTAGTTTTATTCTAAGCTTAACATTGTGTATTATCACAGTTGTGATATATAGTTTTATTAGAAAACATCAAACACACTTTTGTTCATTTATCTGTAAGAGAATTTCCTTGAGATAAACCGGTATGTGGTTAGACTCAAGAAGGCTTTAACAGTTGTTAAAGTAGTTGTTGTATTCAGTTGAATATAGTGGATTAAGACCTCGTTGGAGAGAGGCGAAATCACCTTGACGGGTGGACTGGAGTAGTTTGAGATCAAACGAACCAGGATAAAAATACAGTGTTGTCTGCATTTGATTTAAAGTTTTACAATTCAACCCCCCTTCTTGTGTTTTTCACATCTTCATATAGGACACATCCAGGTCTTCATAAAGATCATTCTCATCAAAAGCTTTAACTTCATCTGCCCATCTTCTAGATAAATCCATCACAAGTTTGACAGTTTCAAAATTATCTTCATCAGACCAAGATACAATGGAACCCTTCTGCTGTTTCTTGGAGAAGTTGAGACATTTAGGTCTAATATGACCATATCCTTCACATTTAAAACATTGAATGCCTATACTTTGACTTGACTTCTCTTCTATTCTTGTTTTCATCTAAGAATCAAGATTGTTACTGATGTCATATGAGATATTATTGACATCTGGTCTCCCTCTTCCGTCCAATCTTTTCAATACTCTATTGAATTACTTCCCAAGTAGCACAATGGTATTAGACAGATCCTCATCAGTGTCCAGCTCAACTTGAACTTTATCATATTCAGCATTGGATACAAAATATATGCTTTTGTTCTTTTCTTCAGCCTTGTTACCAATAGCCAACTCAAATGTTTGAAGTGACCCAATAAGCACACCAAACCTTATGTTGTTGATATCTTGAGCTTCTTCAATAGTTATAACCTTCATGTCAAATATCCTAGGTAAGGACCTAAGAATCTTTTTGACTAGCTTTGCTTCTAACATATTCTCTCCCAAGGCACTTGATGCACTAGCAATTTCAAGAATCTTCATCTGGTATTCCTGAATTGTCTCACCATCCTTCATCTTTAAGTTCTCAAATTTGGAAGTGAGAAGCTAAAGTTTTAAAACCTAAACTTTAGAGGTACATTCATAAGTTGTCTTGAGAATTTCCCAAGCATCCTTGGCTATAATACAAGTAATGATTAGCTTGAAAATATTCTTATATACTTCATCGAATAGAGAATTTAAAGCCTTGGAATTTCCAATGGCTTCTTTATCATCATTTTCATCCCAGTCTTCTTCAGGTTTTATAGATTCTTACCCCTCATTATCCTTCACAACTGGATGCTCTCATCCTTTTAAAATAGTCTTCCATGCTTTGTTATTTGTATAATGTAATACAGTGGGAGAACTGACTTGTTTTATGTTTTATCGCAAATGTTGTGGATAGTAAGAGTCGTCGCCGACTTTACTTTTATCCAATAAGGAGAGGGTGAAAAGAACAGGAAAGACCTTGAAGATTTTAAGTTAGAGGGGTAAGTTATGAAAAGGGAAAGTGTTAGTACCCTTTTCATCCGTAGTTATCTATGGGCTCTTAATCACTTAGCTCATTTTGAAAATTGCTTTTTTGTGTATGTGATTTGTTTGAAAAATATTTTAGGAAACGCCAATGTAAGGCGAACTTTGAAATGATTCTTGTATCAGTCCTCAAGAATGCATACAAAGTATTTTTTTTGGAAATATTTGTTTGAATGTGATGTGTAAAAAAATGTCTTTTAGAAAAGATTGTGAGCAAGCGATTAAGTGTTCCTTACCCACTAAAGTTCGTTCTTATTCTTTTCCTTCTCCTTTAGAGATAGTATTATTCGTAGCATTAGTTGGTAGGTATCCTATCCATTGGATGTGAAGGGACAGGGAATGGTCATCGTACGGTCATCGAATGCAACTTGTAAGGACGCTTTAGCAGTTTCGTAAGGGGCTAGATCATGTTATTCATAGGCAACGTCGAAGGGTCATCGAGGGACTTATGATCTTTTATTCGAGAGTCTTTGCTAAAGCATCCCTACATTCGAGGGACATGACCGTTATTTAGAAAGGAAATGAAGAGAAGTTACCCTAAAGGTGTGAGTGTACAAGTGTGTTTATTTCAGTTATTTAGTCTTGCAATTAGGATTTTCTATCGTTCATTTTTATCTTGCCATACAAACCCTAATTACTAACAATTACATAAAATATAATAGCAGAAGGTAAATGCGGAAATGCAAACCTAGGCTATTACAGAGCTTTGGGGAAGTTACATAATAGTGAAGTGCAGAAAATAAAAACTTACAACTATTACATACTAGGAGCAGTTACATAATAGAAAAATGCAGAAAAAATAAAGTTACACTATTACACTATTACATACTATACATTTTATCTAGGAAAATAAAAATAGGATGAAAATAACAAAGAAAATGTTTTGGTGATTTTTTATGAAAGAAATGATTTATGATAATTAATTAAATAAACCTAAAAAAACCTAATTAGTTTTAATTAATAAAAAAAAGTTAATTTTGAAAAAAAATTAATTAGAAAACCTAAAACCTAATTAATTTTAATTAAAATAAAAAGGTTAATTTTGAAGAAAAAAAAGGTTAATTAAAAACGTAATTAATTTTAATTAATAAAAAAAGGTTAATTTTGAAAAAAAAAGGTTAATTAAAAAAACCTAAAACCTAATTAATTTTAATTAATAAAAAAGGTTAATTTTGAAGAAAAAAAAGGTTAATTAAAAAACCTAAAACCTAATTAATTTAAATTAATAAGAAAAAGGTTTATGTTTAATTATAAATAAATAAAGAATTAATTTTGTCAAAAAATAGACAGATGAAGAAGCATCAATGGAAAATAGGGTTAGAAAACAAAAATAGTGCAAATACCAGGAGTGGGTGTTGAACCCACGTCCTTTGCCTTCACAACAGCATGGCTTGCCAAAAAATAGATAGGGAAAGAAGAATCAATCGAAAATAGAGTTAGAAAACAAAAATAATGCAAATGCCATGTGTTGTACCCCAAAATTTGCCCTCCCATATTTCTCAAAACATTTCAAGAAAAATTCACAAGTCCAACCCGGCGCGTCATATTCAGGTGTTCTTTCACCAAGATATCTCTGATAACGTATTCTTCAAATCCGGGTTCGGCTCAAGAGTCAATTCTTTAAAGAAGGTATCCGAATGTGTGAGTTTTCTTGAAGAAATATGGTGAAAAAGTGTGCTGAAAGTGCAGTTTTTACGCGCTAAAAAATTCATAACTTGAAGATCGTGGCTCGTTTTGAACCCGTTCTGGTGGCCAAAATTCCGTCTTGACGTCATCTATGTTTTCATCACTCACGGCTGGAAGCCAATTTCGATCAGAAGGTCTTCAAAAATGTGGATTTATCAAGTATTTCCGTACATAAAATTTGTGTCAGAAATTTATTTGCGTCATGTTCATAAAATCATAACTTGGTCGATTTTCATTGTATCGAGCTGGTTCTGGCGCCAAAATTTCACAAATTGAGTTGGCTACATTTTCACATAAGGTATTGAGTTCAAACGGTATTCAAAAGGCCTTTGTTTTTTTGCTCAGAGCGCATGACACGCCGAAAATCCTGAATGCTGAATATTATTTCATCTGGGCCGAAACTTCGAAAATTCATAACTCGGTCAATTTTTATCGGATTGGGCTCATATTTTTACACAAGGTCACTGACTCAGAGATCTACAACTTTTCTTCAAAAGTCGATACCAAATTATGCACCGATCAATACCAGTTTTTTATTGAAGAACGTGTCAGAGTCGACACTGGAGTCCAAAATAAGTTTGTTTGAGCTGAAACTTCAAAAATTCATAACTAATTCATCGTTTATCTAATTGAGCCGATTTTCGGACAGGAGTTAGTTCTTGATATAGGCTACATTTTGTTTTCACATTTCAACTTCAAAAATTGCACTTAAGTCCCTACGATTTAGCCTGGAAAGTGACGAACTCAAGTGAACATTGGAGGCCCAATTGCACATTCAAAACCCATTTTCTTTACCCTAATTTCCATTATATAATCACATTCTTTTCACACAAACCAGAGAGGAGAAAAAAGAGAAAAAAACCTTGCCACAATACTGTCAGAATATCAAATTCTTTCAAGAACCCTAAAACCTTGAAATCCTTATTACAAATCCCTCTCTCACTACAAACAAGCGATCTCAGTTACAAACCAACATCTCACTACTTCTTCAGTAAGGGTAAGGCTGGCTTGATCTCCATGATCAAAAGGGCATAAAATCATTCATGTCACTACTTTTCCAGTAAGGGTAAGGTTGATTTGATCTCCATGATCAAAAGGGTATAATCATTCATACATGCCATATTGTGCCTAAACATTAAATTTCTTCATATATTGGCTTTATTTGCATTTTATGATTTTATTTAATGTGTTCATGAGATTCAACACTGCAGATTTTAGACAGGATCCCATGCAGGTTCGTTAAGGAACGTTGAGGCCAGAACACAAATGGCCAAAAGCCAAATGGCCAAAACAGAACAGTTTACACATGACACCAATACATGGCGAGACAGACATCCTGAGAAGGTTAAGGAACGTTGAGGCCAGAACACAAACGGTCAAAAGCCAAATGGCCAAAACAGAACAGTTTACACATGACACCAATACATGGCGAGACAGACATCCTGAGAAGGTTAAGGAACATTGAGGCCAAAACACAAATGGCCAAAAGCCAAATGACCAAAACAAAACAGTTTACACATGACGCCAACAGCTATTTCACCCCTCCAATCAGGCTCGTATACTCCTAAACTTTCTCTCTATTTGTATTATGTTCCTTTAATTAATTAATCGTTATTCTTTTTATTAATCACTAACCAATTAACATTTTTTCCTAATAAAATCAAAAACACAAAAAAATATATTTTATTTATTAAAATTAAATTCAGCACTTTATTTTTGTAAATAAATATTAATTCAATTAATTTAGTTTAATTAGGAAACAACTTTAATATTTTTTGCAATAATTAAAATTAATTTAGACGATTAGGTTTTTATTAACTTTGATCAAATTTATTTTTATTTCCTTAAATATCAAAAACTCCAAAAATATTTTAATTAATTAATTAGTTTATTAATTTAATTGTTAACTTAATTTAATTTCTTTTAATCCAAAAATAACCAAATTCAATTCTTTTCTCAAAAAGGGTCAAAACCCTAAGGACGTCTCGATTCTATTTCTTTACACGCATTATTCTTATTTTGATTATTTATGTATCTGCTCAAAGGTTGTAATAGTTAATTAGGATTTACCGCTTTCTTTACTTTCCGCATTTATTTTCCAAAACGGGTTTTGTTTTTGGCGATGTATAGACCCGCGCCTTGTAATAGCGTAGATTCATATTTCCGCACTTTATTTTCCGCACTCTTAACTGTTAATTATGCCTGCAAGACTGTATGCCAAATAAAATTAATTCGTAGCTCACAAATGCATGATCAAAGATAAACCTTAACTAAAAAACAACACACATGCACATGCCACTCCTAGGGTACGCCTCACTGGTTGCCTCGAACGTGGTCGTCAAGTATAGGGTGTTTTAGAGGTCGCCCTCCTGTCTAAGATCCAGTTGCCTCGAAACGGTTGCCTCAGATAAAAAGGATCTAGGACATTAGGGTTACCGCTAAGGCGTCCTACTATTGCTTCGGTGACCACATATTGTCCCTTAATCGAATTGACCCGAATAACTCCAATGATGGTGCTACCTACCTCTCAATGGTGGGATAACACTATCTAAAGGACTCTTACACAGCCTAATTCCTTATAGTAGGTAGATTCTCATGGGTACTTGCTCTCTCAAAAACAAACAAAATACTTTTCACACCTACACTTTATAAAAGTTTTCAAACAAATTTTTCATACACTCTTGAGGACAGATACAAGAGTTACTTAGAAATTTTTCGAACGAAACTTTTTTTCAAAACCCACAAACACAAGAAAAGCAAAACATTTTGAAAACATAGTGAGCAAGTATCTAAGAGCCTGTGGATAACCACGGATAGAAAGGGTGCTAACACCTTCCCTTTCTATAATCTACCTCCCGAACCGAGAAACATCTCGAAAAGGAATTTTTCTGTGCTTTTGTCCTTTCCTTGTTGGAGAATATAAAAGACGGTGGCGACTCTTGCTTACCGTGACATTTCGCGAACCAGCATTCCAAAACAGTCAGTTCTATTTCCACCGATCACAGAACTGGCGACTCTGTTGGGGAATTAATAAGTGAGGTGTACCTTAGGATTAGATCACCTATGTTTTCAATTGTATGCCTTGAATGCTTTAATATTGTGGGCTTGTATCAGAGTTTTATAGATCCTAACCCGGATCTGGGGATACCCTTTAGAAGTAGCAACAAATTGTGAGGGAACTGTGCGGGGTATACCGACATGGTTAAAGCAGTTGCTACGTTGATGTGGCACTTTGGTGAGTACCGGTAACCCTTGAGTCAAGTCAAGGAGAGTACAGGGACGCCGCGTGGTGTCGTGAAGCATCAACTGACCTTAGAACCTTACTTGACCATCCTGGCCTCTTTAGGGGTAGTGAGATGACCGACTTTGGTGCAGTCCGAAGTTGGTAGATACTTGATACTACACTCATTGAGGGTTGTTTTCTTGGAATATTTTGATCGCCAGTTAAGTGGATAAATCAAAACAATGAACATAGAAAACAACCCCATGATATTGAGCTCCTTAGAACCCGATTACTTTTGATAGGACAGGTTTTGAGCCCACCAACTTCAAGAGGGTAGTACCTAAACTTCATGCTGGCCTAAACTCTAAGAGCTGTCTTGTGTGACTTGTGTGCCTTCAAACTTGACTACTTGCATGCTTGTTATCTGACACATGAGTTTCTTGCAGGTTTTGTTTACAGTCCTTAATTGGGACTCATTACAGGGCCTACTTACATCACTCCACGCATAGCATAACATCATACCATCATACCATTGCATACATCCTGCATAAGGACTAATCTATTTCAAGGATCTCAAGGGCTTGTGATGCAGGTCATGATGGACCAACTGTCTAGCAAGGGGCAAAGGGGATTTATTTTCCTCTAGCCAAGGCTGATAACTTGAGTCAGGGGCTATGACCCACTCGATATGGTGAGCCTTGACTCTTGAAGAAGGACTCTCAACAACATGAAGTACCTTCAATCAAGCTATCAGATTCTAACAATTTTCTTGTTTACCCTGCGAGATCCTTGAAAACATTGCATGCATACATACACATCATTGCATAACAGGTACCCTTTTTACAGGTCCCTTACCATCTTCGCTGTTTATTTCAGCAATGGCTTCCCAACAAGGCAACCAGGATCTTCATGCTCAAGAGACGCAGTTCGGGGAGATCCTCCTAAATCTATCTAAGGGGCAGGAAGAGCTGAGAACACTCCTCACGGGGACTTTGGTCAGGAACAGTCCAGAAGACAGTAAGGATGAACGGCTGAAACATCTGCAAGCTGAGGTGGATACAATGAGAAACCAGATGCTGGGGCAGATGGCTCTCATTCAAAACTTAGCTCAAAAACAAGAAGAGCTCAGGGTTCTCGTCAACCAACTGCTTCGGGATAACCAACTGGGGCAAACATCTAAGGTTGAAGAGCCAGTCATCATTAGATTCCCTTTGAGACAAGAAGACAAGGGAAAAGCTCCTCAACTTGCTTCAGAGCCACAAATTCAGCATCAACCTCACCAGCTTCAGCAAGACAGTATGAAACAAGCAGTCAGGGTTGGAGACCAAACCGGTAATCAGCCCTCGAGAAGTCAAAGGTCTGGTTTGATGAATAGACCTCTCCAAGCTGCTACTACTTCACAGGTCCAACAACGACCTCGTCGAGAACAACGGGCTGACCTGAGCAAGCCAGACAAGCCTAAGAGGCAGTTCACCCAGCTCAACATGTCGCTGTTTCAAGCCTTACAACGCCTGTTGAGATTGAATCTGATCACACTAAGGGACCCTCCTAAGAATCCCAACAAGACACCTTCAAGGTACAACCCCAACGCCCGATGCGCTTATCATTTTGACAGCCCGGGGCATGCCACAAACGACTGCTGGTCTCTGAAGAACAAGATCCAGGATCTGATTGATGGAGGAGCAGTGGAATTCACCCAAGATGGTCAGGTCGAGTTCTTCTACTATCCCTAGACGAGAAGACCTTTTGTTCATTGGAATGTTCAAGTTGTATTTTTCTTTGATTTTTTCAAACAATTATTGTCATAACAAACTTTATTACATTATCAATGCATCGCATATGTCTGTTTTGAATCAATATATTCGCATTCGCTATATTCAAACTGCTTTCATATTTTTGTGATGATCAACTCTTGATTGAAAATTCTAAACCTCTTGAGGGAGGATGACGAAAACAATACCACAATCTACAGTATGCTTTTGAACAGACCCCGCTGACGACGTACAGGTATTGTTTCAAATCCTAAACAGTGGAGTTATAAGGAAGATAATCCCTAGTCAACCCCTTTGAGCCAAAGAAGTTGGAGTTTTTCTTTTCATGAATTAAAACCCTTAATTATAACCTGGGGCAGGGTAGTTTTCTCAGTTGATCCAGGTGCACAATGAATGGCATCAAAGAAGTCCTTCTGAAACAAGAGACAATGATGGTTCCGAATAATCATAAGGATAGGCAGTCATTATATCTCTCAAAATAAAAGCCCAATAAGTCAAAACCTATGAAGGAGACTTACAAAACTGGGGCATCCTGCTGACTGTAATCACCAAAAGAAACAGTTCAGGCAAAAAAACAGGGATAACAAAATCAAAAAAGAAAGAGGTCCTACAAACCCTCAACCAAAAAGAATGACTGCCTATTCAAAATAAACTGTCAACATCCGAACCATCATTGGAATATCAGGACAAAGACTCAAACAAGGTCTAACGCACGATCAACTGAGTTTAGGTTTGAAGAACGTCACGAAGAACTGGTGGGTACAAATAAAATTTGAGCCATTATCCTTTGTTTCTTAAACCGTGAACCAGGCCACGTTATAACCCTCAAAAGTCCTAGCTGAAGCACGGGTTAGTTCGAAAGCATACTGTTACGAAATGTATCCTGACTCCTTAAGGCTTGCGGTAAAATAACGAGTTGACATCACAGTTTACAAAAAATTCACTTGTTTTTATAAAAAAATGCATTTTCAAAAAACTTCGAAACAGACATAAGCTTTGCATTTTTAATAAAACATTGCTTGCATATGAGTATTCGTTTGAACAACATAGAAGTTCGCATGACGAATGTCTAATGAACAAAAGCACCTCCAATCAAGGGGCATGGCATGATCATTGTCCATCATCTGGGGCAGTTAAGTCAAGATTCGGAGAATCTCTCAAAAGGCCAACCAACCTGGGGCAAATCTCCGCCTGAATCACTTGGGGCATTGGACGATCAAACGAAGATCTTCTGGTGGTATGATAACACTGCACTACTGACAGTGACAACTTCCTGTATCCTAAGAGCACGGACATAGTCGAAAAATACTACGCGCAATCAAAGACCCGCTAGGTTGACACACCTAGGTAAAAATAAGGGCTTCTCGGCGAACCAAAAGGGTTCGGGCAAAATAAGGGATGAAAATGAAAAAATCTGTAGACCCGGCAAGTCGAAAACCTGAAAAGGCGGCTTGGGCAAAAAAGGGTATCCCGGTGGACTGAAAACCCGAAAGGGCGGTCCAGGCAAAAATTAGGGATTTAAGCGTACGACTATGTCCCGGTATCTCGTCACTTGCCTACCAGAAGAAGAATTGTCAACCGGCAGTTATCAAGGCCTCCACAGGTACCTTCTCCCGCAGAAACTGGGGCAATAAGAATTGTCTAAGCGATCTGGATGCTCTGTCCACCGAGGTGCCAAGGTAAGTTCAGCTGAAGAACATGACCAAGTTACCTCCACTCCCCGCAGAGTAAGACAAGATTCAACAGTACTCTCCCCTAGCAGAGTTGGTCTCTCATCAGCCCCGAAAAGGCACAGTATCTCCAGCAAGTCAGCAACACTCTCCCCAAGCAGAGTTAGGCTACTGTCAGCCCTAAGGAAGTTGGATATCCCCAGAAAATCTCAAATATTCTCCAGCAGAGTATACAGATATTCCTCAGCAAGCATCCCCGGCAGTCTTAGTATAAGATTGTTCCCCGGCAGAATACCAGACACCCCAGTGGAGCCACCTCCCCAGTACAATCTAAAAGGTTTCCCCAGGAGAGTTGAATCAATCTCCCCAGTAGATTCTGGAAGCTTATCCCCAGTAGATTCTGGAAGCTTATCCCCTGCAGAGTGCAAAAGCATCTCCCCGGCTTTATTCAAAGGACATTACCCACCAGAGCGTATAACTGGGTTATCCTCAGCTAATTGCAACGGAAAGGTCGTCCTCGGCGAAGTTCTTCCTACCCCCAGCGGAGTTCATCAAATTCTCCAACAAAACTTATCAATGGTATCCCCATCGGAGTTATCATTAAAACCTCAGCGAAGCATCTCTTCCCACAGAGTAATTCCCCGCAGGGTAATCTCTTCAACAAGTTTATTCCCCAACGGAGTCATCTTCTCCTACCGTTTTATTCTTGCAATCATCATCCCCAGCGGAAATGAAGAACTTTATTCTTCAACATCAGCCCCGGATTCAACAAACTCCCGGCATTCGTCAAGGATTTATTTTCCTAGTCGAAAACACATTCATAGACATTTCACATTTTATACCTCCTGCTTACATACATGATAAAGTGCATACGACACTATCTCATTTTTGAACATCATGACATCATGCATTTCATACATCATGATATTGCATACAACTGATGTTTGCCTTTTCAGGAAAAAGGTCAATCCAAAGATGATTACTATCAACTGTCGCAGTTCCAGATTCGATACCGGTATCTAGCCAGGGCATATCTGTGAGCGATTGATTGTGGATTCGATACCTGTATCTAGCCAGGGCATATCTACATTAAAGAGATTTCAGAGATAGCTTAGAAATGCTCCAGATATGGATGTTGTTCTTTTGCTTATTCAGAGTTTCCTTTCAGATATAGCTTAGAGATGCTCCAGATATGGATGTTGTTCTTTTGCTTATTCAGATTTTCTTTTCATAGATAGCTGGGAAACGCTCCAGATATGGATGCTGTTCTTTTGCTTATTCAGATTTTCTTTTCAGAGATATCTGGGAAATGCTCCAGATATGGATGCTGTTCTTTTGCTTATTCAGATTTTCTCTTCAGAGATGGCTTAGAAATGCTCCAGATATGAATGCTATTCTATTGCTTATTCAGATTCCCTCTCAGATAGCTTAGAGATGCTCCGGACCCGGATGCTATTCTATCGCTTATTCGGTGTTTCTTCCCAGAAATGGCTCAAATACGATCCAGATCTGAATGCTATTCTATTGCTTATTCAGATTTCCTTCTAGAGATAGTTCAGATGTAACCCAGGCATGGCGACATTCTGATACTTATTCTAGATTCTGTCCAGAGATAGTTCAGATGCAACCCAGACATGGAGACATTCTGATACTTATTCAGATTTCCTTTCAGAGATAGCTCAGAGATGCTCCTGACCCGGACGCTATTCTATTGCTTATTCAGATTCAAACTTCTAAAGACAACTTATAGATGCTCCAGACCCGGATGCCATTCTATTTTTTAGTCCAGATTCATTCAAAAGACAGTCCAGATACGATCCAGATTCGGATGACATTCTGTCACACATTCAAACACAGTATAGATATACCCCAGACGCGGCGGTCAGTCTACTATTTATTCAGACGTCAGCAATTAGATATAGACTAGATATGCTCCAGACACGGAAGCTATTCTATTTCTTATTCAGATTCAACTATCCATTACATTTCCAAATGACATCTATAAGCCCATTCCCGACAAGGTTCTGTCACATCTCCAGATAGCATCTATAAGCCCATCCTCCTATCCATCATATCTCCAAATGGCATCTGTAAGCCCATTCCCGACATCACCATGCTGATACTACACAATGCGAGTGCAAATTTCTGGGCACTTTAGTGTTCAATCATCTTCCACCTTCGGATCACGAAAGGCCCGAAAGCCAATCTATATCCTCAGGTTTAAGAAGATTGAACAGGGGCAACTGTTGTACCCCAAAATTTGTCCTCCCATATTTCTCAAAACATTTCAAGAAAAATTCACAAGTCCAACCCGGCGCATCATATTCAGGTGTTCTTTCACCAAGATATCTCTGATAATGTATTCTCAAATTCGGGTTCGGCTCAAGAGTCAATTCTTTAAAGAAGGTATCCGAATGTGTGAGTTTTCTTGAAGAAATATGGTGAAAAAGTGTGCTGAAAGTGCAGTTTTTACGCGCTAAAAAATTCATAACTTGAAGACCGTGGCTCGTTTTGAACCCGTTCTGGTGGCCAAAATTCCGTCTTGACGTCATCTATGTTTTCATCTCTCACGGATGGAAGCCAATTTCGATCAGAAGGTCTTCAAAAATGTGGATTTATCAAGTATTTCCGTACAGGAAATTTGTGTCAGAAATTTATTTGCGTCATGTTCATAAAATCATAACTTGTTCGATTTTCATCGTATCGAGCTGGTTCTGGCGCCAAAATTTCACAAATTGAGTTGGCTACATTTTCAAAGAAGGTATTGAGTTCAAACGGTATTCAAAAGGCCTTCGTTTTTTTCTCAGAGCGCATGACATGCCGAAAATTCTGAATGCTGAATATTATTTCATCTGGGCCAAAACTTCGAAAATTCATAACTCGGTCAATTTTTATCGGATTGGGCTCATATTTTTACACAAGGTCACTGACTCAGAGATCTACAACTTTTCTTCAAAAGTCGATACCAAATTATGCACCGATCAATACCAGTTTTTTATTGAAGAACGTGTCAGAGTCGACACTGGAGCCCAAAATAAGTTTGTCTGAGCTGGAACTTCAAAAATTCATAACTAATTCACCGTTTATCTGATTGAGCCGATTTTCTGACAGGAGTTAGTTCTCGATATAGGCTACATTTTGTTTTCACATTTCAACTTCAAAAATTGCACTTAAGTCCCTGCGATTTAGCCTGGAAAGTGACGAACTCAAGTGAACATTAGAGGCCCAATTGCACATTCAAAGCCCATTTTCTTTACCCTAATTTCCATTATATAATCACATTCTTTTCACACAAACCAGAGAGGAGAAAAAAGAGAGAAAAAAACCTTGCCACAACACTGTCAGAATATCAAATTCTTTCAAGAACCCTAAAACCTTGAAATCCTTATTACAAATCCCTCTCTCACTACAAACAAGCCATCTCAATTACAAACCAACATCTCACTACTTCTTCAGTAAGGGTAAGGCTGGCTTGATCTTCATGATCAAAAGGGCATAAAAGCATTCATGTCACTACTTTTCCAGTAAGGGTAAGATTGATTTGATCTCCATGATCAAAAGGGTATAATCATTCATACATGCCATATTGTGCCTAAACATTAAATTTCTTTATATATTGGCTTTATTTGCATTTTATGATTTTATTTAATGTGTTCATGAGATTCAACACTAGATTTTAGACAGGATCCCATGCAGGTTCATTAAGGAACGTTGAGGCCAGAACACAAATGGCCAAAAGTCAAATGGCCAAAACAGAACAGTTTACACATGACACCAATACATGGCGAGACAAACATCCTGAGAAGGTTAAGGAACATTGAGGCCAAAACACAAATGGCCAAAAGCCAAATGGCCAAAACAAAACAGTTTACACATGACGCCAACAGCTGTTTCACCCCTCCAATCAGGCTCGTATACTCCTAAACTTTCTCTCTATTTGTATTATGTTCCTTTAATTAATTAATCGTTATTCTTTTTATTAATCACTAACCAATTAACATTTTTTCCTAATAAAATCAAAAACACAAAAAAATATATTTTATTTATTAAAATTAAATTCAGCACTTTATTTTTGTAAATAAATATTAATTCAATTAATTTAGTTTAATTAGGAAACAACTTTAATATTTTTTGCAATAATTAAAATTAATTTAGACGATTAGGTTTTTATTAACTTTGATCAAATTTATTTTTATTTCCTTAAATATCAAAAACTCCAAAAATATTTTAATTAATTAATTAGTTTATTAATTTAATTGTTAACTTAATTTAATTTCTTTTAATCCAAAAATAACCAAATTCAATTCTTTTCTCAAAAAGGGTCAAAACCCTAAGGACGTCCTGATTCTATTTCTTTACACGCATTATTCTTATTTTGATTATTTATGTATCTGCTCAAAGGTTGTAATAGTTAATTAGGATTTACCCCTTTCTTTACTTTCCGCATTTATTTTCCAAAACGGGTTTTGTTTTTGGCGATGTATAGACCCGCGCCTTGTAATAGCGTAGATTCATATTTCTGCACTTTATTTTCCGCACTCTTAACTGTTAATTATGCCTGCAAGACTGTATGCCAAATAAAATTAATCCGTAGCTCACAAATGCATGATCAAAGATAAACCTTAACTGAAAAACAACACACATGCACATGCCACTCCTAGGGTACGCCTCACTGGTTGCCTCGAACGTGGTCGTCAAGTATAGGGTGTTTTAGAGGTCGCCCTCCTGTCTAAGATCCAGTTGCCTCGAAACGGTTGCCTCGGATAAAAAGGATCTAGTACATTAGGGTTACCGCTAATGCGTCCTACTATTGCTTCGGTGACCACATATTGTCCCTTAATTGAATTGACCCGAATAACTCCAACGATGGTGCTACCTACCTCTCAATGGTGGGATAGCACTATCTAAAGAACTCTTACACAGCCTAATTCCTTAGAGTAGGTAGATTCTCATGGGTACTTGCTCTCTCAAAAACAAACAAAATACTTTTCACACCTACACTTTCTAAAAGTTTTCAAACAAATTTTTCATACACTCTTGAGGACAGATACAAGAGTTACTTAGAAATTTTTCGAACGAAACTTTTTTTTCAAAACCCACAAACACAAGAAAAGCAAAACATTTTGAAAACATAGTGAGCAAGTACATAAGATCCCGTGGATAACCACAGATAGAAAGGGTGCTAACACCTTCCCTTTCTATAATCTACCTCCCGAACCGAGAAACATCTCGAAAAGTAATTTTTCTGTGCTTTTGTTCTTTCCTTGTTGGAGAACATAAAAGACGGTGGCGACTCTTGCTTACCGCGACATTTCGCAAACCAGCATTCCAAAACAGTCAGTTCTATTTCCACCGATCACACCATGGGTAGGTGGTACCCTACCCCCCTAATTTGGGCCTTGCGAATTCAATGGTACCCTTGGTTTTGGCCGATTCTCCCTGTAAGAAGAGATAAGACATAAATATGGAAAATCGGTGTAAATATGGAAACACCTCACCCAGGCACCATGGGGCTCCTGCAATGGTTCTATCCTGCACTAATACATCTCAGAAGCATGTTAGTAACGTTAGTTTCAATTAAAGCACGATAAAACGAAAAAATATGAATTCATGCATATATAGAAAACTGATGATGCATACTCATGAGTTTCAGGCCTCTTGGATCACCACAGTCGGTCCTCATTTACTCTATAGCACTCCTGGAATTGAATGGTATGGTTAGCTTGCTCTGAGAAAGGCTGAAAATAGGGTTTGAAGTTTTCCCTAGTTTTGGATAATTTTTGAGTTTTTTGGAATAGTGATCTCTTGCCAAGTTTTTCGTGGTTGTTGTTGTTGTTGCCTGAATATGGGATATATATATATATATATATATATATATATATATATATATATATATATATATATATATATATATATATATATATATATATATATATATATATATATATATATATATATATATATATATATATATATATATATATATATATATATATATATATATATATATATATATATATATAGAGAGAGAGAGAGAGAGAGAGAGGAAAATTAGGTCAAAATAAGTGGGCTTAGACCTTTGTATGAAAGCCTTGATTTTATTTAATTTATTTTGAATTTAAATAAATAAAATAAAAAATAAATGGAATAAAAATCAAAGGGGTGTATTAATAGGTCCAGAGGTTCATCGTGAGGCCTAATACATGTTTGGACCTTGAAACACAAGCCCATTAGCCCAAAAATTCAAGTTTGATCAATTTGGGTTTCATGCATTTTCTCGAAATTTCCCAACTTGTGCCAATCATATCTCTCAATTTTTAACATATGAAGGTGATCCTGGACTTTTTGGAAATATTAAGACGTCCCCTACAATCTCTATTTTTATCATTTTTTCATTTGAAGAATTTCTCTTGATGTAAGTTGCCTTGACAAAAAGTGTCTTTTTGTTGACTTTTGAAATGACCTATAATGCTTTGGCCCATATCTCTCAAATGAAGCATTTTTTGGATTTGAGCTTAGAGAGACAAAGCTGTAGAGAATTGAATTTCCTTCGAAATGAGCTTTGGTTGAGAAAATTTGATGAAGCGTGTGAAAGTTATGCTTGGTCAAAGTTCAGTTGACTTCTCCTTAAGAAAACTCTAATTTGGCAACTTTGACTTTTGATGAATTGAGAGTTTTATTGATGAATCATGATCAAACCTTGACCGAATGATGAATGTGACTTCAAAGTCTTGATGTTGACCAAAAATCTTGAAGTTTGATTGTATGTTGATCACATTTGACTTTTCACCCAATATAGTTGATTTTTAGTCATCTGAGCAATTGACTGGGCACACTTGTGAAGCAAGACTTGAAATTTGGTATGAGCATTCCTTGAGACAAATGAGGAAACCTGAAATCTACTTGAGGCATTATAATCTCAAATTTCCTTGAGAAAAGTGAAACCCTAGTTGTAGGTCAACTGCTTCTGAGGAGAATTTGTCTTATCAAACATTGAGTAGCCTTGAGCAATTGAAAACCCTAGGAGCATGAGGAGGTGTCTTCAAGAAAATGGGAGGGAAAATTTTGGAGTACAATAGTTGCCCCTGTTCAATCTTCTTAAACCTGAAGAGTTAGATTGGCATGTCCGCCATTCGTGATCTAAAGGAGGAAGAGGATTCAACACTAATGTGCCCGAAAATTTGCACTCGCCAGTGCATGAAGTAACGTTGTTAGTTGATAGTATTGCTTGAATGGGATAGATTCCATTCAGAAAGATGATATAATGTCTATGGGGATGGGATTATAGATGCCATCCAAAGTAACAGTTGATATGAGTATCAGAACGAGTCTACGCTTGACTGTGAAGAATGTTTTTCTGAAGGAAAGCGCTCGCCAGAATTCAATCTCTGGGGGGAATGATTTTTAGAATAAACTTTTGAAGGGGAATGCTCGTTAGAATTCAGTCTCTAAAGGAAATCATTTAGTCATGCAGATAGTCGCCCCGTCTTGTTTCAGGCACTTATCTACAATCTATTTTTCATTGGTAAACTCGTCCTGTTTCAGGAATTCATACCTCCTGGTCATATAGATAGTTTCCCGTCCTATTTTGGGAATTTATCTGCGACCTGCTTTTGTGTTGGTAAATCCGTCCTGTTTCGGGAATTCATATTGCTTGGTCATATAGATATCTGCCCCATCCTATTTTGGGAATTAATCTCTGACCCGCTTTTTTGTTGGTAAACCCATCCTGTTTTGGGAATTTATATCACTTAGTCATATAGATAGTTGCCCTGTCCTGTTTCGGGAATTAATCTTAGACTTGTTTTCTTGTTGGTAAACCTGTCCTGTTTCAGGAGTTTATACCACCTGGTCATATAGATAGTTGCCCCGTCCTATTTTGGGAATTAAACTCTGACCTGTTTCAAAATTGCTGATGATATTTGTCTGTTCGCGAACTTTTCCTAAAACGACAAAATTAGCTTTATGTAATATCGTGATGCATGTAATGCATTAATGATGCTCTCAAGATAAATGAGAATGTTATATGCATTTCGGTATGCATATGCTATGATGTATTGCGAAATGATGTATGGATGCAATATGTTATTAAAGCGTATCAGTAACTCCATGTATTAATGTCTAGCTGGGGAAAATAAATCTCGAATTGTTGTTGGGGATGAAGAAAGTGATTCTTTAATTTCTGCTGGGAATAATTTTGCTGGGGATTCCCGCTTTGTTTGAGGATACTCCGTTGGGGATTTTTGACTTCTGCTTAAGGATAGAGGCATTCAAGGAGAGTCAGACGTTCTTCGTTCTTTTGTTGAAGGATCTGATTCTTACGCACCCTGACTAGGGATAAAAGAGATGGATATTCATGTAGTGCTCTATTTGTCCCGGTCTTAGATACCATAGCAACTCTTATGGGGATAGCAACTTTGATTAAATCCTGTTGGAGAAGAGGATTTTGTTAGGGATTTACGATGTTGGAGTAATAAACTCCATTGGGAATTAAATCTTTGTAAATTATGTCTAGGAAATGAACTTTGATGGGGGTTGGAATTTTATAGATGTCATACCCCAAATTTGTCCTACCTTAGCGATCCTTTTTTATAATTATTTAATAAAAGATGGTACAACAATATCTGATGGACTATCTTTATTCAAGATCAAGGGGGGTGTATTTTAAAAACAAGAAGATTTAGTTGTTATTAAAAAAGGAGGGGTGAAAATTAAATCCGGGAGTAAGCAAAAGAAATGGGAAGAATTAACGCTAGGCCCAATTGAATTAAGGGAGAAGTTCTGACTGCAAACGAAGAAATGCTAGGCTGTATGGGTCAAGCACTGACCCATCGGAACTTTTGAGACAGAAATCCTAGAAGTTCTTCTTTTCAGGAATGAATGCAAAAGTTATGCAGATCAGAGCCAGAATCACGCACAAGCTAGTGCTGGTACAGAACTGAAATATCAGATCTTCTAGCAGAGTCAAGCAAGGGCGGAATCAAATTATCTTCCTCAGCCCAAGTTCAGAGTTTCAGAGGCTAAGCAACCCAAGCCCAAACCTGTTGGACGGTGTTGTATCAATTTCAATCAAATCATCCACAGAGAATCAATTCCAATCAAATCTTTTTAATTTTATCCTCAATCTTTGTTCTAGCCATAGTCCAAGCCCAAAAATTGAACATTATAAATAGAGGAGCAAATTAGAAAACGAAAAAAGGAAGAGGAGAAGAAAAAAGAGCAAAGCTTCTGGAGAGAGAGAGAGAGAGAGAGATGAATTTGCATAAAAGTTTGTAAAAACAAGAAAAATGCAGTAGGAGCAAGAATAGGAAGAACACAAGAGTTTCTGGAAAACCCAGCAGAAGAACACACAGAAGAGTAACTGAGGTTCCAATATCTGGAACCCTAGTTTCAATCTCTGTCACTCCACCTTCCGTCACTGTTGTCACCAGAATCTGTAGAAGGAGAAGGAAAGGACAGTAAAACACGCACCAGAATCAGAAGTAAAAGCGCCAAAGGGGTAACAAGTTTTAACCTGTTTCTTTACTGTTTTCATGCTGGGTAGGGTCAGAAGAACATAGGCAGGGCTGAAACTATAGAAAAAAATTTGTAGATAGTTTTATATTCTGATTACATAGATTCACACTAATTTCTTACATTCAGATGCAGTTCCCTTTTTAGAAGTTCTGACTAGGCTTGACCCAGTTTTCAGTTTTTTTTTCTTGTCCAGAATCAACATTAGACTTATATACTCTCTGTCAGCCTTTTTCCAGAAACTTTGAGTAGTGGGCTTAGCCCAGAATTTGGCATCCCTATTTTCTGACTTTGCTAATTAGATTACAGCGTGCCTCTTCAGAAGTTCTGCGACTGGGGCCAAAACCTAGTCAACTTCCCTACATCCCTACAGAACTTCTGCCCCTTTCAGAATATCCTTTTTCTCAAAATTTTCGCTAGGGCTTAACAACCAGAAGATACACCCCCCTGTTCATAAATTTTTTTCCCTTTTTCTTTTCTATTTTGTAATTACTTTTTTCTATTATTATAATTATTAATTTTTGTTGTGAATATTATTTATTATATCACCCAAATTATTTTTACATCAAAAATTGCATATTATTTTCTTATATTATTTGCATTAAATATTTTTTATATGACATGCATTAATAAGATCTTTTTCAATTAATATCTATAAAAAACACTCAACAAATCTCAAACTTTTTTTTTCACAATCAATTAATCTAAACAACTATTTTTGCAAAAGGGTTTCAAGCAGATTTTGACTTACTGTGCATTTAGCCAAAATCTCTGCAATCACTACTCTCGGTCAAAATGCGAGGTGATTCAAAGTATGTTTACAACCCCTAAAAAATACAAACCCATACGAACTACAAATTGGGACTCTGATTCCTCATAAGAGGATACGTAGGCATACGATCAAAAATCGTAGCGAGTTCCCCTATAAAAATTAAAACTCTTTTCCCCTAATTAAAATTTAAAACCCTATTTTACCCAAACCTAAACCTAAAACCTAATATCCTTGTGAACAAGGTAGATAAAAGGTGCCTAACACCTACCTTTCGTCTAATGAAGTCTGAAACCTAGAATCTCTGTCTGCGAATTAGGGTTTCCTATTAGATGCCCTTCCCTAGGATAAAAACTGATAGTGGAGACTCTTGATTTAAAAACCAGTCGCAACAGCTGGCGACTCTGCTAGGGACTTCAATTTTAGGTTTTAGGGTTTTTTGCTTTGGGGTTTTTATTGCTTTCATTTATTTATTGCGTTTATTTATTTATTGTCAATTCTTTTTATCATATATTTACTGTGTGGCGAGAATTTTTATTTCAAATATATATATTCAATAACCCTTAGAAAGAAGGTTCGTCTATTAGCTTAGGGGATACATCATCCATGCGAGTTTATGTGACGACTCGCCTAGAGTCGGTGGACTTCCGAAAAAGGAATACTTATCGAGAGATATCCTCTTGGAGCAGGACTTTGGAAGGTCACCCATGACTCTTTGTAACGACCTTAACCAAAAATATCACGACAAGACCTTTCACGACTTTGAGACAAAAGTTTCGGTCCGTAAAGAGGCTCCACCTAAGGGAGGCCCTTGTGCCTTTTCCCTCTGGTGTTATTCATGATACCCTTAAGGAAACCACCTTCTTAGGCGGTAGATTAACTGTAGATCAAAATTAAGGAACCTACCTTCTAAGGGTACCCATCACCAAAACCCTGCCACTAAACCATACATCCATACATTCATGCATTCATATATGTTATATATTCATCAGTTGCGTCTGTTATTTGTATTATTCACAGGGTACCAAAACAAAAGATATTAAATCAAGTTTTTGGGGACTGTCTAAACAAAAAATGGATACCAAAGGGAAACAAATTGTTTGCATCAATGCCTTCCAGCCCGACCTTTCGGAAATCAAAACTATAAAGGGGAAGTTATCTGAGAGAGCTTTGAAGATGTGCGCTCGCCGCTATGGGGATACCCTTGACTTGACCAGAGTAGATGTTCAAATAGATTATGTATCTGCCCTCATTCAGTTCTACAACACTCCGCTGAGATGTTTTACTTTCCAAGACTTCCAGCTAGCACCGGCTCTGGAAGAATTTGACAGAATTCTAAACTTTTCCAAAGAGAAGGCCTATGTAGGTATCAGACAAACTGTTGAAGTCAAAGTTTTGGCAAAATGCTTAGGGATCCCCTACCCTGAGTTAGTGCAAAATTACCGACAGGAAGGTCCTATACAAGAAATCAAAAGGATATACTTGGAATCTAAGTCACTTGAATTTGCTAACTATAAAGAATGGGAGTCTTGTGTTAATTGTTTGGGGCTACTGGTATTTGGTGTAATTTTATTTCCTCGGACCACGGACTATATTGACCCTGCAACCATTAGCATATTTTGGGGCACAAAAGTCTTTAATACTGATCTAACTCCTGTTATACTTGCTGACATTTATTACACTTTGCATGTGATCTATGAAAAGAGAAAGGGCGCTTTAAATTGTTGCATTCAACTCCTATATACTTGGTTCATGACCCATCTTTACAAACAAGATTATATGATTTTGAAGCTGACCAAATGCGAATGGCCCCAGAAATTAAAGTATCTCACTGCAAACACGTCACTATGGTATGCAAGGAAGCTAGACATTGGTGACATCACTATTAGCTGTGGAGACTTTCCTAATGTCCCGTTGATTAGATCACGAGGTTGTATTAATTATAACCCTACTCTGGCCCTGCGACAACTAGGTATCCCTTGGAAGACAGACCTACGGACAAATAACTCCGACCATTGATCATCCACGACATGGGTACAAAATACCAAGAGTTACTCAACAAGGTTATTCGGGCTTGGAATAAGGTCAATAAGAGGAGAGCTGAAAGAAAGAATGATGTAGCAAGAGAGCCTTAAACCAGATGGGTCAGAGATTGGGTACAGATTATCAAGCTGCCCTTTGAAATAGATCCAGGGTACAAGACAGAGGTCCCAGAGGTCACGCCTATATCCTTGGAAGAAGTTGACAATTTAAAAATGCCCTAAAGCAAGCTCAAAGGGAAAAGAAAGAGTTAGAACTCAACCTTCACGATCTAACCAGAGAGAAGAAGCAGATGCAACTCATACTTGAGTCCAAGGACCTACAAATTTAGAGAGATCAAAAAGCATTAGAGAAGGAGAGTCTCAAGAAAACGCATACAACAGAAGGGCTTCTAAGTGCAACCTTCAATCTGGATTAGCACAACCAAAGGTTAAAAGATGTTGCTGCTGAAATTGGAAAGTTAGCCAGATGGTATGAAAAAGCTACACATGACAAGAAGGTACTAGAGGAAGACCTAAAAGCCCAGATCCAAGGTTTAACACAAGTTTCCTTAGACCAAGAAGAGCAAATAAAGTACCTCACCACTGAATTGCAAGACAGCCAAGAAGCAGAGAATAAGGAACGCCTCGAGAGGAGGGATGCACAAGGAATCTTGATTCAGAAAACTGAAGAATACGAACAAGTATGCCTAGAATTGCAGGGTCTCGAAAAAGACTTCCTTATTCAGTAGAGACTTTATACGGAAATGAGGGGTGAAAAGATATATTGGGAAGAGCAGTACGTCAAGATCACCCAAGCGGAGAAGACAACCATAAGATAATCCCACATCTTTATCAAGAGTACCGACATTACAAAGAAAGACATGAAAAACTTATCTTCTTAGCCAACAATCTTATTGAGGATATCCCTAGAAGTCTGAGAGACGCAGAAATTGTGATGGTTCCTCTTCCAAAGGACGTTGAATACTTTCTCCATCTTTGTCAAGCAATGGTTGATGGTTTCAGAGCATACATCTGCAGGCGCACCTAGAAGATTTACTTCCCTTCATTTATGTTTATGTAAACAAGTTTTGATTCAAAGTTGTAATATTTTTCAATATCTGGATTATGTTACTTTTAATAAAGGCATTTCATTTTTGTATCTCGTTTGCGTATCGATTTCAAATAAAGTCACCAATTAAAATAATAATAAACAAAAGATAATTGTGTACCTAAGTGAATAAGACATTTCATGTTCATTCATCTGCATGCATGCATTCATAAAACACCTACATATCATATCAAAACTCATCTCTCGCAAAATCTCTCCAGTAAACCATTAGTAGAAGAAGATCTCCACCTCATTGGCCTCCATATCAAACAAGGGCCTACCAGCAAAAAGCAATGGAACAAATTGAGGAGACTCAGGCTGTGTTCAAAGAAGATCTCGACCAAATAAAGGGCGATGTGAGTTCAATGAAGGGAGATCTGAGTCAAGTTCTTCTAGTTCTGAAGAACATCATTGACAGGCATGACCAAATTCCTGGGGTAGCTTTCGAAGAACTAGCCCAAACCATTGGTGCATCAAGAGGTCACCAACCAAGGAAAGAACCAGAGGCGGGACTCCAAAAGTCTGTCATGGCCTAACAAGAAGATGAGACTTAAGGGTTTGTCCCACCACCATTAAAAGCAGGGACCCTACAAATCCCAGTCAACAACACGGACAACTACTACAATACGGAGACCACGACCCAGAGGATGCTAACTAGGCACACTTGAAGACGACTGGTACTCATGTTGTTGACAATCCACCGGTGGCAGATAAGTACAAAGCTCTGGAGGAAAGATTAAAAGCTGTGGAAGGTTTTGACGTTTTCGAGGTAGACCCTCTCGAAATGGGCCTAGTTCCCGATGTGGTAATTCCACCAATGTTCAAAGTACCCGACTTTGGAAAGTACAAGGGGCTCACCTATCCAAGAAATCATCTACACATGTATTGTAGGAAGATGCATACCCATGCCCACAATCAGAAGCAGATGATTCACTATTTTCAAGATAGCCTGAGTGGGGCATCTTTAGACTGGTATATGCAACTGGAGAAAACGCATATTCAAACCTGGGAAGATCTTGCTAATGATTTATTAAAGCATTACAAATATAACCTGGACATGGCGCCTACCCGCATGCAACTCCAAAATTTGTCCCAGAAAAAAGAAGAGTCCTTCAAGGAATATGCTCAAAGATGGAGGGAGATGGAATCCCGTGTGCAACCACCACTATTAGAAAAGGAATTAGTATATATGTTCGTGGGAACTTTGCAAGGGTTGTATTATGAGAAAATGGTTGGGAGTATCTCTTCGGGATTCTCAGATCTAGTGACTATCATAAAAAGAATCGAGGCTGGAATAAAAAGTGGCAAGATATCAGGGGGATCATCAAACTCCCCTATAATCCAAAAAGACCTGCTTCAAACTACCCAAAAAGAAAAGAGGGAGAAATTAACGTTGTAGACTCACAACCAAGGGCATCACAACCACTAATGATCCCGCAAGGGAAGCAACAAGATATGTTTAAAAGGCCACAAAGAAACTTTGATCCACTCCATATGTCGCCCAGCCAGTTATTATAACACTTGGTTAAGACATCATTGGTGGAAATCAAACCTTAGCTCCTCCAGTCGGGCCACTCCCATGAAAGTATAATGCCGATGCCAAATGCGAATACCATGCTAATTCTCCGGGGCACACCATAGAGCAATGCTGGGCATTCAAACACAAAGTGCAGGACTTGTTAGAATCTCAAGATATTACCTTTGAGAAACCTAAAATCAAGACAAATCCCATTCCTCTGCATGGAGGGCCGACAATAAATGCAATTGAAGTAGTCACTAACTTTGGGGAAATCAGACAAGCAGAAACCCCAATCAACTTGTTAAAAGAATATTTGTTCGAATGCGGGTTCCTGTTAGAACATAATAAAGCCTTTGAAAGAACTTTGCAAAAGCTAATGGACCAGGGGATAGTCCAATTCAGACCATACCCTGAAGAAAAATATCTAGCCGCGATTGAAGGAAAGAAGCCATTGGTAATCCCTTGCAAAAACCGAGATTTTAACAAGAAACTTTAGTGATCCCGTGGGAAGAATAAACGGAGACCACAAGGATGGCACCCAATAAGACTCTCCTAATACCAACTATTACAAAGGCCACAATGGTGATTAAGGGACCCTCACCTATCCCTTATGATAGTAACAAAGCAGTGCCATGGAGTTATGACTCGGTCGTATACATTAATAGAGTGAAACAAGAAAGTGAGCCATCACCAAGTCAGGGACTTGTAATTTCTAATATAGCAGGGACAGGGGGTATGACCCGAAGCGGGCGAATTTTAAGAGCTGAACCACCAAAGAAGAAAGATGAGGCTCCAACAAAGGAAAAAGTAAAAGCAGTACTAGATACAAATCAAGAAACAAAACCTCCAAGAAAAAACTTTATTGATCAAGAGGTGATTACAGAGTGGTGGATCAGCTTCATCAAACTCCAGCAAAAATCACCGTACTCTCGCTACTTATCAACTCTGAATCACACTGAGACTCTTTGATGAAGGTACTAAGCTTAGCTCACGTCGCGGAAGAAATTTCAGTAAATCAATTTGACAATGTCGTAGCAAACCTAACATCTGGATCATACTTAGGTTTCAGCAAAATGAGTTTCCACCACAGGGTCGATCTCATAATAAGGCACTCCATATTACTATGGAAATAGGCGCTACCCATTTATCCAGGGTTCTCACTGACACTAGTTCTTCCCTCAATGTGTTGCCAAAGTCCAGTATGATAAAGTTAACAATATATGACGTCATGATGAGGCCGAGTTCTACAATAGTAAAAGCATTTGACGGTTCTCGAAGCTCGGTGTTAGGAGAGGTGGATCTGCAAGTTAAAATTGGGCCGCATATATTCAATATCATTTTCCAGGTCATGGATATAGAACCAGCACACACTTGCTTACTGAGGAGACCTTGGATCCATGCAGTAGGGGCAGTCACCTCGACCTTGCAACAAAAATTGAAGTTCCTAGTGGAAGGGAAATTAATCATAATTGATGGCGAGAAAGATATCTTCGTAAGTCACATTGAATCATACAAATATATCAGTGTCGATGAAGACTGTATAGCTACCCTGTTCCAAGCCTTAGAAATTTCTTCAATCGTGACTTTACTAGTCGAGAAGGGTAATAAGCCTAAGGTGACATCGTGGAGAAATTTGCAAGCAACCATGGGATGTGATGCCTCAAAAGGTTGAGGAAAGCTCCAAGAAATCCCTGAGAAGAAGGATCGCTTTGGATTGGGCTATGAATCATCGAAAGCTACTCCAAAATGCAAAGCACACTTCCCTCTGATTCAAGATACCTTTGTCAACAAGGGAACAGAGCATGACAGACACGTGGCAATGATAACCAACAAATTTCACACCAGAAAGGCAACAGACTTTATCAGGGAGTGCGCTCCGGGAGAAGAAATTAAAAGCTGGACTACCGTGGAGATTCCCATGATCTTTTTCTTTCCTAAGTAATTTTTCTTGTTTTTGAAAGAACCTATGTCAAGCCCGAGGCATAGGGGTTGCTTGTAATGGTTCCCCATTTTTTCAGATAATATTTACAATCAATAAAAGTTATATTTTGTTTTCAATCAAGATCCTTGTCTTTCTCTTGCATTTATTCCTTAAAAATTAAAAATGGCAATACTTTCTATGCATATGCATTTTCAAAAACTCATATACTAAAATATGCACCAAAACATGATAAATGTGTAGATCCATGCCCAAAACTACCGATAATGTTACTGCCGCGACCTGATATAATTTTGATACTCCTATCAACCAAGCCGAAGAGGAAGATGATGAAGAGCTTGAACTCTCTGAGGGAATGGAGAGAGAAATAGAACAAAAGGCTGAAAGCATACAACCATATCAAGAGGCTATCGAGACCATTAATCTGGGCACAGGGAAAAATCCGAAAGAAATCAAGTTATGGGCAATGTTGGAGAAGAGCGTCAAAGACAAGTTGATCAAGTAATTACATGAGTACGTGGATATATTTGCCTGGTCTTACAGGGACATGCCAGGGTTGGATACAAATATTGTGGTGCACAGACTACCTCTTAAAGAAGGGTGTTCTCAAGTTAGGCAAAAACTTAGGAGAAATCGTCCAGATATGTCCAGCAAAATCAGAGAAGAGGTTCTTAAACAATTTGACGCAGGGTTCTTAGCAGTGGTAGATTATCCACCCTGGATAGCTAACATTGTGCCAGTACCCAATAAAGACAGCAAGGTACACATGTGTGTGGAATATCGAGATCTGAACAAAGCAAGCCCCAAAGACGATTTCCCGCTACCCCACATAGATGTTCTGGTGGATAACACGGCTCAAGCCTCAGTATTATCATTCATGGACGGCTTCTCGGGCTATAATCAAAGCAAAATGGCGCCCGAAGACATGGAAAAGACTACCTTAATGACACCTTGGGGAACTTTCTGCTACAAATTAATGTCATTCGATCTTAAGAATGCAGGGGTAACCTATCAGATGGCAATGGTCACATTATTCCATGACTTGATCCACAAAGAGGTTGAAGTGTATGTAGATGATATGATCGCCAAATCCCATACGGAGGAGGAACACATAATGCATTTACAAAAGCTATTTGGATGGCTACGCAAGTTCAGACTAAAGTTAAATCCGAACAAGTGTACATTTGGCGTCAGATCAGGAAAATTGTTGGGTTTCATTGTAAGCCAACGGGGTATTAAAGTAGACCCCGACAAAGTAAAAGCCATACAAGGGATGCCAGCACCGAGGATAGAAAAGGAAGTGCATGGTTTCTTAGGGAGATTGAATTACATCTCAAGGTTCATATCGCATCTAACATCCACATGTGAGCCGATATTCAAGTTATTACGAAAGGATCAGACGGTAGTATGGAATGATGATTGCCAAACTGCCTTCAAGACGATAAAACAGTATCTGCAAGAGCCACCAATCTTAATGTTGCCAGTCCCTGGAAGACCACTCATCATGTATCTGACAGTGCTTGAAGGATCAATGGGTTGTGTTTTGGGACAGCAGGATGAAATAGGCAAAAGGGAGCATGCGATTTATTACCTCAGCAAGAAATTCACTGACTGCGAAACCAGGTACTCACTCCTCGAGAAAACTTGTTACGCATTGGCTTGGGCTTCCAAGAGGTTGAGGAAATATATGTTAACCCACACTACGTGGTTAATAGCAAGAATGCATCCTCTAAAGTACGTGTTTGAAAAGCCAGCTCTTACCGGGAGAATCGCATGATGGCAGATGCTATTATCAGAATACGACATCTAATATATCACTCAGAAGTCCATCAAGGGTAGTATAGTAGCTGATCATCTAGCTCACTAACTGCTTCCAAAATACCAGCTTATGATGTTCGACTTTCCAGACGAATACGTCATGACTATAGTCGACTATGAAATACCAGGACTTGACGAAGGACCCGAGCCAGGGGCACGATGGACACTCTTGTTCGACGGGGATTCAAATGCACTAGGGCACGGCATAGAGGCATTTCTAACTTCTCCTAAGAACTATCACAAGCCATATACCGCAAGATTGTGTTTCGACTGCACCAACAACATTTCCGAGTACGAAGCCTGTATACTAGGGTTGGAAGCTGCCATTGATCCTAGAATAAAGCACCTCAAAGTATTTGGGGACTCTGCATTAGTCATATATCAGGTTAATGGAGAAAGGGATACAAAACACCCAAAATTGATTCCATATCAGGATCATGTTTTGAAGTTGGCCGAGGAGTTCACTGAGATCACTTTCAGCTACATCCCGCGAGAAGAAAATCAAATGGCAGATGCCCTGGCAACTTTATCAGCTATGTTCAAGGTAACCTGGCCGAATTACGAACCACGCATCACAATCAAACATTTCGTAGAGCCCACACATTGTCTTACTATTGAAGGAGGACCGGAAAACAAGCCTTGGTTCTACGACATCAAGAAATACCTGGAAAAACAGGAATATCCAGAAAATGCCTCTATCATTAACAAGCGAACCCTGTGAAGGTTAGATTCAAAATTATTTCTGAGTAATGGGGTGTGTTGTACCCCAAAATTTTCCCTCCCATGTTTTCTCAATACATGTCAAGCAAGGTCTTCAAATTGCTCAAAGAAGTCCAAGGGTTGACGAGACAAAATCTCTCCTAAGGCAGTCTACCTCAAATTAGGGTTTCATTTTGCATCAAGATGATTGAGTCCAAAGGATCCCAAATGCTCAACATTGTCCTAATATGTTCTCAAGATCATCCATGTCAAGTTTCAAGCCTTGCAGAGGAAGTTTGCTCAGTCAATTGCTCAAAGGCCTGAAAATCGACTGTGTTAGGGCAAAAGTCAAATGTGGCCCACATACAGTCAAACTTCAATATTTTTAGTCAACATCCTCATTTTGAAGTATTATTCATCATTTTATCAAGGGTTGATCATGATTCCTCAAGGATTGCTCACAATTCATCAAAACCCAAAAGTTGTTAAATTAGGGTTTTGCAGGAAAAGTTAACTCAACTTTGACCAAGCATAACTTTCTCATAAGTTATCAAAAATGACCCATACAAAGCTCATTTGGAAGAGTATGTAATTCCCTACAATCCATCTTCATCTCCCAAGTTCAAAATATGAACTCAAAAGAAGATATAAATTTGGACATTATAGGTCATTTTGAAAAGTCAACAAAAACACCTCTTGGGTCAAAGCTTCATACATGAACATGGAATACTCAATTGAGATGAGACTAAAAGGGTTTATTAGAGGACACCTTAAGATTTCTAAAAAGTCCAAGAACACCTCTCTAGGATCAAAATTGAGAGAGTTATGCATTGGCCAAGTTGACCCTTTTTGCAAAATTGCCAAAAGTCAATTGTGGCCAAAATTGCATTTTTTTGCTACATGGGCCCAACTTTTTATGCTTGCACTGAGTTTGTAATGTGACCCACGACCCATGAGCCCTTCCACTTGTCATTATTTTATTTTTGCTATTTATTTTGATTTTATTTCAATTAAGTCAAATAAAATCAATATAAAATAATGAAAATATCAAAAACTAATTAAATATTGAGATTTTGTGCATGATTAGGTCCATTACACAGTTGGAGACAAGATCAAATCATGCAAGGCTTGATATGGACACAAAAAGATTGGATTTGCTTGATTTTGAAAGATTTGGTGCAAGGATTGAATCATGAATCAAAATTCATAATTGGAAGAGATTTGATACAAAGTTGCAACCCTAATACACTCTAGTATACATAAGGAACAAGTGCAGATCAAAAGAAAGAGGCTGGAGGCGTGCAAAGGGAGAAAGCAAATTTCAAAAATTCAAGAAAAAGTTGTTGACCAATTTCCCTGTTACAGATAACCTCAAAGCATTCTAGTCATACCAATCAATTGCTGGACTCCCCAGGATCGAGATTCAATTGATAGCAAGCTTCCCCACACTCAGAATCACGCTGTAAGGTTCATATGGTTTGGCTTTTTCTTAAATTCGATTACATTGATTCTAGCACATTTAGCATGATTAATTGATATATTCATAATCCTTGAGTTGTTTTCAAGCTATTGATTATATCCAATTTCATTTTTACTGACTGAACATGAAAATGCCATGGCTAGGGTTCTTGCTTTGTTTTTAGGGGTTTCTTGTACAGGAACAATTAGGCATGGATAATGGTATCATAATGCTCGTGAGGTTGAAACAAGTTGATTGGTACCATTGGTTTTCATTTATCATGCGTATACAAGATTTTGGAATGAACAGGGGCTGTAGTTACACTCAAATGTTCGTAGGTAAAAACTCTAGGGCTAACACGACGGTGGGAGGAAGAAGATGGTCACGTGGCACTCACTGACTTGTCAGTTTGAATTTCACGTGTTTTAATATATAACATTTTGCTTTTATCATATTATGATTGTTATTGGGCATATGTACAATTGAATCAGCCAGCTCAGATGGCAAGCGTGCAGTGGGAGAATGCCTAAGGGCCTGGGTTCAATCCCTAGGTCCCAACTTTATTTCATGTTTTTCTTGGACAGGTAATCTAGTGTATCACATGGCAAGGGACCCATCATGCGCTACCCAGATCTGACCATTCAACCCATCAAGGCTTCAGATCCAACGCCTTCTCCCTGAAGGATCACCATGCACCTAAGTCAAGCTGACATACAGGATCTGGCAAAGTCAAAAGGGGCCAGGAATTATTGGGCCTAGCAGTCAAATTCATAACCCCTTTCTTGCTAAACAGCAACCAGGCCCATTCTTCCTCTTTTCTTTTCTATTTTCTTTTATTTAATATTATTTGCTTAATTACTTTTTAACCAAAATTAATTTCTTTTTTCAGATAAATCATAAAATCAAATTTCACAAAATTTAGAATTAGGTTTTTTTATTTTATCAAATTTAATTTAATATTAGTTTAAATTTAATTTAGGGTAATTCTAACTTTTTATATATAATTAAAATCAATTAGAAAAATTAGGGTTCAACTCTTGATTTAATTTTTATTTCTTTTTCAAAATAAAAAATACAAAAATAAGGTTAATTTAATTATTTTTCTTAATTAAAATTAATTAGTGATTAGGTTATTTTTATTCAATTAAACTTTATTTTCTCAAATAACGCAAAAACGACAAAAATGATTTCTCTTGTAAATTACAATTAGGTAGTTGGGGTCAAAACCCTAAATCTCTCATTTTCGACTCATCGCGCGCGTTTATTTATTTTTTGCAATATTAATGTAACTGTCTACGGTATGTAATAGTTTAATCTAGGACTTTCCTTTTATTTATCGTCTTTTACAGGTTTTTTTTTGCTATGTAATTAATCCCTACCCCTGAGCCTTGTAATAGCGTAGTTTTACTTTCTCGCATTTTAATTCTCGCAAATATTAACTGTTTAGATGTGTGGTAATAGGATTGTATGACAAGATTCATGATGATTTAAAACGGCTAGAAAACCCTAATGTGCAAAGATAATAATTGAAATCAAATCACTCGCACATGTGCACTCTTAGAGTATACTCTCACTTCGGTTACCTTCGGTAAATGATCATTAAGTATAGGGTGTCTTAGTGGTTGCCCTCCTGTCTAACAAAGATCAAAAGTCCCGTTCGGAAATGTTGCCTCGGAAATGTTGCCTCGGAAATGTTGCCTCAAATATGATATTAAGACTCTAGGGTTATTACTAAGACGTCCTAACATTGCTTTAGTGATCGTACGTCCCTTACAAATTAACCCTTACAACTCCAACGATGGTGCTTCCTATTTCCCAATAGTAGGATAACATTGTCTAAAGGAAACGAGAACAGAAACGATCGTTTTTCGAGTAGGTTGATGCTAGTAGGTACTTGCTCAAATCAAGCTTTTTCACACTAAACACTTTTTTAAACAAAGTTTTCAAAAACAACTTCATAACACTCTTGAGGACATAAACAAGGGTAAAAATGAAGTAAAACAAAACTTTTCAAAACAAACACATACAAGCAATTTTAAAATATGATCAAGTACATAAGAGCCCATGGAAAACCATGGATAGAAAGGGTGCTAACACCTTCCCTTTCTATAATCTACCCCCCGTACTCAAAATCTCGAAAAAGGATTTTTCCTGTGCTTTTTTTCCTTTCCGGTTGGATAAAATAAAAGTCGGTGGCGACTCTTGCTTACCGCGACATTTTGCAAACAAAAAACGCAAAATGCAAACCACCATTTTCAAAACAGTCGGTTCTGCCACCGTATCACAGAACTGGTGACTCTGCTGGGGATTCATAAGTGGGGTATACCTTAGGATCTAGTTCATCACAATTGCTTCTCTTGTTTGTTTTGGCTGCTTCACTTTTAAGGGTTTTGTTTGGGAGTTATTATAGATCCTAACCCAGATCTGGGGACACCTTTTAGGTAAGTAGCAATAAACTGTGAGGGAACTGTATGGCGTAGACTAATACGGTTGAAGCAGTAGCTACATTGATGTGGCACATTGGTTAGTACCGGTATCCCTTGTGGAGAAACGAGGAGAATACAGAGCCGCTGTGTGTGTCGTTAAGCATCAACTGACCTTAGAACCTTTAATCGACCAACTTGGCCATTAGAAAGTAGTGAGATAGCCGACATCGGTGTAAAGCTGAGAACTGGTTGATACTCGATGCTACACTCATTGAGACCATACTCTCGAGATAGTTCCGGCTGCAAGAAAAGATTGCATGAGTTGAAACCATGACCGATGGAGGATGCTCAGTGATATTGAGAACCTCTAGAACCCGGTTACTTTTGGTAGGACAGGTTGAAACCAACTGAATTTCAAGAGGGTAATACCTTTGACCCCAGGCAAGCATTAAACTTAAGGGATTTTGTGTGACTTGTGTGCCTTTGTCGTGCCTGTTATCTGCTATACCTGATGTTTGTTTTTTATCATGACATCATGCATCATAACATGGCATTCATACTTCATTACACTAACCATTTCAAAGACCGAGGGAATTTATCTTTGTTTTGTTTTGCAGATTATGGCTTCCGTGCGCAGAAATACCATATGAGTTAACTTTGTGCAAATACCTGCTCAACTTAAAGAGTTAGCCTTAAGAGTTTCTGAGACTTTTATGTTCATTAAGAGGCATGGTCAGCTTCTTAGCCTAGTCACCTCAAAGTTTGACGAGCAGATGATTAATGTGCTTTTCCAGTTCTTCGATCATATGCATCATTGCTTCACCTTTCCAGATTACCAGCTGGTTCCCACTTTGGAAGTGTTATCTCACTTATTGGGTATATCCATCCTAGAGCAGGTGCCTTTCACAGGTATGAAAGAGACTCCTAGACCAGAAGACATTTCCTCAGCTCTACATCTAAAACGGGATGATGTAGTATCCAATTGGGAAACACGAAGTGGGGTCGAAGGTTTCTTAGCCAAATTTATGATGGATCAGGCTCAGCTGTTCTAGGATAATTTGGATTTTCAGGCTTTTGAAGATATCCTGGCTCTCCTTATCTATGGTTTGGTTCTCTTCCTGAATCCAGATTCCTTCGTAAATGTACATGTTGTCAAGATTTTCCTTTCCAGCAATCTTGTGCCTACTCTACTGGGTGATATCTTGCATGCCCTCTACACTCGTACTGTGCGAAGAAGAGGGACTCTCATGTGTTGCATGCCGTTGCTGTCGAGGTGGTTTATTTCGCACCTCCCTAAGTCTGTGTTGAAGAACGAATAAGGTTTGGGTTGGTCCTACAGAATAATGTCACTTGCCCATACAAATATTCTTTGGAACTCCCAGATTATGGAAGACACTGCTATCGTTGATCGTTGTGGGGGGTACCCTAATATCTCGTTTCTTGGAATCAGAGGGAGTATAACCTACAATCCTTGTCTAGCTTTGCGAAAATTTGGTCGTTCTCAGAGAGATGGTCCTCATGAGCTGCTTCTTGAGGATATTGCATTTGACTACAAGGAGGACATAGACGAGCACCGCCGGAGGTTTATACGAGCTTGGGGCATGGTGAACAGATCTGACCCCCAAGAGCTGGAACCAAGGACTTCCCTTCCTATGCAGCCTTATCTCCAATGGGTCCGAGCTCGTGCCCAGAAGCTTGGGATGCCTTATGAAGCGGTGTTACCAGTGATTGTGGATCCCACCAATGAAGAGGGCATTACTTACACAGTTCTTTACCCTTACATGCCCACTGATCCTGGGGCATTGCAGAGATCCTAGATTCAACTGAAAGAGGAAGCGTCCATGGGACTTTTGATTTTGCTTTTCTATTTTAAAGATTTGTTTTTCATTTACTTCTTTGTAACGCCTCAAAGGCATTGTTGAACCTTTTACAAGTTAATCTAATAAAGTTTGTTTATTTTTGGTTTGCAAATTTAAATCTCCCAAAGTCTTTGAAATCATTACATGCGCATCCCATTATGATGCACACCATTATAGGTACCATTACAGGTTTCTTATCTTCTTCATTGTTTATTTCAGTAGAAATGTATTATGATCAAGCCATCAAAGATCTTCAGGCAAAGAATGCCCAATTCCAACAAATGTTCTTAAGTCTGACTAAAGGGCAAGAGGATTTGAAGACCCTGATTCTGAAAGAAAAGAAGAAGAAGAAGGTTGGTATTTTGAACATGGGTAGAAGATTCGGAGAAAGGATAAGACAATCAGCTGATATGACCTCCTCATCCAAGGATGGGGAGAACCAAGAAAGGAAAAAAGACCCTAGTCCAGCAGTTTCTGATAACAATACGGATTATGATGATGAGCAATATCCTCTTGCCGAGGATATGTACAAGCAGTTAGAAGACGGTCTGAGTGCTATGGAGATTCAGAAGATCCCTGGTTTGGATTTCGGAGAGCTGGGACTGGTATCGGGAGTGGTGATCCCTCATAAGTTCGAAGCTCCAGTTTTTGCCAAGTACGATGGAGTGTCCTGTCCAAAACTCCATCTCTGCTTGTATGTCAGGAAAATCCAACCCCACACCGTTGATAGAAATTTGTGGGTGCACTTCTTTCAAGATAGTCTGTCAGGGACTCAGCTTAAATGGTTTTATCAGTTGGAAGGAGCCAATGTCCGAAACTGGGAAGACCTTGCTGTTGCTTTTTACAGGCAGTATCAGTACAACGCCGACCTTGCTCCCACTCCTACTCAACTCCAGGGTATGTTTATGGGTGCTAGTGAAGGTTTTAAGGACTATGCTTAAAAGTGGAGAGACTTGGCTGGAAGAGTCCAACCCCCTTTGTCTGACAGGGAGTTGGTTGACATGTTTTTAGGGACGCTATCTAGTCTATTTTTCAATCATCTGATCGGAAGTTCGTCATCTGGGTTTACTGAGTTGATTTTGACTGGAGAGAGAATAGAAGCTGGTATCCGAAGTGGTAAAATACAGAAGGATACTTCATCAAGTGCAGTAAAGAAGTATTTCACTGGTAAGAAAGAAGCTAGTGAAGTCTATGGCTCGAGGAGCCAAAGCAGACCTGAACACCGTCAAGCAGTAAATGCAGTAGTGATATCAAGACCCACAGTTGCTCCACAATACAACAATCAACAAAGGGGGGAAAGACCACAGAGGTAGTTCACTAGGCTCAATATGACTCTGACTCAAATTCTACCACAATTATTGAAGACCAATCTAGTAACTCTGAGGGAGGCCCAGAAGAACCCCAACACCATATCTTCACACTATAACCCGAATGCCCGTTGCGCCTATCACTCCGAAAGTCCAGGTCATGATACAAACAACTGTTGGGCCTTGAAAAACAAGGTGCAAGACTTGATCGAAGCCAAAGAGATTGAGTTTGACGCTCCGGAGAAGCCCAACGTCATAACTGCTCCCATGCCCAAACATGGTCATGGAGTAAATGCTATAGGCGATGATTTATTTATGACCTCAGTGGAAGAAATTTATACTCCTTTGATGACAGTTAAGAAGAATTTTTTGTTTTCCGGTTTATTTCCGGGTTGTGGTGAAGGTTGCCGCATGTGTTCAATTCTGCCTGCTGGTTGCCACTTATTGAAATCAGGTGTTCAGCGCCTGATGGATAATAAAGAGATCCTGTTCGAAAAGATTATGATTCTGTTGGTTCCAATTGAATATGTTGCCATCATAACCATTTCCGCCAATCCTTCCAAGGTTTCCTCGAGAAAGCCTGTTAGAATTACACCCGTCCCAAGAATTGCTCCATTAATAATTACTGTCCCCGGTCCTATCCCATACACTTCGGATAAGGTTGTCCCTTGGCACTACGGGGCTGATGTGTATTACCATGGAGTTAAACAAGACTTAAAAAGTGAGGAAGTTGATGTTAATGTCAGCAATATTGTTGGGGCTAGCAAGGTCACCAGAAGCGGAAGACTCTTTTCTCCTGAGATTTCCCCTCTGGCTGTCCACAAACCTGTTGTCATTCCATCTGCTAGTACATCATCTACGGTCCCAGTTCCTATTCCAGTCATCACCCCTGTCGCCGAGCCATCTGGGACTCGGGGCAAAGAAATCATAGGTGAGCCTGCCCAGACGGAGGCACCTAAGAAGATCATTGTAGAAACCTCGAAACAAGAGATAGAAGAAATTTTGAAGATTATCAAGAAGAGAGACTACAACATAGTCGAGCAGCTGGGGCAGACCCTGTCCAAAATCTCCATGTTGTCCTTGTTATTGTGCTCTGAAGCCCACGCAAAGGCTTTAATTTCATTCCTCAAGACTGCGCATGTGCCGCAGGAAACTTTAGCCGATCAATTCAAAGATTGCGTAGCTAGCCTGACTGCCAACAATGGGTTGGGTATCTCAGATACAGATCTGACCGCTAAAGGAAGAAATCATAACGATGCTCTACATGTCTCGATCGAGTTCAGGGTCACCACTATGGCCCATGTACTGGTGGATACCAGGTCCTCTTTGAATGTTCTGCCAAAGAAAGCATTAGACCTTCTAGACTGTAAAGGTTTGATTTTAAAGCCGAGCAATATTGTGGTTAGGGCTTTCGACGGGTCAAAAAGGATGGTGCACGGGGAGGTGGACATCCCTGTTAAAGTTGGCTCTCAGACTTTTGCATCCACCTTTTATGTGATGGATATCAGACCATCATATTCTTTCTTGCTGGGTCACTCTTGGATTCATAAGGCTGGGGCAGTGACTTCCACGCTCCATCAAATGCTGAAATATCCGGTAAAGGGGAAGATTGTCACGGTAAAAGGTGAAGAGGAGTACATGGTGAGTCATCTCAATTCCTTTCGCTACGTGGAGATGGATGGGGAGTTCATCGAAACCCCTTGTCAAAACTTTGAAGAAGTCCCTCAGACTTTAGCGTCAACAGAAGTTGCTACCGACAAGCCTCCGATGAAGATGGCTTCTCTCAAGGATGCCAGGGCTGAAATTGAAGAAGGTGGGTGTGCAAATTGGGGTCAGCTCCCTGATTTCATGCACAAAACTGACAAATTTGGTTTGGGCTTTACTACAGGGGCTCAAAGGGTTGTTAGGCGCGCGCGGATTGGAAGACCTCCTCTGCACATCAGTAATCAGGGAGTTAATGCAATAGAGGACAATGAAGAAGATTCAGACATCGACAGCTGGATCTACCCTACAACCAATGGTGGATTGAACAACTAGACGACGAAGGAGTTCATACATGTTTCTTTTATTCCATGATAATTGACTTTTGTTTTAAGAATTGTAATAGACAGTTTAAAACTTTATGGCCCGGTGCCTTGCCCGAGGCACCTTGGTTTTTCTTGTGAGGGCTTATTATTTGTCATTTCATATATCATTAATAAAACATTAGACGTTTCTTGCATTACAAATTTTGTGCTCCTTGTTTTTCTTTTTCTGTCTCGCTTTATCAAAAACAACTATTCTCTTACACACACTCACGTGTCATAATGCAGATCCATATCCACTCTGGATCCCATTGATAACAACTCTACTACTGCCAGTTATGACTTCGAAAATCCAATCAACCAAGCTGAGGACGAAGGTGAAGATGATTGTGAGGTGCCTGGAGAACTTGCTAACTTTTACTACAGGAAGAAAGGGCCATACAGCCTCATGAAGAGCCAGTTGAATCAGTGAATTTGGGTACAGAGGAAGACATGAAAGAGGTCAAGATAGGAGCAAATCTGGAGCCTAGCGTCAAGCTACAGTTGATACAGATGCTACGCGACTATGTTGAGATCTTTGCTTGGTCTTATGAAGATATGTCTGGTTTGGACACTGATATTATGGTTCATCTCTTTCCAACTAAAGAAGACTGCCCTCCGGTAAAACAGAAGGTCCGCCGTATGCGCCCTGAAATGTCTGAGAAAATCAAAGCTGAAGTCATGAAACAATTCAATGCAGGATTTTTAGCTGTCACTTCTTATCTGCAGTGGATTGCCAACGTTGTTCCGGTACCTAAGAAGGATGGTAAGGTACGGATGTGTGTGGACTATAGAGATCTGAACAGGGCAAGCCCCAAGGATGATTTCCCACTTCCTCACATCGATGTTCTGGTCGACAATACCATGCAGCATAAGATCTTCTCCTTCATGGATGGGTTTTCTGGTTATAATCAGATCAAGATGGCTCCCGAGGACATGGAGAAGACAACCTTCGTTACACAGTGGGACACCTTCTGTTACAAGGTAATGCCTTTCGGGTTGAAGAATGCTGGGGCAACTTACCATCACGCCATGGTCGCTTTGTTCCACGACATGATTCACCGTGAGATTGAGGTTTATGTTGATGACATGATAGCTAGGTCCCAGACTGAGGAAGAACACCTTGACCATCTCCAGAAACTGTTTGACATGTTGAAGATGTACAAGCTGAGGTTGAACCCGAACAAGTGCACCTTTGGGGTGAGGTCTGGTAAGCTGTTGGGTTTCGTCGCCAGTGATAAGGGTATTCATGTGGACCCTACAAAGATAAAAGCTATACAAGAGATGCCAGCTCCCCGCACAGAAAAGGAAGTTAGAGGTTTTTTGGGATGTCTGAATTACATTGCCAGATTTATTTCACATCTAACTGCTACTTGTGAGCCGATCTTCAAGCTACTGAAGAAAGATCAAGTGGTAAAATGGAATGATGAATGTCAGACCGCTTTCGAAAGAATCAAAGAATATCTTTAAGAACCACCAATTTTGATGCCTCCAGTTGAAGGAAGACCTTTGATCTTATACTTAACAGTACTAGATAGTTCAATGGGGTGTGTGCTGGGGCAGCATGACGAGTCTGGCCGAAAAGAGCACGCTATTTACTACCTTAGCAAAAAATTTACCGACTTTGAGACCCGATACTCATTTCTCGAGAAAACTTGTTGCGCTTTGGCATGGGCTGCTCACCGGCTGGGACAGTATATGCTGACTCACACTACTCTATTGATATCAAAAATGGATCCAATCAAGTATATCTTCAAGAAGCATGCCCTGTCCGGAAGAATAGCAAGATGGCAGATGATCTTAACTGAGTACGACATCCAATACACAACCCAAAAAGCAATCAAGGGGAGTGTATTGGCAGATCATTTGGCGCATCAGGCAGTGGATGACTACCAATCCATGAATTTCGAGTTCCCGGATGAGAAAATCATATTGGTGACCGACTGTGAAAAACCTGGACCAGATGAAGGACCTGAGGAAGGATCCCGATGGTCTATGTATTTTGATAGAGCATCAAACGCGTTGGGTAATGGAATTGGCGCTGTGATCATATCTCCTAAGGGTTGTCATACTCCATTCACCGCCTGATTATGTTTTAACTGCACCAACAATACGACGGAGTATGAAGCGTGCATCATGGGTCTTCGAGCTGCTATTGACCTAAGGATTAAGTTCTTGAGTGTATTCGTAGATTCTGCTTTAGTGATCAGTCAGATCAAAGGCGAGTGGGATACGAAGCACCCAAATCTTATTCCTTACAAAGAGTATGTACTGACATTTCTCCCATATTTTGAGGAGATAACCTTTGAACACTTCCCAAGAGAGGAGAATCAGTTAGCGGACGCGCTAGCTACCATGTCTTCTATGTTCAAGGTCAGGTGGGACAATGAAGCTCCCCAGATTACCATTGAAAGGTTGGATGAACTCGCACATTGCTGTGACATTGAGACTGAAGAGGTAGCAGATAAACCCTGGTTCAGGTAAAGAGGTATCTTGAGGCTCAAGAGTACCTCGAGGGTGCATCCGTTAATGATAAGAAGTTTCTGAGAATATTTGCTTCAAAGTTCTTCATCAGCTATGGTGTCCTTTATAAGTGTAACCATGATTCAACCTTATTGCGATGTGTGGACAAAAGCGATGCAGAAAGGATCATGGCGGAGCTACATGAAGGTACCTTCGGAACTCATTCCAATGGACATACCATGGCAAAGAAGATCCTATGGGAAGGATATTATGGGTCCACTATGGAAGCCAATTATTATCAGCATTCTCGGACCTGTGATAAGTGCCAAGTCTATGCTAATAAGGTGCATGTACCTCCAGTTCCCATGAATGTTTTGACAGCTCCTTGGCCCTTTGCAATGTGGGGCATCGATATGATCGGAGAGATCAGACCAACTGCATCCAAGGGACATCGTTTCATTCTGGTAGCTATTGATTATTTCACGAAGTGGGTTGAGGCAGCTTCCTTTGCTACAGTAACCAAGAACGTTGTGGCGCGATTTATCCGACACAAACTGATATGTCGATATGGTGTACCAGAGAGGATCATTACGGACAATGGTACAAATCTCAACAATACAATGATCACCGAGCTCTGCAAACAGCTTAAGATTCAGCATCATAACTCTTCTCCCTACCGGCCGAAGATGAATGAAGCTGTTGAAGCGGCTAACAAGAACATCAAGAAGATTATGCAGAAGATGACGGTGACCTAGAAAGACTGGCATGAGATGTTACCATTCGCTCTTCATGGGTATCGTACCTCAGCACAGACATCGACAGGGGCAACACCCTACTCTCTGGTGTATGGCATGGAGGCAGTCCTACCCATCAAAGTCCAGATACCCTCTCTCTGGATTATAAAGGATGCAGGTTTGAGCAAAGACGACTGGATCCAAACCCGGCTTGATCAATTGAATTTAATCGATGAAAAAAGACTTACTGCTATTTGTCATGGTCAGACGTATCAAAAGCGAATGATCAAGGCTTTTAACAAGAAATTCAGACGTCAAGAATATCAAGTCAGGGATCTGGTAATCAAACGCATCATACTACCGCAAGGTGATCCCAGGGGCAAATGGACCCCCACATACGAAGGGCCATTTGTGGTTAAGATCATTTTCTCGGAAGGAACTATGATTCTAACCACCATGGATGGTGATGACCTTCCTCACCCCGTCAATGCAGACATAGTGAAAAGATACTACGCATAATCAAATACCCGCTAGGTTGACTGGCCTAGGCAAAAATAAGGGCTTCCCGGCGAACCAAAAGGGTTCGGGCAAAAGTAAGGGATGAAAATGAAAAAAACTGTACACCCGGCAAGTCGAAAACCTGAAAAGGCGGCTTGGGCAAAAAAGGGTATCCCGGTGGACTGAAAACCTGAAAGGGAGGTCCAGGAAAAAATTAGGGATCGAAGCATAACACTATGTCTCATTGGATCATCTTGCAACCAGACTTCGGTATCAACTATTAAGCTCGGACGGCGCCAATCAATCTGATCCACCTTCGACCAAGTAGCAAAGTGATGAGACGCTTGAAGATATAAAGGCAATAGCAGAGTTGGAACCCAATAGGACTGTTTCACATAGTTGTTTTTCTTTCTTTTACACAAATTGTATAATTTTTGTTCCCTCGGCGGAGTTCTCTTACTAGGACGTCAACCTCTTGTACAAAATGCCTATTACAGGCCAACTTCAAAGATCAATACAATTCATTTCCACAAGAAATTTCAACTTGTTTTTCTTTTTCTGTTTTGTTTTGCAAGAACGTCCAATGATTCATTTTTGATATATGCATTTGAAAATAATTGCTGCTCATAAATCTTTACATAAGAAACAAAATACAATTACTCGTAATTCCAAGAACCGGGGCAAACAAGAAGTGTCCAAACCTTATAGTTTCTCTACTCACCAGGTACATGGGTAGAGCCAGCTTGAGAATATGACTAAAGGTACATATATTCCCCACAGAGTAGGGAGTTTCCAAAGATAGTGGTGTTAGCTCTCACCAGCCGAGGTTCATAATCGCAAATGAGTCGGTAAAATTCTCCCCAAGTAGAGTTTATCTATCACCAGCAATAGAAGTTCACCACCAGCTGAGTTTATTTCTCCAAATCAGTAGATCATCCAACTGAGTATCTCTCTTTCCCACAGAGTCATTCTCCCACAGGGTTATTCTCAAACAAAGTCTCTCCCGATGGAATATTCTCGAGCAGAACGGACACAAGTCTCCAGCTAATCATCTTCGGTCACTATCCCCAGCGAGAACGAAGAACTCAACTCCTTATACTCTCCAACAGCAGTCCGGGATTTATTCTCCCCAACCGGAGAACATCACAAGAACATTGCATATCCATACATCGTGGCATGCGCATATGCATCATACAGCACAATCTAATTTATTCTGAGAACATCATTACTTAATGCATTTCATACATCATGACATTACATACGACTAACTCTTTACCTTTCATGGAAAGATGCAATCAAGTTCTCGCAAGTTTTCCCTGGTTCAGTCAAATCGATACTAAGATTTCTATTCCAGTTCAAGCTATGAAGCCCGAAAGTCGACCAGATAATATCTTGATTTCTCCAAAATACTATGAAGCCTGGAATCGACCAGATAGTGGTATATCCTAAATACAAGCTATGGAGCCTGGAAATCAACCAAAAAACAGCTTAACCCTCAGCAAGTTATTGTGAAGCCTGGAAATCGACCAGATAGCAATACAAGATACCATGAAACCTGGAATCGACCAGATAATAGGTATAAGACACCGTGAAGCCTGACACACGACCAGATAACGATATAAGATGCTGTGAAGCCTGGAGCACGACCAAATAGCGACAAATGACACTGAAACCTGGGACACAACCAGATAACAGTATAAGGTACTGCAAAGCTTGGAATTTGACCAAATAGCAGTTTGCTCGGCCAATTACTATGAAGCCCAAAAATCGACCGGATATTAGTATACCTTAAATTCAAGTTGAAACCCGTATGCGACCGGATAACCACTTAATTCCTTCTGAAGCCTGGAGCATGACCAAATAAGAATTGAGAAATCGCAAAGCCTGGAGGACGACCAGATAGCAAATTTAATCTCATCTCCCCAGTAAGTCACTGTAAAACCTGGAGCACGACTGGATAGCAGTTAGTCTTATTTTCCTCAACAAATCACTGTAAGACCTGGAGCACGACCAGATAGCAGTTCATTCTCACCTACTCAACTAAGAGATGATTCCCCAGTAGAGTAACGGACAACTGAAGTTCCTAAAATTCTATTTCTCCCAAAACAAAGACCAGTATTCCCCAGCGAAGTCCTCCTCGATAACAGGTATACGGGTTCTCGCAAAGGAATCTCTTATGAGATCGACACTACTTCGGATGTCATCTTTAAGCCCAGCTTCCGTCATTGACTTCCAAATGGCATCCATAATCCCATTCCCGATATCGCAAGACAAGTACCATTTCATGCGAGTGCAAATTTCTAGGGGCTCTAGTGTTCAATCATCTTCCACCTTCAGATCACGAAAGGAAGATAAGCCAATCTACATCCTCAGGTGTAAGAAGATTGAACAGGGGCAGCTGTTGTACCCCAAAATTTTCCCTCCCAGTTTTTCTCAATACATGTCAAGCAAGGTCTTCAAACTGCTTAAAGAAGTCCAACGGTTGACCAGACAAAATCTTTCCTAAGGCAGTCTACCTCAAATTAAGGTTTCATTTTGCATCAAGATGCTTGAGTCCAAAGGATCCAAAATGCTCACCATTGTCCTAATATATTCTCAAGATCATCCATGTCAAGTTTAAAGCCTTGCAGAGGAAGTTTGCTAAGTCAATTGCTCAAAGGCCGGAAAATTGACTATGATAGGGCAAAAGTCAATTGTGGCCCACATACAGTCAAACTTCAAGATTTTTGGTAAACATCCTCATTTTTAAGTATTATTCATCATTTGATCAAGGGTTGATCATTATTCCTCAAGGATTTCTCACAATTCATCAAAACCCAAACGTTGCTAAATTAGGGTTTTGTAGGAAAAGTCAACTCAACTTTGACTAAGCATAACTTTCTCATACTTTATCAAAAATGACCCGTCCAAAGCTCATTTTTAAAAGGATGTGATTACCTACGATCCATATTCATCTTCCAAGTTCAAAATATGCACTCACAAGAAGATTTAAATTTGGACATTATAGGTCATTTTGAAAAGTCAACAAAAACACCTCTTGGGTCAAAGCTTCATACATGAACATGGAAGACTCAATTGAGATGAGACCAAAAGGGTTTCTTAGATGACATCTTAATCTTTCTAAAATGTCCAAGAACACCTCTCTAGGGTCAAAATTGAGAGAGTTATGCATTGGCCAAGTTGACCCTTTTTGCAAAATTGCCAAAAGTCAAATATGGCCAAAATTGCTTTTTTTGATAAATGGGCCCAACTTTTTATGCTTGCACTGAGTTTGTAATGTGGCCCACGACCCATGAGCCCTTCCACTTGTCATTCTTTTATTTTTGCTATTTATTTTGATTTTATTTCAATTAAATCAAATAAAATCAATATAAAATAATGAAAATATCAAAAACTAATTAAATCTTGAGATTTTGTGCATGATTAGGTCCATTACACAGCTGGAGACAAGATCATGTGCAAGGCTTGATATGGACACAAAAATATTGGATTTGCTTGATTTGGAAAGATTTGGTGCAAGGATTGAATCATGAATCAATATTCATAATTGGAAGAGATTTGATACAAAGTTGCAACCCTAATACACTCTAGTATACATAAGGAACAAGTGTAGGTCAAAAGAAAGAGGCTGGAGGCGTGCAAAGGGAGAAAGCAAATTTCAAAAATTCAAGAAAAAGTTGCAGACCAATTTCCACATTACATATCACCTCAAGGTATTCTAGTCATACCAATCAATTGCTGGACTCCCCAGGATCGAGATTCAATCGCTAGCAAGCTTCCCCACACTCAGAATCACGCTGTAAGGTTATTTGGATTTTTCTTGAATTCGATTACAGTGATTCTGGCATATTTAGCATGATTAATTGATATATTCATAATCCTTGAGTTGTTTGCAAGCTATTGATGATATCCAATTGCATTTTTACTAACTAAACATGAAAATGCCATGGCTAGGGTTCTTGCTTTGATTTTAGGGGTTTCTTGTACAGGAACAATTAGGCATGGATAATGGTACCATGGTGCTCGTGAGGTTGAAACAAGTTGATTGGTACCATTGGTTTTCATTTATCATGTGTGTACAAGATTTTGGAATGAACAGGGGCTGTAGTTACACTCAAATGTCCGTAGGTAAAAACTCTAGGGCTAACACGACAATGGGAGGAAGAAGATAGTCACGTGGCACTCCGTGACTTTTCAGTTTGAATTTCATGCATTTTAATATATAACACTTTGCTTTTATCATATTATGATTGTTATTGGGCATATGTACAGTTGAATCAGCCAGCTCAGTTGGCAAGCGTGCAGTGGGAGAATGCCTAAGGGCCTGGGTTCGATCCCTAGGTCCCAACTTTATTTCATGTTATTCTTGGACAGGTAATCTAGTGTATCACATGGCAAGGGACCCATCATGCGCTACCCAGATCTGACCATTCAACCCATCAAGGCTTCAGATCCAACGCCTTCTCCCTGAAGGACCACCATGCACCTAAGTCAAGCTGACATACAGGATCTGGCAAAGTCAAAAGGGGCCAGGAATTGTTGGGCCTAGAAGTCAAATTCATACCCCCTTTCTTTCTAAACAGCAACCAGGCCCATTCTTTCTCTTTTCTTTTCTATTTTATTTTATTTAATATTATTTGCTTAATTATTTTTTAACCAAAATTAATTTCTTTTTTCAAAAAAATCATAAAATAAAATTTCACAAAATTTAGAAATAGGTTTTTTTATTTTATCAAATTTAATTTAATATTAGTTTAAATTTAATTTAGGGTAATTATAACTTTTTATATATAATTAAAATCAATTAGAAAAATTAGGGTTCAACTCTTGATTTAATTTTTATTTCTTTTTCAAAATAAAAAATACAAAAATAAGGTTAATTTAATTATTTTTCTTAATTAAAATTAATTAGTGATTAGGTTATTTTTATTCCATTAAACTCTATTTTCTCAAATAACGCAAAAATGACAAAAAATGATTTCTCTTGTAAATTACAATTACGTAGTTGGGGTCAAAACCCTAAATCTCTCGTCTTTTACGGGTTTTTTTTTTGGCTATGTAATTAATCCCTACCCCTAAGCCTTGTAATAGCGTAGTTTTACTTTCCCGCATTTTAATTCTCGCAAATATTAACTGTTTAGATGTATGTTAGTAGGATTGTATGACAAGATTCGTGATGATTTAAAACGGCTAGAAAACCCTAATGTGCAAAGATGATAATTGAAATCAAATCACTCGCACATGCGCACTCCTAAGGTATACTCTCACTTCGGTTTCCTTCGGTAAACGATCATTAAGTATAAGGTGTCTTAGTGGTTGCCCTCCTGTCTAACAAAGATCAAAAGTCCCATTTGGAAATGTTGCCTCAGAAAAGTTGCCTCAAAAATGTTGCCTCGAATACTATCTTAAGACTCTAGGGTTATTACTAAGACGTCCTAACATTGCTTTAGTGATCGTACGTCCCTTACAAATTGACCCTTACAACTCCAAGGACGGTGCTTCCTATTTCTCAATAGTAGGATAGCATTGTCTAAAGGAAACGAGAACAGAAACGATTTGTTTTCGAGTAGGTAAATTCTAGTAGGTGTGGCGATAAAAAATGTAGCGGGGTAAATCGGAGATCGAATTATTGATTAATTCGTCTCACAAAAGCAAGTCACCACCGCGCTTTATTGTTTCCAAAGGAAAAGGGAAAAGAGCGAAATAAAACCCTAAATATGCAATGTAAATAATAATAAAAAAATACAAAGCGTTTTCGAAAAGAGATCTTATGGTTCGGGGGTTGGTTATACAATGGGAAGGTATTAGCACCCAATGCATCTATAGTACTCTATAGGAACCTTTTGAAATATCTGTTTATTTAAAATTGGATTGCCTGATAGAAATAAATCATTTTGGCCGAAAAGGGATACAGATAGGTTTTTGAAGATACGACGACCTAACGTCGAAGTTTTTGCTTAAAGGGTATAAGTTTTGAAAAGGTTGAAATTTCGAAGGAAAATTATCCTAAGTTTTAATAAAAAATGCAAATATTCGCGCGATTAGATTTGAGGACATGAAGTCAACAAATTTATCGTTTTTCCTTTGGATTTAAACGTAAACGGAGTAAACAGATAAATATGAAGTAAATAAACAAAAAAAAATGTGGATCATGATTAAGTACAATAATTAAATGATAGACTAAATGAAATAATGCATTTTGGATTTCTGATTAATATTAGTAAAAAGAAAGTATTTTAATTGTTTCTCCATTTTTACGTATTTTTGATATTAATAAATGCAAAGAGAATTAATTAAAGGGAATAAAATGTTTTTTAAGCTTTTATGTTCTATTTTTATGTTTTTGATATTAATATAAAAGGTTATTAATATTTTTTAGAATTATTAAATAACTAAATTAATTAAACTTAAAAAAAAGGTTATTAACCTAACTCTAATTAAAAGAGAATATTTAAAATTATCAAATTAACTCTTAAATGTTGAACTAATAAAATTAATTATTAAAATGATTAATTAAACTATGCTTATTAATTGAATTGCTAACTATTAAAACTAAAATCCTAAAAGGAAAGAAAATGATAGAATGGGGGGGTGCATAGGCAACGCGCTGGGCTTAGAGCAGGATAAGGCCCATTTGAGAATAGAAGCAGGGGGGGTGTAAAAACCATTCATTTGGGCTTTAAGGTAGTAAAACGGGTTTGGGTCCAAAACAAAGCTAATTGGTTTTAGGGTTAAACAATATGTGTTTAGTTGTTAAGGGATTTAGGTTTTGGTCCTGGCTGAAACGACGCTTATGCTCGCCTTCATCTTCTTCGTCTTCGCGCGTGATATCCTCTTCGTCTGAGTTCCTGAAATCGTCCCCTGTTTCCGGCCACCAGCAACCCAATCTTCCTCTTCCCTCCAACGCGAGCTTAAGGCAAACGACGGATTCGGTAAGCTTATGTTTGGATTCGCTTAGGGTTTATTTTATTTCGTTAAGGGTTTTGCTACTGCATGCGTTGATTTTACTTTATTCGTGATCCTAATTTCATGTTATGTTAATGGTGATATGGAGGTTCTGAAAAAATGGATGAAATGGTACCTTTGGAGCTGGAGGAGGGGATTTGAGTCTGCTTAGGAGGCCGGACGGCAACGAGGGACACACGGGATGCTTGCTTCAGTTTGGTACCCTGGTATTCGTTCTTGATTCTTTACTGTACTCTTTGCGTTGCTTTGAACATTATGTCGCCTTGAATGCTTCCTTTGATGCTTCTGAATGCTTCCTTGGCTACTGTTGAAATGCTTACTTTTGACTAGCGTGATGCTGTTGACACTTTTTCTTCTTCTTTTCTGATTTTTGTACGCTTTATGGAATTGGCTTATGATGAACTCTGAGGTTTAGGCCATGTTGTTATGGTTTGATTTTGGTTATGTTTGAATAATGCAGTAAATTTGGAAATGGTTTAATGCAGCAAGTGTTTTGAAATGGTTTAGAGGTTTGATGGTTCAGACAGTAGGAAGTGTTTTATGTAATATTGGTTTAAGTATTGCAGCAGGTTCTTGCAGGTTTGGCCATGTTTACTGGTTTGACAGTAGCAGGTTTCGGTAAAATGCAGGTTTGTGGTTTATGTAAATGCAGATTGAACGGTTTTTTAGGTCATATTTATGGTTTTTGGAATGATTCTTGTGATATTGGCTTGGTGGCTCAATCAAGGTACTGAGGTTTAGGCCATATTGTTTTTGTTTTGAAAATGGTTCTGCTGGTTTTTCCGTATGCAGGTTTATGGTGATTGAGGTTTTAAAACTTGAGGCCTTTTGAATAGTTTGTGCAGTTTGTTTTGAACAATTGCTTTTGCTTTGGTAGTCTCTTGGTATATGTTGTGAACTCTGTTTTTTTGAAAGGGTTTTGTTCTCTTATATCAATTGCTTGGCATTTTTTGTGTGTTTTTGTCTCAGGTTTACGTTAGCTGGAGGTTTGAATATTTTACAAACTTCTTGGCCTTCTGCATCACACTGCTACAGCAGTTTTGTTTGTATTCTACTCTTGTGTTTCTCCCTTTACTGTAATACTGCAGTAGCTTTGTCTTATAATTCTTTCTGCCTAAACCAAAACCTACAAAACCAATTTCTTTTCTCTCTTCTCTCTCATGGGTACATTTGATATATAAAATGATATAATGTACTATTGTTCTGAAAATGCAAAGGGCTGGAATATGATGAATGAGGAAATATAGGTTGCTTGCACATTGTTTTGATACTGTATAATTCTTCTTTTGTCTTGCATGGGAGCCTATGTTATTTGGCTTCTTCTTACCTCTAGGCATGTTTACGTTACACTTTGGCCGTGGTTTGTGTACATTGTATATGCTGTTTGAAAATTATGCAGATGATGCTGATTTTGAAATATGTTGTGGACTTTGAAAATGCAATTGATTTGAAAAAATGCAGTTTTTACTTTAAAACAATTTGACAAAACATGAATTTGTGCATGTTTTAAAATGTGCATTCATTTTATGAAATAAAATTCCTCCTTTTTGTGAACCGGGAGAAATCCCGTGATTTGCAAAAAAGAGTAAACTGATTCCAGCCGTTTGCCTTTAATGATGAACATTAAATTTATTTTCCGCTTTTAATTATTTATTCAAATCTGACTTCTCTTTTAATTGTTTTTGCAGGTAAATTTAAATGAGCAGACAAGAGGCATTGGATAGAAGATGAAGATTTAGAATTTAGGAAAATAGTTTTTTTTTTATTTTACTTTAAGCATTTATGTAATTGCCATTATAAATATTTTGTAATAACACAATATTTAAATGATAATTGTAATAAATAGAATAAAGTGAATAAAATTCTATTATTTAAAAATTAATTCTTTTTTCTTTCCAATTATTTATCTATTGTTTATAATTCTTTAAATTATATAATAACTGAAAATCAAATCCAATCATTTAAATTCAGAATGATAAACAAATAAATAAACATCATTGGCCAATTAACAATTTTAATTATTTAATTCATTATTCATAATATTCTAAATTATAATAATTAAAAATAGAATTTAATTATTTAACCTAGAATGATAAAGAATTAAATAATCATTGTTGACCAATTAATAAACCCATTCTCAAAATGTTTATTTCATTATTCATAAGTCTTTAAATTATATAACAATTGAAAATAGATTTCAATTATTTAAATTTAAGACTATAAATAATTAATAAACGTCATTTAAGTCTTGATCAGTTGATAAATTTAGCGTTCAACAAATAAATAGCTCTCGACTCGAAACAGTTATGAATTTTTAAGATCAATAGATCAAAACACTTGTAATGTAATGATGCAGATGGGAGATGGTATCTTAGGTCAAAATTTGGGGTACAACAGCTGCCCCTATTTAAGTTTCTTCTATCCGGAGATATGAAGATCAAAATCTTCGTTTCGACGAGATTGAAGGTACTTAAATACATAATTACGCAAATTTTGTCCTAAGATGCCATCATCATGCAGTGATATGAATGTAGTGCTTGAATTCACAGAGAAAGATATTGTACGAAACAAGACAATGCTGGAGGAATCGAACACCAACAAAACACAGAGACATGAATTATACGCTACTGGGGAAACGAGCTATCGACTTCAAACGACAGACTCCTGATAGCAAATAAAATTGAGGGGATACGACCTCTGTCCCTAACAAAGAGGGCGTCTTGCATAGGCCGTAAAAGATTATTGACCCAAAACAGTGAGTTCACAACCCAAGGTCGAAGATAGACAAAAAGTATCAAATTTGCTGATGACGGGTTACCGACTTCTGAAGGTAAAATTCATAACAAACTTTCTCCGCGAGATTTTCGGAGAGATACCACTTAATGCTGAAGTAATAAGATTGTAGATACGCAGGTTGTTCAAATAAAGAAGCTGCCGCTTGCCGTTGTCCAAAGCAAATACCAATAACATACAAGTTGCTCAAATAAAGAGGTTGCCACTTGCTGTCGTCCAAAGAAAATATCGATAACATACAAGCTGCTCAAATAAAGAGGCTGCCACTTGCTGTCGTCCCAAGAAAATACCGATAACGTACAAGCTGCTCAAATAAAGAGGCTGCCACTTGCTGGCGTCCCAAGAAAATACCGATAACGTACAAGCTGCTCAAATAAAGAGACTACCACTTGCTGTTTTCCGAAGAATAATAACATACTGGTAACTCGTGAGGAGCTGCTGCTTGTCGCTTTCAAAAAAGTAAATGACGCACTAGTAGCTCGTGAAGAGCTGCTGCTCGGCGCTTTCAAAAAAGTAAATGACGCACTAGTAGCTCGTGAAGAGCTGCTGCTCGGCGCTTTCAAAAAATAAATGACGCACTAGTAGCTCGTGAAGAACTGCTGCTCGGCGCTTTCAAAAAAGTAAATGACGCACTAGTAGCTCGTGAAGAACTGCTGCTCGGCGCTTTCAAAAGTAACATACAAGTTGCTCATGAAGAGCTGTCGCTTGTCGTTTTCCAACGGTGTCTATAACGTACAAGTCGCTCATGAAGAGCTGCCGCTTGTCGTCTTCCCAAAATAATTCGGAAGGAAACTGCGATGATATTGGCAGAGAATAAAAATCTTCGCCAAAGAGAACCCTGAATCAATCCTTCCCGAGGAGATCACATACTTAAAGGTGCAAAATAAATGTACCAACCGTCTAGGTCACAAACTCACTGGGGAAAATTAAAGAGATAGCCTATACAAGAGGCAACAACTTCATCTAGGAATAAACCAGAGAGAACACAGTCAAACAAGACTCCACCCAATGAGAAAATAACTCGATTGGGGAATTTATCCTATCCAGAAATGGACAAGGTAAGCTGAATCAAAATCATCCACGAGGATTAGCTCAGTTGGGGAATTTAGAAAGGAAACACATTTTCTGCCTAAGCCAGCTTTCTACTTGGAAGGACAAAAATGTACGTTGTTCGAATAAACAAAGTACGACCCAAAATCAACGGCAAACGTGGTATGCATGCTGATATGAGTGTAAATGGATAAATGAATGTTATGCTGACAAAACAGACAGATGGGATACCTTGAAGATAATATGCTATCTCAGCAAAATAGATACTCGGCCAATCTTGAGAAGACGGAATATACCCGGAACTGGAAACACAGAGCAATGTCGGAGTGTAACGCTATAAGGCTCAAGTCTTCTGAGGAGAAAGGCATCCAAATCCAAACTTACAATACCAATAAACCACTGGCATGAGACGAAGTGTACCGCACTTCAAAAATCTCCAAACCAAAGTAGCTAACACAACACCTAACTGGAACAACCGGGGAGTCACCAACTTAGCACCACTAAAGCCAAGCGTGCACACAGCCAACACTTCATGACGATTCGAAAGAAAACAGGTTCATCAAACAAGTATAAGTTACTGCACTATTTTGCATTTCATGGCTTGACTATCTTCGGAACGACTATTAATATTCCTTTCGTTGTTCACGACACATTTTCTAGAAAATAAGAATATTTTAAATACTTTGTTTCAAATATTGCCGTAAAAATTAAAATTTTGCCCACTGAAGGTAAATGCTCAAATTTCATTAATAAGATGGTAGTTCGCTAACAACGCGACTCCAACGATTTACAAAAATGTGGGAAATAGTACATGAAATAAAAGGTTATACAAAAACAATGATCACTATTCTCCCTAACAACTTTGAATTCCAGAATGTGCTCAGATGCCAAGACTGATTTGACCAGAAGTTTGCCTAAGCGAAATACTTCTTGACTGCATCGGCGTTCATGGGACGCGGAAGATCTTCACCGTCCATATTGGTGAGAATCAAAGCACCTCTAGAGAAAAATTTCTTAACAACATACGGTCCTTCATAATTCGGAGCCCACTTTCCCCTAGAATCAGGTTGGAAAGATAATATCTTCTTGAGCACAAGGTCACCTTCTCTGAACTCGCGTGGTCGAACCTTCTTATCAAAAGCCTTCTTCATTTTCTGCTGATACAATTGACCGTGACATAACGCTGTCAATCTCTTCTCTTCGATTAAATTCAACTGATCATATCTACTTTGACACCATTCAGCCTCAGAAAGTTTGGCTTCCATCAACACTCTCAGAGACGGAATCTCAACCTCCACGGGGAGTACTGCTTCCATACCATAAACTAGGGAAAATGGGGTCACGCCCGTTGAAGTTCGAACTGAAGTACGGTATCCATGCAGGGCAAACGGAAGCATTTCATGCCAATCCTTATAAGTTACCACCATCTTCTGGACAATCTTCTTGATATTCTTGTTAGCAGCTTCAACAGCTCCATTCATCTTCGGTCTGTAAGGAGAAGAATTATGATGTTCGATCTTGAACTCTTCACAAAGCTCTCTCATCATCTTGTTATTCAAATTCGAACCATTATCAGTGATGATCTTGCTCGGGATACCGTATCGACAAATGATCTGATTCTTGATAAATCTGACTACCACCTATCTGGTTACGTTAGCATAAGATGCTGCTTCCACCCATTTGGTAAAATAATCGATCGCTACCAAGATGAAACGATGACCATTTGAAGCTTTGGGTTCAATCATCCCAATCATATTAATGCCCCACATAGAGAAAGGCCAAGGTGAAGATATAACATTGAGGAGGGTCGGTGGCACATGCATCCTGTCCGCATAAATCTGGCATTTATGACACTTCTTCACATATTTGCAGCAATCAGATTCCATTGTCATCCAATAGTAACCAGCTCTCAACATCTTTCTAGCCATTGCATGTCCATTGGCATGAGTGCCAAAGGATCCTTCGTGCACTTCTTACATCAGCATGTTTGCCTCGCGTCTGTCTACACATCTGAGCAAGACCATGTCGTAATTCCTCTTATACAAAACTTCTTCATTGAGAAAGAAACTGCTTGCTAATCTTCTCAACGTCTTCCTATCTTTGTTGGATGCCCCAGGCGGGTACTCTTGAGTTTGAAGAACACGTTTAATGTCATAGAACCACGGTTTGTCATCGGTAACCTCTTCTACTGAGAACACATGAGCAGGTCTATCGAGGCGCATGACTCTGATTGTAGGCACGTCGTTCCAATCATTCACTTGAAACATTGAAGACAAAGTAGCTAAAGCATCAGCCATTTGGTTCTCATCTCTAGGGATGTGATGTAACTCCACCTTGTTGAAGAAAGTTAACAACCTTCTAGCATAGTCTCTATAAGGGATCAAACCAGGATGACGAGTCTCCTATTCTCCTTTGATTTGATTAATCACCAATGCCGAATCTCCGTAAATATCAATAATCTTAACCCTTAGGTCCACTGCTTCTTCGAGACCCATAATACATGCCTCATACTCCGCCATGTTGTTTGTGCAGTCAAATTTCAATCTTGCCGTGAACGGGATATGAGTACCTCGGGGAGTGACGATGATTGCCCCAATTCCATTTCCATAAGAGTTCACAGCTCCGTCAAATATCAAACCCCAACGGGATTCAGGATCAGGTCCTTCTTCAGGTAACGGCTCTTCACAATCTTTAGCTTTCAAGTACATAACATCTTCATCTGGGAAATCAAACTTGATGGATTGATAATCCTCAATTGGTTGGTGAGCCAAATGATCGGCTAAAATACTCCCCTTGATTGCTTTCTGAGTGTGATACTCAATGTCATATTCAGATAACAACATATGCCAACGGGCTATTCTTCCAGATAAGGCGGGTTTCTCAAAGATGTACTTGATCGGATCCATTTTCGAGATCAACCAAGTGGTGTGGTTAATCATATATTGGCGCAGACAGCGAGCAGCCCAAGCTAAAGCACAACAGGTTTTCTCAAGCAATGAGTATCGAGACTCACAGTCTGTGAATTTCTTACTCAAATAATACACAGCATGTTCCTTTCTTCCAGTCTCATCTTGTTGACCCAACACACATCCCATGGAGTCTTCCAATATAGTCAGGTACATAATCAAAGGTCTTCCTTCCACCGGAGGAATCAAAATGGGAGGTTCAAGCAAATATTCTTTGATGTTGTCAAAAGCTCTCTGACAATCTTCTATCCACACACATCCTTGGTTCTTTCGGAGAAGCTTGAAAATCGGCCCACAGGTAGCAGTCATATGAGATATAAACCTAGAAATGTAGTTCAGTCTCCCAAGGAATCCTCTTACTTGTTTTTTCGTCTTGGGTGAGGGCATTTCCCGAATAGCTTTGACTTTATCAGGATCTACTTCAATACCTTTCTGACTGACAATGAAACCCAGAAGTCTTCCAGAACGAACACCAAAAGTGCACTTGTTGGGATTCAGACGGAGTTTGTACTTCCTCAAACGCTGGAATAACTTCAACAAATGTTCCAAGTGATCTTCCTCAGTCTGTGATTTTGCAATCATGTCATCCACATACACTTCGATCTCTTTATGCATCATGTCATGGAACAAAGCAGTCATGGCCCTTTGGTATGTTGCACCGGCATTCCTCAAACCAAACGGCATAACCCGATAACAAAAAGTTCCCCAAGGTGTAATGAAAGCGGTCTTCTCCATATCTTCCGGTGCCATCTTGATTTGATTGTAACCAGAGAAACCGTCCATGAAAGAGAAGACTTTGAACTTGGCGGTACTGTCGACCAATACGTCAATGTGCGGTAATGGGAAGTCATCCTTCGGACTAGCTCTATTCAGATCTCTGTAGTCTACACACATCTGAACTTTGCCATCTTTCTTAGCAACAGGCACTATATTGGCTAACCATTGAGGATAGACCGATGTAACAAGGAAACCTGCATTGATCTGCTTCTGAACCTCCTCTTTGATCTTGTCAGCCATGTCAGGACGAGTCCTTCTCAACTTCTGCTTGATCAGCGGACACTCAGGTCTCAACGGTAAACGATGCTCCACAATGTCATTGTCCAACCCCGGCATGTCTTGGTAGGACCAAGCAAACACGTCAACATACTCTTTGAGAAGCTCCAACATTTTCTCTTTAACTTCCGGGATAAGCAATGCTCCGACTTTGACTTCCTTTCTATCTTCTTCATCACCCAAGTTGACCAACTCTAAAGGCTCTTCAAATGGTTGAATGACCTTCTCATCATGCTCAAGCAAACGGGAAATCTCAACAGAAATCTCTTCATCATCCTCTTCTTCGGCTCTGAACACAGGGAATTCAAAGTTGGGAGAGGGCATAGGATCATTGTTTTCGATGGTTAAGTCATGGATTAATCTGCACATATGATTATGCTTTATTTTAGAAATCGATTTGTGCGAATAAAACAAAAGGTTTATTAATTAATTTTCATTACTATTTCCCCGAAAAAGTGAAAAATAAAACAGTAGTGGGCAAAATAACATTTTTATTCATTAAAGGGAAATACTTGAAACAAAGAGCCCAGACATCTCTCTTTTGCCTTGGGCAGAGCAAAAGGAATTATTTTTCATAGCCCGACACAAAATACGTTTCGCCTTGGGCAGAGCGAATTTTTCAAAGGAAAATAAACAAAACATTACTCGGAAATATGCATAACCACAGGAACATCAACAGCTATCCAGTTTTGGCAAGCTAATCCAGGCGTCACAAACACGGGCAAATCCTCCTCGGAATCGTCATCTATGATAGCATCAACCTCAGGATGTACAAACCCTGCACTTCGGAAAACCTCTTGAATCGGATGAACAACCACCTCTTTCTTGACCCTTGCAGATATTGGATGAAAACCCAGACCTTCCCCAGACTTGTTCTCGGGTAACGTCAACACCTGGCCCCATCCTTCGGCCGAACCACTTTCCACCACTTGCCGCGCATCCTCAAAAGAAGAGATGGATGCCCCTTGCTTCTTCACTGTATTCTTAGCAACAGATAGACCCTGGAACTGGGTCACCACATCCTCGTCAGCATCAATAAAAGAAAATGATGATAAATGGCTTACCACCATAGCCTGCTCTCCCCCAATCATCACTAGCTTCCCATGTCTTACAAACTTTAGTCTCTGATGGAGCGTAGAGGTGACTGCCCCGGCATCATGGATCCAGGGACGACCCAATAAACAGCTGTAGGCAGCACGGATATCCATCACTTGGAAAGTGATTTGAAAAGTATGGGGACCAATCACTATAGGAAGATCCACTTCACCAATGACTGTCTTCCTAGAACCATCCAATGCTTTGACAATTACTCCACTAGGCCTCATAGGAGCACCTGGATATGAAAGCCGAGATAACGTAGTCTTGGGCATCACATTCAACGACGAACCTGTATCCACCAACACGCTTGATAAGGTATCGTTTCCACAACTTACTGAGATGTGCAAAGCCATATTATGGTTTCTCCCCTCCTCCGGGAGTTCTTCATCACTGAAACCAAGATTGTTACACGAAGTTATATTTCCCACAATCCCATCAAACTGATCAACCGTCACATCATGGTCCACGAATGCCTGGTCCAAGACCTTCATCAAGGCTTCTCTATGTGCACCAGAATCTCTCAATAAGGCAAGCAAGGAAATCTTGGAAGGTGTTTGCAAAAGTTGGTCCACAATCTTATATTCACTTCTCTTGATAAGTTTCAAAATCTCGTCATCCTCAGGGTGAGGGATAGGTTCACTGGATTGGTTTATCTCAAACCTTGGTTCAACATTTCTTACTGGAATCTCCGCCGGTATGGGCCTCCTAACTTGAATTTCTGGTCTCTTCGAAGTTACTGCTGCAAAAACACGCCCACTTCTCGTAACTCTACTCACATCAGCAATGTTAACAAAAGACGGTCTCGTTGGTATGGGGACTTCTACCCCATTCTCAATCATTGTGGCGTTATACTTGTACGGCACAGCTTGGTCTGAGCTGTAAGGCACAGGGCCAGGTGGGTAAATAATCAAAGGATCAACAGGCGCAGTCTGACTGTTGTAAGCAATCTCTACTGATTCTGGCAAATTGAATTGTGGTATGATAACATTCACTTCATCCTCCGGATTTCGGTCATAGGTAATAGTGATAACTCTCTGATCTAGCAACTTCTGAATATCCTCCTTCACGATAGGACAATCATCCTCTCTTGAACAAAACTCACAAACATCATAATCATGCTGGTGTCTAACAAAGGCAAGTCTTCTCAAACTCTGATGTAACCTGATCAACGACTCTCTTATGTGTTCAACTTGAAAAACTCGAAACTTCCCCGGACAACCTTCCACCATATTCACTGAAGCTGCCCCATGTCGAGGCAAAGGATTATCTCTAACATTTGGATTAACATCCTTAAAAGACAAGATACCATTCTTAATTAATCTCTGTACATCCGCCTTCAGAGCAAAGCAATTCTCAAGGTTGTGCCCCGGCGACCCTTGATGATATTCACAAAATTGATCTGCCTTGTACCATGGAGAAGCACTGTTCGGTGCGACAGGAGGAGGCTTTGTTGTGATGAGATTCTTTCTGATGAGAGCAGGGAACAATTCAGTATAAGTCATAGGAATGGCATCGAACTGCGGTTTTCTGGGTGAACGGTTCTGATTGTTGAACGGATAAGCCTGTTGTCGAGGCTGCTGCTGAAAAGGCCGTTGTTGAGTTGGTGGAGTTTGATGAGCTGGGGTCATCAAAGTTGGGCGGACAGCCGGAGTGACTGCCGCAACGTGAGAGTAACCTCTCCTAGGCCTACCTGGAAACAAAGCGCTAACATCCTGCTCTTTTCTTTTCGGGAAAACACTTCCAAACTTCTTCGCACTGCTAGACGGACTCCCTTCTTTAACCAAACGCCCTTCACGAATCCCTTCCTCTAATCGCATGCCCATGCTTACCATTTCGGTGAAGTCACTGGGTGTGCTGGCTATCATTCTTTCATAGTAAAAGGATCCTAAAGTCTTCAAAAATATCTTGGTCATCTCTTTCTCCTCAAGGGGTGGATAGATTTGAGCAGCGATTTCACGCCACCTCTGGGCGTACTCCTTAAAAGATTCCCGGTCTCTCTGTGACATCGCCCGGAGTTGATCCCGGTCCGGCGCCATGTCGACGTTGTACTTGTACTGATGGACAAAGGCTTCACTAAGATCGTTAAAATTACGGATCCGAATACTGTCTAAACCCATATACCACTTTAGAGCAGCACCCGTCAAACTATCTTGAAAATAATGAATCAACAAATCATGATCATCGGAGTACGTAGACATCTTCCTCACGTACATTGTCAAATGACTTCTAGGACACGAATCACCCTTATATCTCTCAAAGTCTGGCACTTTGAATTTCGCTGGAATCTTGACATTCGGAACTAAACAAAGGTCATGCGTATTCTTCCCAAACAAATCCTTCCCTTTCAATGCTCTAAGCTCCTTCTGCATTTCCTGGAACTGATCCTAAAATTCTTCCATTCTATCAAAGAGACCCAAACTTTCAGCAGGCTCGGCAGGATAAATAGGTTCATTCAAGCATGGCACGGAGTGGACCACAGGAGCAACGGTCGTCATAATTGGTTGCGGAAAAGGTGTTACAGACGGAATTACTAGCGGCATGGCAGTTGTCTCTGGTTGAGGAAGAGACAAAGCGGGTTGAAATAAAGGTTGTACGGCAGGATGATACCCCTCTGGCACAAAGTTGTAAGGCATTCCCCACGGAAAACCTTTCGGCATCTGATGTTGAAGCGGAGAGTTGATTTGAGTCACGGAGGCAGGAATTGTGGCAATCTCGGAAATCACTGGGGTTGAAGTCTGAATCTCGGCAGCCGTAGTCGATGGCTGATTCTGAACAGCCACCAAACTTTCTACTAACGCAGTTAACTTTTCCATCTCGACACGGAGTGTAGCAACTTCCCCATGAAGCTCATGATTTTCCTGTTCCAAATCTTCCATTTTCCTTTGACGATTGGCCCGAGTGTCGTATCGGTGAGACAGCTTGACAACCTTTGGTGGAAAAAGAACAATGATGAGACTCTAGAAAACATGTGAAGTGGAATGTGGAATGATGCATGATGGCGATGCAAATGATGACTCATTTTAAAAGTTTTTCAAGGAACTTTGATAATTTTGCATACATCAATGGTAAAGGAATTTGGAACAACAAAAACTCAATCCATTAATCGAAAGCGATAAGTTACAACTTACAATTGGAATATCAAAATAGTAAATTACAAATTTGGGGATAACAAATCCAATAATGAAAGAAATAAATTACAACTTCGAAACGTGGAATCTATAATGAAGTGATAAGTTACAATTTTACAACATGAAATCTAAAATAAAGCAATAAATTACAACTTCGGAGCATGAAGCCCATAATAAAACAATAAATTACAACTTCGGAGCATGAAGCCCTTTACATAGTTTTACAAAATGACATCAATAAAACAAACTAAAAGCTAAAGGTCACTCGGAATCCTCAGATGAAGGACCAAACGCCAGCTGTAACCGGAGCTTCTTGATCTTTTCTTCGTAAAAGTCTTCCATCACTTTCTTCTCAGCTATCAGTCGATCGATGATTTCTTCCTGCGGATTAGGAACGAGAGCCACGCTTACCGAACCTTCCCTTTTTCTCTTCCTTTCACTCGCATACTTCTTCAGCAAGGCATCCTTCTGACGAAGCTTCTCATCGTGGTCAATGAACCGGCCGTCTTGAATAAGCAGCAACTCCTCCTTCTCTTTTAACTGTCGAGTCAGGACTCGATTCTCATACTCAGACATATGGTACTTTTCCTTCCAAGCATCCCACTCAGACTTCATCCTAGCCAGATTTCCTTGATATTCTCCTACATCCGCGATAGGGATAACAACAGATGATGGTGCGATGGCAGGGAATAAAGGCTTATCGAGTTTATAGGGCATCTTGAGAGCACAAGCCCTAGCACGGACCCACTGTAGGTAAGGCTCCAAAGAAACGACACCTCTATGTCCCAGCATATCTCTCCCTTTCTTGTGGATATGGCGCCAAGCTCCTTCAATCTCCCTCTTAGCAGACTGATGATCTTGTCCTTCCTGATGAAAGAAACCACTCACATGGATGTTGTTTGGTTTATCTCTCATCGGGTACCCGAACTGACGGCGCGCTAGAACAGGGTTGTAGTTGATTCCACCCCTCGTACCGAGAAGAGGTACGTTAGGAAAAGCACCACAGCTATCAATGATCTCCACGTCGTGGTAAACTCGATTATACTAGTCAATGTCGAAATGAGTGAGAGCCATAATCTTTGGCGCCCAACGCGGTTCCTTCTCGAGATCCCAGAAAGCATCAGACCCAGGTAGATGCGAGACGTACCACTGATACAGCAACGATACACAACAAATAATCATCCCTCCTTGATAAGAGTTTCGAAGGTGGATGGAGTAATATGTATCCCCTAGCAGCGTAGGGACCGGATTTCCAATCAGGAAAATTCTGATGGCGTTGATATCCACAAACTTATCAACGTTAGGGAATAAGAAAAGACCATATGCGAGTAAATCAAACACGTCTTCGAAGGCAACAGTATCTTTTGTCTCAGCAAAATGGCGAGCTTTCTTCAACAAAAAATGCGCCGGCAAACCCCGGATTCCCCCTTTCATAGTCATGTTCTCCTCTACCTCTGACTTCCTTAAGTGGGTGATAGCTGCTATCTCGTGAGACTCGGGCTCTTCTTCTAATCCAGAGAAGGGAACATGGTCGGCAATCGGCAAACCAAGAATATAAGAGTACTCCTCTAAAGTGGGCATCAATTGGTAATCCGGAAATGTGAAACATCGGTACAAGGGATCATAGAACTGAACCAACGTGTTAAGGATGCCTTTCTTCATCTTACGCTTCATGAGCGGTACGATGGACCCATATTTCTTCTGAAAATCTGTCGGACTCTCGATCTTCGGAATCAAATTCTTCAGTTCTTCAATCTCAGGCTCCTTGAAACTAAAGCTTCGAGTATTTCTCCTTCCAAGTTCCATAATAACCTAAGATGTCTGCAAGAATCATTCTGAAGTTCCTTGAAAAACAAGTTTTTATTTTACAAAGATGTTGATGAATGCATGAATGAATGATGCAACAGTCACACACAAACTTGCAAACATGGTGTTCAAAGGTTCAATGTTCAGCATGGAGTCGAGGGTAAAGTCCGCCCAAAGGTATGTACTAACGGTTCAATCACACCTGTAAGACATGGTTCTAAGAGTTCCCAGAGTCTACATTCCTCCTTCGGATATTACCAACGTCTTGATTACTCAATAATTAGCAATATTCTCAAGAGAAACTCGTCCGAGCGTAGCATCGCGTAACAACTACTTCCGAATTACTCAGTTATAGTCTCCGCGCTACACCTAAAAAGGCCAAGATGGGTTAGGGTTCTACGGTCCTCAACTTCTCGGGCTCCTAGGTCGAAAATAATAACGTCTTCCCGATTACTCGGTAAACAAATATTAAGTTCAAGAGGGCCTTCCATTGAGTGGGGGATCTCATGCCTCCTTCTTCGGGATTACTCCCTCAAAGTTAACATGACTATACCGCCCGTCCTATTCCTTAAGTGTTACTTAATCCGGGTATAGGATTCGTCCTTTGCAAGAAACCCAAACAACCCCAATTTTAAACACATAATCAAACCAAACAAATAATAATAAATAGATAAGACAAATTAGGCTTAACCCACTTAGGGATGGACCAGCAAGAGGTCAATCTTTCCCCAGCAGAGTCGCCAATTCTGTAGCGATAAAAAATGTAGCGGGGTAAATCGGAGATCGAATTATTGATTAATTCGTCTCACAAAAGCAAGAGTCGCCACCGCGCTTTATTGTTTCCAAAGGAAAAGGGAAAAGAGCGAAATAAAACCCTAAATATGCAATGTAAATAATAATAAAAAAATACAAAGCGTTTTCGAAAAGAGATCTTATGGTTCGGGGGTTGGTTATACAATGGGAAGGTATTAGCACCCAATGCATCTATAGTACTCTATAGGAACCTTTTGAAATATCTGTTTATTTAAAATTGGATTGCTTGATAGAAATAAATCATTTTGGCCGAAAAGGGATACGGATAGGTTTTTGAAGATACGACGACCTAACGTCGAAGTTTTTGCTTAAAGGGTATAAGTTTTGAAAAGGTTGAAATTTCGAAGGCAAATTATCCTAAGTTTTAATAAAAAATGCAAATATTCGCGCGATTAGATTTGAGGACATGAAGTCAACAAATTTATCGTTTTTCCTTTGGATTTAAACGTAAACAGAGTAAACAGATAAATATGAAGTAAATAAACAAAAAAAAATGCGGATCATGATTAAGTACAATAATTAAATGATAGACTAAATGATATAATGCATTTTGGATTTCTGATTAATATTAGTAAAAAGAAAGTATTTTAATTGTTTCTCCATTTTTACGTATTTTTGATATTAATAAATGCAAAGAGAATTAATTAAAGGGAATAAAATGTTTTTTAAGCTTTTATGTTCTATTTTTATGTTTTTGATATTAATATAAAAGGTTATTAATAGTTTTTAGAATTATTAAATAACTAAATTAATTAAACTTAAAAAAAAAGGTTATTAACCTAACTCTAATTAAAAGAGAATATTTAAAATTATCAAATTAACTCTTAAATGTTGAACTAATAAAATTAATTATTAAAATGATTAATTAAACTATGCTTATTAATTGAATTGCTAACTATTAAAACTAAAATCCTAAAAGGAAAGAAAATGATAGAATGGGGGGGGTGCATAGGCAACGCGCTGGGCTTAGAGCAGGATAAGGCCCATTTGAGAATAGAAGCAGGGGGGTGTAAAAACCATTCGTTTGGGATTTAAGGTAGTAAAACGGGTTTGGGTCCAAAACAAAGCTAATTGGTTTTAGGGTTAAACAATATGTGTTTAGTTGTTAAGGGATTTAGGTTTTGGTCCTGGCCGAAACGGCGCTCATGCTCGCCTTCATCTTCTTCGTCTTTGCGCGTGATATCCTCTTCGTCTGAGTTCCTGAAATCGTCCCCTGTTTACGGCCACCAGCAACCCAATCTTCCTCTTCCCTCCAACGCGAGCTTAAGGCAAACGACGGATTCGGTAAGCTTATGTTTGGATTCGCTTAGGGTTTATTTTATTTCGTTAAGGGTTTTGCTACTGCATGCGTTGATTTTACTTTATTCTTGATCCTAATTTCATGTTATGTTAATGGTGATATGGAGGTTCTGAAAAAATGGATGAAATGGTACCTTTGGAGCTGGAGGAGGGGATTTGAGTCTGCTTAGGAGGCCGGACGGCAACGAGGGACACACGGGATGCTTGCTTCAGTTTGGTACCCTGGTATTCGTTCTTGATTCTTTACTGTACTCTTTGCGTTGCTTTGAACATTATGTCGCCTTGAATGCTTCCTTTGATGCTTCTGAATGCTTCCTTGGCTACTATTGAAACGCTTACTTTTGACTAGCGTGATGCTGTTGACACTTTTTCTTCTTCTTTTCTGATTTTTGTACGCTTTATGGAATTGGCTTATGATGAACTCTGAGGTTTAGGCCATGTTGTTATGGTTTGATTTTGGTTATGTTTGGATAATGCAGTAAATTTGGAAATGGTTTAATGCAGCAAGTGTTTTGAAATGGTGTAGAGGTTTGATGGTTCAGACAGTAGGAAGTGTTTTATGTAATATTGGTTTAAGTATTGCAGCAGGTTCTTGCAGGTTTGGCCATGTTTACTGGTTTGACAGTAGCAGGTTTCGGTAAAATGCAGGTTTGTGGTTTATGTAAATGCAGATTGAACGGTTTTTTAGGTCATATTTATGGTTTTTGGAATGATTCTTGTGATATTGGCTTGGTGGCTCAATCAAGGTACTGAGGTTTAGGCCATATTGTTTTTGTTTTGAAAATGGTTCTGCTGGTTTTGCCGTATGCAGGTTTATGGTGATTGAGGTTTTAAAACTTGAGGCCTTTTGAATAGTTTGTGCGGTTTGTTTTGAACAATTGCTTTTGCTTTGGTAGTCTCTTGGTATATGTTGTGAACTCTGTTTTTTTGAAAGGGTTTTGTTCTCTTATATCAATTGCTTAGCATTTTTTGTGTGTTTTTGTCTCAGGTTTACGTTAGCTGGAGGTTTGAATATTTTACAAACTTCTTGGCCTTCTGCATCACACTGCTACAGCAGTTTTGTTTGTATTCTACTCTTGTGTTTCTCCCTTTACTGTAATACTGCAGTAGCTTTGTCTTATAATTCTTTCTGCCTAAACCAAAACCTGCAAAACCAATTTCTTTTCTCTCTTCTCTCTCATGGGTACATTTGATATATAAAATGATATAATGTACTATTGTTCTGAAAATGCAAAGGGCTGGAATATGATGAATGAGGAAATATAGGTTGCTTGCACATTGTTTTGATACTGCATAATTCTTCTTTTGTCTTGCATGGGAGCCTATGTTATTTGGCTTCTTCTTACCTCTAGGCATGTTTACGTTACACTTTGGCCTTGGTTTGTGTACATTGTATATGCTGTTTGAAAATTATGCAGATGATACTGATTTTGAAATATGTTGTGGACTTTGAAAATGCAATTGATTTGAAAAAATGCAGTTTTTACTTTAAAACAATTTGACAAAACATGAATTTGTGCATGTTTTAAAATGTGCATTCATTTTATGAAATAAAATTCCTCCTTTTTGTGAACCGGGAGAAATCCCGTGATTTGCAAAAAAGAGTAAACTGATTCCAGCCGTTTGCCTTTAATGATGAACATTAAATTTATTTTCCGCTTTTAATTATTTATTCAAATCTGACTTCTCTTTTAATTGTTTTTGCAGGTAAATTTAAATGAGCAGACAAGAGGCATTGGATAGAAGATGAAGATTTAGAATTTAGGAAAATAGTTTTTTTTATTTTACTTTAAGCATTTATGTAATTGCCATTATAAATATTTTGTAATAACACAATATTTAAATGATAATTGTAATAAATAGAATAAAGTGAATAAAATTCTATTATTTAAAAATTAATTCTTTTTTCTTTCCAATTATTTATCTATTGTTTATAATTCTTTAAATTATATAATAACTGAAAATCAAATCCAATCATTTAAATTCAGAATGATAAACAAATAAATAAACATCATTGGCCAATTAACAATTTTAATTATTTAATTCATTATTCATAATATTCTAAATTATAATAATTAAAAATAGAATTTAATTATTTAACCTAGAATGATAAAGAATTAAATAATCATTGTTGACCAATTAATAAACCCATTCTCAAAATGTTTATTTCATTATTCATAAGTCTTTAAATTATATAACAATTGAAAATAGATTTCAATTATTTAAATTTAAGACTATAAATAATTAATAAACGTCATTTAAGTCTTGATCAGTTGATAAATTTAGCGTTCAACAAATAAATAGCTCTCGACTCGAAACAGTTATGAATTTTTAAGATCAATAGATCAAAACACTTGTAATGTAATGATGCAGATGGGAGATGGTATCTTAGGTCAAAATTTGGGGTACAACAGTAGGTACTTGCTCAAATCAAGCTTTTTCACACCAAACACTTTTTTAAACAAAGTTTTCAAAAACAACTTCGTAACACTCTTGAGGACAGAAACAAGGGTAAAAATGAAGTAAAACAAAACTTTTCAAAACAAACACACACAAGCAATTTTAAAAGATGAGCAAGTACCTATAAGCCCATGGAAAACTATGGATAGAAAGGGTGCTAACACCTTCCCTTTCTATAATCTATCCCTCGTACTCAAAATCTCGAAAAAGGTTTTTTTCTGTGCTTTTTTTCCTTTCCGGTTGGATAAAGTAAAAGTCGGTGGAGACTCTTGCTTATCGCGACATTTTGCGAACAAAAAATGCAAAACGCAAACCAGGATTTTCAAAACAGTCGGTTCTGCCACCGTATCATAGGGTGCTATACAAAAGAAACTACGACATGGTACTACTCAGGTGTGTGGAGAAGCAAGAAGCGGATACACTTATGAGAGAAATCCACGAGGGTACTTTCTGGGCTCATACAAATGGGCATGCCATGGCTAGATAGATTCTGCGAGCATGGTATTACTGGTTAACAATGGAATCCGACTGTTATCACTACACAAAGACGTGTCATAAATTTCAGATCTACCCTGATAAGATAAACGTGCCACCAAATCCTCTGAATGTCATGAGCTCCCCTTGGCCATTCTCAATATGTGGAGTTGATATGATTGGCATGATCGAGCCGAAAGCGTCCAACGGACACCATTTTATACTGTTAGCCATCGACTACTTTACCAAATGGGTAGAAGCAGCGTCCTACGATAACGTGATAAGTCAAGTGGTTACACGCTTCATCAAGCAGAATATCATATACATATACGATATCCCAAGCTGGATAATTACCAATAACAGGTCCAATTTAAACAACAAAGTGATGAAGGAACTGTGCGATGACTTCAAAATCGAGCATCATAATTCCTCACCATACAGACCAAAGATGAATGGGGCCGTCAAAGCAGCCAACAAAAAGATCAAGAAAATCATCCAGAAGATGGTGAAAATATGGAAAGATTTGCACGAAATGCTTCCCTTTTCTCTAAATGGCTATCACACTTCGGTGCGCATATCAACAGGTGCGACTCCTTTCTCGCAGGTATACGGCATAGAGGCGGTACTTCCAGTTGAAATCGAGATACCATCGCTTTTGGTTCTAATGGAAACAAAGCTGGAAGAAGCAGAATGGGTGCAGACGCGGCTCGATCAACTCAACCTTATTGAATAAAAACGATTGATAGCTCTATGCCATAGTCAGCTACATCAGAAGTGGATGAAGGGGGCCTTAGACAATAAATTCCGCCCTCAAATATTCAAAGAAGGGGGTCTAGTGCTCAAGAAGATTATGCTACCTCGCCTCGATTCACGGGGTAAATGGACACCCAACTATGAAGGTCCATATGTAGTCAAAACGAAATTCTCTGGAGGTGGTCTTATCCTCACAACAATGGATGGGGAAGAACTACCGCATCTGAAAAATTCAGACCCAATAAAAAAATACTATGTATAAAAAGCTCGCTAAGCTCAAACCCTAAACGGGCGACTTAGGAAAAAAGGAGCGTCTCGGTGGATCGAAAACCCTAAAGGGCGATCTGGGCAAAAATTAGGGGCATATAAACAAAAAGAATTATCCCGGTGGATTGAAAACCCGAAAGGGCAATCCAGGCAAAAGTTAGGGATTTCATACAAAGAAATAAAGAACAAAAAGACTGCGATCTAAGAACTACGACTACGAACCACGAAGGGAGAGATAGATCAGAATCATATAACTCGGAAGCAAAGGAGATAAGGACTATCAAAAGGATATTGGGGAAACAACAGTAATAATTATCATTTTCATTGCCATTTACAGTTTCGAAAATTCATGTAATTACCTCTTTCTAGGAATTGCATTTTGTACATTCTCTTATTCAGAGGTATAATCAATAAAACGGTTATTTTCTTTGCATCTTTCAAATTGCATTTTTTCTTTTTCTGATTTATTTACAAAATACTACGATTATTACTTGTGAATATTGTCCTAAAATTGTTTCAGGCTTGTTTAACAAATAAAAGCATTTGACAAAACATAAAAAAAATCATTTTGGTTAGAAAAACATCAAAAGAAAATCCACAATCACGTCCACGCATATGTCTACGTCTACGCCTATGCTTACACCTCCAACACAAAGTCTATGCATTTGTCCATGCTCACAACTCAAAAAGTCTGTGCCTAATACATACGTCTACCCCGACACTTACAATACAACAAAATCAATGTTCACATTGTCCATTGCATTCAAATTCAATGAAGCTACGAAAAAACAAAATGCAACGCTAAGGGATTGGTAACTCTGAGCCAATGGTTTAAAAGAGAATGCTGGAAACAGTATGCATGACATCTCAAGGCACACATACAAAACATACACGCATTTTGCATACGTCTTCATACATACATTTTGCATATCTAAAGCATACATACACTATACATGCATCTAAACATTCAAATGTGCATGTATACACCTGCATCGCACAACAAACAAACCATCTCACCCTCGATTCAATCATCCAAGGGACAATCAACCAAACACTCCTCCTATGATTAAACCCGTCACCTAAGTCTCCATGTCGTTATGCGCTCGGTCTATTACCTAAGTCTCCATGCAGTGATGAGTTCCTTACAAAGTGGTCCATTACCTAAGTCTCCATGCAATCATGAACGAAACTCGGTACATTGCCTCTAAGCCTCAATGTACTCTCTCAGCTCACTACGTTTCCTCTAAGCCTCAACGTATTAGAAAACTCCATACATTTCCTCTAAGCCTCAATGTACTCTCTCAGCTCACTATGTCACCTCTAAGCCTCGACGTATTTGCAAATTCCGTACATTGCCTCTAAGCCTCAATGTACTCTCTCAGTTCACTATGTTGCCTCTAAGCCTCAATGTATTCACAAACTCTATACATTTCCTCTAAGCCTCAATATACTCTCTCAGTTCACTATGTTGCCTCTAAGCCTCAACGTATTCGCAAACTCCGTACATTGCCTATAAGCCTCAATGTGCTCTCTTAGTTCACTATGTTGACTCTAAGCCTCAACGTATTCGCAAACTTCGTACATTGCCTCTAAGCCTCAATATACTCTCTCAGCTCACTACATTGCCTCTAAGCCTTAACGTATTCGCAAAATCTGTACATTGCCTCTAAGCCTCAATGTACTCTCTCAGCTCACTATGTTGCCTCTAAGCCTCAACGTATTCGCAAATTCCGTACATTTCCTCTAAGCCTCAATGTACTCTCTCAGCTCACTATGTTGCCTCTAAGCCTCAACATATTCGTAAACTCCGTACATTGCTTCTAAGCCTCAATGTACTCTCTTAGTTCACTACATTGCCTCTAAGCCTCAACGTATTCACAAACTCCATACATTTCCTCTAAGCCTCAATGTACTCTCCCAGCTCACTACGTTGCCTCTAAGCCTCAACGTATTCACAAACTTTGTACATTGCCTTTAAGCCTTAATGTACTCTCTCAGCTTAATACGTTGCCTCTAAGCCTCAATGTATTCGCAAACTCCGTACATTGCCTCTAAGCCTCAATGTACTCTCTCGGCTCACTATGTTGCCTCTAAGCCTCAACGTATTCGCAAACTCCACACATTGCCTCTAAGCCTCAATATACTCTATCAGCTTACTATGTTGCCTCTAAGCCTCAACGTATTCACAAACTCCATACATTGCCTCTAAGCCTCAATGTACTCTCTCTGTTCACTACATTTCCTCTAAGCCTCAACGTATTCGCAAACTCTGTACATTGCCTCTAAGCCTCAATGTACTCTCTCAGCTCACCACGTTGCCTCTAAGCCTCAACATATTCGCAAACTCTGTACATTGCCTCTAAGCCTCAATGTACTCTCTCAGCTCACTACGTTTCCTCTAAGCCTCAACGTGTTCGCAAACTCCGTACATTGCCTCTAAGCCTCAATGTACTCTCTCAGCTCACTATGTTGCCTCTAAGCCTCAACGTATTCGCAAACTCCATACATTTCCTATAAGCCTCAATGTACTCTCTCAGTTCACTATGTTGCCTCTAAGCCTCAACGTATTCGCAAACTCCGTACATTGCCTCTAAGCCTCGATGTACTATCTCAGCTCACTACATTGCCTCTAAGCCTTAACGTATTCGCAAAATATGTACATTGCCTCTAAGCCTCAATGTACTCTCTCAGCTCACTACGTTGCCTCTAAGCCTCAACATATTCACAAACTCCATACATTGCCTCTAAGCCTCAATGTACTCTCTCAGCTCACTATGTTGCCTCTAAGTCTCAACGTATTCGTAAACTCCATACATTGCCTCTAAGCCTCAATGTACTCTCTTAGTTCACTAAGTTGCCTCTAAGCCTCAATGTATTCACAAACTCCGTACATTACCTCTAAGCCTCAATTTACTCTCACAGCTCACTACGTTGCCTCTAAGCCTCAATGTATTCGCAAACTCTACACATTTCCTATAATCCTCAATGTACTCTCTCAGCTCACTACGTTGCCTCTAAGCCTCAATGTATTCGCAAACTCCGTACATTGCCTCTAAGCCTCAATGTACTCTCTCAGCTCACTATGTTGCCTCTAAGCCTCAACGTATTCATAAACTCCGTACATTGTCTCTAAGCCTCAATATACTCTATCAGCTCACTATGTTGCCTCTAAGCCTCAATGTATTCATAAACTCCGTACATTGCCTTTAAGCCTCAATGTACTCTCTCAGTTCACTATGTTTCCTTTAAGCCTCAACGTATTCGCAAACTCTATACATTGCCTCTAAGCCTCAATGTACTCTCTCAGCTCACTACGTGGCCTCTAAGCCTCAACGTATTCGTAAACTCTGTACATTGCCTCTAAGCCTCAATGTACTCTCTCTTCTCACTACGTTGCCTCTAAGCTTCAACGTATTCGCAAACTCCGTACATTGCCTCTAAGCCTCAATGTACTCTGTCAGCTCACTACGTTGCCTCTAAGCCTCAACGTATTCGTAGAAACTCGGTACATTGCTTCCGAATCACGATGTACTTTCCTCATCCAACCCTTTATTTCAAACCATGGTGAGCGATATATCATCGGCTTTGCTTATTTTCTCAAGGCTCATAAGGGTGTGAGCATTACCTTATGAGTAGGTCGGACAAATTTTGGATATTCCAAGTATTCAATAAATTCCCAATCAAAATGCGCTAGACCTGCATTTTCTCGCGCTATTCGATTGGAAGATAATTGAATAGGGGAAGCTGTCATACCCCATATTTGTCCTACCTTAGCGATCCTATTGTATAATTATTTAATAAAAGATGGTACAACAATATCTGATGGATTATCTTTATTCAAGATCAAGGGGTGTATTTTAAAAACAAGAAGATTTAGTTGTTATTAAAAAAGGAGGGGTGAAAATTAAATTCGGAGGTATGCAAAAGAAAGGGAAAGAATTAACGCTAGGCCCAATTGAATTAAGGGAGAAGTTCTGACCGCAAACGAAGAAATTCTAGGCTGTATGGGTCAAGTGCTAACCCATCATAACTTCTGAGACAGAAATCCCATAAGTTCTTCTTTACAGAAATAAACGCAAAAGTTGTGCAGATCAGAGCCAGAATCACACACAAGCTAGTGCTGGTACAGAACTGGAATATCAGATCTTCTAGAAGAGTCAAGCAAGGGAAGAATCAGATTATCTTCCTCAGCCCTAGTTCAGAGTTTTAGAGGCTAAGCAACCCAAGCCCAAATCTGTTGGACGTGCGCTGTAACAATTTCAATCAAATCTTCCACAGAGAATCAGTTCCAATCAAATCTTTTTAATTTTATCCTTAATCTTTGTTCTAGCCATAGTCCAAGCCCAAAAATTGAATATTATAAATAGAGGAGCAAATTAGAAAACGAATAAAGGAAGAGGAGAAGAAAAAACAGAAAAGCTTCTGGAGAGAGAGAGAGAGAGAGAGAGAGAGAGAGAGACGAATTTGCAGAAAAGTTTGCAAAAACAAGAAACACGCAGTAGGAGCAATAATAGGAAAAACACAAGAGTTTCTGGAAAACCCAGAAGAAGAACACGCAGAAGAGTAACTGAGGTTCCAATATCTTGAACCCTATTTTCAATATCCATCGCTCCACCTTCCGTCGTTGCTGTCACCAAAATCTGCAGAAGAAGAAGGAAAGGACAACAAAACACGCACCAGAATCAGAAGTAAAAGCGCCAAAGGGGTAAAAAGTTTTAACCTGTTTCTTTACTGTTTTCATGTTGGGTAGGGTCAGAAGAACATAGGCAGGGCTGAAACTATAGAAAAAATATGTAGATAGTTTTATATTCTGATTGCATAGATTCACGATGATTTCTTACATTCAGATGTAGTTCCCTTTTCAGAAGTTCTGACTAGGCTTGACTCAGGTTCCAGTTTTTTTTCTTGTCCAGAATCAGCATTAAACTTATATACTCTCTATCATCCCTTTTTCCAGAAACTCTGAGTAGTGGGCTTAGCCCAGAATTTGACATCCCTATTTTCTGACTTTTCTAATTAGATTACAGTGTGCCTCTTCAAAAGTTCTGCGACTGGGGCCAAAACCCAGTCAACTTCCCTGTATCCCCTACAAAACTTCTGCACCTTTCAGAACATCCTTTTTTCCAAAATTTTCGCTAGGCCTTAACAACCAGAAGACACACCCCCTTGTTCATAAATTTTTTCCCTTTTACTTTTCTATTTTGTAATTATTTTTTCTATTATTATAATTATTAATTTTTGTTGTGAATATTATTTATTATATCACCCAAATTATTTTTACATCAAAAATTGCATATTATTTTCTTATATTATTTGCATTAAATATTTTTCATATGACATGCATTGATAAGATCTTTTGCAATTAATATCTATAAAAAACACTCAACAAATCTCAAACTTTTTTTTTGCAATCAATTAATCTAAACAATTATTTTTGCAAAAGGGTTTCAAGCAGATTTTGACTTACTGCGCATTTAGCCAAAATCTCCGCAATCACTACTCTCGGCCAAAATGCGAGTTGATTCAAAGTACGTTTACAACCCCTAAAAAACACAAACCCGTGCGAACTATGAATTAGGACTCTGATTCCTCATAAGAGGATACGTAGGCATATGATCAAAAATTGTAGCGAGTTCCCCTATAAAAAATTAAAACTCTTTTCCCCTAATTAAAATTTAAAGCCCTACTTTACCCAAACCTAAACCTAAAACCTAGTATCCTTGTGAACAAGGTAGATAAAAGGTGCCTAACACCTTCCTTTCGTTTAATGAAGTCCGAAACCTAGAATCTCTATCTGCGAATTAGGGTTTCTTATTAGATGCCCTTCCCTAGGATAAAAACTGATAGTGGCGACTTTTGATTTAAAAACCATTAGCAACAATAGGCTGCACTGAGGAAGTCTCTACTGTATGTCAGGGAAATGATTAAAATTCCTTATCCACTAGGGGGCCTATTAGGGATGATGATCATGGTACCAAGGCTTCTCCTCTACTCCATCACTATCAACTTCGTAGCAATATGGAGGTTCGTCTAATCTCTCAATAGTGATTCGAGGTGCTTCATTATCCCATCTGACTTTGAACATGGACGACATGGTAGCTAATGCGTCTGCCAATTGATTCTCTTCTCGCGGAATATGCTCAAAAGTGATTTCTTCGAAGTACGGGATTAATGTCAACACATGCTCTCAATAAGGGATGAGATTTGGATGCTTCGTATCCCATTATCCCTTAATCTGATTGATCACTAAGGTTGCATCCCTATATTCACTCAAGAATCATTCCATCTGACTACCTGATCTTTCTTCAAGAGTTTGAAGATTGGCTCACAAGTAGAAGTTAAGTGTGATATGAAGCAGGCAATGTAATTGAGACGACCCAAGAATCCTCTAAATTCCTTTTCAGAATGAAGGACTGGCATTTCTTGGATGGCCTTTACCTTGGCAGGATCAACTTCAATGCCTTTATTACTGAAAACAAAACCTAGAAGCTTTCCAGATCATACTCCAAATGTGCACTTGTTAGGGTTTAACCTCAGCTTGTACTCTTTCACCCTTTCGAATAGTTTGTACAGGTGATCAAGATGTTCTTATTCAGTTTGTGATCTAGCAATCATATCATCCACATAGACCTATATTTCATGATGTATCATGTCATGAAACAAAGCTACCATAGCCGTTTGATATATTGCCCCTGCATTCTTTAATCCGAACGACATGACCTTGTAGCAGAAGGTGCCCCATTGCGTAACGAAAGTAGTCTTCTCCATATCTTCGGGAGCCATCTTTATTTGATTATAGCCTGAGAAGCCATCCATGAAAGAGAATACTTTATGCTAAGCAGTATTATCAACTAAGACGTCAATGTGTGGTAGAGAGAAGTCATCCTTGGGGATTTCCCTATTCAGATCCCTATAGTCTACGCACATGCAAACTTTTCCGTCCTTTTTCGGCATCGATACCACATTGGTAACCCATTGGGGATAGGATGTCACAGCTAAGAATCCTGCATCAAATTGTTTCATCACCTCAGCTTTGATCTTTTCAGACATATCAGGCCTCATGCGACGAACCTTTTGTTTGACAGGAGGGATGTCTTCTTTTGTCGGCAGACGATGGACTATGATGTCGGTATCCAACCCAGGCATATCTTCATTAGACCAAGCAAATACTTCCACATAATCATGCAACATCTGAACCAACCTGCTCTTGAAACTGCTTTCCAAGTTAGCGATGATCTTGATTTCCTTCTTGTCTGACTGAGTACCTAGACTGATGACTTCAACTGACTCTTCGTGTGGCTGAATAGCTTTTTCCTCTTGTAATAGAATTCTGGCTAGTTCTCCAGGTATTTCACAATCTTCCTCGCCTTCGTCTTCGGCTTGGTTGATTGGAATTCAAAGTCATAGCCGGAAATAGTAGAGTCATTAGCAATAAGATCCAGGGTGGATGAGGACCTGTAAGAATGTGTGTGTGTGCATGTAAGATACATGGCTATTTTTTTTAAAATGTGTTTGAAAGAAAGGAAAGACAATGAACACAAATATTTGAATGCAAAAGATTCCAATGTACTAAATGATCATATTATTAGATGAACATAAATAAAAACCTTGACAAATGGATAAAAGTGCTCCGGGCCAGGCACATGGCTTAAAAGTCATTGTTAAAATATTACAGACAACATGTTCCTGAATTGAAAGAAAAGCAATAACAAGTAGATTACTCCTCAATGAAGGAGATGGGCACAAAGTCCTTTGTATGCCAATTCTTCAGCTACGTTGTAGTTAGGTACACCCAATATTCAAATGCAGCTTCTTCATCAGAATCACCCACGATGTTGACTTCATGGCTTCCAATGCGGAGAGGTGGCTTTCCAACACGAGCATGCCTCACCTCCTTCTGAGCTTTGACGGTGAAGCCCAAACCAAACTTGTCTGCTTTAAATGGGATATCAAGGAGTTTCCCCCAAGTATCACAGTTTCCTTCTTCAATTGCCGCACATGCATCCTTGACTGAAACCATCTTTGGCGCGGCCTTAACAACTTTAGACTCATCAGAAGAACATTGGGTAGCAGCAATCATTGGTGGTACAACCTCACAGGCTTGACATGGGGTTTCAATGAATTCTCCATCCATCTCTATGTATTTGAACGAGTTAAGGTGACTTACCATAAACTCTTCTTCTCCACAGACGGTGACTAGTCTCCCATTGACTGGATATTTGAGTTTCTGATAGAGAGTTGAGGTTACTGCCCCAGCTTTAGGGATCCACAGGCGACCTAACAGACAAGAATAGGCGGGACGAATATCCATAATATAGAAGGTGGAGTTGAAGATTTGGGAGCCCACTTTGATTGGAATATCTACTTCCCCATGAACAGTCATTTTTGATATGTCAAATGCCCTTACAATGATATCGCTTGGCTTCAAGACTAAACCTTCACAGTCTAGACAATCTAATGCCCCCTTGGGTAATACATTCAGAGAAGAACCAGTGTCGACTAGCACATGTGCTAAGGTAGTCCCTTTGCACTCGACAGAAACATGTAAAGCTTTATTGTGATTCTTCCCAAGAGGTGTTAAGTCAGCATCTGAAAATCCCAAGCCATTATCAGTTGTCAGGCTAGCCACGCAATTCTTAAATTGGTCCTTGTTGTCTCATGGGGGACATGAGACTTTTTTAGGAATTTGATTAATGTTCGATCATGGGCATCGGAACAAAGCATCAATGACAACTATTTTACCCCAAAATTTTCCCTCTCACTTATCAAATATTTTTTCACAAAGATCTCTCTTGGTTCAAGACTGCACTAGGGTTGATCAGCTCAAGACACCTCCTTAAGCACTGATGACCAAAATTAGGGTTTGAGATTGCACAAGGACAATTGAACTTTCAATGCTTCATAGGACTTTCATGGATCATTATCGACCCCCGAGATTACTCATGTCAAATTTCAAGCCTTGGATCACACTTTTGCTCAGTCAATTGAGCAGTTGACCTGAAAATCAGTTGTATTGGGGAAAAAGTCAACTATGGCCAATTTACAGCCAAACTTCATATGTTTTATCCACATAAACATTATAAACTCATATGTATCATTTGATCAAGTTTGGACCATAATTCCTCAAGAAATTTGATCAAATCATCAAAAGGGCAAAATGGTCAAAATTAGGGTTTTGACTGAGAAAAGGCAATTTCTGATTTTTGGCCTAGCAAATGGTAAATTGGTTTGAAACATGATTTAAATATTTAAATTGCATCACTTTGACCTAATTACATGACCTATAACATTGCTCAAGATCAATTGGACTGATAGTGAATTTTCAGTCAACTGATTAAAAAGTTAATTGTACACTAAAAAGTCAAACTTTGACTTTTTGGCCAAAGTTCAATGTCAAATATCACAATTCATCAAAAAATGTCAAATATGAAACTTATTCATCAAGAAATCAAAAAGTCAAGATTTCATTTTGAAAAGTCAAAGTTTTATAACTTAGAAATTTTTCTAAGTGTTTAAAACTTCATGTTTTTTCATAACTTTGGACTAATTTTTCACCATGATGCAAGAGGATTCAGAAGAAACTTTCAACATGAAAGTTGTATATCCCCATGATATATACAACATATATTTACACAACTTCTTCTAAAAATTATTGGATCTCAAGTTATTAATTCCTAAAGTCATGGTCTTGAAATTGGACACTTAATGAAATTTTGCCCTAGTTTTGGTCAAGATTTTGACCTAACTTCATGGCACTTTTTCATATAGTTCTAAGTGGAATTTTCAAAAGTGATTCAAAGAGGGGTTGTATAACACATTACAAGCTTTCCAAAATTTCCAAGAAATCCTTAAGATCATTCTTGAGTAGGGAGAATCGAAGAGATGAAGTTAGGGTTTTCACACTTGAATTACAAGTCATTTTGTGATGAACAAGATTCAAATTTCAAACCTATGCTGCATAATCTCTACTTTACAGGACTCAAACTTGTTAGGAACTCCATAATTAATTTCTTGTATAATTGTTAGAGGTCTCAATTCAAGCATTCAATGCAAGGCCATGCTTTATATCCATTTTGGGAAGAAAGTGCACAATGTCATTTTGATAAAGTAGCTTTTGGCACAAAACTTGTTCTTGAGCCTTACAATTGTTTTCTTCTGATCAAACATGTCCTATAACTCAAGAGAAGCTTGTCTAAACACTTACAATCACTCAGCCCATGCTTTTACCTCCTCTTGGAACCATATTTCCCACTTTTCTTCAAAATCAAGTAACATAGCAATCAGTCTAGAACTTGTACTTCTGACCCTCTCAAGCACTCAAGCCTTTTGCTTATACATACACAAGTAATTTGTCACAAAACACACGCATGCTTGATCCCTGAAAACACCAAGAACTCAGATTTGCATCTCATACATCCATTTTCACATAACCTGACCAAAAGTTTGAAACTCATAACTCCCTCGTGCGTTTTCAAGCCTCTTGGTTCCCAAAGCTTCTAAACGACATTTAGAAGTCATCCCTCATCCTGTTACAGTTCTGTAACACCTCCATCACCATCCTCCATTTCCAAAAACAGAGGTCTGCATCTTGACTTCTCCAGGCCAGTTCAAGCACTTACAACTCAAATTAACCATTGCATTAGCTTTTTGGGACCTCAGAGGAGCTATTCTGATCATCACAACACCTTGAGGAGTGCTCATTTACAGAACACAACTTCCATTGCATTAATGTTTAATTTGTGAATGAAAAATGTAGACATAATTGTTCTGAAGCTAACCATGCCTTTAGATTTCATTTATATTGCTTGAGTAGTTAGAATTTTGAATCTGAACATCCTGAAAAAATTAGGTCAGAATTGGTACCATTCAAAATTCATGTTCATTCTTGAGAATTAGTTTAAGTTGTTTACATTTCTAGAATCATGGTAAAATTTTACACAAGTTTCGTGTTTACTTTGTTGCAAATGGTTGAGAAATGAACAAGTTACAGGTGGTCTGGCTGGAGGTTGAAGATGGAGTATAATCAGGGCACGTTTTATGTTATATATTTATGGTTTTGCATAAGTTAACGGATGTATCACCACCCCAGTGGTTAAAGCGCGCGCCTGTCACTATGAGGTCCTGGGTTCAAGCCCCAGCGTGACCTTTTGTGATTTTTTACATTTTTCACACATTTTTTGACTTTTTTGCAGCACTGGGCTTCACTCCTTTGGCCTATTCTTTTTGCTTATTCTGACTCCCCTGGACTATTCACACCCCTGGCCAATTTTATTTTATTTTTCTCATTTTTTCATTTATTTATTTTCTTTAATATTTTATCTAATATTAAAAAAATCAGAAAAAATATAAAAACATTAGATTTATATTTTGATATAGTTTATTTTATTTTTTTTACATATAAAAATTGTTTTTATTTAATCATACTTTATTTATTTTTACTAATTGGTTTATAAATTTAATTAAAAATTAGGGTTTTAGTTATTTTCTTTTACATAATTAAAATATATTATTTTGAAACCTAAAAAGACCAAAAATATTTTATAATACTATAAATTATTTTTAAGACAAAAATACCAAAAATATTCTTCTTACAAACTTAATTTCTTTTTTTAATCAATCAATATTTATATTAGGGTTTTATTTAAATTTTTTCCTAGTAAATTTAGGTTTACTTTTTACTAATTTAATTAATTATTTTCTTTTAGTTAATTAGGTTAAAACCAAACCCTTTCCTAAAAAATCCAAACAAAAATCCATTTTTCTTTCCATTTACATTCTTGTATATTTATTCATTTTTTGTACAATATTTATCCAAGTTCAATATGGTTGTAATAGATAATTAGGTTTATTTTCTTGCAATTCCCATTTGTAATTTGTACACCCCCTCCCACAAGTATTGTAATAGCGTAGTAATTTTAAATTCTGCAATTTATCGCTTTATATACAAATGCTAGTAACTAGGGTTTTGTATGGAAAGACTAAAACCAATTAATTAGCAAACCCTAATCTAAGACAAAACCAATCATGAAAAATAATGCACTTGCACACAAGCACCCCTAGGGTAAAATCCACTTGGTTGCCTTACAAAATGGTCGTGTTACGCATGTGAGGTATCTTAATAAAAACAAACAAACACAAGATCATAGTCCCTCGATGAAGCTATCAAAAGTTGCCTTTCAAAATGATTCAGTAAGACAATTACCCGGATAAATATGACGTTGTCTCAAGTCTTGCAACATTTGTTGAGATCTAATCGGGTAACCTTGCGGGAAGCTCCGAAGAATCCCAACACTTCCTCTCCCCGTTATAACCCAAATTCCCGTTGTGCTTACCATTTAGAAAGTTCGGGTCATGATACAAATGACTGATGGGTTTTGAAAAGTGCAAGACCTTCTAGAGGCAAAAGAAATTGAGTTTGATGCTCCTGAGATCCCAAATGTTATCACTGCTCCTATGCCCAAACACGGTCGTGGTGTTAACACAGTTGAAGATGATGTGTTTGTTACTGTTGTTGATGAGCTTGTTACTCCTCTCCTGACCGTCAAGAGGAACCAGTTGAAGGCCAATTTATTTTCGGGCTATGGCGAAGGCTGCCACCTCTGTTTATCCCTACCAACTGGTTGTCATTTATTGAAAGCAGGTGTCCAGCGCCTGATGGATGACAAAGAGATTTTGTTTGAAAATACTCCCGTTCCTACCATTGCTTACAAGGATGTTTCAATAGTAACCATTTCCGCCAATCCTTCCAGGGTCTCCACCAAAAGACCCGTTAGGATTACATCTATTCTGAAGGTGAATCCATTGATAATTACTATGCCAGGACCAATCCCGTACTCCTCAGACAAAACTGTCCCCTGGAACTATGGGGGTGACGTCTACTACCACGGCGTCAAGTAAGATTGCCTGGTTGATAAAGACTCGACTTTTGAGAGGGTTGACCCCGACATCAGCAACATTGTAGGAACCAGCAAAATAACCAGAAGTGGCAGAGTGTTCTCCCCTGATATTGCTTCCTCCGAAAAATGTTACCAGTCCTGTGATCATCCATGCTTTTGTTCCTATTGATACTACTACTACTACAGTTCTTGTGGTTACCCATGCTGACACCCCTATCACTGAGTCGACTGAGAATCGGGGCAAAGGCATTTTGGTTGAACCTGTCTGGATGAAGGCGTAATCATTATCTATCCCAGAGGCTTCCGAGAAGGAGATGGAAGAAATTTTGAAAATCATAAAGAGAAGCGACTACAATGTAGTCGAACAGTTAGGGAAGACCCCTTCAAATATTTCTATGTTAGCTTTACTGTTGTGTTCCAAAGTGTGATACGGTGGGAGAACTTACTTGAGGGTTTGTGTTTTGATTGCATTTGTACGGATAGCAAGAGTCACCACCGACTTTTCTTTTATCCAATAAGGAAAGTTAAAAAAGCACAGGAAAGACCTTTAGAGATATTTTTCTTGAGTTCGGGGGATAGATTATGAAAAGGGAAGGTGTTAGCACCCTTTTCATCCATGGTTTTCCATGGGCTCTTAGTTACTCGCTAGATCAACTTGCTTTTGTTTGAATGTGTGCTTGTGATGTGGGTTTTGAAAGTGTTTTGAAAATATCTTTGTAATGGTTCTCGTTTCTATAAGAGCGCGCACAAAGTTTTTGTTTCGAAAGATAGTTCAAAGACGTGTTGGTGGATTGTGTTTTGGAAAGTGGTTTTTGGAAAGATATTTTGCAATGGTTCTCGTATCTATAAGAACGTATACAAAATGTTTTATCTTTTTGAAAATGTTTTAGAAATGGAAATGTTGATGTGTAAAAATGTTTTTGTCGTGAGCAAGCGAGTGACTAGGAGCGAATCTACCTACTCGAAAGGTCTTAAACGTGCTTTTCCTTCTCCTTTAAATATGGATATCTTACCATTGATTTGGTAAGAAGCCTCATCGTTTGATGTGAAGGGAAGGACGCGGGACGTTTGAATAGTCATAGAAGGCAACTTATGGGACGTTTTAGCTGTGTTATTTTAGGGACTAGATCATTTACCGAAAGCAACATCGAGGGTCATCGAGGGACTACGATCTTTTATCGAGGGTCTTTTGCTAAAACGCCCATGTTCGAGGGACATGACTATTTTTCCGATAGGTAAAAAAGCGAGATTACCCTAGAGGTGCATGTGTGAATGGTGTGTTTGATTTCATGCATTTAGTCTTTGATTAGGGCGGTCTACTTGTTGGTTTTATCTTGCCATACACTCTAATTACTAACATTTATGAAAGCAAAAAAAATGCGGAAAATAAAGGTCATACGCTATTACATGCTTTTTGAGGGATGGGGTATACAAGTGTACAAGTGGGGGTTACAAAAAATAAAATTCCTAATTATTACAACCAAACTGAATGAAAATAAAAAAATAAAAAAATCAAAAGAAAAATCAAAATTTATGTTGTCTGGTCTTAGACGGGCCGTGTCCTATGACACGGGCACCCGTGTCAGCTTCTGTAATGGTTCATGTGACTCTTTTCCTTTTTTGTACCAGCTAAAATGACACGGGCCGTATCCAGTGACACGGGCACCCGTGTCGGCTCCTGACCTGCATTTTTGTTAGCATAAAATTCCAGTATGGCTGACACTGCCGTGTCCTGTGACACGGGCACCCGTGTCAGCCCCTGACTTGCATTTTTGCGTGATTTTTTTCAATAGAGGAGCTGACACGGGCACACGTGTCAGCCCCTGCCATGCTCTTTTTTACTGAGTTTTCTCTTTTTTTGACTTATCTTTTACATATCTTTTAGACGCAAACAAAAAATGATGTATGGAAAAAGGTATTACAGTTTGAAGAAAGATATACCTCTTGAAGTGAAAATTTAGAGTACGTATGGATATCTCCGGATGCAAAGTGATGAATGACCGAACTCCTCTTTAGAGCCACTCCAATCCTTGCTCTGTGTGACCAAGTTTCAGAATTGCTCCAACCCAGTCAAAGGTGTAAAGTACTATTTTTGTTTATGCTTGGAAGATGAGTATAAATGTGTTACAGAAACGGTTCTTATGTTAGAACAATCTCCATGTGATGTATATGAGGTGTTTGGGTAGTTGGTTTAGGGGAAAGTTTGCAAGGTTGTACAACAATGGATTGAGGATTTTTTATTTTTGTGAGTGAAAACAGAGTTGACGATGAGCAAATTTTTTATGGATGAACTGAGTTTTATGAACTGAGTTGGGTTTTATGAATGAGCAAAGTTTTAAAAAAGTTATGTTTTTTCTCTTCTCTCTTTTTCTCTCCAAAATCCAACCTCTAAAATCTCACCCTTTGTCTTATGATACAGTCCTCTTTTGTAGACCTTTTTACTGTGGTTTAGGGGGGAAATCAAATAAGTTCTTTTGAATTATTTTTGCCTATTGTTTTGATACTTTCTGCACACAAATTTCCTTTGCCATTTTGGTGTAATTTTGGGACTGTTATGATGCAGGCTTAGGGCAGACTGCATAGAGCAGTTTTTGACTGGTTTTGTGGACATATTTTGGATTGTATAGGACATCAATGCAGGTTTTGTGACAGGTGTATGGTGCAGCATGGCACAAGGTTTTGTAAGACAGCAGATGAGCAAGGGTTTGGAGTGTTGTGGTAATGTATAGGAGTAACATATCATTTTTTTGTTTAGCAATAACTTGGGCAGCATAGTTTGTAGTATGAAACAAGTTTGGTTTGTGGAGCAATTTATGCATATTATATCAAAGACAAAGCATTGTGGCAAGGTTTTGAATCAAAGGAAAAAAGTCCAAGAAATACAAAGTTTAGTATTTGTAAACTTGCAAAAATGCCACTTTGTAATAACTTGAATTACTTGCATCATTTTGAATTATTTGGAATTGTAGTAAAAAAAAGTCATGAAGCAAATGAAATTAACCAAGTATAGAAAATACTTAGAAATTTTTCAAAGTCTTGCAAAGTTGGATTTTTTATTCTCTTGATTTTTGATGATCAAATTTCATATTTTCTATGTCTTGATGAAATAAGATTTTTGGGACTCAACTTTGGTCAAAAAGTCAAAGTTTAACTTTTTAGTGTACAGTTGACTTTTCTCACCAGTTGGCTGAATTTGTCTATCAATCCACTGATCTCAGGAGATGAATTGAAATATGAAATTAGGTCAAAATGACGCGCTCGGATCCTTGAGATCATGCTTCCAACCAACAAGCCAGGTATTAGGTAAAAAATCAAAGTTCGGTCATTTTTCAGTCAAACCCCTAATTTCGCCCATTTTGCCCCTTTTGGTATTTTGAATGACTTTCTTGGAAAATTGTGATCCCAAACTTGAAACTTGACAAAAATAATCCTGAGGGTCCATAATGATTCATGAAAGTTATTCTAAATATTAGTAATCCAACTGCCTTTGTACAAACCCAAACCCTAATTTGAGGTATCAGTGCTGGGAAAATTGTTTGACCTAGTCGATACTTGCGCAAACTTGAGGCAATGAAGATCTTTATAGGAAATATCTTGATAAATGAGAGGGCAAATTTTGGGGTACAACAGTTGCCTCTGTTCAATCTTCTTAAGCCTGAAGAGTTAGATTGGCATGTTTTGCCATTCGTGACTCGAAGGTGGAAGATGATTGGACACTAGAGTGCCCAGAAATTTGCACTCTGTGAGGTGACGGTAGAGGGAATGGGCTTGAAGATGCCATTTGGAGAAGTGACAGAATCTTGTTGGAGATGGGCTTGTAGATGCCATCCAAGAATGTTTCTTGAATTGCAAGTTGTAAGCCGAAAGAATAAGTATCAGAATGGTGTCCGTGTCTGGAGCATATCTGAACTGTATCTGAAAGGTTGTATCTAGACGAGTATCAGAATGGCATCCGTGTCTGGAGCGTATCCGTACTATATCTGAAAGTTGAATCTGAATGAGTATCAGAATGGCATCCGTGTCTGAAGTGTATTTGTACTGTATCTGAAAGTTGAATCTGAACGAGTATCAGAATGGCATCCGTGTCTGGAGCGTATCTGTATTGTATCTGAAAGTTGAATCTGAATGAGTATCAGAATGGCATCCGTGTCTGGAGCGTATCGGTACTGTATCTGAAAATTGAATCTGAATGAGTATCAGAATGGCATCCGTGTCTGGAGCGTATCCGTACTGTATCTGAAAGTTAAATCTGAATGAGTATCAGAATGGCATCCGTGACTGGAGCGTATTCGTACTGTATCTGAAAGTTGAATCTGAATGAGTATCAGAATGGCATCCGTGTCCAGAGTGTATACGTACTGTATCTTAAAGTTGAATCTGAATGAGTATCATAATGACATCCGTGTCTGGAGCGTATCCGTACTGTATCATGATTGCATATTGTTAATGGTAGCTGTTAATCTTATCCTGAAAAGGGTAAAATGTTAGCTGAAACACAAAGTTATGTTGCATGAAATGTATGATGCAATGTATTCGCTTTATGATATGTGGATGCAATGCATGCGCATGTAAGCTGATTTGTTGTATTGTTGTCTGTTTGAGGAAAATAAATCCTTGAATGCTGCTGAGGCTATGTTGAATTTTCATGTCTTGAAGTTGAAATACTGACAAACTCTTGTTGAGAGAAGTAGATTCTGTCGTGAGGGCAACACCATGTACTGTTTATAAGATCTGTTTGGGGAATCCTGGGGAATTTGACGACTTCTACTGGGGATTAATAATTTGAAGTTTGTTCCGTTAGGGAGTATCAGAAGTCAGTTGTTATCTGGTTGGATTTCAGGCTTCAAAACAACTTGCTGGGGAATTTGGAGAAACCGGATGGTTTCCACCGGGGATTAATAGTTTGAAGTTTTAGTTCCGTTGGGGATCTAAATGACGTACTGTGGGGATTGCTCATGGAATAGCCTAAAGACGTTTTCCTATTCTTTTAACCTGTCAGTAATTGTCTTCTTTCATTTTGTTTATTTGTAAACAGTAATTATGTTCAAATGCATATGTTCATTAATGAATCATTGGACGTTTTTGCAAATAAAACACAAGTGTAAAGAAATGGACAAATAGTTTTCTGTACTCTAAAGAGATATATTTGTATTTACTTTGAATAAGTATTTTGTACAAAGGAGACAGACATCCTAGTAAGAGGATGGTGACATACAAATAAGAAAATTTTATATACAAAGAAAGATAGCTATGTGTGATAATCCCATGGGGTTCCCATTCTGCTATAGCCTTTGTATCTCCAAATATCTTGTCTATTTGTTGCTTCGTCCGAAGATGATTGAATTGATCAGAAACTCCGAGTTTGTCAGTGAAGAGATTGTCCTCAAAGTGATCCGACGGGACATAGTCATACGCTTTAGTTCCCTAACTTTTGCTTGAACCTCCCTTTCGGGTTTTCAGTCCACCGGGAAAACCCCTTTTTGCCCAAGTCGCCCTTTTGGGTTTTCAACTTGCCGGGTGTACAGGTTTTTTTTATTTTATCCCTAATTTTTGCCCGAACCTTTTGGTTCGCCGGGATGCCCTTTTTTTTGCCTAGGTGTGTCAACCTAGCGGGTCTCTTATGCGTAGTATCTTTTGACTATGTCTACGTTCGCAGGGTGTGGCAGGTCATCTCCGTCCATGGTGGTTAAGATCATTGCCCCACCGGAGAAAATGCTCTTGATTACAAATGTTCCTTCATAGGTAGGAGTCCATTTGCCCCTGGGATCACTTTGTGGTAAGATAATGTGTTTGATCACTAGATCTCCAACTTGATATACCTGGCGTCTAACTTTCTTGTTGAAAGCCTTGATCATCCGTTTTTGATACATCTGACCATGGCAAACAACAGTGAGTCTCTTTTCATCAATTAAGTTTAGTTGATCAAGCCGAGTCTGGATCCAATCGTCCTCACTCAAACCTGCATCTTTCATAATTCTCAAAGAGGGGATCTGAACCTCAATAGGCAAGACAGCCTCCATGCCATAAACCAAAGAATAAGGTGTTTCCCCAGTTGACGTGCGAGCCATGGTGCGATACCCGTGGAGAGAAAATGGTAGCATCTCATGCTAGTCCTTGTGGGTGACTATCATTTTTTGTATGATCTTTTTAATGTTTTTATTAGCAGCTTCGACGGCACCATTCATCTTTGGCCGATAGGGGAATGAATTGTGATGTTGAATCTTGAACTGCTCGCACAAGGTGGTGATCATAGTATTGTTAAGGTTTGTACCATTATTAGTGATGATCCTTTCTAGGATACCGTACCGGCAAATGAGATTCTTCTTGATGAAGCGGGCAACAACATTCTTAGTAACGGATGCGAAGGAAGCTGCTTCGACCCATTTTGTAAAATAGTCAATGGCCACTAGAATGAAGTGGTGTCCATTGGATGTTGTAGGCTTGATCTCCCCAATCATATCGATTTACCACATAGCAAAGGGCCAAGGAGCTGTCAAGACATTCAAAGGAACCGGAGGTACATGCACCTTGTCAGCATAAATTTGACACGTATGACAGGTCCAAGAGTGTTGATAGAAATCAGCTTCCATGGTAGAACAATAATAGCCTGCTCGTAGGATTTTCTTTGCCACTGTATGCCCACTGGAGTGAGTGCCAAAGGTACCTTCATGTAATTCAGCCATGATCTTTTCTGCTTCAACCTTATCCATACACCGAAGCATAATGGAGTCATGATTACGTTTGTACAGGATGCCATTACTTAGGAAGAACTTAGTAGAGAATCTCCTTAAGAACTTCTTATCATTGATTGAAGCTCCTTCTGGATATTCTTAAGCCTCGAGATACCTCTTGACCTCATGAAACCAAGACTGGTCCACTACCTCTTCAATATTAATCTCATGACAATGCGCTGGTTCATCCATTCGTTAGATGGTAATCTGGGGAGCCTCATTATCCCAATTAAGTTTAAACATAGATGACATTATGGCTAGAGCATCTGCTAGCTGATTTTCTTCTCGCGGGAAATGCTCGAAGGTGATCTGCTCAAAATGTGGTAGCAATGTCAAGACATGTTCTTTGTAAGGGATAAGGTTTGGGTGCTTAGTGTCCCACTCTCCTTTGATCTGACTGATGACCAAAGCTAAATCTCCAAACACATCTAAAGATTTGATTCCCAAGTCTATGGCAGCCTTGAGACCGAAGATGCATGCTTCGTATTCTGCCATGTTGTTCGTACAGTTGAAGCAAAGTCTGGCAGTAAAGGGAGTATGACACCCTTATATGAGTACAACGCTGATACCATTACCAAGTGCATTGGATGCCCCGTCAAAGAACAGGGTCCATCGGGATCCTTGTTCAGGTCCGTCATATGGTCTGATATCTTCATAGTCGTCTAACCTCATGATGTCTTCATCCGGGAATTCAAACTTCATGGACTGATAATCTTCTACAGCTTGATGAGCAAGATGATCAGCTAGCACACTGCCCTTTATAGGTTTCTGGGTAGTGTACTGTATGTCATATTCGGTTAGGATCATCTGCCATCTAGCTATCCTCCCAGACAGAGCAGGCTTTTCGAAGATGTACTTTATCAGATCCATCTTAGATATCAACAAAGTGGTATGAGTCAACATATATTGTCTTAGCCGGCGAGCAGCCCAAGCCAGAGCGCAGCAAGTTTTCTCGAGCAGTGAATATCTGGTTTCACAATCGGTAAACTTTTTGCTCAGGTAGTAAATAGCGTGCTCTTTTCGGACAGACTCGTCATGCTGCCCCAATACACACCCCATTGAGTTCTCTAAAACGGTTAGATACATGATCAGTGGTCTTCCCTCTACTGGTGGCATCAAAATAGGAGGCTCTTGTAAGTACTCTTTGATTTTGTCAAAATCAATTTGGAATTCATCATTCCATCTGACTACTTGATCTTTCTTCAATAGTTTGAAGATTGGCTCACATGTAGCTGTTAGGTGAGAAATGAATCTGGAAATATAGTTCAGGCGTCCCAAGAATCCTCTGACTTCCTTCTCAGTACGAGGAGCGGATATCTCTTGTATTGCTTTAACCTTGGCAGGATCAACCTCGATGCCTTTGTTGCTGATAATGAAACCTAAGAGTTTACCGGAGCGGACTCCGAATGTACACTTGTTTGGATTCAATCTTAACTTGTACTCCTTCAATCTCACAAACAGCTTTTGCAAGTGGTCAAGGTGCTCCTCTTCAGTTTGTGATCGGGCTATCATGTCATCTACATAGACCTTTATCTCATGATGTATCATATCATGAAACAAAGCTACCATGGCGCGTTGATAGGTTTCCCCAACATTCTTCAGTCTGAATGGCATCACTTTGTAGCAGAACGTGCCCCACTGTGTGACAAATGTAGTTTTCTCCGTGTCCTCAGGTGCCATTTTGATTTGGTTATAACCTGAGAATCCGTCCATGAAGGAAAACACTTTGTGCTGGGTTGTATTGTCAACCAGGATGTCGATGTGGAGAAGTGGAAAATCATCTTTAGGGCTAGGCCTGTTTAAATCTCTATAATCCACGCACATTCGTACTTTGTCATCCTTTTTAGGCACGGGAACAATGTTGGCAACCCATTGAGGATAGGAAGTGACAGCTAAGAATCCAGCATTGAATTGTTTCATGACTTCCACTTTGATCTTCTCTGACATGTCAGGTCTCATACGGCGGACTTTTTGTTTCACTGGTGGACAATCTTCTCTTGTGGGCAGACGATGTACCACGATGTCTGTATCAAGTCCTGGCATGTATTTGTATGACCAGGCAAAGATCTCAACATAATCATGCAATAGTTTAATTAGACGCTCCTTGACACTTGGATCTAGATTGGCACCCACCTTAATTTCCTTTTTATCTTCCTCGGTACCCAAGTTGATTGTATCCAATGGTTCCTCATGAGGCTGAATAGCTCTTTCCTCTTGTTGTAGTAGTCTGGCCAATTCCCCTGGTACTTCATAATCTTCCTCACCTTCGTATTCGGCTTGGTAGATTAGATCTTTAGAGTCACTAAAGGCCATAGCAGTATCGTTACCCATGGGATCCGGAATGGAGGGGTACCTGCATTTGTGAGTGTGGGTGTGTGTAAGGGTATAGCCATCTTTAAACAATAAAATGTAAAAGAAAGACAATTAGCACAAAAGGTTTGTATGTGGAAAATGTCCATGATTCATTGAATGTCATATGAAGATGAAATAAAAAACCCTTACAAATGGACCATTGTGCCTCGGGTAAGATACAAGGTTTTTAAAGTGCGAATTGTTTGTGAATATTACAACTCCAACAGAAATATAAAAGGTAAATTACTGAGAGATGAAAGTTATTGGGACAAAGTCTCTGGCTTCCCAATTGCGAAGTCCTCCGTTGACAGTAGGAAATATCCAATCTTCCAAGTTGCCATCTTCTTCACCATCTTCCACTGCGTTGACCTCCCGGTTACTAATCTTCAAAGGTGGCCCTCCAGCACGGGCACGACGCACAGCCTTCTGAGCACTTGAAGTAAACCATAAGCCAAACTTGTCAGATTTATACGGAATATCCGGAAGTTGCCCCCAGGTGGTGCATCCACCCTCTTCTACTACTTCCTTGGCGTCCTTCAGAGATAACATCCGGAGCGGAGGTCTTGTGATCTTGGGGATCGGGGATACCGCCTTGGTTACCGCTATCTCTTGAGAGACCTCTTCGAAATGTTGAAAAGGAGTTTCAATAAACTCGCCATCTGGTGTAGCGTAGAGGTGACAGCACCGACATTATGGATCCAGGGCCGTCCTAACAGACAGGAGTAAGAGGGGCGGATGTCCATTACATAGAAGGTTGAGTTGAAAGTCTGAGTTCCCACTTTTATGGGGATGTCCACCTCCCCGTGGACCATCCTCTTTGAGTCATCAAAAACTCTCACAACTATGTTACTGGGTTTCAAGGTCAGCTCTTCGAAATCCAATCTGTCAAGAGCTTTCTTCGGTAAAACGTTCAAAGATGAACCCGTGTCCACCAAGACATGGGCCAGATCCGTTCCTCTACACTCCACAGAGACATGTAATGCCTCGTTGTGCTTTCTCCCTCTAGGTGTCAAATCAGCATCAGAGAAGCCTAGGCCGTTATCAGCTTTCAAACTGGCCACACAATCTTGGAATTGGTCAGCAGACGTCTCTTGTGGCACATGGGTTGTCTTCAGAAATTTTACCAGAGCTTTCGCATGTGCCTCAGAACACAGCAGCAATGCTAGCATGGAGATCTTGGAGGGAGTTTGCCCCAACTGTTCAACCACGTCATAATCACTCTTCTTTATTATCCTCAAGATCTCTTCCATTTCCTTCTTGGATGTTTCGGGGATAGCTAGTGATTGAGCATTCGTCCGGACAGGCTCTTCTTGAAGGATTTTTCCTCGATTTTCAGCAGTAGAAGTATTGGTAGGGATAACAGCAGGGGTCGTGTCGTCTTTGTCGGAGGAGCAATTGCAGGTATGATTATTGGTACAGAGGTAATCTTCGGAACAGCCACGGGTCCAAAAACTGTCTTTGGAGGCGCAATCTCTAGAGAGAAGATTCTACCACTACGGGTAATCTTACTAGTTCCAGCAATATTGCTAATGTAGGAATCTTCTTCTTCGGAGCTCACTTCTTCGGCGGTCAGCCTATCTTGTTTGATACCATGGCAGTAGATTTCTCCACCGTAATTCCATGATACTATTTTATCTGATTCATACGGGATCGGCCCGGGCATTGTAATTATGAGAGGAGTAGTCTTTGGAACCGATGTAATCCTAATGGGTCTTTTGGGGACCCTGGAAGGATTGGCGGAGATGGTTATGATTGAAACGTCTTCAACATGAACGGGTGAAACATGAGCATTTTCAAACAGAATCTCTTGGTTGTCTATCAAGCGTTGAATGCTTGTCTTCAACAGAGGGCAATCAGTTGGTGAGGATAAGCAAAGATGGCAGTCTTTATTACAACTTGGGAATAGACCAGCTTTCAACAAGTTCACCTTAATGATCGGGAGTGGAGTCAAGAGTTCATCCACTGTAGCAACAAACAAATCTTCCTCGATAGCATTGGCATTGTGACCATGTCTAGGCATAGGAGCGGAAATGACATTTAGTTTTTCGGGTGCCTCAAACTCAATCTCTTTTGCATCTATGAGGTCTTGAATTTTGTTTTTCAAAGCCCAACAGTTGTTGGTGTCGTGGCCCGGACGTTCGGAATGGTATGCGCATCTGGCATTCAGGTGATAATGAGGGGACGCCGTGTTGGGGTTTGTGATGCGGTGGGAGAACTGACTTGAGGTTTTGCGTTTGTGTTTGCAAATGTTGCAGTTTAGCAAGAGTCGCCACCGACTTTTATTTTATCCAAAAGGAAAGGTAAAAAAACACAGGAAAGACCTTTGAGATTGTTTTTGAGTTCGAGGGGTAGATTATGAAAAGGGAAGGTGCTAGCACCCTTTTCATCCATGGTTTTCCATGGGCTCTTCGTTACTTGTTTTAGATCACTTGCTTTTGCTTTTCAATTGTTTGAAATGGTGCTTTGTGTGGTTTTGGAAGTATTTTGAAAAGAGGCCATTTGTTTTTACTATATTTGTAATGATTCTCGTTCGTAAGAATGTATACAAAGATGTTTGTCTTTTGAAAAATGTTTCAATGTTTGAAAGTTTGTTTGGAAAATGTTTTGAAATTGTGTGTGTTTGTTTGAAAATAGCAAGGATTATTTGAAAGAGATCAAGTAACTAGGAGTTGTCTACCCTACTCAAAAGTCTTTCCTACACATTTTTATTCCTTTGACATTGTTGATTTACCATTGCATTTGGTAAACAACCCTATCTTTGGATGTTAAACGGGATAGGCGCGGGTCATCGTATGATCATGATAGCAATGGTGCCAAGTATCTTAGCAAGTTTTGAGGGACTTAAGATCATTTGTTTTAGGCAACTTGTCTAGCGTCATCGAGGGACTATGATCTTTTGTTTTGTTTTGTTTTGCCAAGATACCTAGCATGCATACCATGGCCATATTTTAAGGAAACAAAGTGGGTGAAACCCTAGGGGTGCTTGTGTGCAATATATTGTCATTTTTCATGCATTTTTGTCTTGTGTTTAAGTCATGCTATTTGTTTGATTTTTGGTCTTTTGCATTCAAAAACCTAGTTTACTATCATGGTATATGAAAGCAATAAAATGCGTAAAGTAAATCTAGACTATTACATAATATTATGGGGAGGGGGATACAAGTTTGAATAGAGGGATATTGCTCAAAATAAAACCCTAAAACTATTACAACCAAATTGAATTTAATATACAAATAAATAAATAAGCAAATATTTAAATAAGCAATAAAATATAAATATGCAAGAAATGTTTTTGTATTAATTTTTATGTATGTAAAAATGAATTTATTTAATGTCTTAAAAAATAAGAAAATAAAATGATTATTTTTGAAAAGGGTGAAAACCCTAATTTTTGTTTAAGAGAAAATATATTCTATAGTATTCATTTTTTATTCAAGAAAAATAATAATAATATGTACAAAAATGTTTAAAAAAATTGAAATATATATAAAAATATTATTTTAAGTGTATAAATAATAAAAATAAAAATATGTGATATTTTTATATTATTTACAAGTTTATTTAAGAAAATAACTTATATTATTATTAACAAACAATTTATTATGTAAAAAATAAAATAAAAAAACATGATAAAATGCAAAAAATAAAGAAAATATTTTTTGTGATTTTAAATGTTCAAAAAAAATAAATGAAGTCAGAAAATATAAATTGTACAAGAAAATATAAAAAATAAAAGAAAATGATCAAGGGGTGCAAAAAGCAAACGGGGGGTGTCAAAAGAAACAAGCCCAAGCGCCAGGCCCAGAACAACTTCATCCCTGACCTCTGTCTTCGCGCGCACGCCCTGGTTCAGTTCAGATCTTGTTCTCTCTATTGCTTGCATGAAATCAAAAACTTACAACATGAAACTTATAGCATTTTTAATCACGATTCCAACCATATCCATTTTGTGACCTAACTCTCAAAGGACAGAGAGAATTTTAATGGCCCTAAATTTTGACCTAGTTTTTTCAGCAACTTCAACTATCAAATACTCCTAGCTCAGTTAATATAAATGGAATTTATGCATATGTACAACTCAAGCAACTTAAGGGCTACATTTTTGCTTCACAAACCTAAGCCTAAGGATGTCTAAATAGAGAGATAGAAACTTGACAAATACCTTGTTCAATTGAGTTTGGATATGGCAATGTAGCAACTTTGAGTGAGGCCTGAAGGTCGTGTAAGCTTGCTTGAAGTTCCCTCAACCTCTTCCAATGCTCATCTTGCTTTGAAGTTGCCTAAAACTCCTTGTAGAAGTCAAACTGCAAAGCTTCAAAATGAAAATGGTGAAGTGTGAAAATGAGCTCACAGTTACTGGACAGGGGCCTGGATAGTTCAGGTGTGTTATAGGGAATGTGTTTGAAGGGTTGAAAGAGGAAATGCACGAGCCAATTTCAAAATGGCTTGAGTTCTGCAGATGATGCCCTGTTTAGGCAGGAACTTGGTGTTTTTGTGTTTTTAGGGTGTTTGAGAGGTTGGGCAATCGTGTTTTTGATGGCAACAAAGTTCTGAAGTTGTTTGAAATGTTACTTAGCTTTGGTTTTATCAGATACACAAGTTATATTGACTTTTGCAAGTTGGCTTGTTTTTGAAGAAAAGGTGAGATGATAATGCCCAAAGCCTGTACAGGCCTGTTCCTTAGCTGCACATAGTTGGTGAACTTTGCCTGATATTTGTGGACTTTGTTTTCAGCAAGAGATTAGGTCTATGGCTCAAGATAAACAAAGTTATATAAAGCATGCTTTATCAAAGTAGCAATGTAAACTTTTTGCCATAAATGGAATAAATCAATGTACAATGCTCCAAAGCTCAGAACAATGCCATTGTCCAATGTGTTTTCATTCAATTTTGGAGTGTAGAAGGGATTAGAACCTGTAAACCAAGTACAAGCATGCTTTGGACAGATTTGCAAGTTGTAACATTGTGAAAAATGCCTTGGACAAAAGTGATAAAATGCCATTTTAATTCCTTTGATTCTCCTTAACCATAAGTGATCTTGGAGAGTTCTTGGACATTTTGGAAAGCTTGTAACATGCTCTACAATCCATCTTTGAAATGCATTTTGAGATTACTCTTGGAACTAGGTGAAAAGTTGCCATGAAGTTAGGTAAAAAATCTGCCTAAACTAGGGCAAATTTTCACTAAGTTAAAAAGTTTTTAGACCCTTATTCACAAAATCATAACTTGAGATCCAAGCATCATTTTGGAAAACTTTGTGAATCAAAGTTGTATATTTTGTGCAGGACTACAACTTTAATGTTAGAAGTTTTCTTTGAATCCAATTTCATCATGGTGAAAAAGTTGGGAAAAGTTTGGGAAAAAATAAGAAATTTTCATAACTTAGAAAATTTCTAAGTTATGAAAATTTTCAAACTTAAACGCTAATTTTCAAAATTAGGTTTCTTGGTGAACAAGTTTCATTTTTTTACACATCTTGATGAAATATGACCCTTGGCACTTGATTTTGACCAAAAAGTCAAAGTTTGACTTTTCAGTGTACAGTTGATTTTTGATCAGTTGACTGGAAAATTCATCTGTCAATCTAATGCATTTGAGATCTTTTGAACCTTGTGATTAGGTCAAGATGGTGCCATTGAGTCCTTCAAACCATGCTTGAACCCAATTTTCCATTGGCTAGGTGAAAAATCAGAAATTGCCCTTTCTCAGTCAAAACCCTAATTTTAACCATTTTGCCCTTTTGATGATCTGATCAAATTTCTTGAGGAGTTGTGGTATAAACTTGATCAAATGGTTCATATGAGTATATAATATTGATGTGGATCAAAAATTATGAGGTTTTACTGTAAATTGGCCATGGTTGACTTTTTCCCTAATACAGCTAATTTTTAGGTCAATTGTCCAATTGACTGGGTAAAAATGTGATTCAAGGCTTGAAACTTGGTATGAGAAATCTTATAGGTCCAAAATGAAGTATGAAAGTCACATGAGGCATTGGAAGTCCAAAAATCCCTATGCAAACTCAAACCCTAATTTCAGGTCAACAGTGCAAGGTGAGGTCTTGAGCAGAGCAAACTCTAATCTGGTCTTGAGTCCAAGAAGTCTTGTGAGGAGAATCTTGATAAAATGAGAGGACAAATTTTAGGGTACAACAGCTGCCCCTGTTCAATCTTCTTGAACCTGAAGAGTTAGATTGGCGAATTTTGCCGTTCGTGACTCGAAGGTAAAAGATGATTGGACACTAGAGTGCGTGTAAATTTGCACTCGTCAAAAGGTAGTTGAGGAAATGGGCTTAAAGATGCAATTTGGAGAGCTGATAGAATCTTGTTGGAGATGGGCTTGTAGATGCCATCCAAGACTGTTTGTTGTAAATCAAGAGAATGAACATCAGAATGGTATCCGTACCTGGAACGTATCTGAGTTGTATCTGGAGATTTGAATCTGAATAAGTGATAAAATGGCTTCTGTGTCTGGAGCATATATGGATTGTATCTTGAATCGGTGACAGAATAACTTCCATGTTTGGAGTGTATCTGAGCTGGGGAAAAAGTCAGAATAAGTGACAGAATGGCAGCTGTGTCTGGAGTGTATCTGGACTGTATCTTGAATGTTGAAGTCTGAATGAGTATCAGAATGGCTTCCGTTTCTAGAGCGTATCCGTACTGTATCTTGACTTTGAATTCTGAATGAGTAAAAGAATGACTTCCGTGTCTGGAGTGTATCCTTATTGTATCTGAATAAGAGATCTGAATGAGTAACAGAATGACTTTCGTGTCTGGAGTGTATCCGTATTGTATCTTGACCTTGAATTCTGAATGAGTAACATAATGACTTCCATGTCTGGAGTGTATCCGTACAGTATCTGAATAAGAGATCTAAATGAGTAACAAAATGACTTCCTCGTCTGGAGTGTATCTGTACTGTATCTGAAATCTTTGAATATTTGTTAAAGATAGTTGTTAATCTTATCCTGAAAAAGGGTAAAATGTTAGCTGAAACACAAAGTTATGTTGCATGAAATGTATGATGCAATAAAATGTGTTTTATCAATGTTTATGATATATTAGTGTAATGTATGTGCATGTAAGCTGATTTATTGTCTTGTTGAGGAAAATAAATCCTTGACAGCTGGGGATAATGAAATCTTTGACTGCTGTCGGGGAAAAATAAATCCTTGACTGATGCTGGAGATTCAAAATCTTTGATAACTTCTGTCGGGATATGAGGATCCTTCATGTATTGAAGTTGGAGTATTGACAAAATCTGTTGTGAGAGTAATGTCAAACTGCTTGAGAAATCTGCTTGGGAAATCCAGAGAACCTTGATGACATCTACTGGGGGTTATACAAAGGAAATCCTTACTTGGCTAGGGAATAGGAAAAACTCTGATGATTTCTGCGGGGAACTAAGGATGAGAATCTTTGATCTGCAGGGGAATAAGATTTTGACAAATCATGTTGGGGAGTGATGAAGACTTTGGCAATTTCACTGGGGAATCAAGAATGAGAATCTTCATTCTGTTGGGGAGTAAAAATCTGTGGGGAAGAAGGCTTACTGTTGGAGAGTAAGTTTAGGAGTCTGGGGGAAAAAGCTTATTCCTGTTTAGAAAAAGTTTAGGAGTTTGGGTTGTATGCCACCTTACTGGGGAATTATTCTAGGTTGGGGATAAAAGTTAACTGTTATCTGGTTGACTTCTAGGCTTCAACACAACTTGCTGGGGAAATTGGGGAAAACTGAATGGTTCCCGCTGGGGATTGATAGTTGGAAATTTGACTCGACTGGGGAAGAAGGTTTCATCTCCGCTGAGGGTCTGTAGTTCAAAGTTTTTTTACTCCGCTGGGGATTGGGAGTTTGAAGTTTTAACTCTGATGGGAATTAAGGGTTTGAAGTTATGACTCCGCTGGGGATATGTATTTCAAGGTTTTAGCCCCACTGAGGATCTTGATGATGTACTGCAGGGGGTTTCTCTTCTAGAATATCCTAAAGACGTTTTCCTATACTTTCAACCTGTCAGTAATTATTCTTTCCTATTTCGTTTATTTGTAAACAGTGATTATATTCAAATGCATATGCTCACTAATAAATCATTGTACATTTTCAAATAAAACACAAGTGTAAAAAAGAAGAAAAGGCAAACAGTTTTCTGCACTTTGAAGTATCTTTGTATTAATTTTGTGTAAGTATTTTGTACAAAGGAGACAGACATCCTAGTAATAGAACGTTGTCATAAAAATGAGAAAACTTTATACAAAGAAAGATGGCTATGTGTAAAAATTCCATGGGGTTCCAATTCTGCTATAGCCTTCGTAAATCTGAATATCTTGTCCATTTGTTGCTTCGTCTGAAGATGATTGGGTTGATCAGAAGCTCAGAGCTTGTCTGTGAAGAGATTGTCCTTAAAGTGATCCGACGAGATATAGTCATACGCTTTAATTCCCTAACTTTTTCCTGGACCGCCCTTTCGGGTTTTCGATCCACCGGGAAACCCTTTTTTGCCCAAGTCGCCCTTTCGGGTTTTCAACTTGCCGGGTGTACAAATTTTTTTTGTTTATCCCTAATTTTTGCCTGAATCGCCCTTTCGTGTTTTTGATTCACCGAGATGCCCTTTTTTTGCCTAGGTGTGTCAACCTAGTGGATCATTTATGCGTAGTATCTTTTGACTATGTCTGCATTCGCAGGGTACGGCAGGTCGTCGCCGTCCATGGTGGTTAAGATCATTGCCCCACCAGAAAAGATGTTTTTGATCACAAATGGTCCTTCGTAAGTAGGAGTCTATTTTCCCCTGGGATCACTTTGCGGCAAGATGATGCGCTTGATCACAAGATCTCCGACTTGATATACCTGGCGTCTGACTTTCTTGTTGAAAGCCTTGATCATCCGCTTTTGATACGTCTGACCATGGCAAACAGCAGTAAGTCTCTTCTCGTCAATCAAGTTAAGTTGATCAAGTCGGGTCTGAATCCAATCGTTTTCACTCAAACCAGCATCCTTCATGATTCTCAAGGAGGGAATCTGAACCTCGATAGGTAAAACAGCTTCCATGTCGTATACTAAGGAATAGGGTGTTGCCCTAGTTGATGTGCATGTTGTGGTACGGTACCCGTGAAGAGCAAACAGTAGCATCTCATGCCAGTTCTTGTAGGTGATTGTCATCTTTTGTATGATCTTCTTGATATTTTTGTTCGCAGCTTCGACAACACCGTTCATCTTTGGCCGATAGGGAGATGAATTGTGATGTTGAATCTGGAATTGCTCACACAAGGCGGTGATCATAGTGTTGTTAAGGTTCGTACCATTGTCAGTGATGATCCTTTCGGGGATGCCGTACTGACAAATGAGGTTCTGCTTGATGAAGAGGGCAACAACATTCTTTGTAACGGATGCAAAGGAAGTTGCTTCGACCCATTTGGTGAAGTAATCAATGGCCACCAGAATGAAGCAGTGTCCATTGGATGTTGTAGGCTTGATCTCTCCAATCATGTTGATTCCCCACATAGTGAATGGCCAATGAGCTGTTAAGACATTGAGAGGAACTGGAGGTATATGTACCTTGTCCGCATAGATTTGACATTTATGACAAGTCCTGGAATGTCGATAGCAGTCAGCTTCCATGGTAGACCAATAATAGCCTGCCCGTAGAATCTTCTTAGCCATCATATGCCCGCTAGAGTGAGTGCCAAAAGTACCATTGTGCAGTTCAGCCATGATCTGTTCAGCTTCAATCTTGTCCGCACAACGGAGCAGAATGCAATCATGATTGCGCTTGTATAGGATACCATTGCTCAAGAAGAACTTGGCAGAGAATCTCCTCAAGAACTTCTTGTCATTGACTGAAGCTCCTTCAGGATATTCTTGAGCCTCGAGATACCTTTTGACTTCATGAAACCAAGGTCGGTCCATTACTTCTTCGGTATTAATCTCGTGACAATGTGCAGGTTCATCCATCCGTTCAATGGTGATTTGGGGAGCCTCATTATCCCAGTTAAGTTTAAACATGGATGACATTGTAGCTAGAGCATCTGCTAGCTGATTTTCTTCTCGCGGGAAGTGCTCGAAGGTAATCTGCTCGAAATGTGGTAACAATGTCAAGACATGTTCTTTGTAAGGGATGAGGTTTGGATGTTTAGTATCCCACTCTCCTTTGATCTGATTGATAACCAAAGCTGAGTCCCCAAACATAATCAACGATTTGATTCCCAAGTCTATGGCAGCCTTAAGACCAAAGATACAAGCTTCATACTCGGCCATGTTGTTCGTACAGTTGAAGCAAAGTCTGGCGGTGAAAGGTGTATGGCAACCTTCTGGTGAGATGAGTACTACGCCGATACCGTTGCCAAGTGCGTTGGAGGCCCCATCAAAGTACAGGGTCCATCGGGATCCTTGTTCAGGTCCGTCATATGGTCTGATACCTTCAATGTTGTCCAATGTCATGATATCCTCGTCATGGAAGTCAAACCTCATGGATTGGTAATCTTTGACAGCTTGATGAGCCAGATGATCAGCTAGCACACTCCCCTTTATGGCTTTTTGGGTCGTGTATTGTATGTCGTATTCCGTTAGGATCATCTGCCATCTATCTATTCTTCCAGATAGAGCAGGCTTTTCAAAGATGTACTTTATTGGATCCATCTTAGATATCAGCAAAGTGGTATGAGTCAACATGTACTGCCTTAGCCGGCGAGCAGCCCATACCAAAGTGCAACAAGTTTTCTCGAGCAATGAGTATCGGGTCTCACAGTTGGTAAAAAAATTTCTAAGGTAATAAATGGCATGCTCTTTTCGTCCAGACTCGTCATCTTGGCCCAGTACGCACCCCATTGAATTCTCTAGGACGGTCAGATACATGATTAACGGTCTTTCTTCAACGGGTGGCATCAAGATAGGAGGTTCTAGCAAATACTCCTTGATTTTATCGAAAGCAATTTGACAGTCATCATTCCATTTAACTACCTGATCTTTCTTCAACGGCTTGAAGATTGGCTCACAGGTAGATGTTAGGTGAGAAATTAACCTAGCAATGTAGTTTAGGCGTCCCAAGAAACCTCTAACCTCCTTCTCAGTGCGAGGAGCGGGCATTTCTTGTATAGCTTTGACTTTGGCAGGATCAACCTCGATGCCTTTTTTGCTGACAATGAAACCCAAGAGTTTACCGGACCGGACTCCGAAAGTGCACTTGTTAGGGTTCAGTCTGAGCTTGTACTCCTTCAACCTGACAAACAGCTTTTGCAAGTGGTCGAGGTGTTCTTCTTTCGTTTGTGATCGAGCTATCATGTCATCTACGTAGACATATATCTCATGATGTATCATGTCATGAAACAAAGCTGCCATGGCACGTTGATAGGTTGCCCCGGCATTCTTCAGTCCAAATGGCATCACTTTGTAGCCGAACGTACCCCACTTTGTAACAAAAGTAGTTTTCTCCATGTCTTCAGGTGCCATTTTGATCTGGTTGTAACCTGAAAATCCATCCATGAAAGAAAATACTTTGTGTTGAGCTGTATTGTCAACCAAGATGTCAATGTGCGGAAGTGGAAAATCATCTTTAGGGCTAGCCCTGTTTAAGTCCCTATAATCCATGCACATCCTCACTTTGTCGTCTTTCTTAGGTACGGGCACAATGTTAGCAACCCATTATGGATAGGAAGTAACAACAAGAAATCCAGCATTGAACTGCTTCATAACTTCTACTTTGATCTTTTCAGACATGTCGGGCCTCATGCGGCGTACTTTCTGTTTAACTTGTGGGCAATCTTCTCTTATGGGTAGACGGTGTACCACAATGTTTGTATCAAGTCCCGGCATGTCTACGTATGACCAGGCAAAGATCTCAACATATTCATGTAACAGTAGAATTAGGCGCTCCTTGACACTTGGCTCTAGGTTGGCACCCACTCTGACTTCTTTTCTATCTTCCTCGGTACCCAAGTTAATTGTCTCTAACAGTTCCTCGTGAGGTAAAATAGCCCTTTCTTCCTGTTGTAGCAGCCTAGCCAATTCTCCCGGCACCTCACAATCTTCCTCACCTTCGTATTCGGCATGGTAGACCAGATCTTCAGAGTCACTGAAGGCCATAGCAGAATTGTTACCCATGGAATCCAGAATGGAAGGGTATCTGCATTTGTGAGTGTGGGTGTGTGTAAGGGATAGCCACCTTTAAACAAATAAAATGTAAAAAGAAAGACAATGAACACAAAAGTTTATATGTGAAAACGTCCATGATTCATTAAAATGGCATATGAAGATGAAAAATCAAACCCTTACAAATGGACCTATGTGCCTCGGGTAAGGCACAAGGTTAAAAGTGTATGAATTATTTGAGAATTATTACAAACCAACAGAAATGTTTGAAAGGTAAATTATTGCGGTATGAAAGTAATCGGAACAAAGTCTTTTGCTTCCCAGTTGCACAGTCCTCCGTCAACAGTAGGGAAAATACAGTCCTCTAAGTTGTTCTCCTCTTCACTATCCTCCGCATAGACTCCATGATGGGTGATCTTCACTGGTGGCCCTCCAGCACGGGAGCGGCGTACAACCCTTTGAGCAGAAGAAGTGAATCCCAAGCCGAATTTATCTGATTTGAAAGGAAAGTAGGGAAGCTGCCCCCAGATTGTGCTTCCTCCTTCTTTAATCACAGCCTTTGCATCTTTGAGAGACGACATCCGAGGCGGAGGTCTGGTAATCATGGGTATAGAAGACACTGTCTTGGTTGCCGCAATCTCCTGAGCTACCTCTTCAAAATGCTGAAAAGGGGTTTCGATGAATTCACCATCCAATTCTACATAGCGAAAAGAATTTAGATGGCTTATCATGTATTCCTCTTCGCCGTGAACAATTATAATTTTCCCCTGGACAGGGTACTTGAGCATTTGATGCAGAGTAGAAGTGACGGCTCCAGCATGGTGAATCCAAGGTCTTCCCAACAGGCAAGAGTAGGAAGGACGGATGTCCATCACATAGAATGTGGAGTTGAAGGTTTCAGTTCCCACTTTAATCGGGATGTCCACCTCCCTGTGGACCATCCTTTTAGAACCATCAAAGGCTCTGACAATTATATTGATGGGCTTCAAGGTTAAACCTTCACAATCCAGTCTATCCAAGGCTTTCTTTGGCAAGACTTTCAGTGATAAACTAGTGTCTACCAGTACGTGTGCTAGAGTAGTCCCTCTGCATTCCACCAAAACATGCAAAGCGTCATTATGTTTTCTCCCTTTTGATGTTAAATCGGCATCGGATAATCCTAGACCATTGTCAGCTGTTAAGCTAGCCACACATTCCTGGAACTGATCCGTGGAGGTTTCCTATGGCACGTGGGCCATCTTCAAAAATCTGATCAGAGCTTTAGCATGAGCCTCTGAACAAATCAGCAGGGACAACATAGAGATTTTTGAGGGGGTTTGCCCCAGTTGTTCCACAACATCATAATCGCTTTTCTTGATTATTTTCAAAATCTCTTCCATTTCTTTTTGAGAGGTTTCAGGGATGACCAATGGCTGAGCACTCGTCCTGACGGGCTCTTCTTGGATCCCTTTCTCTCTATCATCAGTAGCAGCAGAGGAGACAACCACAGGAGTTACAACTTCTTCAATAATTGGAGTTCTCGCATATATGTTTACCGGTGCAGGGGTAACCTTAGGAGCAGCTGAGGGTCCAAAGATTTCCTTTGGAGGGGCAATCTCTGGAGATAAAATTCTTCCACTGTGGGTGATTTTGCTCGTTCCAGCAATGTTTCCAATGTCGGAAGTCTCTTCATCAGAACTCTCTTCAGTTGATTCAATTTGTTTAATGTCGTGGTAGTAGATTTCTCCACCATAGTTCCACGGTACTGATCTGTTGGACTTGTACGGGACGGGCCCGGGCATGGTTATCTTCAAAGGTGCAGTCTTTGGAGCAGATGTAATCTTAACAGGTCTTTTGGAGACCTTGGAAAGATTGGCGGATATGGTTATTATTGAAACATCATTGACAGGAGTCGGTGTAACAGGAGTCTTTTCAAAAAGGATTTCTTGGTTATCCATTAGGTGTTGGATGCCTAACTTCAACAATGGACAGTCGGTTGGTAAGGATGAACTAAGGCAGCAATCTTCTTCACAACCTACGAAAATCCCAGCCTTCAGCAAATTCCACTTGATTATCGGTAGCGGAGTTATCAAATCATCAATAGTAGCAACAAATAGATCTTCTTCAACAGCATGGGCATTGTGGCCATGCTTTGGCATTAGAGCAGAGATTACATTCGGCTTTTCAGGGGCGTCAAATTCAACTTCTTTAGCGTCTATCAAATCTTGAATCTTATTCTTGAGGGCCCAACAATTATTGGTGTCGTGCCTCAGGCTGTCTGAATGATAAGCACACTTGGCGTTCGAATGGTAGTAAGGAGAAGCTGTATTCGGATTCTTCGGGGCCTCTTTCCGACTTGCAAGGTTTAACTTCAAGAGATGGGGTAGAACCTGAGCAGGAGTCATGTTGATCCGGGTGAATTTCCGTAAAGGCCTTTCCACCCTTGTTTGGTTGGTTTTGGGTTGATTTCTTCTGGGTTGATCAGCTGCAGACTTCTGAATCATTACGGCCCCCACCGCTGGACGGCGCTCAACTCTTCCTTGACCTCTTTGGGAGTAAACAGTTGATACTTCCTTCTTTGCTGGAAAAGTCTTTTTGATGGCAGCGGAAGCAGATGCATCCTTTTGAATTTTCCCTTTTTTTATGCTAGCTTCAACTCTCTCACCAATTATAATCAACTCGGTGAACCCCGCAGACGAACTTCCAATCATGTGATTAAAGAAAGGCCCTGACAGAGTTCCCAAGAACATGTCTACTAGCTCCCTCTCAGATAGAGGTGGTTGTACTCGTCCCTCCAAGTCTCTCAATTTCTAGGCATACTCTTTGAAACCTTCATTTGAGACCATGCCCATACTCTGTAATTGAGTACGGGTTGGTGCTAAATCCGCATTATATTGATACTGTTTATAAAATGAGGCCGCCAAATCTTCCCAATTATGCACATCAGACCTCTCTAACTGGTAAAACCAATCCAGCTGCGTCCCCGACAAACTGTCCTGGAAGAAGTGGAGCCACAGATCCTTGTCAGAAGAATGTGGTTGGATTTTCCTGACATAAGATCGTAGGTGCATCTTGGGACAAGACAACCCATTGTACTTAGCAAAAAGAGATACTTTCAATTTAGGAGGGATTACAATTCCAGAAACCAGCCCTAACTCTTCAAAGTCCAGCCCAGGCACTCTCTGTATCTCCATGGCAGCTAGACGCTCTTTCAAGTTCTTGTATTTGTCATTTGCAGGAGGGTACTGCTGTTCAGAATAGTCTTCATCCTCCTGCTCTTCTTCTTCCTCAGAATCAGATGGCACTGCAGTTTCTTTACCCTTTCTTACCCCTTCATCAGATGTTGAGGGGAAATCCAGGACCCTTCTGGCTTGACCTTCAAATCTTCTGCCCATGGTAGCCACACCAGCCCTATTCTTCTTCTTTTTCTCTTTTTCCTTTTCTAGTAGAGTCTTGAGCTCCTCCTGCCCCTTTGCCAAGGTCAGAAGTAGCTGTTGAAACTGTGAATTCTGAGCTTGCAAGTCTTTGACCGTTTGTTCAATATCCATCTTGTTGAAATAAACAGCAGAGAGATGAGGAAACTTGGTGTGAAGACCTGTTTATGCATATGATGAATGATATGTATTCATTTAATGCATTCAAGGATTCGGAAATTCAAATTTGTTTTAAACAAAAAAGAAACACACGTCATATTAATAAGATAGAATTTGTTAGTACATCAATTCCCCATGGGAAAAATAATACAAAATTCTAAGGTAAAAAGACATTGCGCATCCTCTTTGGTGCAATGTAGGTGTTGAGAGTCTGCTCTTCGTGAAGTTGACGAGTGAGTTCCAAAACCTTCTTCTCGCTTGCGTAGAATTGAGCTTCAAAAGTATCACGCTCTCCCTTGAGCTGTATCCAACTCCTTTGTAAATCTTCAAGTGATGTTGGCATGTCAGGATGTAGGAGGGTGTATGGAACCTCTCCTTCCATAACAGGCTCTATAATCACAGGGAGAATGTAGGGGTAAGGCATCATAAGACTTTGGGCGCGGGTTCGTACCCACTTGAGGTAAGGCTCAAGGGGGATGGAATTCTTGTGTCCCAAGGTCTTACTGTCCACCTTGTTGGGCATCCTCCAAGCTCGGATGAACCTTTGTCGGAGTCTTTGATCGTCGTTGTCGAAGTCAAAAACCAAGTCTGGAATCAGCACGTCATGTGGGTCATCCCTTCGGGCATAACCAAATTGTCTCAGAGCCAAGCAAGGGTTGTAGGTGATACCTCCCCTAATGCCAAGTAGAGGGACATTAGGGAATTCCCCACAACGATCAATGATGATAATATTTTCTCTGGATCGAGAACACCAATGAACATTTGAACGCGTAAGAGTCATCAATCGTTGTGACCACCTCAAACCTTGCTCATTCTTAAAAACTGATTGGGGAAGATGAGAAATAAACCATCTTACCAGTAGAGGAGTGCAACACAAGATAACACCTATTTTCCTCATTGTTCGAGTGTGAAAAGAGTCGAGGATATCCCCAAGCAATGTAGGCACCGGGTTGCGAGTCATGAAGATTTTGAAATGACTCACATCTATGAGTTGGTCAGGGTTAGGGAACAAGACCATCCCATAAATGAGAAGAGCTACAATCTCCTCAAAAGCTTGTAAGTCCAAAGAATTCCAGCAGCTTTGGGCCTTCTCAAACAGAAACTTTGACAAGAAGACTTTGACACCACTTCTAGTTTCCCAATGTGTTGTGACATTAGAGGAGTGCAAGTGTAAGGCTTGAGCAATCTCTTTTGGCTTTGGATCTCTTTCCGTACCGTTGAAAGGTAGTTGATTGAGAACAGGAATCCTCAAGAGTTGAGAAAATTCCTCCGAAGTAGGCACAAGTTGGTAGTCAGGAAATGTAAAGTAATGATGCAAAGGGTCAAAGAACTGGAAAAGAACTTTCAGCATATCCTCCTCAGTGTTGGCAGTGACTAAGTTGAGAAGACGACTATGCCTCTCGGTGAATGGAGAATTCTTAGGAATCCTTGAAGCTAGCTCCTTGAGTTTAGGAGGAATTCTTACAAGGTTGACTTGGATAGTTTTCCTGCGAAGTGAATTCATTACCTACAAAACAAGAACAAAGATGAAAATCCAAAATCCTTGAAATGGTTAGTGGATGCATATGGTGCTTCATGATGTCCATGATGTTATGCACAAGTATATATGTACAAACAAATCACACAAGTTCCTAGTTTAGGCTTGCATGGTGTTTCATAGGTAAGTACCCTCTTGAAGTTTAGTTGGCTCAACTTGTCCTAGAAATAGTAACCGGGTTCTAAGGAGCTCAATATCACTGGATTGTTTTCTGTGTTCATTGTTTCAGCCTAGCCACTTTACTGGCGACCGAAATATTCCAAGAAAACAACCCTCAATGAGTGTAGTATCGAGTATCTACCAACTTCGGACTTCACCAAAGCCGGTCATCTCACTACATCTTAAAATGCCAAGTTGGTCAAGTAAAGGTTCTAAAAGTCCATTAGTGCTTCATGACATCACTCAGTGGCCCCGTATTCTCTTTGATTGACTCAAAGGCTACCGGTACCCACAAATATGTTGCACTAATATAGTTATTGCTTCAACCATTTTGGTATACCTCGCACAGTTTCCACAACGTATTGCTATATACCTATGAATGTTTCCCAAATCCGGGTAGAGGATTCAAACCCAAACAATGGAACAAAGTGTAAAGCATACAAGTCAAGCAAGATAAGCATGTAAAGGTGATCTAAAACCCAAAGGTAACCCCACTTTTATATTTTTCCCCAGCAGAGTCGCCAGTTTTGTGATGCGGTGGGAGAACTAACTTGAGGTTTTGCAATTGTGTTCGCAAATATTGCGGTTTAGTAAGAGTCGCCACCGACTTTTATTTTATCCAAAAGGAAAGGTGAAAAATCACAGGAAAGACCTTTGAGATTGTTTTTGATTTCGGGGGGTAGATTATGAAAAGGGAAGGTGCTAGCACCCTTTTCATCCATGGTTTTCCATGGGCTCTTAGTTACTTGTTTTAGATCACTTGCTTTTTATTTTCAATTGTTTGAAATGATGCTTTGTGTGGTTTTGAAAGTATTTTGAAAAGATGCCATTTGTTTTGGCAATCTTTGTAATGATTCTCGTTCGTAAGAATGTATACAAAGATGTTTGTCTTTTGAAAAATGTTTCAATGTTTGAAAGTTTGTTTGGAAAATGTTTTGAAATTGTGTGTGTTTGTTTGAAAATAGAAAGGATTGTTTGAAAGAGATCAAGTAACGAGGAGTTATCTACCCTACTCAAAAGTCTTTCCTACACATTTTTATTCCTTTGACATTGTTGATTTACCATTGCATTTGGTAAACAACCCTATCTTTGGATGTTAAACGGGACAGGCGCGGGTCATCGTATAATCATGATAGCAATGGTGCCAAGTATCTTAGCAAGTTTTGAGGGACTTAAGATCATTTGTTTTAGTCAACTTGTCTAGCGTCATCGAGGGACTATGATCTTTTGTTTTGTTTTGTTTTGCCAAGATACCTAGCATGCATACCATGGCCATGTTTTAAGGCAACAAAGTGGGTGAAACCCTAGGGGTGCTTGTGTGCAATATGTTGTCATTTTTCATGGATTTTTGTCTTGTGTTTAAGTCATGCTATTTGTTTGATTTTTGGTCTTTTGCATACAAAAACCTAGTTTACTATCATGGTATATGAAAGCAATAAAATGCGTAAAGTAAATCTAGACTATTACACAATATTATGGGGAGGGGGATACAAGTTTGAATAGGGGGATATTGCTCAAAATAAAACCCTAAAACTATTACAACCAAATTGAATTTAATGTACAAATAAATAAATAAGCAAATATTTAAATAAGCAATAACATGTAAATATGCAAGAAATGTTTTTGTATTGATTTTTATGTATGTAAAAATGAATTTATTTAATGTCTTAAAAAATAAGAAAATAAAATGATTATTTTTGAAAAGGGTGAAAACCCTAATTTTTATTTAAGAGAAAATATATTATATATTATTCATTTTTTATTCAAGAAAAATAATAATAATATGTACAAAAATGTTTAAAAAATTGAAATATATATGAAAATATTATTTTAAGTGTATAAATAATAAAAATAAAAATATGTGATATTTTTATATTATTTACAAGTTTATTTAAGAAAATAACTTATATTATTATTAACAAACAATTTATTATGTAAAAAATAAAATAAAAAAATATGATAAAATGCAAAAAATAAAGAAAATATTTTTTGTGATTTTAAATGTTCAGAAAAAATAAATAAAGTCAGAAAATATAAATTGTACAAGAAAATATAAAAAATAAAAGAAAATGAGCAAGGGGGTGCAAAAAGCAAAAGGGGGTGTCAAAAGAAACAAGCCCAGGCGCCAGGCCCAGAACAACTTCATCCATGACCTTTGTTTTCGCCCGCGCGCCCTGGTTCAGTTTAAATCTTGTTGTCTCTATTGCTTGCATGAAATAAAAAACTTACAACATGAAACTTATAGCATTTTTAATCACGATTACAACCATATCCATTTTGTAACCTAACTCTCAAAGGACAGAGAGAATTTTAATGGCCCTAAATTTTGACCTAGTTTTTTCAGCAACTTCAACTATCAAATACTCCTAGCTCAGTTAATATAAATGGAATTTATGCATATGTACAGCTCAAGCAACTTAAGGGCTACATTTTTGCTTCACAAACTTAAGCCTAAGGATGTCTAAATAGAGAGATAGAAACTTGACAAATACCTTGTTCAGTTGAGTTTGAATATGGCAATGTAGCAACTTTGAGTGAGGCCTGAAGGTCGTGTAAGCTTGCTTGAAGTTCCCTCAACCTTTTTCAATGCTCAGCTTGCTTTGAAGTTGCCTGAAACTCCTTGTAGAAGTCAACCTTCAAAGCTTCAAAATGAAAATGGTGAAGTGTGAAGATAAGCTCACAGTTACTGGACAGGGGCCTGGATAGTTCAGGTGTGTTGTAGGGAATGTGTTTGAAGGGTTGAAAGAGGAAACGCACGAGCCAATTTCAAAATGGCTTGAGTTCTGCAGATGATGCCCTGTTCGGGCAGGAACTTGGTGTTTTTGTGTTTTTAGGGTGTTTGAGAGGTTGGGCAATCGTGTTTTTGCTTGCAACAAAGTTCTGAAGTAGTTTGAAATGTTACTTAGCTTTGGTTTTATCAGATACACAAGTTATATTGACTTTTGCAAGTTGGCTTGTTTTTGAAGAAAAGGTGAGATGACAATGACCAAAGCCTGTACAGGCCTGTTCCTTAGCTGCACATAGTTGGTGAACTTTGCCTGATATTTGTGGACTTTGTTTGCAGCAAGAGATTAGGTCCATGGCTCAAGATAAACAAAGTTACATAAAGCATGCTTTATCAAAGTAGCAATGTAAACTTTTTGCCATAAATGGAATAAATCAATGTACAATGCTCCAAAGCTCAGAACAAAGCCATTGTCCAATGTGTTTGCATTCAATTTTGGAGTGTAGAAGGGATTAGAACCTGTAAACCAAGTACAATCATGCTTAGGACAGATTTGCAAGTTGTAACATTGTGAAAAATGCCTTGGACAAAGGTGATAACATGCCATTTTAATTCCTTCGATTCTCCCTAACCATAAGTGATCTTGGAGAGTTCTTGGACATTTTGGAAAGCATGTAACATGATCTACAATACATATTTGAAATGAATTTTGATATTCCTCTTGGAACTAGGTGAAAAGTTGCCATGAAGTTAGGTCAAAAATCTGCCTAAACTAGGGCAAATTTTCACTAAGTTAAAAAGTTTTTGGACCCTTATTCACAAAATCATAACTTGAGATCCAAGCATCATTTGGGAAAACTTTGTGAATAAAAGTTGTAGATTTTTTGGAGGACTACAACTTTCAAGTTAGAAGTTTTCTTTGAATCCAATTGCATCATGGTGAAAAAGTTGGGAAAAGTTTGGGAAAAAATAAGAAATTTTCATAACTTAGAAAATTTATAAGTTATGAAAAATTTCAAACTTAAACCCTAATTTTCAAAATTAGGTTTCTTGGTGGACAAGTTTCATGTTTTGACACATCTTGATGAAATATGACCCTTGTCACTTGATTTTGACTAAAAAGTCAAAGTTTGACTTTTCAGTGTATAGTTGATTTTTAATCAGTTGACTGGAAAATTCATCTGTCAATCCAGTGCATTTGAGATCTTTTGAACCTTGTTATTAGGTCAAGATGGTGCCATTGAGTCCTTGAAACCATTCTTGAACCCAATTTTCCATTGACTAGGTGAAAAATCAGAAATTGCCCTTTCTTAGTCAAAACCCTAATTTTGACCATTTTGCCTTTTTGATGATTTGATCAAATTTCTTGAGGAGTTGTGGTCCAAACTTGATAAAATGGTTCATATGAGTCTATAATGTTGATGTGGATCAAAAATTATGAGGTTTGACTGTAAATTGGCCATGGTTGACTTTTTCCCTAATACAGCTGATTTTTAGGTCAACTATCCAATTGACTGGGCAAAAATGTGATTCAAGGCTTGAAACTTGGTATGAGCAATATTATAGGTCCAACATGAAGTATGAAAGTCACATGAGGCATTGGAAGTCCAAAAGTCCCTGTGCAAACTCAAACCCTAATTTCATGTCAACAGTGCAAGGTGAGGTCTTGAGCAGAGCAAATCCTAATCTGGTCTTGAGTCCAAGAAGTCTTGTGAGGAGAATCTTGATAAAATGAGAGGGCAAATTTTGGGTTACAACAGGGTTCTTTGGAGCTTCCTTCAAAGTTTCCAAATTAGATTTCAGAAGATGTGGTAAGACCTGGGCTAGAGTCATATTAATTCTGGTGAATTGTCGGACCAGCCTTTCCGTCCTCGGTTGATTACTCCTTGGTTGATCAAATGTAATTTTTGGGATCATAACAGCCCCTACCATTGGTCGGCGTTCAGCTCTCCCTTGGTTCCTTTGTGGATAAACAACAGATACCTCCTTCTTCCCAGTGAAAGGTTTTCTCACAGCTGTAGAGGCAGACGAATCCTTCTGAATCTTTCTACTTTTTATGCCAGCTTCCACCCTCTCTCCGGTTAGTATTAACTCAGTAAACCCAGCACATGAACTCCCAATCAAATGGTTGAAGAAAGGGCCCGATAGAGTGCCTAAGAACATATCCACCAACTCCCTTTCGGATAGAGGGGGTTGCACTCTCCCAGCTAGATCTCTCCATTTTTGTGCGTAATCCTTGAAACCCTCATTTGAAGCCATAGCCATACTCTGAAGTTGAGTACGGGTAGGCGCCAAATCTGCATTTTACTGGTATTATTTATTGAAAGTTGCGGCAAGGTCTTCCCAGTTGTGGACGTCGTCCCTTTCTAATTGGTAAAACCAATCGAGTTGTATTCCGGATAAACTATCTTGGAAAAAATGCACCCATAGGGTTTTATCGGTAGAGTGTGGCTGAATCTTTCTCACGTATGATCAGAGGTGCTTTTTAGGACATGACACCCCATCATATTTTGCAAACAACGGCACTTTGAACTTTGGTGGGATCACAATTCCTGATACTAGCCCCAATTCTTCAAAGTCTAGACTTGGTACCCTTTGTACTTCCATAGCGCTTAAACGCTCTTCAAGATGTCTGTACTTACCATCAGCTGGAGGGTATTGTTCCTCAGAGTAGTCTTCCTCTTCTTCCTCCTCTTCAGATTCTGATGGAACCGTTGTTTCTTTTCCTTTTCCTTCTCCTTCCCCGGAAGTGGTTGCAAAATTTGAGGTTCTTTTAGTCTGTCCCTGAAATCTTCTCCCCATATTCAAAACCACAGTGGCTTTCTTTGTTTTCTTCTTTCTTTCTTCAGCTAACAGAGTCTTCAACTCATCTTGCCCCTTGGCTAGGGTCATTAGTAACTGTTGAAACTGCGTGTTTTGAGCTTGAATATCTTTGATCGTCTGTTTGAGATCCATCTTACTGAAATAAACAGTAGAGAGATGAGGAAACTCATTGCAAAAGACCTGTTTATGTCATTATGAATGATATGTATACATGCAATGCTTTCAAGGATTTTAAAAGATTCAAATTTGTTTTAAACAAAAAGAAACACACGTTATATTAATAAAATAGAGTTTGAGTACATCAATGCCCCTTGGGCAAAATAATACAACACTCTAAGATAAAAAAAGTAGTGTGCATCCTCTTTGGTGCTATGTAGGTATTTAGAGTCTGCTCCTCATGAAGCAGCTTAGTCAGTTCCAAAACCTTCTTCTCGCTTGCGTAGAATTGGGCTTCGAAAGTATCTCGCTCTCCTTTGAGTTGTATCCAATCCCTTTGTAGGTCTTCAAGAGATGTGGGCATGTCAAGATGTAGGATAGTGTATGGAACTTCTCCTTCCTTAACAGGCTCAATGATCACTGGGAGAATAAAAGGATAAGGCATCATAAGCCTTTAAGCGCGGGTTCGTACCCACTTGAGGTAAGGCTCAAGAGGGATGGAATTATTGTATCCCAAAGTCTTGCTATCCACCTTTTTTAGCATTCTCCAAGATCGGATGAATCTCTGGCGAAGACCTTGATCGTTGTTGTCGTAGTCGAATACCAAGCCTTGAATCAGCATATCATGTGGGCCATCCCTTCGGGCATAACCAAATTGTCTTAGAGATAAACATGGGTTGTAGGTGATGCCTCCCCTAATGCCAAGTAGAGGGACATTATGGAATTCCCCACAATAGTCAACAATGATAACATTCTCCTTGGATTGGGAGCACCAATGAATATCTGAATGTTTGAGCATCATTAATCTTTGTGACCACCTTAATCCTTCCTCATTCTTTAAGACTGATTGGGGAAGATGAGAAATAAACTATCTTTCCAGGAGGGGAGTGCAACACATAAGGACACCTCTTTTCCTCATTGTACGAGTGTGAAAAGAGTGTAGGATATCTCCAAGCAATGTAGGCACCGGATAGCGTGACATGAAGATTTTAACGGTGCTCACATCTATGAGTTGGTCAGGATTGGGTAACAAGACCATCCCATAGATAAGAAGAGCCACAATTTCCTCAAATGCTTGCAAGTCTAAGGAATTCTAACAAATTTGGGCTTTCTCAAACATAAACTTTGCTAAGAAACCTTTGACACCACTTCTACTTTCCCAATGAGTTGTGACATCATATGAGTGCAAGTGCAGGGCTTGAGCAATATCTTATGGATTTGGATCTCTTTCCGTACCGTTGAAAGGTAATTGATTGAGAATAGGAATCCTCAAGAGTTGAGAGAATTCTTCTAAAGTAGGCACAAGTTGATAGTCAGGAAATGTGAATCAATGATGCAAAGGGTCAAAGAACTGGAAGAGAACCTTCATCATATCCTCCTCTGTGTTGGAGGTGACCAAGTTGAGTAGACGACCATGCCTCTCGGTGAATGGATAGTTCTCAGGGATCCTTGAAGCTAGCTCCTTGAGTTGTGGAGGAATTCTTACAAGGTTGATTTGGATAGTTTTCCTGCAGAGTGAATCCATATCCTACAAAACAAGAACAAAGATGAATCTCCAAAATCCTTGAAATGGTTAGTGGATGCATATGATGTTCATGATGTCCATGATGTTATGTATAAGTATGCAAGCAAATCAAACAAGTTCTTAGTTTAGGCTTGCATGGGGTTTTATAGGTAAGTACCCTCTTGAAGTTCAGTTGGCTCAACCTATCCTAATAATAGTAACCGGGTTCTAAGGAGCTCAATATCACTGGATTGTTTCCTTGGTCATTGTTTCAGCTCAAGCCTCTTTAATGGCGACCGAAATATCCCAAGAAACCAACCCTCAATGAGTGTAGTATCGAGTATCCACCAACTTCGGACTACACCAAAGCCGGTCATCTCACTACATCCTAAAGGCCAAGTTAGTCAAGTAAAGGGTTCTAGAAGTTTATTAGTGCTTCATGACATCACTCAGCAGCCCCATATTCTCTTTGATTGACTCAAATGCTACAGGTACCCACAAATATGTCACACTAACATAGCTATTGCTTAGACCATGTCGGTATACCCCGCACAGCTTCCACAACGTATTGCTATTTACCTATAATGTTTCCTAAATCCGGGTGAGGATTCAAACCCAAACAAAGAACCATAATGTAAAGCAATCAAGTCAAACAAAGTAAGCAAATAAATGTGATCTAGCCCTAAGGTAACCCCACTTTATGATGAATTCCCCAGCAGAGTCGCCAGTTCTGTGATACGGTGGGAGAACTGACTTGAGGGTATGCGTTTTGATCGCATTTGTGCAGATAGCAAGAGTCACCACCGACTTTTCTTTTATCCAATAAAGAAAGGTGAAAAAGCATAGGAAATACCTTTAGAGATATTTTCTTGAGTTCGGGGGGTAGATTATGAAAAGGGAAGGTGTTAGCACCCTTTTCATTCATGGTTTTCCATGGGCTCTTAGTTACTCTCTAGATCAACTTGCTTTTGTTTGAATGTGTGCTTGTGATGTGGGTTTTGAAAGTGTTTTGAAAATATCTTTGTAATGGTTCTAATTTCTATAAGAGCGCGCATAAAGTTTTTGTTTCGAAAGATAATTCAAAGACGTGTTGGTGGATTGTGTTTTGGAAAGTGGTTTTCGGAAAGATATTTTGCAATGGTTCTCGTCTCTATAAGAATGTATACAAAATGTTTTATCTTTTTGAAAATGTTTTAGAAATGTAAATGTTGATGTGTAAAAATGTTTTTGTCGTGAGCAAGCGAGTGACTAGGAGCGAATCTACCTACTCGAAAGGTCTTAAACGTGCTTTTCCTTCTCCTTTAAATATGGCTATCTTACCATTGATTTGGTAAGAAGCCTCATCGTTGGATGTGAAGGGACGGACGCGGGACGTTTGAATAGTCATAGAAGGCAACTTATGGGACATTTTAGCAATGTCGTTTTAGGGACTAGATCGTTTACCGAAGGCAACATCCAGGGTCATCGAGGGACTACGATCTTTTATCGCGGGTCTTTTGCTAAAACTCCCATGTTCGAGGGACATGACTATTTTTCCGATAGGAAACAAAGCGAGATTACCCTAGAGGTGCATGTGTGAATGGTGTGTTTGATTTCATGCGTTTAGTCTTTGATTAGGGCGGTCTACTTGTTGGTTTTATCTTGCCATACACTCTAATTACTAACATTTATGAAAGCAAAAAAAATGCGGAAAATAAAGGTCCTACGCTATTACATGCTTTTTGAGGGATGGGGTATGCAAGTGTACAAGTGGGAGTTGCAAAAAATAAAATTCCTAATTATTACAACCAAATTGAATGAAAATGAAAAAAACAAAAAAATCAAAAGAAAAATCAAAATTTATGTTGTCTGGTCTGACACGGGCCGTGTCCTATGACACGGGCACCCGTGTTAGCTTCTGTAATGGTTCATGTGCCTCTTTTCCTTTTTTGTACCAGCTAAAATGACACGGGCCGTGTCCAGTGACACGGGCACCCGTGTCGGCTCCTGGCCTGCGTTTTTGTTAGCATAAAATTCCAGTATGGTTGACACGGCCGTGTCCTGTGACACGGGCACCCGTGTCAGCCCCTGACTTTCATTTTTGCGCGATTTTTTTCAACAGGGGAGCTGACACGGTCGTGTCAGGTGACACGGGCACCCGTGTCAGCCCCTGTCATGCTCTTTTTTGCTGAGTTTTCCCTTTTTTTGACTTATCTTTTACATATCTTTTGGACGCAAACAAAAAATGATGTATGGAAAAAGATATTACAGTTTGAAGAAAGATATACCTCTTGAAGTTAAACTTTAGAATACGTATGGATATCTCCGGATGTAAAGTGATGAATGACTGAACTCCTCTTTAGAGCCACTACAATCCTTGCTTTGTGTGACAAAGTTCCATAATCGCTCCAACCCAGTCAAAGGTGTAAAGTACTGTTTTTGTTTATGCTTGGAAGGTGAGTATAAGTGTGTTACAGAAATGGTTCTTATGTTAGAACAATCTCCATGTGATGTATATGAGGTGTTTGGGAAGTTGGTTTAGGGGAAAGTTTGCAAGGTTGTACAATAATGGATTGAGGATTTTTCTGTTTTTGTGAGTGAAAACAGAGTTGACGATGAGCAAATTTTTTATGGACGAACTGAGTTTTATGAACTGGGTTAGGTTTTATGAATGAGCAAAGTTTAACAAAAGTTATGTTTTTTCTCTTCTCTCTTTTTCTCTCCAAAATCCAACCTCTAAAATCTCAGCCTTTGTCTTATGAGACAGTCCTCTTTTGTAGACCTTTTTACTGTGGTTTAGGGGGTAAATCAAATAAGTTCTTTTGAATTATTTTTGCCTATTGTTTTGATACTTTCTGCACACAAATTTCCTTTGCCATTTTGGTGTAATTTTGGGACTGTTATGATGCAGGCTTGGGGCAGACTGCATAGAGCAGTTTTTGACTGGTTTTGTGGATATATTTTGGATTGTATAGGACATCAATGCAGGTTTTGTGACAGGTTTATGGTGCAGCATGGCACAAGGTTTTGTAAGACAGCAGATGAGCAAGGGTTTGGAGTGTTGTGGTAATGTATAGAAGTAACATATCATTTTTTTTGTTCAGCAATAACTTGGGCAGCATAGTTTGTAGTATGAAACAAGTTTGGTTTGTGGAGCAATTTATGCATATTGTATCAAAGACAAAGCATTGTGGCAAGGTTTTGAATCAAAGGAAAAAAGTCCAAGCAATATAAAGTTTAGTATTTGTAAACTTGCAAAAATGCCACTTTGTAATAACTTGAATTACTTGCATCATTTTGAATTATTTGGAATTGTAGTAAAAAAAGTCATGAAGCAAATGAAATTAACCAAGTATAGAAAATACTTTGAAAATTTTCAAAGTCTTGCAAAGTTGGATTTTTTATTCTCTTGATTTTTGATGATCAAATTTCATATTTTGGATGTCTTGATGAAATATGATTTTTGGGACTCAACTTTGGTCAAAAAGTCAAAGTTTGACTTTTTAGTGTACAATTGACTTTTCTCACCAGTTGACTGAATTTGTCTATCAATCCACTGATCTCAGGAGATGAATTGAAATATGAAATTAGGTCAAAATGACGCGCTCGGATCCTTGAGATCATGCTTCCAACCAACAAGCCAGGTATTAGGTAAAAAATCAAAGTTCGGTCATTTTTCAGTCAAAACCCTAATTTCGCCCATTTTGCCCCTTTTGGTATTTTGAATGACTTTCTTGGAAAATTGTGATCCCAAACTTGAAACTTGACAAAAATAATCCTGAGGGTCCATAATAATTCATGAAAGTTATTCTAAATATTAGCAATCCAACTGCCTTTGTACAAACCCAAACCCTAATTTGAGGTATCGGTGCTGGGAAAATTGTTTGACCTAGTCGATACTTGCACAAACTTGAGGCAATGAAGATCTTTATAGGAAATATCTTGAGAAATGAGAGGGAAAATTTTGGGGTACAACACAAAGCTCATGCGAAGGCCTTGGTGAAATTTCTTAAAATCTCCCATGTACCACAGGGAACCTCTACTGACCAATTCGAAGATTGTGTGGCTAGTTTAACAGCTGACAACGGTTTGGGCTTTTCAGATGCTGATTTGACACCTAGAGGGAGGAAACACAGTGAGGCGTTGCATGTCTCTGTTGAATGCATGGGAACAACTTTGGCCCATGTTCTGGTAGATACTGGTTCATCATTGAATGTGCTGCCTAAGAAGGCTTTGGATAGACTAGACTGTGAAGGTTTGACCTTAAAACCCAACAACATAGTGGTGAGGTCCTTCGACGGTTCGAAGAGAATGGTGCACGGAGAGGTGGACATCCCCATTAAAGTTGGAACTCAGACCTTTGATTCAACTTTCTATGTAATGGATATTCGCCCTTCCTATTCCTATTTATTAGGCCGACCTTGGATTCATGACGTTGGTGCCGTCACCTTTACATTACATCAAATGCTGAAATACCCAACCAAGGGAAAAATCATCACTGTCCATGGAGAGGAGGAATATATGGTCAGTCACCTGAACTCCTTAAGATATATGGAAATGGATGGTGAATTCATCGAAACTTTGTGTCAGCATTTCGAGGAAGTCCCACAAATAGTTGCGGAAACCAAGACTATTTCCAAAGTTCTGAAGATTACCAGACCTCCGTTGAAGATGGCTTCTCTGAAATATGCCAAGGCAGTAGTCGAAGAAGGTGGGTGTACTATTTGGGGCCAACTCCCAGATATTCCCTACAAGTCTGACAAATTTGGTTTGGGTTTTACTTCAGGAGCCCAGAAAGTTATTCGTCATGCTCGTGTCGGGGGACCACCTTTGCGGATCAGCAACTATGGAGTCAACACAGTGGAGGATAGTGATGACAGTTGTGACCTGGAAAAATGGATTTTTCCAACTATCAGTGGGGGACTCAACAACTGGGAAGCCAAAGAATTTGTCCCTATTACTTTTATCCAACAGTAATTGTCTTTAAATTTTTGTCGGACTTGTAATAATTAAACAATTTAGACTTTAAAACCTTGTGTCTTACCCGAGGCACAACGGTCCATTTGTAAGGGTTGTTACTTCATTTTCATATATCATCAATGAATCATGGACATTTTTGAATGCAAACTTTACACTCTTTGTTTTTATTTTTTCTACATGTTTATTTTTTTCAATGATAGCTATGCTCTCACACACACTCACATATCAAAATGCAGATCCACTCAGGATCCCATGGGTAACGATTCTGTTATGGCCTTTTCTGACTTTGAAAATTCGATCTACCAAGCCGAAGACGAAGGTGAGGAAGATTGTGAAGTATCACAGGAACTAGCCAGGTTACTACAACAGGAAGAAAGGACCATACAGCCCCACGAAGAACAGTTTGACACAGTTAACTTAGGTACCGAAGAGAACAAGAAAGAAGTCAAGGTAGGTGCCAATCTGGAACCCAGTGTCAAGAAGCATTTAACTCAGTTACTACATGACTATGTTGAGGTCTTTGATTGGTCATATGAAGACATGTCAGGACTTGATGCTGATATCGTGGTCTATCATCTACCGACAAAAGAAGACTGCCCTCCGGTAAAACAGAAAGTCTGTCGCATGCGGCCAGACATGTCAGAGAAGATCAAGACTGAAGTCATGAAACAATTCAACTCCGGATTCTTAGCTGTCACCTCTTATCCACAATGGGTCGCCAATGTTGTTCCAGTGCCTAAAAAGGACGGTAAAGTACGCATGTGTGTGGATTACAGAGATTTGAATAGGGCAAGCCCTAAGGATGATTTCCCACTTCCCCGTATCGATATTCTGGTTGACAATACCACACAGCATAAAGTGTTCTCATTCATGGATGGTTTCTCAAGCTATAATCAAATCAAAATGGCACCTGAGGACATGGAGAAAACGACCTTCGTCACACAGTGGGGCACGTTCTGTTACAAAGTTATGTCATTCGGGTTAAAAAATGCTGGGGCAACTTATCAGCGCGCCACGGTAGCTCTATTTCACGATATGATCCATCACGAAATAGAGGTCTACGTGATGATATGATAGCCAAATCTCAAACTGAAGAGGAACATCTTGACCATCTGTAGTAACTGTTTGAAATACTGAAGAAATACAAGCTAAGGATAAACCCGAGTAAATGAACATTTGGAGTGAGGTCCGGTAAACTCCTAGGCTTCATCGTCAGCGGTAAAGGTATCGAGGTGGACCCTGCAAAGGTAAAATCAATACAAGAAATTCCTGCTCCTTGCACCGAGAAGGAAGTCATAGGATTCTTAGGACGGCTAAACTACATCGCCAGATTCATTTCTCACATAACCGCTACTTGTGAACCAATCTTCAAATTACTGAAGAAAGATCAAGTAGTCAGATGGAATGACGAATGTTAAGCTGCCTTCGACAAGATTAAAGAATACCTTCAAGAGCCTCCTATTTTGATGCCGCCATTCGAGGGAAGACCTTTAATCATGTATCTAACTGTCTTGGAAAATTCAATGGGGTGTGTGCTGGGGAAGCATGACGAGTTTGGCCGAAAAGAGCATGCAATATACTACTTGAGCAAAAAGTTTACCAACTGCGAAACCAGATATTCACTACTCGAGAAAACTTGATGCACTCTGGCATGGGCTGCTCGCCGGCTAAGACAGTATATGTTGACCCATACTACCTTATTAATATCCAAGATGGATCCAATTAAATACATATTTGAGAAGTCTGCCCTCTCTGGGAGAATAGCAAGATGGCAGATGATCCTAAATGAATACGACATTTAGTACACTACCCAAAAAGCAATAAAGGGCAGTGTGCTAGCCGATCACCTTGCTCATCAGGTTGTGGATGACTACCAATCCATGAAATACAAGTTCCCAGATGAAGACATCATGATGGTAAACGATTATGAAGAATTCAGACCATATGACAGACCTGAACAAGGATCCCGATGGACCTTAGTTTTTGACAGAGCCTCCAACGCACTCGGCAATGGCATATGTGCTATAATCATATCCCCTGAAGGATGTCATACTCCCTTCACTACAAGACTTTGTTTCAACTGTACCAATAATATGGCAGAATAGGAAGCGTGTATTTTTTGTCTTAAAGCTTCCATAGATTTGGGAATCAAGTCCTTAAGTGTATTTGGAGATTCATCCTTAGTCATCAGTCAGATCAAAGGAGAATGGTACACGAAGCACCCTAATCTCATCCCCTACAAAGAACATGTGTTGACATTAATCCCACATCTTGATAAAATTACCTTTGAGCATTTTCCACGAGAGGAAAATCAACTAGCAAACGCGCTAGCCACTATGCCATCCATGTTTAAACTCAAGTGGGGTAACGAGGCTCCCCGGATCACCATTGAGCGGATGGATGAACTAGCTTACTGTCACGCGATCGATACTGAAGAAACAGTGGACAAGCCTTGGTTCCATGAAGTTAAGAGGTATCTCGAGGCCCAAGAGTATTCGGAGGGAGCTTCAGTCAAGGATAAGAAGTTCTTGAGAAGATTCTCTGCTAAATTCTTACTCAGTAATGGCATTCTCTACAAGCGCAACCACGACTCTACTTTGCTTCATTGCGTAGACAAGTTTGAGGCAGACAAGATCATGGCTGATCTACATGAAGGCACTTTTGGCACCCATTCTAGTGGGCACACGATGGCTAAAAAGATCCTAAGGGAGGGGTACTACTGGTCTACCATGGAAGCAGGTTGCCATTAGCATTCACGTACATGTCACAAGTGTCAGATTTATGCTGACAAAGTGTATGTGCCCTCAGTTCCTCTAAACGTCTTGACTTCTCCATGGTCATTCGCGATGTGGGCCATTGACATGATCGAAGAAGTAAAATCTACAACTTCTAATGGACACTGCTTCATCTTGGTGGCCATTGACTACTTCACAAAGTGGGTTGAGGCAGCTTCTTTCGCTTCTGTTACCAATAATGTTGTGGCCTGATTCATCAAACAGAATCTCATATGTCAGTACGGTATCTCAGAGAGAATCATCACAGACAATGGTAGGAATCTCAACAATACTATGATCACCGCACTATACACGCAATTCAAGATCTAGCATTATAAATCTTCCCCTTACCGTCCAAAGATGAATGGTGTTGTCGAAGCCGCAAATAAGAACATCAAGAAGATCATACAAAAAATGACAGTGACTTACAAGGACTGGCATGAGATGTTACCATTTTCTCTCCATGGTTATCGTACCATGACGCGCACATCAACAGGGGAAACTCCCTTCTCCTTGGTATACGACATGGAAGTTGTTCTACCAATTGAAGTCCAAATACATTCTCTGAGAATCATAAAGGATGCAGGGATGAATGAAGATGAACTCGACTTGACCAGTTGAATTTGTTTGGTGAGAAGAGGCTTACAGTTGTCTGTCATGGTCAGATGTACCAAAAATGTATGATCAAAGCTTTTAACAAGAAGGTCAGACGTCAGGTATATCAGGTTGGTGATTTGGTAATCAAGCGTATTATATTGCCACAAGGTGATCCCAGGGGCAAATGGACTCCTATATACGAGGGACCATTTGTGATCAAAAACATGTTCTCTGGTGGAACAATGATCTTAACCACTATGGATAGCGATGACCTTCCGCACCTTATAAACGCGAACATAGTCAAAAGATACTATGCATGAATAAAGACCCGCTAGGTCGACTGGCCTAGGTAAAAATTAGGGCATCCCGAAAAACCACAAAGGTTTGGGCAAAAATTAGGGATAAAATACAAAAACAAATGTACACCCGGCAAGCTGAAAACTCGAAAGGGCGGCTTGGGCAAAAAAGGGTATCCCGGTGGAGTGAAAACCCGAAATGACGGTCCAGGCAAAAGTTAGAGAATTAAAGTGTATGACTATGTCTCGTTAGATCACCTTACAGACAACCTATAGCATCGACTGACAAACTCAAACGGGTCTAATCAATCCAATCAGCTTCGAACAAAGCAACAAGTGGACGAGACGCTCAGCGACACGAAGGCTATAGCTGAATGGGAGCCCCATGGGATTATTTCACATAGCTATCTTTTCTTTGTATCAATTTTAATTTTTCTACGACGACACTCCCTTACAAGGATGTTCATCTCGTTGTACAAAAATACTTATTCAAGTTAATACAAAGATATTCCTTTGAAAGTGCAAAACTATTTATTTTTCTTTCCATAATTTATTTGCAAAAACGTCCAATAATTATTTTTGAACATATGCATTTGAACATGACTACTATTTACAAATGAGCAAAAAAAAGGGGAACAGAAAATATAAAGACAATCACTAATGGCTTTAAGAAATAGGATAATATCTTTAGACTATTCCATAAAATCCCCCGCAAGTACTTTTTCCAGCAAGAGCGGAAAACGAGACATCCCACTACAGGATCGCTAATGTATCTCCAGTATGCAGCCTAATGCTATCAAGTGCTCTCACATTCCCGACGGTACAAAACTTCTGGTTACCACTCCGAAGATTCCCTAGTGAAAGTCGCCCAGCTTCTCAAGATTCCCCAGCAGGATTTCACGAGATCCACAAGTAATGCACGGCGTTTGCCTTACACAACAGAGTTTATTTCTCTAAATGGAAACTCATCAACACTTCAAAATATGAAGACTTACACTCCTCATACCCAGCAGTACTCAGGGATTTATTTTCCCTGACTCCAGCAACATTGCGGCATAATGATTAATGTGTCCATACATTACATCCATACGTCATAACATTGATAACACATATGCATACAGCGCGACCTCATTTATTTTGAGAAACAACAATATACCATGCATTTCATACATCATGGCATTTCATGCAACTAACCTTTCACCTTTTCAGGAAAAATCAATCAACAGAAAATTATCGTCAAATTTTCAACAAGTCAAATACAAATCAATTCCCAGGAAAGGACTGGTCAACCATCTATATAACAAATATTTCCTTCAGACCCCTGCCGGTTCAGTTTAAATCTCTCAACAGTTTATTCTGATTCTTTCCCACAGACGTCTTCTCTGGTTCAGATAAATCTCTCAATGATTTATTCTGATTCTTCTCCAGATCCCTGTCGGTTTAGTTTAAATCTCTCAACGGTTTATTCTGATTCTTTCTCGCAGACGTCTTCTCTGGTTCAGATAAATCTCTCAATGATTTGTTCTGATTCTTCTCCAGATCCCTACCGGTTCAGTTTAAATCTCTCAATGATTTATTCTGATTCTTTCTCGCAGACGTCTTCTCTGGTTTAGATAAATCTCTCAATGATTTGTTCTGTTTCTTCTCCAGATCCCTGTCAGTTCAGTTTAAATCTCTCAATGATTTATTCTGATTCTTTCTCGCAGACGTGTTCTCTGGTTCAGATAAATCCCTCAATGATGTATTCTGATTTTTCTCCAGATCCCTGTTGGTTCAGTTTAAATCTCTCAACAGTTTATTCTGATTCTTTCCCGCAAATGTTTTCTCTGGTTCAGATAAATCTCTCAATGATTTATTCTGATTTTTATCCAGATCCCTATCGGTTCAGTTTAAATCTCTCAACGGTTTATTCTGATTCTTTCCCACAAATGTTTTCTCTGGTTTAGATAAATCTCTCAATGATTTGTTCTGATTTTTCTCCAGACCCCTGCCGATTCAGTTTAGATCTTTCAACGGTTTATTTTGATTCCTTCCCGCGGACATCTTCTCTGGTTCAGATGAATCTCTCAACGATTTATTCTGATTCTTCTCCAGATCCATGCTGGTTCAGATAAATCTCCCAACAATTTGTTCTGATTCTTTCCTACTAGGCACTTTCTCTGGTTCAGATAAATCACTCAAAGATCTACTCTGATTCTCTCCAGTTAAAGAATATGCAAAACCTCTTTTGGTTCAGTTTAAACCTCTCAACGTTTTATCCTGATACTTTCCAAAGGAATATTTCTGGTTCAGATAAGTCTCTCCAAGATTTATTCTGATTCTCCTCAGTCAAACAACATACAAGACTTCTGCTAGTTTCAGATAAATCGCTCCAAAGATTTATTCTTATTCATTTCCAGTTGAAATAAAGTTCAGACTTAGTCCATTTTCTGTCAACAGTCACCTTTGGATGGAATCTACAAGCCCATCTCTAGAAAATCTCCTTCATTTATCCAAATGGCATCTATAATCCCATTCCCAATTCATCTTCAAGTGTAAATTTCTGGGCACTCTAGTGTTCAATCATCTTCCACCTTCAAGTCACGAATGGAAGATCCGTCAATCTAACTCTTCAGGTTTAAGAAGATTGAACAGGGGCAGATATTGTACCCCAAAATTTTCCCTCTCATTTATCAAGTATTTTCTTACAAGATCTCCTTTGGTCCAAGACTGCACAAGGGTTGATCAGCTCAAGACACCTCCTTAAGCACTGATGACTGAAATTAGGGTTTGAGATTGCACAAGGATAATTGAACTTTTAATGCCTCATATGACTTTCATGGATCATTATGGACCCTCAATACTGCTCATGTCAAGTTTTAAGTTTTGGATCACATTTTTCTCAGTCAATTGATCAATTGACCTAAAAATCATCAATATTGGGTAAAAAGTCAATTGTGGCCAATTTACAGTCAAACTTCATAATTTTTTATCCGTATCAATATTGTGAACTCATATATGTCATTTGATCAATTTTGGAACATAATTCCTCAAGAAATTTGATGAGACCATCAAAAGGGCAAAATGGTCAAAATTAGGGTTTTGACTGAGAAAGGGCAATTTCTGATTTTTGACCTAGCAAATGGTTAATTGATTTGAGACATGATCTCAAGGTTCCAAATGCATCATTTTGACCAAATGGTATGACTCAAAACTTCCCTCGAGATCAATTGATTGATAGTTGATTTTCAGTCAACTGATCAAAAGTTAATTGATACAGTGAAAAGTCAAACTTTGACTTTTTGGTCAAAATCAAGTGTCAAAGATCATAATTCATCAAAACGTGTCAAAATATGAAACTTGTTCATCAAGAAATCAAAAAGTCAAGATTTCATTTTGAAAAGTCAAAGTTTCCAAACTTAGAAATTTTTCTAAGTGTTGAAAACTTCATATTTTTTCACAACTTTGAGCCAATTTTTCACCATGATTCAAGATGATTCAAAGGAAACTTTCAACATGAAATTTGTAGATCTCAATGATATCTAAAACATTGCTTTACACAACTCCTCCTAGAAATGCTTATATTTCAAGTTATTAATCCATGAACATTGCTCTAAAATATTGCTTTACACTTAGTGGAAATTTTTCCCTAGTTAGGCAAATTTTGGTACCAACTTCATAGAAACTTTTTACATAGTTCCATTTGGATTTTGCAAAATTGATTCAAAGAGAGGTTGTAGAGCATATTACAAGCTTCCCATAATTTCCAAGAACTCCTTGATATCATTCTTGAACAAGGAGAATTGAAGGCAAGAAGTTGGGGTTTCAAGTTGTTTTGCAAGGCAAAATTTGTAATGCAACATGAACCAAATCCATAGCCATGCTGCATAATCTTCACTTTTCAGGCCTCAAACTTGTTTGTCACTCATTAATTTAATGTTTACACAACTGATTGATCAATTGTCCAATTGATTCAAGCATTGTCCAGAGCATTTTGCCATTTTAGGGAGAAAGTCACCATTTCTATTCTTGTAAAGCAAGCTTTATGCACAAAGTCAGCTTCTTGAGCTCCTAACTTGTTCTTTTTAAGTACACTCTATCCACAAAGTAAGAAGCAAGCTTGTTAAAAGTCCAACCACTCTACAATAGCAAGTATAAAGGCATGGAAACTTGTTTTGTCAAGAAAATCACATGTTGAGCTTAAACATGTAAATTCAAATTCTGACTTGTTGTAGCATACAAAACCTTTTGCTTATAAATAGAGACACTATTTTCAAGCTAAGACATGAGCTTAAGCACCTTGAAACACGCCCAAACTCCCTCAATCCTGAAATTGCACAAAAAACTCCATTGATGCACAGTCCTGACCTTAAACTTATATCTCTCATTTCCCTCGTGTGTTTTCCTTCCTAATCAATCACAAAGCTCCTACACATCAAATATAACCTATCCCTGACCCTTTTTCATAACTGTAACTCCATCTTCATCAACCTTCATAACCAAAAACAAAGCTCTTCAAGTTGACTTCTCTAGACCATTTCAGCTATCCATTGCTCAAGCTAATCATTGCATTAGCTTCCTGGGAAATTGAGGAAGCTAACCTGATCATCGCAGCACCTTGAATCAAGCTCATTTTCAGTTCATGATTTCCAGTTTTGAGGTATTTTTCTTGAATATCTCATTACTTAGGCATTGTTAGCCTTGCATTTATGAAGATAAAATGTAGACATCATTGCCACGAAGCTGTACATATCCATAGTTTGCATTTATATGGCCTGAGCTTAGAGAATTTTAGAGTTGAAGTTTCTGAAATTTTTAGGTTTTAAATTAGGGCCAGAAAAATTCTCACTCATCTTGGATTTATAGCTTTAGTTATTTATATGGTTGGATTCATGGGAAGAAATGCCACAACTTTCATGTTTATACTTTCCATTTTTGTTGAGAGATGAAGAAGTTACAGGTACTCTGGCTGGCTGAAGGTTGAAGACGAAGTACAAGCCTTGGAAGCATGTTAGGTTATGTATTTATCATTTCATTTTAATAAACGGATGTATAGCCACCCAAGTAGCAAGGCAGCACGCTGCTAACCAAGAGGGCATGGGTTTAACACCCAGCGCACTACCTTTTCTCATTTCTCACATTTTTTCACTTTTTTTGTTTCCAAACAGCACGCCTGGGCCTCCAACTTGGGCCTGATTATTTTTTTTCCTTTTACTAACCCCTGACTTACTTCAGCACCCCCTTGCCCAATTTCATTATTATTTTCTTTTTCTTATTTTATTTTATTTTATTCTTTTTTCCTTTATTTTTATTATTATTATTATTATGATTATTATTAATATTGTTTTTATTATTATTAATAAAAATCCAAAAATATTTTATTTATTATTTTTACACTTATTTAGTTTATTTGTTTTATAAAACTAAAAGAACAAAAACATTTTCTTAATAAATTAATTTCTTTCTTGATAATTAATATTTAGGTTTAGGTTTAACTATTATATTATTTTCTTGCAATTAAAATTAATTTAAAAGTTAGGTTTCTTTTAATTAATTAATATCCATATTATTTTTATTAATTTAAAACTTTTCATAAATAAAACCCTAAAAAATCCTTTTTTTAGTTAATTTCTTTTCTTATTTAGTTTAAGTTAATTTTATTTAATTTTCATTAATCATTTTTTTTAATTAGGTTTAGGTTAAAACCTTTTCATGAAAACCAAACAAAAAAATCATTTCTTTTTCATTTGCATTTGTACACTTTTATTCAATTCTTGTGCATTTATTCAATATGGTTGTAATAATTATTTAGATTTAATTTTCTTGCAATTTCCCCATTTGTAAATATGTATGCCCCCTCCCCTAATGATGTAATAGCTTAGTATTTTTATTTTCCACAATTTATCGCTTTATATAAATGCTAGTAATTAGAGTTTATACGGAAAGACTAAAACCAACAAGTTAGAAAATCCTAATTCAAGATAAACATGCATGTAAATCAATACACTTTCATACTTACACTCTTAGGGTAAATCCACTTTGTTGCCTTATGAAAATGGTCATATTATGCATGTGAGGTATCTTAGCAAAAGCAATCAAAAAGTACAAGATTATAGTCCCTCGATGACGCTATCAAAGTTGTCTTTCAAAGATGATCTTAGTCCCTTAAAGAAAATGCTAAGATATCTTACAACATTGCTAATCATGGATATACGATGACCCATGCCCGCCCCTTTTTACATCCAAAGATAGGGCTCTTACCAAATCAATGGTAAGATAACAATGTCAAAGGAAAGAGGAAATAAACATGAAAGACTTTTGAGTAGGTAGAATGTTCTCAGTTGCTTGCTCATTTTTCAAAACCAAAACGTCCTTGCTATTTTCAAAAACAAATACCAACACTTTCAAAACACCTTTCAAACTTGAAACATTTGCAAAAGATCAACACTTTGTATACATTCTTACAAACGAGAATCATTACAAAGTTTGTCTAAACGATGTCGCCTTTTCAAAATACTTTCAAAGGCCACACAAAGCATATTTTTTCAAACAAAAGCAAGTGATCTAGAAAGCAACTAAGAGCCCATAGATAACTACGGATGAAAAGGGTGTTAATACCTTCCCTTTTCATAATCTACCCCCCGAACTCAAGAAAATATCTCAAAGGTCTTTCATGTTCTTTTCAACCTTTCCTTTTGGATAAAAGAAAAGTCGGTGGCGACTCTTGCTAACCGCAACATTTGTGATCAAACGCAAAACAACCAAGTCAGTTCTCCCACCGTGTTACATATAGGACTTGTGATTTTCTGATATGTCCAATTTGTTGTACTTTTGCTATGCTATGCATATTACTTGTTAGCCCTGTTGTTTGTTGTCTTGGATTTTCTGTATTGAGCTTGTACTTCCTTTAATTTTTTGTACTTGTGCAGTATATGAGTTTGTATTTTTACTGTGAGCCAAACAAGTCTTTTTTGAGTATTTGTTTGAGATTTGAAGTATAGGTGTTTGGCCTATGATTGACATTGCAGTTCTGACTTTTGTTGGAACAAAGCAAAATGAGGCCTTTTTTTATTGTTGCATGAAACGTGATGCTGAGTTTGAAATTCTGATTTGAACCTCTTTTGATTTGTCTTTTCTTATTGTGAACCAAACTTATTTTATGATTTGTAATAGGAATGTTCTTAGGCCAATGATAGAATCCGATTTGTGTGAAATAAAATTGCATGAGGCTTTGGTTGTTGCGTGTTGGGCTTAAATTCTGACTTGCTGAATTATGCTTGGGTTGTGATAATTATGATTTTTGAATCTTTGTTATTGGGCTAGAACTATGATTGGAATTGTGTTTTGAACTTCTTTGAATTTGTTTATTGTGAACTAATTTAATTGTGATTTGCAATAGACCTAGGCCTATGATTAAATCCAATTTTGTATGAGGCTTTTTGGCACATGAACATGATTGAGAAACAACCCTCTTTTTCTGATTCCTTAAACAAAACCCTAATGATGAATTTGAAGAGAAACTCTTTGAAAATTTCATGTTTATGTTTCTTTCTTGTTTTCTAACATTTCTCTCTCTTTTGTTTCATGTGATGATTGATGAGGGAAATGGCAAGGCAAAGGAAACTGTGGCTAGCATGAAGATAGAATCAATGTTGGAAGGAAGATTTGAAGAATTTGAATCTTTAGCAAATAGAACCCCATAGGATATCTTAGGATTTAGAATGCTTAGGAATTGAATCATGTTTGTAACAAACTTTAGAGAAAATCCGTATTTGGATGTAAGAGTCCCTTGTAAAAATCTTGTGAACTTGTGTATTTTCAATTCAAATTAGAATTTTAAGTTTAATCTTCTATGCCATAACTCTTGTGAAATGACTTAAATCTTGAACAATTAGCAATCTTCAATTTTGACTCATATTGAAATAATTCATGTTTTAAATTTCACGAGTGACTTTCTTGTAAGCCTTGAATAATCTTTGTAAGATTTTTAGTCTTGAATGAGGATGAAACTTGTATGAAAAAAACGTGATTTGGATTCTTGAAATGAATCTTGAGTGAAAAATGAACCTTTAATCTTGAGATAAAAATCTTAACATTGGCAATTGTCATTTGAACTTGAATTCTTGAGAAAATATGAACTTGCTTATTGCACCAAGTCAAAACCTCTCTTATTTTCGTATCAACAAGATTCCAATGTCTTGAGGGTTATATTGCAAACAAAACAAATTTTCTCTTAAGTTCCAAAAAATAAACTTTGAATGAAACCTTAAAGGAAAGATGTAGTAATGAACTTTTTAGTGAGGATGGATAGCATAAAGTGATGATCCAATGGGCTTCAAACCAAGTTAAATCCAAATTCAAACTAAACTTGACTTTCAAGTTTGAATTTCAAGGCCAAGGATAAGATTCTATTGAGACTAAGAGACTCCCAAGAATTGTGACTAATCCCCGCATCAAGCTACACCAAAAATCAAATAATGGACTGTAATTCTCTTGAAAATACCAAAAGGTGAGGCTTAAACCTAATCTCTTTAACTTGAGATGCACTTTAAAAGAGAAAAAAAATTGAGATGTTGAAACCAAACTTTGATTCCAAAGCCCTTTGGCGAATTTGAGAAGAATAACCTTGTGTGGTTGAAAACCCTAAGAGAATGTCTTGAAGAAAAAGGGAGGGAAAATTTTGGGGTACAACAACAATTCTAATTTGGTACAGTATAATAGGTCATGTTGTAGAGGTCCAAATTTTTGAAACAAGATCTTTCTATGCATTCTTATATTAGTTTTTCCATTTGGTATGGTTGGGTGACTTGATCAGGCTTAAGATCAAGGGAAGAGAAAGTATTAGGATCAACATCAAACATAGGGATTATAGGGTTGGATTACTACATTTCTCTTGTAAACAATTTTTTGCAAAGTAAGATTGATTATCTCAAATCCGAATGGAAGTGGAAGAAGACGTAGACATAGTGAGACTGATTGGTGAACTTCCTAAACAAATCTTAGTGTCCTCTCTCTCTCTCTAATTATCTCTATCTCTCGCATTTACTTTCAATTGTAAATTATTGAATTCGTTGATTGTGCAATTGACATATTCAGATAAATTTTTTGTAAATTCAAAGTTGTTTTGTTGAGTTTATTACAATCTATAATATTGTAATTGGTTTTGTAAATTAATAAAACAATAAGAAAAATTTGACCAACATTAATTGCACACCTGGTATTTGATAATTTGTTTATTTGTGTTTATTGTTTTACATTTCATTGGAAACAAGTTACTATTGTGTTTATATCAAACATGATGTTTTTAGAAATATATCTTCTCTATTGCTTACCATTATCATCGCATATAAATTTTTTAACGCATATATGAGCTTTTCGATAACGGTTTGGATTAGACGATATTTTATCCGGGTGTTTTCCGCTTGCCATAGTTAACAAAGTTTTCAAAACTAATATCTAAACTATGACTATATAATCTTATTTTACTTTGGCTCTGTTTTAAATTTATAAAAATTATATATTATATGAGAAAAAATTAATATTAATAAAATTTAGGCTAAATTTCTCACGATATCAGTCATCATATTTTGTTTTTAAACAATTTTGGTTCTCATCTTCAATTTTAGTTAAAAAACGCTGAGGTATAAGTTTTTTTTAATACATGTCACTTTTTGATAATGTGACATGATATTTATTGGTTTTTTAATTAATATATTTTAATACAAATTAAATATATATATAAATTTAGGCTTTAGGCCCATGTCTTTACAAACTTCAACCCACAAGTTAACACTAAGTAATAAATGTGTATGCTATATAAACACTTAAAGTAAAAGTAACCAAAACAATAAGAACCTGGTTGAACAATTATCATAATAATACCAACTTGGAATTACATATCATGGAGCTCCGAACTCTCACGGTGGCAATCAAATGGAAAGATTTCAAAGCAATAGAAAACTTGATTATTACAGGTCAAATTAGTTATCTTCTGATAGGATAAACCAATATGTTCTGTTTGCATTAAAAAACTTGTATATCCATTAACTAATTATATAATTTAAAACTTAATTAAACATAAGTACTTACTCAATTAGTGATTAGCCCATCAGAATTGTGCAAATGAGTAACAAACACTTTCAACCATGTTTCGAAATAGATCATTCTCATTCCTTAAAAAGGCTAATAATGTTAGACAACAACCGTTCCAATGCACTCATCGACCCTTCTCCAAGGAAGAGTAACCCTCCACCAAACAGACAAAAGGGTAACATTTTATTCACGTCCCACATTTTTACCAAGTTGGAATTTGGTAGCTGTAGAAACGATGAAAATTGTAGCCTTCATAATGGGGTTGAAGAAATAAGGTAGCCACTACCAAACTTCCAGGGGCTTTTCGATCATCGTAATGAAGAACAATTGCAATTGGGCGGGAATTGGAATGATGATCAGAAAATCATTCACAAGATTAAGCTTTGCAAAAGTTATCACAATGGTGAGGAGTGTCCTTATGGTGATAAGTGTAGCTTTCTTCATGAGAATCCTGCTAAGTTTAGGGACGAATCTTGGAAAACAGGAGAGTCCTCTAAAATCAGCATTGAAACTTATTGTTGATAATGCAAGCAATGGTTAATATAATTTTAATTTTGTTCCAAAAACTTATGAATGAAACCTGTAATATTTTCTCTCTAATGTGATTCTTACATATACAACAAATCCTTAACTTAGGATTTGTTGTATAAATAAGAATCACATTAGAGAGAAAACATTTCAGATTTTATTCATAAATTTTTGGAACAAAATTGAAATTAGATTCACCCTAGCTTGCATTATCAATATTAAGTTCCAAAGTTTATTACAAAGGACTCTCCCGTTTTTCGAGATTCGTCCCTAAACTTAGCAGGATTCGCATGAAGAAAGCTATAGATATCACCATAAGGACACTCCTCAGCATTGTAATACTTTTTCGCAAATCTTAATCTTGTGAATGATTTTCTGATTATCATTCCAATTCTCGATCAATTGCAATTGTTCTTCAGTACGAGGATCGACAAGCTCTTGACAGTTTGGTGGTGGTTGCCTTATCCCTTCAACCCCGTGATCAAAGCTACAAGTTTTATTGTTACTACAACTACCAAATCCAAACTTGATACAAATGTGTGTCTTGAATAAAATGTTGTTCATTCATCTATTTGAAGGAGGGTTATTATTCTTTAGAGGAAGACCGATGATTGCATTAGAATGGTTGTTGTCAGACATTCTTAACCTTTTTAAAGAATGAGAATGATTCATTGCTAAACACGGCTCAAAGTGTTTGTTAATCATTTTCATAATCCTAGTGAGATAATCACTAATTGAGTAAGCACTTATATTTAATTAAGTTTTAAATTACATAGTTAGTTAATGCATATACAACTTTTTTTAATCCAAACATAGAATATTGGTTTATCGTATCAAAAATTAATAATTTGACTTGCAATAGCTAAGTTTTCCATTGCTTTTAAATCTTTCCATTCAATGGCCACCGTGAGTGTTCGGAGCTCCATGACATGCAATTCCAAGTTGGTGTTATTCTGCACACAAAAAAATGTTCAACCAGGTTCTTATATATACAACAAATCCATTTCTTTAAACTTTGAATTAGTTCAATTTCAAATCTACCACCAAGATACACATTATTTTGGTTACTTTTATTTTAAGTGTTTATATAGCATACATAAATATTACTTGGTGTTAGTTTATGGGTTAGAGCTTGCAAAGACATGGGCCTAGTGCTCAAATAATTTATTTTAAAATTCATATTAAAAAATATTAATTAATAAATTATTATAGTTGTCGTGTCATTAAAAATTATAATTTGTTTTAATTTAGTTACAAGATGACATGGATAATAAAAAATCAATAAATATCATGTCACATCATAAAAAATAACACATGTTAAAAAAACCTACGCCTCAACGTTTTTTGGACCAAAATTATTTTAAAACAAAATAGAAGGATTGATTTAGTGAACAACACATAATATAGTATTGTGATTTTTTTCTCCCAAGAATGATCACAATCTAACACATAATATATATAATAGTCGAAAATCAAGAAATCATTAACGCGATAGCGATCGAGACGTAATATATGTGATAGTCGAAAATCAATAAACCATTAACGTGATCAAGACCACAATCTCTATTTAAAACCTTATAGATAATGGCTTCTTGGATTGGATTTACCAATGAGAAATATGTGTTCTAATAAATTTATTCTCATTGTAATAATTATAATAATTAGCATATATTAATAAAAATACTATGTATTTAGAAAAAGATATATGTCATTATCAACCACTCACTAAACAACGTCAAAAGGATGAAATATCCTGTAAATTCATATTAAAAGAACATATTATTTGTCAAAAAAAAATTTATTTATTTAAATTTAAGTGTATCATAAAATTTGAAGATGAATATTTATATAAATTAAATAGTTATTACCGTTTTAAAACAAGATGACATGGTTGAAACTAATAAGCTTGTCCTTAATCAGAGAAATCATGATCGTTGAAGATTATGCTGAAAGTTATCAAAAATAGAAATTTGTAGATCACATTTTTGATAATAGTCCAATGAATAAAGTTTTTTTCGTGACACTCATAGATCTGCTAAAGAGAAAACAACACAATATTAAATGGAATGAAACACACACGCAAGTCACACACGCTCGTACACACACATATATTTTAGGGTATGTTTCAATTGGTGGTATAGGATGGAATGAAGTGGTAACTAATGAGATTCTATTGTTTGGATTTGTAAATAATGGATGGGTTAGAATGGAACATGATGAAATTCATTCCATCATATTGCATCCAATTCTTTATTTTTTGTTCCATCCAAATTTGAGTGTATGTGATGAAATGAGAAATTTTTAATAAAATAACCAAATAATAGAATGTGATATATATTTCATTCCTCTCTATTATGTTCCATTTCACTCTTCTCTATTATGTTCCATCAATTCAAACATAGTTGTTGTACTCTAATTTTTTACCCAAGATCCCACCTCATATGCATCATTGCATATCTAACAAAATACAAAAATAGCTTGTGTGTTTGCTTCTTGTGTCAAGCAGGGTTTTTTATCAAGAAATCTTCATCAATACATGTCCTGGTCAATTAGGGTTTTGATTGAAGAAAGTGGATCATTGGCTTTTGGCTTAGTGAATGATCTAATGACTTAAAGCATGATTCAAAGAAATCAAATATAACATCTTGACCTAATTGTAGGGCTCAAGACATTTCCAAGATACAATTGATTGATAGTGGAAGAATTGAAATCAATTGATGAAAAGTCAATTGTCATACAAAAGTCAAACTTTGACTTTTGGTTAATATTGAACTTCAAAGGTCAAGAGTCATCGAAGCATTCAAAATTGTCAAACTTGTTCATCAAGAATCAAGAGAATCAATAAAAGTCAACAAAAGTCAAAGTTGAAAGATTTTTAAACACTTAGAAATTTCAAGTGTTTTATGCCTAAAAAGCCTCAAACGTCATAGTCAATTTTCACCAAGGTACAAGCTGATTCAGGAAAAACTTTCAACATGAAAGTTATAGAGAATGAAAAATTATACAATATTGTAATGAGGGTTAATCTCTAAAAAATTCTCAAATCAAGAGAGATATAAGCATATGAAGTTCTACCAACACTTAAAGATTTTTCAAGACAGTTTTGATCATTTTATATCTCAATTTCATGACCAATTTTCACCAAGATCCAGGATGATTCAAGGAAAGTGTTCAACATGAAAGTTGTAGATAATGTTTCAAGCTTTCTAAAATATCCAAGAGCATGAATTTATCATACTTGATCTAGGAGTTTTGAAGAGATGAAGTTGGACATCCATGCTTGAATTAGGTCATTCTTTTGAAAACCTTATGGCTAAATCTCAAACCTAAGCTACAAGATCACTTTTTAGACCTCCTTGCATCTAAACATCTCCATAATTGAGTAATTACATAGGACCTAAGTGTATTTCACAAGGACTAGAAACATTGTCCAACAAATAACACTATTTATGGTTGAATTTACAAAAGCAACATTTCCATTTGCATAAAGCTCCACTTTTTCAACCACTCTCTCTTTCAGCCTTGTAACTTGCTTCTAAAGATCACACAAGATCTCTAAATCTCATAAGTAACCCCTAAAAGATCATAAAAGTGAGGCTAAGTTCCTCGGTTTACTCTTTTCTTCATCATGAAGCAAGCTTGGTCTTTGTGCATTTTCAAATCAAATGACCAAAACATACTCCCATATGAACTGAGCTTGATTTCTGTAAGTTAGAGGGACCATTTGCAATATCTATAAATACCTCTCCATACCTCAGAACTCAACACACCATAATTTGCAACAAAACACCATTGTAGCTGGTTCTCCAAGCCTAAAACTTTCATTTCTCATTCTACTCGTGTGTTTTCCATTGTTATCATTTACAAAGTTTCTAAACCTCATTTAGAAGCTATCCAAACCATAAAATAAAAATTGACACCATTCCATTCTCACTCTCAATCTCAAAAAATATTCTCTTGCATATTGACTTGGTTGGATCGTTTCAACAAGTTTCAAAGTAAAGTAAGGATGGATAGTTTCATTGAAGTTCCGACAAGCTCATAGGATCATCACGTTGCACCTGGAAGCCATAGAAGAAGCTCCAGACTTTCTCCAAAAGAGTAAATTCTGACCTCTTTCGAAAACCATCATACATACATCCTATGCTAAGAGTGAGTTTAATTTCTAAAGCAAAAATATAGCTTTTAATGTGTTAAGAGTGAGTCCTAAGCTAATTGCCTTCAATTTTGCTTGTACTATGAGTTTGGTGCTTCTGAACCTTTTTTAGGGCTCTCTGGTTTTTGAATAAATTCTTAATAGTATTTGAGAGTTAATTTAAATAAATTACATTTTTGGATTCCTTGTTAAATTTTAGCCAAGTTTAGTGTTTACAATTTTCAAATTGATTGAAAAATGAAGAAGTTATAAGTTTGATGATGGAAGGATGGTCGTGAGGAAGAAGACAATGGCCATGGCGCCATTGTTCTATTTTTAAAAACTGGTTTATAATATATTTGTTTTCTTGTGTTTATAACATTGGATGTATCGCCATCCTAGTGGTAGCAGCGCACATTTTCAAGTCTCTTCTTACCATAAGGGCGAGGGTTGGAACAAGTGTGAACCCCCATTTTACCCTTTTTTCCATTTATTTCATTTTTGTGATTTTCTGGAAAGTGTTTCATATATTTTAAATTGGGTGCACTCATTGTAGAGGCCATAGCGCATGGTCCAGTGGCTGCTCTTTTAACCTATCACTCTGAGGGTGTAGGTTCAATCCTTGCTAGGCCCCTTTCCTAATTTTTTTATCACCTATTTATTTTATTCTTTTTATCAAACTTTCAAATTAATTTTCACCAATCAAAACAACTCCTTTTGAGCTTATTTTTTGCACACTCCTTATTTATCACCTTTATTTTATGACTATTTTGAAATTACCCAAAAAAATATTATTTATTTCACTTTATTTATTTAATTCAAAACAAGCCCTTTTTAGTAACTTTAAAAGACATTTTCTTTGGTTTTCTTGTTGATTTCTCAATTAAAATCTTTTTGGATCATCATACCATGTCTTGTGATGAATCGTGCTTGATGATATGACTCTTGAGAATTTTTGTACCATGAGAAGTTTTTGTTTCAATTAGGTTTAGGATTTGACTTTTTGATGTTTAAAACATAACTTGTTCAAAAAATCCTAATTCATGATCCGCAACTTTACATGCTTGACATGCCTTGATCTTTTGATTGTTCATCCATATTTTTATATGCTTACTTATCTTTAAGGATGCATTTTCTTCATAAAATCCTTTAAACCCAAAGTAATATTATGCTTGCTTGTTTACTTTCACACTTGTTTCTTTATTTTATCTTTTGTCACAACTTTTACTTGATAAGCATGTTAACTTTTCTCCTTTTGTGTTTAAACCATGTGATATGGGTGTTTGATATTGTTAATAATTAATATTTTATACTTGTGTCCAAAATTCAAGGAAAGGATAATATTATTGACTTTATAGTCATAAGCATGTGCATTCCCCCTTTGTATAAAAACCCTTGTGAATGTTTATATGTATTCTCATATACTCTAAAAAACCTCTTAACCCAAAAAAAAATCATTTTTCAAACTTTCACCACTTTCATTTAAAAACCTTGACTTTGTGTCATTGCATTTTCAAACTTTCCTTTTAATCAAATGCTTTAATATACTTAAGCTTATCAAAACAATTTCAAAAGACTAAAAGTGACTTAACCCCACCCAAATCTTTTTTTCACTTGGCCTTTTAATTTAAAACTTTTTTCAAAGAGATTAGATATAAATCCTCTTTATAGTTGAGATATGATTCTCCTATCCTCATAGTAATTGTTGAAGTAAATGTGATTCTTTCCATATGAAGATGTTAGTTGGCAACTTGTTGATCTTTATATCCAAGTTAGTAGCCCTTCCTTCATGATGATGCAAGATCCATCTTCTCATACTTGTAGTGGTATTAGTTGAGCTTTCTCTCTAAAAGATGATGAAATATTTCTTCTCCTAAAATCAACCACAACAAACTATTTTTTGTTATTTTTACCATGTACTACGAGGTTTTACCATGACTATGTTTTTTCAAACAAAAATCAATAAAATGCATTTCTCCTCCCATCTCCATATTCATTTAACAAACAAATATTTTTTTAACCAAAAACATATTTTATAAGTGGTTCCTATAGAGTACTATAGATACATAGGGTGTTAATATCTTCCCTTTGTATAACTAACTCCCGTACCTTAAATCTCTTCCTTATGCTTTGCTTTTAGTCTTTACTTCTTGCGTTGCATGTTAAACAATAGGGTTTCGATCTTTTCCCTTTTCCTTGGAAACAATAAAGTTTAGTGGTGACTTCTTAAGTTATTGTGAGTCAAGTTTCTCAATAGTTCGGTCTCCTTGATTTTTCACCGCGACAATAGCCTTATGATTTGTTTGGATTGATGGATTGGAATGTAATAGTATGGAATGAAGTGGAATAGAGTCATGTTCCATTGTTTGGTTTTACAAATAAAAAAATGAATGGAATGAAATGGAGTGTGATAGAACCCATTCTATCAAATATCATTATTTTAATCTATTTTTCATTTCTCCAAAATTGTGTTTATCTGTGTGTTCTATCAAATGAGAAATTTTTAAGCCCTTCATTTAAATTGACTAGTCAGTGTTGAGACCGAGAGTATTATAAGTAATATTATATAACACAATAAATAAAAAATATTAGTAATCTAAATTGTTGATTTACAATAAAACTTTTTTATTGATTTTGGTTTGAAATTATGTGTTTGAGCTGCTTTAAAAATTCTTAATTGATTTGATCCATTTTGATATGATGTGTTTGATTTGACACTATGTGTTAGAAATTTTGAGTAGTTTGTTTTATGTATTTCGAAGGTTTTATGGAATTTTTAAAGAAGATGGTCATTATGTATAATGGACTTATATTTGTGTTTTTTTAGCAATACTTGACATCGGTATCTACAATGGACCTGTATTGGTTTTTTAATTTTTAGCAACGATTTTGTTTATGAATTGCCATGATTACGAAGTATGGTGTTGATCAAAACTTACGCATTGGATATTTTCAAGTTATAGTAACTATGTTTCATTTATGAAAGTTCAAATTCATGACAATATGTTTTACTTTATTTCAAACGTTGAGCTGATATTTTTTTAGGATTTTATATATTATTTTGATGAGTGAATTTTATATCTATCAATACTGTGGAATTTATGTACCTTAGTGTTAATTGCTTATAAAGGGTAACAATGAAATAAACAATTTATATTACTTTCTACTCTATTTAATTTCAAAACTATATGGAATGAGATATTATTTCTGTTCAGTCCTAAAATATTTAAACAATAGAATTGAATTTCATTCCATTCCATTCTATTATATTTTGCTCCACTCCATTAGTTCTAAATCATCTATAGATAGCCTTAGTGAAACAAAAATAAGAATTGTGAACTTAAAAAAACAAGTGAAGGAAAAAAAAATCTCTCACATGCAATAAAAAATACATGTTAAAGACAAGAACTCAGTCTTTCTATGATAAATAATGTAAAGAGTGCAATAGATATAGATTGTATGGTACATTAATAAATGCCAAATTTATGTTAAATAAGTCAACACTTGTTAACTTATTTCATAAGCAACTATTAAAAAAACCCTGAATTTATCTATGAAAAGTAAGAAAATAATTATTTGGACTTTTCTTGTATGCATTAGTCAAAAACAAGTGAAAGAATTGGAAAACCACAATTCAACATGCAGCAAAAAGGCCAAAACAAAATCATGATGAATCAAGTCTCATTAGGCCTAAGCTACAGGCGTGCTAAGCGCGGACAAGGCCAAGTGGCATGACTAGATGAAAATACTTCACTATGAAGCAAGGGTTAGTTTGCTAGTCAAAGGGATGGTGCACTGGGAGAACTAGGTGTGTTCATTGGCTCGGGAAAATTCGAACCAAACCATAGTGTTTGGGTTGGACATTTTTTTAGTTCAGGAAAAAACCAAATCAAACCAATGAAACCCGGTGTTAATTGGTTCGAACAACAAATTTTCAAAATTATACATGCGAGCCTGTCTACCCGAACCAACCATAATTAATTTGTATAATTTATGTTATCATTATCAACGAACCTAATATAAGGTATTTTACTTCAAGAAGAAGAAAATGAAACGTCATTTGTGACATTCACAAACTATATGGAAAAAGAAAATAAAATAGAAATTTTATATTATTATAGAAATTTAGTTGATGTAAATTAGATTTTCTTAAAAATATTTTTGTACATTTATTTCTAATGTATCCGATCAACCAACCCACTATTTCTTGGTTTGCTTCAGTTTGGGCTTTATCTTTAAAATGTACAAATACAATCCAAACCAATCAGAACGCAGAAGTGTTGCTCAGGTGACAAGTGAGTTAATACTTCTGAGATTGACATCTTGGAGTTACTCGTTGTTATGCTAACCATGAGTAAGCATAGCTAAAATATCTTTTTTGGGGTTATATGTAGTCATTATATTCATGTACTAAATAGGCCATGGTGATCTACATAATTCTACTCATGTAGTAATATTGATGATTGTCTAATTTTAATGCTTGTTTTAGTCTTGCAACCTAAAACTTGTTTTCATTGTGTGACTTGACATAGAAAGATGATTGTCAATACTAGTTCCAAGATAATCATTTATTTGATACTAAAACCTATACAAGTGGTTAGGTTTGATATCCACACCTACTATAGTAGGATCGGCGTGGAGTCTCACTATATTATGGCTGCTGGAACTTAATGATATATGTTGGTTAATAGTTTGAGATATCAGCTATTAGGTAACACACTAATCTCACAACTTAGAGACACGAAAGGAGATACAAATGAGGGTAACTGGTGGTAATATTATTAGTTGAGTAAAGGAGAATATTATTAACCTATAGATGTGCATGATAACCTATCTCACAACTTGTATTAATACATGTATATTTGTTATAAACTATAACCCATTAACCTTTAGAATCATTATGTTTTTACTAGTTTATACAACCAGAGGTTCCTACAGAGCACTTTTATTTGATCCTGAAATCGAAAGAACCGCACACATAATCCTCTATATAAAGGTGAAAAATAAACAAAGAGCAGAAGAGATGTATCTAGAAGGGTCTTTTGTCTCAACACAAGAAACTATGGCTAAAGTTATCAACACCAACACCAACAACAATTAAAATAATAATGGTGACACATCATGTAAGCATGGTCCCAGATGTCTAGCTCATCTCTTTAAAATGAAAAAGGATATCTGATAAAGTGAAATGAAAATGGGATTATTACTATTTTTGTATGCTAAACCTTTTACAAGTTTAAATCATGAAGACTCGTACACGCGTCTCACATGTAATACCCCAAATAATATGTGTCTAGAATCATACTATTTAAGTATTCACCATGGTAATGATACATACAAAATTTCTATGTCCAAGCACAGTACATAACATAAATAGATGTAAATACACAACTACATACAAATACAATGGAAAATGCAATACTAGACAGACTACACCATCTTCGAGCCTTCATGACATCTTGCATTTTTCATTTTTCCTGCTCTGAGTTACATAAAATATTAAATATGGGGTTAGATACAACTTATCTCAGTGATGTTCTCATATCCTAGGAGTCCTCTAGGTACAAGGATTATACAAGAAACTCTATAATTCTAGTGGCTTAATCCTTACGGGATTACATAAGAATATATATGGGTATCAGGGTTCAACCCGGTATCATGTGAGAATTATATACAATTATCTCCCTTACGGCCAATGTAGACCATTTCTTAGCAACAAAGGCTTATGGTTACACTTACGATAAAGGCGTATAATTAGTCACTTTATGCACATTAATACCCTCATGAGAAAATGTCTTTCTTCATTCCTTATGGAAGAGTTCTTTCAGAACTTTTCTCTCAAGCAGGGATAGTTAAGAATGTTCAAAAAGTGGGCTTAACTGATGCTCTTGTGACCTATTAGGACTTGAAATTGGAAGTCCAGATAAATTGAGTTTGGAGTTTGACCCTTTGCTTGTTAGCCCTCTTCCTTTCCCAATCGTTGCCTTCTTCTTTTTTTGTCTCAACCATCCTTTCTCATGTTATGTTTGTCTTTCAGTACTATTATGTAATTTTGACATATTAGTGAAGTAATTCTTGTCATTTTCAATTAATATTGGTGTTATTCTATTTTATCTATTTTTTATTAATGACAAAGGGGTATAAAAAGATATGATTTTGATTCATTTTTATCCATTGATAAATCCCAAACATTTGAACTAAATCCATAGATAAATTTTTTGAGATCACTAATATTACTGTACTAAATTGAATTTTCTGCTAATTCAAAATTTTTCCTAAAACTTAAACTCGGAGGGAGCTTGCAAACCTCACTCTGGATACATAAGCTAAGAAAACTTTGAAAGTCTAAAACTCAGGGGGGAGCTTACAAACATTTAGTCTCATTGATATTTTATTTGTTAGTCTATTGAACATTAGTTGATTTGCTTATTTATGAATGTTCAATTGTTGTAGGATTTTAAGTAGGCTAGTAAACTAATTAGACCTTTAAAAAGGCTAGACTTAAGCCTAAAAATATGCCTATGAAAGGCTACAGAACAAACTTAGGCTTTTGATTTTTTAACTGACCAAACTCGGGTTTGACAAAGCATAACTCGAGCCAACCTATTCTCACCCCTACCAGTGTATGCCTTTCATATCTGAACATTCTTATGCCGACAAGTTAGTAAACCATGGTCACTATATTGTGGATAAACCATGGTCACTCTATTGTGGATTAAACATGGTGAAATTATTTTCCATTTTTCATTATCTAGAATTTTATTAAATAAACTTGAGTTTCCTTATTACCGCTTCAATTAGTTCTTATCTTTTTTGCCTCTTTTTTTTTTTTGAATTTTTTTTAGGGTAAGATCTAGTCTTCTTTATATATTGTGGCCGAGATAGTTCGCGTTATGGATTAATGATTGGATCGAGATGTTGGTGTCGTAGAACCTGGGTTATACCCCTGAAACAACTGGACGAACAATCATCGAGAAAAAAATCAATGAAGTCGCCATCGAATATTTTTTATCCCACCGAAAAGGAAAGGTAAACATGGACTAAACCTGAGAAGAGTGAAATCAAGGTCTCACGATCGAGAGATACGGGTAAGGAAGTCGATTACGCAAGGGGAAGGTATTAGCACCCCTCACGTCTGTGGTACTCCACAGAATCCACTCTTGTTTTTCTAATCAAATGGTGTGTTATAATCTAAAGCTTACGAGCTAAAGGAAAAATGCAAAGAGGGAATGCGTGCAAAAGAAAACACAGGGAAAAGAAGGAATATTTATAAAGTTTTACTCGCTTAGGCCCCACGACCAAATGTCTTTGTATCCCTTTAGGGAATCAAAGCGTCATAGTTCGGCTTAAAAGTTTCCATTTGTTTTGTGTTTTTATGAACAATATTAATTTCAGTTTCTACCGCAGATCGACCTTTGGAGACTCCCGCATTGGCATAGGAAGGAATTAACATGTTCTTACCTGGAGAGGTATTTTCAAAAGAAAAGTTCCCGAAGGCAGATAATGTTACATTCAAGCTCTAGCAAGTAGACATAGTGCCACCTGACCTTTGGGGATTTACACTTTATATTGCGCAGAGTAGAATTAACATATCCTTTTTAGAGTTTTAAATAAAAGGCCCGAAGGCAAAAGAGGTTGAATTGGTTGATGTTTTTTACCTTGAAAAAGGATTTAAGAAATGTTAGAGTGTTTTATGAATTTGCCAAAGAAAAGAGTTTTAGTCTTAATCATGCAAAAGGGAAAGAAAAACATCTAAGGGAAACTATATATCTCTATTCCTAATGTTATCATACAATGATTAATCCTATGGTCGAGTTTGAAAGGGGAAACACTACCTAAGTTAGCATGCATGGTATGATATCCTAATGTCTACCTCGACTTAAAGATGAGTCGAGTGATCCTAAGGGAACATACAAAGGTTTAAAGAAAAGCACAAATTCAAGTGCAATCAAACAAAGTTGAATTAAGAACAAAACAAAAATCAAGTGAGAGCTAGCAACAAATAATGAATCTAATGGATTTCAAAGTGGGTGTAAGGAACTCTTTCCACTTGATTTGCTCAAACACCGATAGTGAGTAATAACTCGAAGCGTCAACATTTAAAGAAACGTGAGCTAATATCTTCGAAACGAATGACAAAGCGTGGGGTTTGGTTACAAACCCTTTCTTCCACTTATTTGACTCAATGGGCAAGGATAAGCACGATTCAAGGCATCAACGTATGATGTAAGCTAAGAACGACATGGACTAGAAAGTGTGGGGGCCGATTGCAAGCCCTTTGTTCCAATTATTGACTCCATAACAAGCACAAAGTAAATGGGAAATGGGAGGGAAATGGGATTTGCTTTAGTCGATGTCTTTTGCACACAAACAAACACAAGTAAATACGCATACAAAAATACCTTTTAAAGGTCTTTAAAACATAATTGTCCACCTAAAGTAGGGACTCCAAGTCATGCATCTCTATTATTACTTCTCATGGAAAGGAAAATAAAGTTCAATGCGGAATTAAAACCATAATCGAAGCAATACCAAACGAACAAGAGTTCGTAGCAAGCAAGCAAAGCAAAGAAACCCAAAAAACTTCGTGCAAGCTTCACCAATAAAGCACATAGTCAGAAATCCGACACAATGATAATAATAATCAAAGCATCATGTGAAAGTAATCACACGTGTATCCAATATCATGTGCATCCTGCACAACACACAAAACTATACAAGCACAACTAATCTGCACATTGCATGGTGCGAGAAATCGCCTTTCCGAAGATTACACAAGTCCACAAGAAAAGTTAGTGATAATAAGAAAGAATAAACAAAGTCAAGTAATCATATTATAACTCAAAAATAAGATCAAAATGCGAAGAAATAACATCCGAACAAGCATCATAACACTAAAATCAAGAACCGGGCAGCACCATCACAAACATGGACATACATACAAAACCGAGTTAAACTCGTCTCAAATTAATACCGATGTCAAACAATTGATAAACTAAGACATAGTAGGCTCCAAGTAACAATCAAATTTCATTTCAAGTGCACCTACCGAATCTGGGTAACACTACACCAATCTCATGAAATCGATCGGAAAAGCGAGTAAATTTGACATCAATGTCCCACAATCAAACAATTAAGCTCAAACATGCATTAAACAAGAATTAACTCGCAATGTACATGCTAAAACAACCTCCTGACAGCATTGTATAGCTTTATGGAATACACAAAAAATTGGATCAAAACCAAACAAACTTGATGCCAATGCTAACCAAACACCCGATTAAACTCATTCATGCAACATTCAAGAATTAAAACCAAGACATGCTAACATTTACAATTTCTGGACAGCCACACATGAACTCATGAAAGTGACTGATACATTGATTTAAAACCAACGGATCTCAACATAAATATGCAACAAATATCCAATTATGATCAAATATGCATCAAACGACATTAGAAATGCAATTTACAATACATTTGCATTTTTTGGGCAGCAAAATCACTTGAACCAAAATTGAACAAAAAACGAGTTTAAAACTCCCAATCGGATACACCAAAGCACTTATCGGTTCATGTAACGTTGCTCGGAAATTGCAAATAAATTGCACAACGATTAAATCCACATTAAAATGTCGATTCCAAGCCTTAAAAAAAATTATTCAAGTGTTAACGCAATTTATCGAATTCAAAGTTTTCAACATCGAACAAATTAATTCATCATCAAATTGATTCAAAATCGCGTTAACACATGAAGTCAAAATTAATTGTAAAAAAAATTCCACAATTCAACATAATTCGACATCAAAATCATCATTAATTAGTAATCGAAATTGCAAGACTCAAAGATCATTCAACCAATTCCACATGCTTCCATCATTAATTATCTCAAGAATTAATCAATTTCACATTCAATTATATCCAAATCTAATCAATTCACAAAATCAATTTGTTAGAACAAAGTTTGAATCTACTACCCTAAGTTTAAGTTTTGATGATAACAAAATGCTAAGATACATTAATTGTATGATTCATGTAAGACACATATGCTATCTAATAAATTACATTCTGTTTTACAGAAACTCTGATGGGTATCAGCAAGAGAACATCATCATCAGCATCAGAAAATTGGATATCAACATCAGCATCAGAAGATGTTATATCAGATACCAGAATCAGAAGATCAACTTGCGCTTATGCTGAAGCTTGATGAACAGAGCCGCGCTTAACCATCTGAACTCTGATCTAGACAACAACAATTCATCAGCACCTAAGCAGCGTCAGAATGAGCCAAAGCCAGAACACGCTCAAGTGGCAACGGTACTGTGCATTCAAGATGATTTATTACCAACGGCATCATTCCAGACAAGATCTGCTTAATAAGGAAAGAATGTTATTGGCATTGAAACAGAATTATTACTCCAACGTACACCATTTCCAATGTTATATAAACAAGTCAATGAAGATTGAATTGGCTAATGCTCTTCAACACTCTACACGCCTAAAGCTATTCATCATCTTCCTTACTCTCAGTTTGCTAAAAGCTCTCAATTCCTTACTCAATTATTTTTAGCACTCTAGTTCTCATAAGCTTAATTTGTGTAGTATCACAGTTGTGATAAACAGTTTTTGTAGAAAACATTCACACACCTAGATTTCAATTCTTTGTAAGAAAGTATTTCCTTGAGAAACCGGTTTGTGGTTTGACTCAAGAAGGCTTTAGCAGTTGTTAAAGCAGTTGTAATATTCAGTTGAATATAGTGGATTAAGACCTCGTTGGAGAGAGGCGAAATCACCTTGACGGGTGGACTGGAGTAGTTTGAGATCAAACGAACCAGGATAAAAATACCGTGTTGACTGCAATTGATTTCCAGTTTTTACAATTCAACCCCCCTTCTTGTGTTTTTCACTTCTTTACAATTATCATAAGAAGCACTTAATTCAATGAACAATCACATATTCTCAAGAATCATTCAATCAAGAATCAAATTGAAGCAAGGTTGTAAGGAATTATTACGGAATTAACGTGAAGCTTTGAAGATGACGATCAGAAGAAGTTGACTGGAGCAAGGAATGCCGGAGAATCGCGCAAAGACGGAGGGAGCAAGCACAAAGATCGCGCGGACATAGGGAGTTGGCGGACCGGTCGGTGGTGGCGGTTAGCGCGCGGTGGAGGGAGAGGAGAGGGCGGTGGTCCAGTGAGAGAGGAAAGAGGAAGATGAAGCTTTGCAACTTTGTTCTTGACTTTTCCCTTTGTGTTCTTGAGAGGATTTGAGAGAGAATAAAGACAAACTTGAGAGATTTTGTGAGATTTTGAATAATGACACCAAAGTTATGTTTAATTTGAATTTTGAAAATATATAGAAAGGGCTCCAAGTCTTGTTAGACTTGTGTATTTTTTACAAATGCAGAATTTTCGACTTATTCTGGTGAACGGCTCGAGAACAAACCAAAACTCATGAAATTCAGTGCATAATCCTGACGTGCAACCTGAAACAAAAACTTCGATGATGAAATTTGTGATGCAATGAAGAATGAATCGCTCCGATACTATAAAAATTGAGTGAGTTATGATTCTTCGAATGGTGAGAAACGATTGGAAAAAAAACCCTCTGTGCATATTTTTCAGCTTATTTTTTGTGCAATCTGAGAAAACCCACAAGTCATCACTTTTGGTGTATAATCCTGACGCATAACCTGAATCAAAATCGTCTATGACGAAATTTATGACGTTGTGCCGAAAGAATCACCCTGATACAATAAAAATTGATAAAGTTACGAATTTTGCAACGGCGAGAAACTTGAGGCAGAAAACCCACTTTGCAGATTTTTCAGCTTATTTCGATGTACTACTTTGATAATCGGGCGAAATTTATGAATTTTTGAATATCCGATAAACAACAGTTCATCACATTGTTTCATGGTTCCAGTCTCAGAGTATTTGCAAATCTGGGGACCTTCCTCATTGAATCAGCTTCCGAACCGAACATATGAAATGAAGAAAATAATAAGACGGTTCAAATTCTCCAAGAGCCACTCAAAGATGATCTACCGGTCAGAAGTTACAAATTTTTAAGCAAGTGAAAACCAGTGAACCAGCAAATCCATTATATAACGTGATTTCAGGTATTTTACGATTTTTAAGATCTTCCTCACAAAATTAGCCTTCAATCTGAACAGATGAATTGGAGAATATCTAAAGACGGTTCTAAAGATTGAAGGACCATTCCCAAATCATTTTCTCATCTCAAGTTATGAATTTTCGATCTTGCACCGCAAGATACTGAATTTTTGTCTGCATTGTCTCAAACCGATTGAAATGCTTGACTTTCTGTGCAATTCAAAGCGTGTTGGAACACATGTGAGCTTGATATGATAATGACTTAATTAATCCCTGATTGGATAGCTTGGAACACATGCAAAATGCATTTAAAATCTAAAAACCCTGAGTTTTACTTCACAATGCTGCTTAACGAAACAATCATTTTCCATTGCTCTTTTCACAGAGAAAAACCTTGATTCCCTGGGTATAAGCCTATTGACTGGGAATTTCGATTGCATGAGTTTTTAAGCGATACATTTTGGAAGAAATGTAGTTCGAAAGGAATAATGAAGTCGTTTCTATGAAGATTTCGATAGATGAAAAGCTAGTAAGAGCTCTATTTTGTTAAGTGTTGGCGAAAGGTTCGTCTACGAACCGTTGGAACTTAAGTTATTCGAAGTATCATTATAAAGGATATTTTTACCATCATGTTTGTGTTGTTTGGTGCTTCGAAGGCAAAAGGGTTTTTTAATTTGAAAGTTTGATCTTATCCAAAGAGACGCGTGGAAGCATAAAGTTCAAAGACGCATGCAAATGTCGAACGTGGCAACATCTTATAAATAGATTGTTTAGTCAAATTATTATAAGTTAGGGTCTTAGCGTTAGGATTCAGAGTGTTCACATATTTGTACAAATTACTCTAAATTACTCAAAGTATCAGCGTTCGAGAAACGAGTTATGAGAATGTACGTATGATGCACCAATTTTATGTTTATTGTCATTCAACTTTAATTGAAGTTTTATACATTCCTTTTAAGTTTAAGTCAAAAGCCTTTCATATACCAGTTTTTTATTTAAAGCATTACATTACTTTATTCGAAGTAACAATTGAAATCATTTTAGTTTAAAAGATTAGGAATGTTGTCGAAAGTATTCTTTATCAAGAACATAAGTTTGAATAAGAACACGTGTACATAGGATCAATTTGGTCGATCCTGCAAGTCACCAATCTTTTCTTCGGTTTGGAAGACCATTGGTTGTTTATCAAATTTCACGGTAAACAAATTGGCACGCCCAGTGGGACTTGTGTTAAATAAACCAAAAAAAATTATGTTCTAGTAAAAAACTTTTGAAAATCTTCATCGTCCTCTTGTATTTTTTTGCGTTGTATGAGACTCAGGAGTAGTAAATTAGCCACAAACAACAAGGAAATACCTAAAAGAGGAAAATGGTGAATCAAAGCCAGAAAGGTAATTAAAATCCTGTTAATAATAATGAAGTACCAACCCCGGTCACTTCGACAAGGAGAATTACGGTTTCTGCGCCTTGAAGAATGGAAAAACACAAGAAAGGGGGGTTTGAATTGGGATTTTTAAAGCTTAAAGAAAAGTACATATTGGTTATCTTGGTTCGTTTGAACTCAAAATACTCCAGTCTAACCACCAAGGTTATTTTACCTCTCTCAATGAGGTCTTAATCCACTAATCAATCTTGATTACAAATCTACTTTGACAATTGTCAAAGTCTTCTTGAGTATAAACCACAAACCGGTTTTCTTAAGGAAATTCTCTAAACAATATTTGAATAAATGTGTACAAGAGTGTTTTCTAATAAAATAGTATCACAAGGATGTTTTACACAATTTGAATTTTGTACGTTTGAGGAAGATAATGATAGTTATGTTACTGCGTGTGAGAAATCGTGAACGATTTATCCTCAAAGGTTTGTTTAAATAGGCGAAGCATGTAGGAGCATTTGGAAAGTTGATCAATGATAATTAAGGTGCTTTCCAAAAATAAAGATCATTGTTCCCTTCCAGCTGTTACTCTTGAAATGGAAATATTTGATTTGTAACACTTCAGAACATGCTTGCTTCAGAATATGAAAGTAACCGTGGTTGCTTGCTTCAGAACTTTGTAGATCAGAAACATGGAGTCCTGTTTGCAGCGTTAGAACTTATTTCAAATATGTTTATAATCAGAGTTGAAACAACGTTTTAGCGCATCTTCTGATCATCTTCCATCATAACTTCTCTATAAAGTAGAATATAATTTTAGGGAGCATATTTGTTCTTTGCGTTTGTTATCATTAAAACTCTTACAAGGGTTGTAGAATCAAACTATGTTCTAACAATCTCCCCCTTTTTGATGATGACAAAAACTAGGATATTTCAATAGAAATAGAAAGAACATAAAGCATTTGAAGGTCTCCCCCTGAGTTGAATACTCAGATAGAGATTGTGATACGGTGGGAGAACTGACTTGAGGTTTTGCGTTTGTGTTTGCAATTGTGCAGTTTAGCAAGAGTCGCCACCGACTTTTTTATTTTATCCTAAGGAAAGGTCAAAAAGCATAGGAAAGACCTTTGAGATGTTTTCTTGGGTTCGGGGGGTAGATTATTAAAAGGGAAGGTGCTAGCACCCTTTTCATCCATGGTTCTCCATGGGCTCTTAGTTACTTGTTTAGATCACTTGTTTTGCTTTTCAATTGTTTGAAATGGTGCTTTGTGTGTGCGGTTTTTGAAAATGCTTTGAAAAAAGAGGCCTTGTCTAGGCAAACTTTGTAATGATTCTTGTTTGAATATATACAAAGATGTGTGTCTTTTTGAAAAGATATTTCAATGTTTTGAAAGTTGTTTTTGGAAAATGTTTTGAAGTTGTGTTGTGATGTGTGTTTGAAAGTAGCAAGGATGTTTTGCAAGCTTTTGATCAAGTAACTAAGAGTTGTCTACCCTATTTTACTCAAAGATCTTTCTTATGTTTTTAACCCTTTTGACAGTGTTGTTTCACCATTGCATTTGGTGAACAACCTTGTGTTAGGATGTTAAACGGGACAGGCGCGGGTCATCGTATAGACCATAATAGCAATTGTGTTAGGTATCTTTGGCAATTTTCTTGAGGGACTTGATCATTTTTGTTTAGGCAACCAAGATAGCATCATCGAGGGACTATGATCTTTTGTTTTGTTTTTGTTTTGCCAAAGTACCCAACATGCATACCATGACCCATTTTTGAAGACAACAAGTGGATTGTAACCCTAGGGGTGCAAGTGTGCATTGTGTTTGATTTTCATGCATTTTTGTCTTTGATTAGGTCAAACTATTTGTTAATTTGGATTTTTGCATACAAACCCTAATTCTCTAATCATGGCATAATTGAAAGCGTAAAAGTGCGAGAATTTAAATTCTAAGCTATTACAACATGATTATGGGGATGGGGTACAATTTTGAGTGAGGGGATATTTGACAAGAAATTATAAACCCTAATTTACTATTACATCCAAATTGAATTTTTTGTGCAAATAAATAAATGGGCAATATTTAATTAAACAAGATAAATAAATATTAAATAAAATGTATTATGCAAAAAAAGAATTTTTATTTGCTCATGTATGCAAAAGTATTTTTTTTTATGTAAAAAAGGTATAAAGAAATAAATAAAAGATTAATTTTATTTGTTTTTAGGGTAAAACCCTAATTTCTTTAAATAAATATAATATATTATTTATGTATAAAAATATATTAATATGTGTAAAAAAGGAAATATATCTAAAAAAGGTATTTTTTTAGTATAAATAATAATAAAAAAAATAAAAATGTAATATTTTTGTATTTTTATTCTAAGTATCTAATAAAATAAAAGTATATATGTTTATTATGTGTATATTAATCAAATTAAATATGTACAAAATAAAATAAAATATGTACAAAAATAAAATATATTCAAGAAAATATTTTTATTATAAATAAAAGTAAAGAACAAAAATAAAAGTATAAAATGTAAATATTTTTCGAGTCTTAATAATATAAAAGAATATTTAAATACTTTTAATGTTAGAAAAAATTAGGATAAAATGCCAAGTAAATTAAAAAAATTATGAAAATATTTTTTGAGCATTTATTATATTTGGAAATAAACTAACAAAGTCAGAAAAGAAAACAAAAATGCAAAAATGCAAAAATATAAGAAATTGGGCCAGTGGGTGTGAAACTGAAAAAGGGAGGTGTTAGAAGCAAGCAGACCAGGCCCAGCCCAAGTCTTCATATTCTTCCTCCAGACTTTGTATAACGCGCGCGCGCCTGCTTCAAAATGGATATCTTGCATACGAGCTCCATTGCAAAAACACATAACACAAAACTTGTAGAGAATTTCAATACGATTCTAATCATATAAAGCATTAAACCTAACTCTCAAAGACCAGAGAGAATTTCTCTGGCCCTAAAATCTAACCTAATTTTTACAGCATGTTCATGGATGAAATTCTCCTAGCACACTTAATATAAATGAAAACTGAGCATATGTACAGCTTCATGGCATTGAATACTACATTTCTTATTCATAAACCTAAGGCTAAATGTTCCTAAATAGAGAGATAGAAAGTGATGAAAAACCTATTTCAGTTGGATTTGAGTAGGACAATGCAGAGCTTCTCAACAAGTTTTGAGGTGTCTGGTAGCTTGCCTGAACTTCACTTGATCTTTTCCAATAGCTAGCTTGCCTTGAATGTCCCTGAATCAGCTCCTAGAACTCAACCTGCACAAGCTTGAAATGAAAATGGTGAACACTGTAAATGGAGTTACAGTTGGCAATGGAGGTTTGGGATAGCTTGAGTGAGTTGAATGGAAGGTGTTTGAAGCAAAAAGGAGAAAAACGCACGAGCCAAGTGAGTTGTGGCACTCAAGTTGCAGCACTTACCCTGTTTTGCCAAAAAAAGGTGATTTCTGGCTATGGGAGGTTTTGGGGCTCAAGCATTCGTTTTTATGGCTCAAAGGGTTGTGTGAAATATGTTTGCAATGTTTGTGTAAGCTGACAATGGCTGGTTCTCAAGTTGGGAGGATTTTGCAAGTTTTCTTCTTTGTGAAGCAAGAATGTGTAAGTTGGTATCACAGGCCTGTACAAGCCATATAACATGCTGCATACAATCCTCTTGATACTTGCAATTTGTGCATTTGATTTGGCTTCTGAGATCTTGGCCCTATGCTTCAAAGATCATGTTTTGACATAAAGCATACCTTTTCTAAAATAGAAATGTACCTTTTTCTAATTAAGGATTAGTTTTGTGTGCAATGTCCAAATGGCCAAGATAATGCATTAGCTCAGTGGATTTGCATTTAATTAAGGAGTGTGAATTGTTTTAGAGGCCTACAAAAAAGTACAAAGCATGCTGGTTTGAAAATGCAACTTGTATGAACATGAATTGGCCATGGATACAAAGTGAGTTTTTGCCAACTTCAAGCATTCGATTCTCCCTAACCACAAATGTGTTTGAGGAGTTCTTGGAAAATTTGGAAAGCTTGCAATATGATATATAATCCATATTTGAAATGAAACTTGAGACTCCAAATGGAACTATGTGAAAAATGGTCAAGAAGATAGGTCAAAATCCTGCCTAAATTAGGGCAAAATTTCTCTAAGTTAAAAGTTTTGGGGACCCTTGTTCCAAAAATCATAACTTGAGATCCAAGCTTATATTGAGAAAACTTTGTGAATAAAAGTTGTAGACTTTGTGGAGTACTACAACTTTCATGTTGTGAGTTTTGTTTGAATCCATTTGCATCTTGGTGAAAATGTGGGACAAAGTTAGGGAAAATTAAGAAAATTTCATAACTTAGAAAAATTCTAAGTTATGAAAATTTTCAATTTCAAACCCTAATTTGCAATTTTGGGTTTCTTGATGAACAAGTTTCATAATTTGACATATCTTGATGAAAAATGACCCTTGGCACTTGATTTTGACCAAAAAGTCAAAGTTTGACTTTTCAGTGTACAGTCAAATTTTGATCAGTTGACTAAAAAATTCATCTGTCAATCCTATGCATTTGAGATCTTTTTAACTTGTTGAATAAGTCAAGATGATTCCATTGAGTCCTTGAGTCCATGGTTGAGCTTAATTTACCATTGGCTAGGTCAAACAGTCAAAAATTGCCTTTGTACAATCAAAACCCTAAAAATGACCATTTTGCCCTTTTGGTGATCTGATCAAATTTTTTGTGGAATTGTGGTCCAAAATTGATCAAATGGTTCATGTGAGTTCATAATGTTGATGTGGGTCAAAATTCATGAGGTTTGACTGTAAATTGGCCACAGTTGACTTTTTCCCCAATACAGTTGATTTCTAGGTCAACTGTCCAATTGACTGAGCAAAAATTTGATCCAAGGCTTGAAACTTGGTATGGGCAAACTTATGAGTCCAACATGAAGTATGAAGGTCAATTTGAGCATTGAAGGTCCAAAGATCCCTGTGCAAACTCAAACCCTAGTTTAGGTCAACAGTGCAAGGAGATGTCTTGAGCAGAGCAAACTCTATCTTGATCTTGAGTTCAAAGAGCCGGGTGATGAGAAATGTTGATAAAATGAGAGTGCAAATTTTGGGGTACAACAGTTTCCCCTGTTCAATCTTCTTGAACCTGAAGAGTTAGATTGGCAAGTTTGCCTTTCGTGACTCGAAGGTAAAAGAGGATTGGACACTAGAGTGCCCATAAATTTGCACTCATCAAAAATGTATCTGATGGAATGGGCTTAAAGATGCCATTTGGAGATGGTAGAATCTTGCTGGAGATGGGCTTAGAGATTCCATCCAAAATTTATTTGTTGAAAATCAGTAGAATGAACATCAGAATGGTATCCGTATTTGAAACGTATTTGAGTTGTATCTGGAGACTGGGTTTGTATGAGCAGGGGAATGGCGTTCGTGTCTAGAGAGTATCCGAGCTGTAACTGTATTTGATCTTTGAATGAATATTAGAATAACTTCCGTGTCTGGAGTGTATCTGTATTCTGAATGGGTAACAGAGAGACATCTGTGTATGGAGCATCTATGTGCTGGAGATAAATTCTGAATGAGTGACAGAATGGAAATTGTGTCTGGAGCGTATCTGGACTGTATCTGAAGTTGAGATTCGTATGAGTAGCAGAATGACTTCCGTGTATGGAGTGTATCTGTACTGTAACTGGGATCCGGACAAGTGACAAAATGACTTCCGTGTCTGGAGTGTATCTGAACTTGAAGTTGATAGTTGAATCTGAATGAGAAATAGAATGGTTACCGTGTCTGGAGCATATCTAGTATGTATCTGATTGCTGAAGTCTGAATGAGTAGTAGAATGACCGCCGTGTCTGGGGTGTATCTATATTGTATCTTGACTTGACATTCTGAATGAGTAATTGAATGACCGTCGTGTCTGGGGGTGTATCCATACTGTATCTGAAATCTCTGAATAATTTTAAATGATAGCTTTTAATCTTATTCTGAAAACGGTAGAATGTTAGCTAAAAACACAAAGTTATGTTGCATGAAATGTATGATGCAATGTATGTGTTATATCAATGCTTATGATTATATGAATGCAATGAATGCGCATGTAAGCTGATTAACCGTCTTGCTGAGGAAGATAAATCCTGGGTAGCTGGAGATAATAAAATCTGTGACCACTGTCGGGAAAAATAATTCCTTGACTGCTGCTGGGGATTGAAAATCCTTTGATCGTTGAGAATGAGAAGTCCTAGGACCACTGTTGAAGAGTATGTGTGTCTTCAAGCTTTTTGACAACCTCTGGGGGGAGAAGTTATACTGCTGGGGAAAGTCAGGAGTTTGGGTTGTATGCCAATCTACTGGGGATTTCTATTTTGTCGTTTGAGGAGAACTCCGCTGGGGAATATCTGAAAACTCTGTGTAGAATTGAGAATGAGAATCTTCATTCTTCCAGGGGGTTTTGTGTTGAGGAACCAAGAACGAGAATCTTCAATCTGCAGGGGATTAAGAACTCTAACAAATTCATGCTGAGAGTAAAGAAAGCTCTGGAGAATCAAGGATGAGAATCTTGATTTTGTTGGGGAGTAAGAACTCTGTGGGGAGTAGTTGTACTGCTGAAGAGTAGCTATCATATTGGAGAGTAAAACTCAAGATTCTGGGAAAAGCTTATTCCTGTTTGGAAGAAGTTCAGGAGTTAAAGTTGTATGCCACTTTTGAGAATGAGAGTCTTCATTCTGTCGGGAATATCGGGGATTCAAGTTATATACCACTTTGAGAATGAGAATCTTCATTCTGTCAGGAATTCAGGCTATATACCACTTTGAGAATGAGAATCTTCATTCTGTCGGGAATATCAGAAATCAGGTAATATGCCACTTTGAGAATGAGAATCTTCATTCTGTCGGGGATATCAGGAATCCAGGTTATATGCCACTTTGAGAATGAGAATCTTCATTCTGTCGGGAATATCAGGAGGTTGGGTGTATATACCACTTTGAGAATGAGAATCTTCATTATGTCGGGAATATCAGGAGGTTGGGTGTATATACCACTTTGATAATGAGAATCTTCATTATGTCGGGAATATCAGGAGGTTGGGTGTATGCCAATCTACTGGGGAAGCAAGAATGAGAATCTTCATTCAGGCGTTTGGGTCAGAAGGTTGGGAGTATACCAATCTTCGGAGGTTTCAAGGATGAGAATCTTCATTCTGTTAACGATATCAGGATCTTGGGAGTATACCAATCTTCTGAGGTTTCAAGGATGAGAATCTTCATTCTTGAGAGAAAAAGAATTTTAGGAGCTTGGGAGTATACCAATCTTCTGAGGTTTCAAGGATGAGAATCTTCATTCTGTTAACGGTATCATGAGCTTGGGAGTATACCAATCTTCTGAGGTTTCAAGGATGAGAATCTTCATTCTTGAGAGAAAAAGAATTTTAGGAGCTTCATTTATCCGTCATTCTGCTGGTGGGTTGTTTCTGCTGAGATTTAGGAACTTGTCCGTAATTCTACTGAAGAAAAGCTTTGTCGCTTGAATTTGATTGTACCTTTCCTGAAAGGTAGAGGTTAGTGGCATATATCAAACAATGATGTTCTCAAAATAAATGAGATTGCGTTTCATGATGCCCTGATGCACGGAGGTGTAATGTATTTCAAGACGACCTTTCGCTGGGGAAAATAAATCCCGAGCTGATGAAGGAGGAAAGAGTCAGATTCTTCATTTCTGATAGTGAAAAGATCAGAATAAATCGCTGAGATTTATCTGAAACAGCAAAAACACGGAATATCTTCCACTGGAATAAGAATCAAGGAGATCTTAGTGTTGATCTGACCAAAATAGAGAGGGTCTTGGATTAACTTTGACTCAACTGGATGATTGAGGAATCTTTGACGGCTGTAATCCCAATAGGTGATGAAGGAATCTTTGACGGTCGTAACCCCAACAGGTGATGAAGGAATCTCTGACGATCGTAACTCCAACAGGTGATGAAGGAATCTCTGACGATCGCAACTCCAATAGGTGATGAAGGAATCTCTACCTGCCGATCAATCTGCATATGTCATGAATGTTGTTGAAATGTAATTTGTTTTAGAGAATAAATCCTTGACAAGTGTTGTAGAAATAAACCCATGACTGTTGGTCTGCTAGAGAGGTGATGAATTTCTCGAGGATTCTTGAATTTCTTTTCAGAAAGATTTTGTAGAGATTCGTCACTGCCCTTAGTATCAAATGTTGGTGGCACTGCCAGGAAACTTGGACTGTACATAACCCTTTGATGAGATTGACGTTTTAATGCCCCAAGTGATGGTGAGGGAGACTTGCCCCAGGTTAATCTGTAATTAAGAGATTTCTTGAAATCTTGACTGGACTGCCCCAGGTTTACTGGGCTTTGAGAGATTTGTTGAAATCTTGACTGGACTGCCCCAGGTTAACTGGACAATACCAAGTCCCCCTTTGTTGATAGGAGATTTTTGCAACGGGAGCGTCACCCCACTTGAAGTGATTTTATTCACTGAGAGAGCTTTCGTTCATTCGAACATTCACTGTGTGAATTTCTGTGCTGTCAAACAAATAGCCATGTGCAAACAACGATATTCAAATAATGCAAAGTTCATGCTTGTCTTGAAATTTTGAAAAATGAGTTTTTTAGCAGAAAACTTTTTATAAGAAAAATTCAACTCAAGATTTAGAGCAAAGCCTTACAGGAGTCAGGATACCTTTTGTAACAGTATGTTTTCGAACTAACCCATGCTTCAATTAGGACTTTTGAAGGGTTGTAACGTGGCTTGGTTCACGGTTTAAGAAACAAAGGATAAAGGCTCAAAGTATATTTGTACCCACCCGCTCTTCGTGATGTTCTTCAATCCTAAACTCAGTTAATTGTGCGTCGAACTCTATTCAAGTTTGGAACGACGTTTTTTTGGTGATGGTTCACACAAGTTGAATTTGTTGGAAGGCAATCATCATTTTTTGCAACATTTTTTCATGTTGTTGAGGATTTGTAGTGGCCTCGTTCTTTTGATTCATTATCCCTAATTTTTGCCTGACTGTTCTTATTTTTTGAGATTTACAATCAGCGGGATGCCCCAGCTTTCTTAAGTCTCCTTTGTAGGTTTTGACTCAGTGGGCTTTTTCTTTTTGAGAGATAATGACTTCCTGTGAGATAAGGAATCATCATTGTCCTTTGGTTCCAGAGGAATGTTTTTGATGTAATTCGTTGTATTACGAGATGAGAGTTTGCGGCTAGACACGCATTTTGAATTAACTGAGGGACTACCCTGCCCCAGGTTTGATTGAAAGGTTTCAATTTATGTTTAAAACAGAAAACTTCTACTTCTTTGGCTCGAAGGGGTTGACTGGGGATTATCTTCCTTATAACTCCAGTGTTTAGGATTTGAAAGAAACGCATGTACATCGTCAACAAGGTCTATCCAAAAGCATACTGTATGAGATTATGGAATTGTTTTCGTCATCCTCCCTCTAAAGGCTTGTAACTTTTAGCAAGAGTTAAATATCATAAAGAAAGTAGGAAGCATAATTCAAGAATAGTGAAAACAAATGGATGAATTCAAGACAAACATATGCAATGCATTAATGAAACAGAGTTTGACATCAACAGATAATTGTTTGAATAACAAAAGAAATTACAACTTGAAAATTTAAATGAAACAAAAGTCTCTTGGTTCTAACTTGTCATTTCAGGTGGAGAACCCTCAGCGGAAGATTTTCATCTCGCCATCCGGCATGAATTTCAGCACTCCTCTATCAATCAAATCTTAGATTTTGTTTTTCAAAGCCCAACAGTCGTCGGTGTCATGTCCAGGACTATAGGAGTGGTATACACAAAATGCATTGGGGTGATAGCCAGGAGCAGAGGTATTGGGATTCCGAAGAGGATCCTTTAAAGCAGTCAGATTGACCTCGAACAAGCGTTCCAGTATTAGAGATAATTGTATGTCAGTCTCAGTGAACTGTCTTCCAGATGTATTTTGCTTACGCCAATTACCCTGTTGACGCTGGCGAGGTTGTTGTTGGGCTTGTGACCCTGAAGCAAGCTGAGGAGCCTTTACCTTGTCTTCTTGTCTCAAAGGAGGTTGAATGATGAATTGATCTTCAACCCTAGTTGTTTGCCCCACTTGGTTATCTTGAAGCAGTTTGTTGATGAGGACCCTTAGCTCTTCTTGTCTTTGAGCTAGGTCTTAAATGAGAGCCATCTGGCCCACCAGTTGTCCCATCATCTGGATTTTCATTGTTGCCAATTCAATCTGTAGCCCTTCCAATTGATCATTCATGATGCCCCCTGGATTTCCTTGGACCACGCCCCTTGTGAGGAGAGCTTTCACTTCTTCTTGTCCCTGGGACAGGTTCAAGAACATTTCTTGAAGTTGAGCATTTTGATCCTGGATATATTTGACAGTCCTCTCTAGAGCCATCTCTACTGAAATAAACAGTAGGAGAATAAGGAAACCTGAAAGAGAAAACCTGTTATGATACAATTCATGATATGTGGATGCATGTTTTCAAGGATCTTGCGAGGTAAACACAAGAGAATATTAGAGGTTAAACTTTGATCAACATCTTTGATTGGAGAACTTTGTATCGGTGGATGTCTTTCCACGAGAATCAAGCTCACCATGTCAAGTGGGTCATAGCCCTCGATTCAAGTTGTTGTACTTGATCTTTAACGGCATTTGTTTAGAGGGAAATGAATCCTCTTGCCCCTTGATAGACGTCTGATTCAACGTGACCCTGTATGAAAAACCCTCGAGATCCTTGAAATGGTTATTGAAAATGCTATGGTATGATGTTATGATGTTATGTACAAGTATGCAAAAGTAAGCAAGTGTATATACAGATAATCACATTTACATAAAGCAGACAAGTCCTTAGGTTTAGGCTTGCATGGGGTTTGTAGGTAAGTACCCTCTTGAAGTTAGTTGGCTCAACTTGTCCTATAAATAGTAATCGGGTTCTAAGGAGCTCAATATCACTGGATTATTTTCTGTGTTCATTGTTTTGATTTAGCCACTTAACTGGCAACCAAAATATTCCAAGAAAACAACCCTCAATGAGTGTAGTATCGAGTATCTATCAACTTCAGACTGCACCAAAGTCGGCCATCTCACTACCCCTAATAAGGCCAAGATGGTCAAGTAAGGTTCTAAGAGTTTGTTAGTGCTTTATGACATCACTCAGCGGCCCCGTATTCTCTTTGATTGACTCAAAGGCTACCGGTACCCATAAATATGTCGCACTAACATAGCCACTGCTTCAACCATGTTGGTATACCCCACACAGTTCCCTCACAGTTTATTGCTACTTACCTAAAAGGTGTCCCCAAATCCGGGTGTAGGATTTAAAACAAACCCAAGCAAGGAACCAAAAAGTAAAGCAACCAAAGCAATCAAGGTAAGCATGTAAAGGTGATCTAAAACCCTAAGGTAACCCCACTTTTAGAGTATCTTCCCCTGCAGAGTCGCCAGTTCTGTGATACGGTGGGAGAACTGACTCGGGGTTTTGCGTTTGTGTTCGCAATTGTGCGGTTTAGCAAGAGTCGCCACCGACTTTTTATTTTATCCTAAGGAAAGGTCAAAAAGCACATGAAAGACCTTTGAGATGTTTTCTTGGGTTCGGGGGGTAGATTATGAAAAGGGAAGGTGCTAGCACCCTTTTCATCCATGGTTCTCCACGGGCTCTTAGTTACTTGTTTAGATCACTTGCTTTGCTTTTCAATTGTTTGAAATGGTGCTTTGTGTGTGCGGTTTTTGAAAATGCTTTGAAAAAAGAGGCCTTGTCTAGTAAACCTTTGTAATGATTCTTGTTTGAATATATACAAAGGTGTATGTCTTTTTGAAAAGATATTTCAATGTTTTGAAAGTTGTTTTTGGAAAATGTTTCGAAGTTGTGTTGTGATATGTGTTTGAAAGTAGAAAGGATGTTTTGCAAGCTTTTGATCAAGTAACTAAGAGTTGTCTACCCTATTTTACTCAAAGATCTTTCTTATATTTTTAACCCTTTTGACAGTGTTGTTTCACCATTGCATTTGGTGAACAACCTTGTGTTAGGATGTTAAACGGGACAGGCGCGAGTTATCGTATAGACCATAATAGCAATTGTGTTAGGTATCTTTGGCAATTTTCTTGAGGGACTTGGTCATTTTTGTTTAGGCAACCAAGATAGCATCATCGAGGGACTGTGATCTTTTGTTTTGTTTTTGTTTTGCCAAAGTACCCAACATGCATACCATGGCCCATTTTTTAAGGCAACAAGTGGATTGTAACCCTATGGGGTGCAAGTGTGCATTGTGTTTGATTTTCATGCATTTTTGTCTTTGATTAGGTCAAACTATTTGTTAATTTGGATTTTTGCATACAAACCCTAATTCTCTAATCATGGCATAATTAAAAGCGTAAAAGTGCGAGAATTTAAATTCTAAGCTATTACAACATGATTATGGGGATGGGGGTACAATTTTGAGTGAGGGGATATTTGACAAGAAATTATAAACCTTAATTTACTATTACATCCAAATTGAATTTTTTGTGCAAATAAATAAATGGGCAATATTTAATTAAACAAGATAAATAAACATTAAATAAAATGTATTATGCAAAAAAAGAATTTTTATTTGTTCATGTATGCAAAAGTATTTTTTTTATGTAAAAAAGGTATAAAGAAATAAATAAAAGATTAATTTTATTTGTTTTTAGGGTAAAACCCTAATTTCTTTAAATAAATATAATATTTTATTTATGTATAAAAATATATTAATATGTGTAAAAAAGGAAATATATCTAAAAAAAGGTATTTTTTTAGTATAAGTAATAATAAAAATAATAAAAATGTAATATTTTTGTATTTTTATTCTAAGTATCTAATAAAATAAAAGTATATATGTTTATTATGTGTATATTAATCAAATTAAATATGTACAAAATAAAATAAAATATGTACAAAAATAAAACATATTCAAGAAAATATTTTTATTATAAATAAAAGTAATGAACAAAAATAAAAGTATAAAATGTAAATATTTTTCAAGTCTTAATAATATAAAAGAATATTTAAATACTTTTAATGTTAGAAAAATTTAGGATAAAATGCCAAATAAATTTAAAAAATTATGAAAATATATTTTGATAATTTATTATATTTGGAAATAAACTAACAAAGTCAGAAAAGAAAAGAAAAATTCAAAAATGCAAAAATATAAGAAATTGGGCCAGGGGTGTGAAATTGAAAAAGGGAGGTGTTAGAAGCAAGCAGACCAGGCCCAGCCCAAGTCTTCATCTTCCTCCTCCAGAATTTGTACAACGCGCGCGCCTGGTTCAAAATGGATATCCTGCATACGAGCTCCATTGCAAAAACACATAACACAAAACTTGTAGAGAATTTCAATACGATTCTAACTATATAAAGCATTAAACCTAACTCTCAAAGACCAGAGAGAATTTCTCTGACCCTAAAATCTGACCTAATTTTTACAGCATGTTCATGGATGAAATTCTCCTAGCACACTTAATATAAATGAAAACTGAGCATATGTACAGCTTCATGGCATTGAATACTACATTTCTTATTCACAAACCTAAGGCTAAATGTTCCTAAATAGAGAGATAGAAAGTGATGAAAAACCCGTTTCAGTTGGATTCGAGTAGGACAATGCATAGCTTCTCAACAAGTTTTTAGGTGTGTGGTAGCTTGCCTGAACTTCACTTGATCTTTTCCAATAGCTAGCTTGCCTTGAATGTCCCTGAATCAGCTCCTAGAACTCAACCTGTACAAGCTTGAAATGAAAATGGTGAACACTGTAAATGGAGTTACAGTTGGAAATAGAGGTTTGGGATAGCTTGAGTGAGTTGAATGGAAGGTGTTTGAAGCAAAAAGGAGCAAAACGCACGAGCCAGGTGAGCTGTGGCACTCAAGTTGCAGCACTTGCCCTGTTTTGCCAAAAGAAGGTGATTTCTGGAAATGGGAGGTTTTGGGGCTCAAGCATTCGTGTTTATAGCTCAAAGGGTTGTGTGAAATATGTTTGCAATGTTTGTGTAAGCTAACAATGGCTGGTTCTCAAGTTGGGAGGATTTTGTAAGTTTTCTTCTTTGTGAAGCAAGAATGTGTAAGTTGGTATCACAGGCCTGTACAAGCCATATAACATATTGCATACAATCCTCTTGATACTTGAAATTTATGGATTTGATTTGGCTTCTGATATCTTGGCCCTATGCTTCAAAGATCATGTTTTGACATAAAGCATACCTTTTCCAAAATAGAAATGTACCTTTTTCTAATTAAGGATTAGTTTTGTGTGCAATGTCCAAATGGCCAAGATAATGCATTAGCTCAGTGGATTTGCATTTAATTAAGGAGTGTGAATTGGTTTAGAGGCCTGCAAACAAGTACAAAGCATGCTGGTTTGAAAATGTAACTTGTATGAACATGAATTGGCCATGGATACAAAGTGAGTTTTTTCCAACTTCAAGCATTCGATTCTCCCTAACCACAAATGTGTTTGAGGAGTTCTTGGACAATTTGGAAAGCTTGTAATATGCTCTATAATCCATATTTGAAATGCAACTTGAGACTCCAAGTGGAACTATGTGAAAAATGGTCAAGAAGATAGGTCAAAATCCTGCCTAAACTAGGGCAAAATTTCTCTAAGTTAAAAGTTTTAGGGACCCTTGTTCCAAAACTCATAACTTGATATCCAAGCTTCTTTTGAGAAAACTTTGTGATTAAAAGTTGTAGACTTTGTGGAGTACTACAACTTTCATGTTGTGAGTTTTGTTTGAATCCATTTGTATCTTGGTGAAAATGTGGGACAAAGTTAGGAAAAATTAAGAAAATTTCATAACTTAGAAAAATTCTAAGTTATGAAATTTTTCAATTTCAAACCCTAATTTGCAATTTTGGGTTTCTTGATGAACAAGTTTCATAATTTGACACATCTTGATGAAAAATGACCCTTGGCACTTGATTTTGACCAAAAAGTCAAAGTTTGACTTTTCAGTGTACAGTCAAATTTTGATCAGTTGACTGAAAAATTCATCTGTCAACCCTATGCATTTGAGATCTTTTGAACTTGTTGAATAAGTCAAGATGATGCCATTGAGTCCTTGAGTCCATGGTTGAGCTTAATTTACCATTGGCTAGGTCAAACAGTCAAAAATTGCTTTTGTACAGTCAAAACCTTAAAAATGACCATTTTGCCCTTTTGGTGATCTGATCAAATTTCTTATGGAATTGTGGTCCAAACTTGATCAAATGGTTCATGTGAGTTCATAATGTTGATGTGGGTCAAAATTCATGAGGTTTGACTGTAAATTGGCCACAGTTGACTTTTTCCCCAATACAGCTGATTTCTAGGTCAACTGTCCAATTGCCGGGGCAAAAATTTGATCCAAGGCTTGAAACTTGGTATGGGCAAACTTATGAGTCCAGCATGAAGTATGAAGGTAAATTTCAGCATTGAAGGTCCAAATATCCCTGTGCAAACTCAAACCCTAGTTTAGGTCAACAGTGCAAGGAGATGTCTTGAGCAGAGCAAACCCTATCTTGATCTTGAGTTCAAAGAGCCTGGTGATGAGAAATGTTGATAAAATGATAGGGCAAATTTTGGGGTACAACAGAGATGAATTACTTTCCTGAAGTTTATTCTGATCAGAGATTTTGATGCATCTACTTTTGTCTTCACCAGAGTTTTGCTCCTGTTTTGCTTTCAGAAGAAAAAAATGAGAAGTTATGATATTCAAAATGTTTTAGACTGTGTCTCGATACTGTTATTAGAAATATCTTATGTTCTCCCCCTTTTTGTCAAGAATCAAAAAGCAATATAAACACATTTAAGCAGTAAAAGTAGAGTTGTATTAAAAAGGACTGCAATAACACATTCAGAAGCAAACAACAACAAAAAAATTGACACGGTAAAGAAAACAATTTTCAAAACTAAGATTGGGGTGGAGGAAGTCGTGCAAACAAGGCTTCCAACAAGTTCTTAATATGAGTGTTTGACTCTTCTTGTTTTCCCAGCATCCATTTGATTTCCTTGCATGTGTCATCTTGCTTGTCTAATATCTCCTTGATCACTGCATTTTCTTTCTTCAACTCTTCTAGAGTTTGCAGAACCAGAGATGATGAAGGTATATCAGCAGAAGGTGTCACCTTTTTAGAGCAGGCTGCGGCAGATTCTAGCTCAGTAGCTTCTTCAATTTCTTTGCCTTTGACTTGAACAATAACCATAGGAAGAGTATCAGAGCAAGGTTCATAAACTTCTGAAGGTTGGTGATCTTCCCAGGGGGCATTGTCCAGCAGAAGAAGAGGCTTCTCTTCCCAGTGGTGCAGAACTTGATCCTTGAAAACATTCAGCTGATCACAAAAGTTTTGTTGAGCCATTTCATAACTTAACTCCTTGAGTTTTGGGGATTCATAATTAAACCATTTTCTGAACTGGTTCCAGTATGAATCAGAAGCAGCATGATTAAGATTTTCTAAGCAAGATAGCTTCAGAGAGTTAACCCATTCAAGTGTCTCTGTTTCAAAAATCAGCAAGTTTTTACCAACATCTGCCTTAGTGATATTTGATTTTGGTTTTGGGATGGCAATTTTGTGAGAGCTAAAGGCAAGGTTGTCCAGCGCTTCTAAGCCTATTATTGTACGTAGGTGATCTTCTGAAGGGTTGATAGGAGAGGGAGAATCAGAACTGATAATGGGTGAATGAGGTGTGTTTGGTGGAGTGGAATGGTAAGGAGATGGAATTTCTGGAATATCATGGATTGTGAGTGGTTTTTGGACCATGAGAGGTTCTGTTATTCCAGGAATGGGTGAAGTGGTATCAGAGTAGAGATTTGGATTTTCTGGTTGGGGAGCATGGAAGTTTGGATTTTCAGAGTGGGGAGCTTGAGAGTTTGGATTTTATGATTGGGAAGCTTGGAACATCAGATCAAATTGATCAATATCAGAAATAACTTGAGCAAGTTCTAGTTGATTTTGGTCAAGATGGGTAGTAGTAGAATGTGGTTCTTTTAGAATGTTTTCTAGAGTGAGTGAAGGGTCAAATTCAAAATCAAAATCATCAAAGGTTTATGGTGAAGGGTCTTCTGTGGGTTTTGGAGAGGGGGGGTTTCAGATGTTGATAAAAGTACTGATTCCACAACAGAAATAAAAGAAGAATTACCTATCTTCTTAGCAGCCTTGGGAACCTTCTGAGAAGATCCTTCTCCTGCATATTTCCTTTTCCTTGATTTCTTGAGAACAACCTTTGGATCCTATTGTTGCATATCACAAATGTTCACTTATGGATTAGTCTCATCCATTTTGCAAGCTTCCAGATATCTGACAATAATTTTTGGAGAAGCATCTGTTTGAGAGAAAAGAGGAAAATCCTTCAGAGGAACTCTTCTTGTTGTAATGACTTCCTTTGTTGTTACGGTTGGATCCTTCTTGATGGTGTCAATGATTTTCATCTTCTTCAGATTCTTTACATTCAGTGGTTTTCCAGCACATGCTTCCAGAGTGCTGACCTGTTGAGCTTCACTCAGATATTCTACCAGTTTGTTTTCCGTCGGAATTTCTAATATGAGCCTGCCCAAAGGTATCCAATCCCTCTTAGTCCTTTATTCTTCTCTAGTCTCTTTGGCGCTTATCTTCAGATGATTAAACATAAGATGAGGAAGATTTACCTTTTCCTTGGTTGCAATGAAGTGCAAAAGAAATTGCTGGTCAATGTTGATATAATCAGGAGAACTTGTGGGCTTTTTGTGGTTGATGCAACCCAAGATAATTTTTGACCAAATTCTGAAGTAGTCCTTCAGATCTTTAATTTTGTTTGATGGTTGGCCAGAAGTTAAAATCTCTTTTGAGATTATTGTTAGGTCAAAGCATTTTTCTGCCATGTCGCTGCAACGAATGCCTATGCCGCCATGACCTATCAAGCATGCAACAAGGTCTTCTGAAATTACTATTTTCTTTCCCATCACAAATGAAGTAACTTGATGGTTTGAAGCAGTAGCATGAATCCAGAATTCCTTAACTAATCTTGGAAAGACTGGACCCAGTAGACGATCAAAATACATGGTCCACCCTTGAAGTTCAACATCAGGAGTAAGGTCGTAGCCGTTTTTCTTCATACTTTCAAAGTCCACAATGAGTTCACAAATAACTTATAGAGAATAAATTGGATTTAGGAGTGTTCTTGAAGGTTCTTCATACCTTTCTGCGGTTGAAGAAGAAGATCCTGAAACACATTGAGAGCTTTGAGCACTTTGAGAATAAGCCATTGTTCACACAGACTTTTTGAAGGTTTTTGAAAGAAAATTGCACACAAATAGTAGAGAGAAGAAGTGAGAGTGAAAAGGTGAAAGTGAAAGTGAACAGTGTATTTATAAGCAAATAGAACACTTAATTATCAAGAAAGGAGTGAAAAGAAATGATTACATAGCATTAATGATTCCTGAAAATAGGGAGATGGCGTGGATGTAACACCCCGTTTTCAATTAATTGATTTATTTAAATTTGGGAATTTATTTTATTAGAATTAATAAAATAAAAAGAATTATTTATTTTGGAGTATTTGAGGAAAATAAAAGAAATAAGGAATATTGGGATTTTTATGTTATTGGGCTTAGATGTTGTTAGTAAAGAGTGGGGGTGTAGAGAAATAAAGTTATGGTTGGGACTTAGGCCATTTTCTCATTTTTGGTTTTCACGTAAGAACAGAAGTTGGAATTTGGGAAAATAGAGCTCTGAAGAACGGAGAACGAAGAACATCGCTCAAGAACTCAAAGCTGCTAATTGATAAGGTAAGGGGGGTTTATACTCGATTATATTTGTTTATGGGTTTATGTACGGTTGATCGGGTAATCGTAGGAAATCCCAATTGTTAGATGTTTCTAGGGATCGATAACCTTAGGATTGAACTTTGTTAGAAAAGGTTTAAGTTCCCGATTTTATGAATCAATTAGAGACTTTAGGTTCCTATGATGGATTGGATGTCTTTATACTATATTGCACCGCCGTAGAGAGGTATTTTCGTGCAAAACAATGGGTATATGAGCTGCTGCAAAAACAGAAAAATTGGGTTCGCACTCATCAACACGGGCGCGTTGATTTACGCGGGCACCCGTGTTGATTCACTGTATGCTGATGAAAATGTGTTTTCTGGCCATAATTCAACACGGGCGTGTTGATTAACACGGGCGCCCGTGTTGATTCACTGTGTTGGCATAAAAATGGGTTTTCTGGGCACAATTCAACACGGGCCGTGTTGATTTACACGGGCGCCCGTGTTGATCCCCTGTATTGTCAAAAAAACGTGTTTTCTGGACACATTTCCACACGGGCAGTGTTGTTTTACACGGGCACCCGTGTTAAACCTCCTGTGTTGGTTTTTAAACTATGTTTTCCATGCATGTTGTTAAGTACGGATTGATCCGGTTTTGATGTGCAGTGTTTGACATGTTTTGAATATGTGTTTATTGAATTCCTAGTGTTGATTGATGTGTGTATCGAATAACGATTGTATGTTATGATACCAACACTATGTGGATCTTATTGTCATGCTTTTAGATGATGTTATCAAGCATGAATTATGATATAACTTGATATGATTGATGTTTAATAGTATGCTGAGTGGTTACATGCTATTCCTATCATGTTATGTTTGATATTGTTGATGTGCATGATATGTTGATTGATGTTCATAGTATGCTGAGTGTTACATACTTACATATCATGTTGCATTTGTTAATTCCCATTGTGTGGAATTAACATGGTGGCCAATATACGTGTCCGCGATATAATGGAACGTTGAGGTGGTAGCCGTGTCCGCGATATAATGGAACGGTGAGTTATCCGTGACCCGCGATTTAATGGGGCGGTGAAGTGGTACCACATGCATGGGTGTGTTGCATTACTCGAATATAACATGAATGGATGATTTTTCCAATGTTATATTTGATTGTTTGTATGCACGTATGATTTGATAAATGGTTGGTGATGTTTGATGAATATTTGCAAATATGAAAGGCAATATGTCATGGATATATGAATTGTAAAGGTCTTGTAAACTATGAAATATGCTAATTATTGGGTGATGCTTATGATTTCGTGAATTGATTGTTATGAATGTATAACCAAATGTATATTTGAGAAGCTCACCCTTACTGTTGAATATTTCAGATTGAGGAGCTTCGCTCAGGTGCTTGGCGAAGGCTTATCGTGTCTAGTTTAGTTTCGTTTTAGTATGTCCGGGTCATGCTCTGATAGTTGTAACTCCGGGAACGTTTGGTTGTCGAGCTACTTTAGTCAGACTCGTTTATTTTCTTTTAATTGTTATAATATGACGTTGACTTTTCCAGGTGATAATCCCTGATGATTTTGGAAAATATTATAACATTTGATTTTATTAAATAAATTATTCCGCTGTGTAGACATGTATGAGTTACCACTAAAATTATGCATGACAGGAATTTATTTTATTAAAAGAGAATTGTAGCATTCCTCGATTATTACATGTACTCTGAGTTTATAATTTTTGATATTTGCGAAAATTATATGCGGGGTTTTAGAGGGTGTTACAATAGTGGTATCAGAGCATAGTCGGTCGTTGTGACCAGAGTCTTGAGTCAGTCATTCCTTTTCGTATGCGACTAGTGCAAGGTAACACTGTCGATACTATATTCTGATGTGGAGTATGTTTTAATTCTCAGGAATATGGCTGGAAGAGGTAATGGACGAAATGATGTTGCACTAGCTGAGGCTTTGGGGATGTTAGCTGGTGTACTTGCTGGAAACCCAACTGGAGGCGTGATTGGTGCTGATAGGCAATTGGGAATTTCCAGAGGAACAATCCTCTGTTGTTCAAAGGTACACATGACCCCGAAGGTGCTCAGAAGTGGCTGAAGGAAATCGAAAGGATTTTCCGTGTGATCGATTGTGCTGAAGATCTGAAAGTCAGATATGGTACGCATATGTTGGCAGAAGAGGCCGACGACTGGTGGGTTGCCACAAGGACTGAAATGGTTCAGGATGGAGAGGCACTGACTTGGGCTAACTTCAGAAGGGCTTTTCTGAGGAGGTACTTTCCTGAAGATGTTCGGGGAAGAAAGGAAATTGAATTTTTGGAGCTTAAGCAGGGTAATCTGACTGTTAGTGAGTATGCTACTAAGTTCACTGAGCTGGCAAAGTATTATGCACACTACAACAATGATGAGGCTGGAGAATTCTCTAAATGTATCAAATTTGAGAATGGTCTCCGAGATGAGATTAAGCAGGGAATCAGGTACCAGCGTATTCGTAGATTTTCTGATCTGGTGGATTGTAGCAGAATCTTGGAAGAAGATATTACCAAGAATCGGTCGTCTCACTCTCGTGGGGCTGTTGATAAAAGAGGGAAGCAACATATGGACCGTGGCAAGCCATATGGTAGAGATAACCAGAGATCAGGCGGGTGGAAAGGGCCTAGTGGGGGAGATTCTAAGGCTCCTATCAGATGCTACAGGTGTGGTGAGTCTGGTCATCACATTCGAGATTGCAAGAGTGATGAGAAGAAGTGCTATAAATGTGGAAAGGCTGGTCATTTGTCTATTGATTGCAAAGGGAAGTCTGTTACTTGTTACAATTGTGGCGAAGAAGGTCACATTCGTCCGCAGTGTCCTAAGCCTAGGAAGGATCAGTCAGGTGGAAAAGTGTTTGCTTTGTCTGGATCTGAGACTACCCCAGAGGATCGATTGATTAAAGGTACGTGTTTTATTCATGGCACACCTTTAGTTGCAATTATTGATACTGGTGCAACTCATTCTTTCATTTCTTTGGATTGTGCTGAGAGGTTGAAACTGGACATATCTGGTATGCGAGGTAGCATGGTTGTTGATACTCCTGCATCGGGTTCAGTGACAACTTCACTCGTATGTAGGAATTGTCCTATTGAGATTTTTGGTAGAGGTTTCGGTATGGATTTAGTGTGCCTACCGCTTGAACAAATTGATATTATCCTTGGGATGAACTGGTTGGAATTTAACCGGGTTCATCTGAACTGCTTTGCTAAGACGGTGATTTTCCCAGAAGCAGTTGGTGTCGAGAATTTGACTATGACTGCTAGGCAGGTGCAAGAAGCAATGGAAGATGGTGCTAATGTGTTTATGTTACTTGCTTCGTTAGATGCAACAGGAAAGGTCAGGAGTAGTGAATTGCCAGTGGTGTGTGATTTTCCAGAAGTCTTTCCTGATGATGTTGGCGAGTTACCTCCTGAGAGAGAAGTGGAATTTTCTATAGATTTAATTCCTGGTACGAGACCGGTGTCGATGGCGCCATATCGTATGTCTGCGTCTGAATTGGCTGAATTGAAGGGTCAGTTGGAAGATTTACTGGAGAAGAAGTTTATTCGTCCAAGTGTTTCACCTTGGGGTGCTCCGGTATTGTTGGTTAAGAAGAAAGAAGGTTCTATGAGACTGTGTGTTGATTACAGGCAATTGAACAAGGTAACCATTAAGAATCGGTACCCGTTACCGAGGATTGATGATTTAATGGATCAGTTAATTGGAGCCAGTGTATTCAGTAAGATTGATTTGAGATCTGGATATCATCAGATTCGTGTGAAAGCGGAAGATATTCAAAAGACTGCTTTTCGAACGAGGTATGGGCATTATGAATATTCTGTTATGCCGTTCGGAGTTACTAATGCACCTGGTGTTTTCATGGAATATATGAATAGGATTTTTCACCCATATCTGGATAAGTTTGTTGTGGTTTTTATTGATGACATTCTGATTTATTCTGAGAATGACGAAGAACATGCGGAACATCTCAGAATTGTGTTAGAGTTGTTGAAAGATAAGAAGTTGTATGCAAAGTTGTCCAAATGTGAGTTCTGGCTGAATGAAGTTAGTTTTCTTGGACATGTGATTTCTAAGAATGGTATTGCAGTGGATCCTACGAAAGTAGAAGCGGTATCTCAGTGGGAAGCGCCGAAGACTGTTTCGGAAATCAGAAGTTTTCTTGGTCTTGCAGGTTATTACAGAAAGTTTATCGAAGGATTCTCAAAGTTAGCATTGCCGTTGACGAAGTTGACTCGTAAAGGACAAGCGTTTATTTGGGATTCTGATTGTGAGAAAGGTTTCCAAGAATTGAAGCGGAGATTGACAAGTGCTCCTATTCTGATTTTGCCGAATCCGGTGGAATCTTTTGTGGTCTATTGTGATGCATCTCTGTTGGGTTTAGGTGGTGTTTTAATGCAGAATCAGCAGGTAGTTGCGTATGCTTCGAGACAGTTGAAGGTTCATGAAAGGAACTATCCTACTCATGACTTAGAGTTGGCAGCAGTTGTGTTTGTCTTGAAATTGTGGAGACATTATCTGTATGGTTCGAGGTTTGAAGTGTATAGTGATCATAAGAGTTTGAAGTATCTTTTCGATCAGAAAGAGCTCAATATGAGGCAAAGAAGGTGGTTAGAATTCCTCAAAGATTATGATTTTGGTTTGAATTACCATCCTGGTAAGGCAAATGTAGTTGCAGATGCTTTGAGCAGGAAGTCCTTGCATATGTCTATGATGATGGTTCGTGAATTGGATTTAATTGAGCAATTCCGAGATTTGAGTTTGGTTTGTGAAAGTACTCAGAAGTGTGTTCGTTTGGGTATGTTGAAACTTACTAGTGGTATTCTAGAAGAGATCAGGATCGGGCAGAAATCCGATGTTAATTTAGTTGATAAATTGACATTGATCAACCAAGGTCAAGGTGGTGAGTTTAGGATTGATGAAAATGATGTTATGAGATTTGGCGATAGAGTTTGTGTTCCTGATGTCGCAGAAATCAAGAAAAGTATATTAGGGGAAGGACATCGCAGTGGGATGAGCATTCATCCGGGTGCCACGAAAATGTATCATGATTTGAAGAAATTGTTTTGGTGGCCGAGAATGAAAAGGGAAATAGCTGAATTTGTGTATGCATGTTTAATCTGTCAGAAATCGAAGATTGAGCATCAAAAGCCGTCTGGGTTTATGCAACCGATGTTTATTCCAGAATGGAAGTGGGATAGTATTTCTATGGATTTCGTATCTGGGTTGCCAAGGACTCCTATGAATTGTGAAGCGATATGGGTCGTTGTGGATAGGTTGACTAAGTCTGCTCATTTTATACCGGTGCGAATGGATTACTCGATGGAGAGATTGGCACAGTTGTATATTGAGAAAATAGTGAGTTTGCATGGAGTTCCTTCTAGTATTGTGTCAGATAGAGATCCGAGGTTCACTTCGAGATTTTGGGAAGGATTGCAGAAGGCTTTGGGTACTAAGTTGAGATTGAGTTCAGCTTACCATCCTCAGACTGATGGACAGACGGAGAGGACGATTCAATCGTTAGAAGACTTATTGCGTGCTTGTGTTTTAGAAAAAGGTGGAGCTTGGGATAGCTATTTGCCATTGATTGAGTTTACTTATAACAATAGTTACCATTCGAGTATTGGCATGGCTCCGTTTGAGGCATTGTATGGTAGACGGTGTAGGACGCCTTTGTGTTGGTATGAATCTGGAGAGAGTTCGGTAATTGGGCCAGAGATTGTTCAGCAGACTACCGAAAAGATCAAATTGATTCAAGAGAAGATGAGAGCTTCTCAGAGTCGTCAGAAAAGTTATCATGATAAGAGGAGAAAGAATTTAGAATTCAGTGCTGGAGATCATGTGTTTATGAGAGTTACTCCGATGACGGGTATTGGTCGGGCGTTGAAGTCTAAGAAGTTGACTCCGCGTTTTATTGGTCCGTTTCAGATTACGGAAAGGGTGGGAGAAGTTGCTTATCGCATTGCTTTACCTCCGAGACTTGCGAATTTGCACGATGTTTTTCATGTTTCTCAGTTGAGGAGATACATTCCAGACCCATCTCATGTAACCCAAATAGATGATGTACAGGTAAGAGATAACCTGACAGTAGAAGCATTGCCTATGAGGATAGAAGATCGGGAAGTGAAACAGTTAAGAGGTAAAGAGATAGCATTAGTGAAGGTTGCTTGGGGAGGTCCAGCAGATGGAAATATCACTTGGGAGCTGGAGAGCCAGATGAAAGAGGCTTATCCGGAGCTGTTCGTCTAAGGTATGTTTTCGAGGACGAAAACTCTTTTAGTGGGGGAGAGTTGTAACACCCCGTTTTCAATTAATTGATTTATTTAAATTTGGGAATTTATTTTATTAGAATTAATAAAATAAAAAGAATTATTTATTTTGGAGTATTTGAGGAAAATAAAAGAAATAAGGAATATTGGGATTTTTATGTTATTGGGCTTAGATGTTGTTAGTAAAGAGTGGGGGTGTAGAGAAATAAAGTTATGGTTGGGACTTAGGCCATTTTCTCATTTTTGGTTTTCACGTAAGAACAGAAGTTGGAATTTGGGAAAATAGAGCTCTGAAGAACGGAGAACGAAGAACATCGCTCAAGAACTCAAAGCTGCTAATTGATAAGGTAAGGGGGGTTTATACTCGATTATATTTGTTTATGGGTTTATGTACGGTTGATCGGGTAATCGTAGGAAATCCCAATTGTTAGATGTTTCTAGGGATCGATAACCTTAGGATTGAACTTTGTTAGAAAAGGTTTAAGTTCCCGATTTTATGAATCAATTAGAGACTTTAGGTTCCTATGATGGATTGGATGTCTTTATACTATATTGCACCGCCGTAGAGAGGTATTTTCGTGCAAAACAATGGGTATATGAGCTGCTGCAAAAACAGAAAAATTGGGTTCGCACTCATCAACACGGGCGCGTTGATTTACGCGGGCACCCGTGTTGATTCACTGTATGCTGATGAAAATGTGTTTTCTGGCCATAATTCAACACGGGCGTGTTGATTAACACGGGCGCCCGTGTTGATTCACTGTGTTGGCATAAAAATGGGTTTTCTGGGCACAATTCAACACGGGCCGTGTTGATTTACACGGGCGCCCGTGTTGATCCCCTGTATTGTCAAAAAAACGTGTTTTCTGGACACATTTCCACACGGGCAGTGTTGTTTTACACGGGCACCCGTGTTAAACCTCCTGTGTTGGTTTTTAAACTATGTTTTCCATGCATGTTGTTAAGTACGGATTGATCCGGTTTTGATGTGCAGTGTTTGACATGTTTTGAATATGTGTTTATTGAATTCCTAGTGTTGATTGATGTGTGTATCGAATAACGATTGTATGTTATGATACCAACACTATGTGGATCTTATTGTCATGCTTTTAGATGATGTTATCAAGCATGAATTATGATATAACTTGATATGATTGATGTTTAATAGTATGCTGAGTGGTTACATGCTATTCCTATCATGTTATGTTTGATATTGTTGATGTGCATGATATGTTGATTGATGTTCATAGTATGCTGAGTGTTACATACTTACATATCATGTTGCATTTGTTAATTCCCATTGTGTGGAATTAACATGGTGGCCAATATACGTGTCCGCGATATAATGGAACGTTGAGGTGGTAGCCGTGTCCGCGATATAATGGAACGGTGAGTTATCCGTGACCCGCGATTTAATGGGGCGGTGAAGTGGTACCACATGCATGGGTGTGTTGCATTACTCGAATATAACATGAATGGATGATTTTTCCAATGTTATATTTGATTGTTTGTATGCACGTATGATTTGATAAATGGTTGGTGATGTTTGATGAATATTTGCAAATATGAAAGGCAATATGTCATGGATATATGAATTGTAAAGGTCTTGTAAACTATGAAATATGCTAATTATTGGGTGATGCTTATGATTTCGTGAATTGATTGTTATGAATGTATAACCAAATGTATATTTGAGAAGCTCACCCTTACTGTTGAATATTTCAGATTGAGGAGCTTCGCTCAGGTGCTTGGCGAAGGCTTATCGTGTCTAGTTTAGTTTCGTTTTAGTATGTCCGGGTCATGCTCTGATAGTTGTAACTCCGGGAACGTTTGGTTGTCGAGCTACTTTAGTCAGACTCGTTTATTTTCTTTTAATTGTTATAATATGACGTTGACTTTTCCAGGTGATAATCCCTGATGATTTTGGAAAATATTATAACATTTGATTTTATTAAATAAATTATTCCGCTGTGTAGACATGTATGAGTTACCACTAAAATTATGCATGACAGGAATTTATTTTATTAAAAGAGAATTGTAGCATTCCTCGATTATTACATGTACTCTGAGTTTATAATTTTTGATATTTGCGAAAATTATATGCGGGGTTTTAGAGGGTGTTACAGTGGACATATAGAACAGTTACTGATATAACACAAGTCTCAATGCAATCAATCAACGCTTTAGTCCCTTTAGAATTTGAATGCGTGTTCAACCTTAGAAGAAACTCTTGTGAGAGGATGACAAATGTTGATGTTGTGAATTGCACGCTTCTATCTTTGAAATGAACCATTTGGGAACTGTTCATATCTTCTTAGATAGATCCTGATACAACGATCCTTCTAACTTTTGAAGAATTATTTATCAGATGTTCACCAAAAAAACATAAAATTACGAGGGTTAAAGAATACATAAATAAAACTCTTATTCTATACATCATCCCATTGATGGTATGTGTCAATAAATTTTAAGGAAAGAATTCCTTTCTGAATATAGTCCCTAATAAAGTGATGTTTTATTTCTATATGCTTAGCCCTAGAATGTAAAATAGGATTTCTAGATAAACAAATGGCAGAAGTATTGTCACAGAGTATAGGAATGTTACTCTCAAATATATTGAAGTCTTCAAGTTAACTTTTCATCCAGAGCATCTGTGTGCTGCATCCAACCGCTGCTATGTATTCAGCTTCAGCGGTTGATAATGAAATTGTGGATTGCCTCTTGTTGGACCACGAGATCATATTTTCTTCCAGAAACTGGCAGCTTTCAGAAGTGCTTTTTCTTTCTACTCTGTCTCCAGCGAAGTTAGCATCACAGTACCCTGCTAATTTGTATTCTTTGGTTTTTCTATAATATAGACCAAGATTAGTAGTGCCTTTCAGATACTTGAAAATTCGCTTAACAACTGTTAAGTGAGATTCTCTAGGATCTAATTGGAATCTGGCACATAGACATACACTATACAGAATATCAGGTCTTGAAGTTGTAAGATATAAGAGAGAGTCAATCATACCTCTGTAGATCTTCTGTTCTACCTTTTTACTTAACTCTTCCTTTTCCAGAATGCATGTAGGATGCATTGGAGTTTTGGTTGTCTTACATTCTGATAGGTCGAATTTCTTCAGAAGTTCTTTTACGTAATTGCTTTGATGTATGTATGTTCCTTCTGGCGTTTGATTGATCCGAATGCCCAAAAAGAACTTGAGTTCTCCCATCAAGCTCATTTCGAACTCTGCCTGCATAGACTTAGCAAATTCTCTTCCCATAGAGGCTTTAGTAGATCCAAAAATAATATCATCTACATAAATTTGACAAACTAGAATGTCATTTTTAAATGGCTTACAGAATAAATTTGTGTCCACCTTCCCTCTGGTAAAATCATTTTCTAGCAGAAAACTACTTAGTCTTTCATACTAAGCTCTAGGAGCTTGTTTTAGACCATATAGTTATTTATTTAGTTTAAATACACATTCTTGATATTTTGAATTTTCAAAACCAGGGGGTTGGTGCACATAAACTTCTTCATCAATGTATCCATTTAAGAATGCACTTTTGACATCCATCTGATAGAGAGTGATGCCATTATTTACAGCAAAAGAAATTAAAAGTATAATAGATTTTAACCTGGCGACTGGAGCAAAGGTTTTTGAATAGTCTATCCCTTCTTGCTGACTATAACCTTGTTCAACTAGTCGTGCTTTGTTTCTGATGATTTCTCCTTGTTCATTCAACTTGTTTCTGAATACCCATTTGGTTCCAATAATGTTGAACCCTTTTGGTTTGGGAACCAGATACCATACATCTTTTCTGGTTAATTGGTTTAATTCCTCCTGCATTGCAAGTATCCAATCATTGTCCAGAAGAGCTTCATCAATGAAAGTTGGCTCAATCAGAGACACTAATCCCATGAGAGATTCTTTAGAGTTTCTGAATGTGGATATTGTTCTGATTGGGTCTTCTTTCTTTCCCAGAATTTTTTCTTCAGGATGAGCTAAGCTACTTCTGGATTGTCTTTTCTGGAGAGGTTCTTCAGATGTTGTTGTAACATTTGTGACATCTTCTTCTGGTGTTGTCTGTGATTCTTTGTGAGAAACTTCTGATACAATGTCTTCAGTACCTGTAAATTGAACTTCTATATCTGCAAAAGATCTATCTTGCTTTGACTTTTGAGAGCCAAGCTTATCATCAAATCTAACACTGATTAACTCTTCTAGAATCCGTGTTTTTGTGTTGTATACTTTGTAGCCTCTTGAGCGTTCAGAGTATCCTAACATAATACACTTTTGTGTTTTAGAGTCAAACTTGTTCATATGTTCTTTAGTGTTAAGAATAAAACAAATACATCCAAATGGATGGAAATACGAGATGTTGGGCTTTATGTTCTTCCACAGTTCATATGGAGTCTTATCCGGAATAGGTCTTATGGAGATTCTATTCTGAATGTAACACGTTGTGTTAATTGCTTCTACCCAGAAGTTCTTAGCAATGTTAGTCCCGTTGATCATGGTTCTGGCTATTTCTTGTAAAGTTCTGTTCTTTTGTTATACAAATCCATTTTGTTGGGGAGTTCTAGGACAAGATAAATCATGAGAGATGCTATTCTCATTAAAAAATAGTTCAAATTTTTTGTTTTCAAATTTTCCACCATGATCACTTCTGACTTTAACAATTCTAAGATCTTTTTCGTTTTGGACTTGGTTACAGAAGGCAAAGAACACAGAGTGTGACTCGTCCTTGTGTCTTAAGAACTTTACCCATGTCCATCTGCTATAGTCATCTACGATCTCTAATCCATACTTCTTGCCACTAATGTATGAAATTGTCACTAGTCCAAATAGATCTATATGCAGAAGTTCTAATGCTATAGAGGTAGAAACAACATTTTTTGCTTTAAAAGAGGTTTTTGCAAACTTGCTTTTTTGACATGCGTCACACAGAGCATCTGAGATGAACTTCAGGTTAGGAAGTCCTCTGACTATATTAAGTTTGTTAATCTGAGATATTCTTCTCATACTAACATGCCCCAATCTTCTGTGCCAGACCCATTGCTCATCGTTAACAGACAATAGACATTTTATATTCTGATTTTTCAGTTCAGAAAGTTTTATTTTGTAAATGTTGTTCTTTCTCTTTCCATTAAAGAGGATAGATCCATCTTTCTGACTAACTGCTTTACAAGACTTTTGATTGAAGATTATATCATAATCGTTATCACTTAATTTACTTATGGATAACAAATTGTGCATTAATCCATCTACTAACATAACATTAGTTATAAAGGGAAGATTACCGTTACCAATAGTTCCAGAGCCAATGATCTTCCCCTTCTGATTGCCTCTGAACCCTACGTAGCCTCCAGATTTAAGCTCTAGGCTTTGGAACATATGCTTTCTTCCCGTCATGTGTCGAGAGAATCCAGAGTCCAGGTACCAGGATTGGTGTTTCAGCCTTGTTGTCAAAGATATCTCTTTTTCCTCTGATTCTGATTCTGATTCTGATCCAGATGATTCAGTATCTTCTGATATGTTGGCTATAAGGGCAATGTTGGCTCTTCCATCTTCTGATTTTGTGTCTACTTCAGAAGAGTCTGAGTCATCCCATGTTGCCATGATGATTTTCTTCTTCTCCTTAAAGAACTTCTTTTTAGGTTTCTCCTTTTGAAGGTTTAGACAGTCGCTTTTGTGGTGCCCTTGTTCATTGCATTCGTAGCAGACAATGTCTTTATTTCTTGACTTTATGTATTCAGAAGATGGTTCATACTTTCTGTATCCAAACGATGATTCAGATTGATTCCCTGTTCTTCTGGAATTTCTGAACTTCATTTTCCTATGCTTCCACAAGTGATTGACTCTTCTGGAGAGAAGGGATAATTCGTCTTCTTCTGATGAGGATCCACCAGAGTTTTCTTCTATTGCCAAGACTTTAGAATCATATTTTTTGTTATATTTAAGGGCTAAAGGCTTACCTTGCTTCTGGGGCTCATCATCTTCTAACTCTATCTCATGACTTCTGAGAGAGCTGACAAGTTCTTTTAGAGAGATTTTGTTCAGATCTTTTGCCAGTTTGAGAGCAGTGACCATGGGTATCCATTTCTTTGGTAAATTTCTGATGATCTTCTTTACATGATCAACAGTTGAGTACCCTTTATCCAGAACTTTTAGCCCAACAACCAGAATTTGAAATCTTGAGAACATTATTTCAATGGTTTCATCTTCTTCCATTTTCATACTTCTGAATGAGCGTAAGGGCTTTGGTTTCTTTAACTTGCATGTTGCTTTCATGCGTCATTCTTAAGGATCAAACATGTGCTTTGTTGTCTCTCTGTTTGTGATCGTCTCATACTCTGAGTATGAGATGGAACTCAAGAGATTATTTCTGGCCATGGGATGATTTCTGAAGTCTCTCTTTTGATGATTTGACATTCTTTTTCTGTCAATCTTCTGACCGCTTTCATCAACAGGATGTATGTACCCATCAATCACCATATCCCAAATATCAGTGTCATGAGCCAGAAAGAAAATTTTGATTTTGTCTTTCCATTAATAAAAGTTCTCTCTATCAAAGATTGGAGGTTTGCCATTGATTCTGTATTTCTCATCATGGTAGTCATTTTTGATGTTCTGACTTGGTCCCACCATAGTGTTTTTCTTAGCTTGGATCTTTTACTGACACGATTAAGTGCTTGAACTCAGAACCAGGCGCTATGATGCCAATTAAAGAATGGAAAAACACAAGAATGAGGGGTTTTAATTGGGATTTTTAAAGCTTAAAGAAAAGTACACGTTGGTTATCCTGGTTCATTTGAACTCAAACTACTCCAGTCCATCCGCCAAGGTGATTTTGCCTCTCTCAATGAGGTCTTAATCCACTAATCAATCTTGATTACAAATCTACTTTGACAACTGTCAAAGTCTTCTTGAGTATAAACCACAAACCTATTTTCTCAAGGAATTTCTCTAAACAATATTTGGATAAATGTGTACAAGAGTGTTTTCTAATAAAACAGTATCACAAGGATGTTTTACACAATTTTAATTTTGTACGTTTGAGGAAGATGATGATAGTTGTGTTACTGTGCGTGAGAAATCATGAACAATTTATCCTCAAAGCTTTATTTAAATAGGCGAAGCATGTAGGAGCATTTGGAAAGTTGATCAATGACAATTAAGGTGCTTTCCAAAAATAAAGATCATTGTTCCCTTCCAGCCGTTACTCTTAAAATGGAAATATTTGATTTGTAACCCTTCAGAACATGCTTGCTTCAGAAGATGAAAGTAATTGTTGCTGCTTGCTTCAGAACTTTGTAGATCAGAAACACATAGTCCTATTTTCAGCGTTAGAACTTCTTTCAAAGATGTTTATAATCAGAGTTGAAACAGCATTTTAGCGCATCTTTTGATCTTCTTCCATCAGAACTTCTCTACAAAACAGAATATAATTTTAGGGAGCATATTTGTTCTTTGCATTTGTTATCATCAAAACTCTTACAAGGGTTGTAGAATCAAACTATGTTATAACACGCCTTTCTCAGAGGCTATATCGTCTTCAATAAGTTTGACGCCAACACGGTCGAACGCTTATACCGGCCCTCTTTTGACTTATATAGGCCCACATGGTTCAAAAGGGACCCCCCTCCTCTAGGGGGAATATTTTTCATAGGCCTCAGAGGCCACCTGATTTTTCCATGCCTCAAAATGGCTGTGATCAGCCTTATGGCATGTCATCTTCATTTATAATAGGTTTACATAATTCCAATTCAACATATTCAGATCCTGTGATGAACGTTACTTCGCCATTGCAAGGTTCTGGATATTCTATTAATAACAGGGGTCAAAATGTCCAACCACAAATCGAAGGAGTTTCTTCTCAAATGCCAAATTTAACAAATCAATCTACAGCAATGATTAGACAGTAGATGGACGAAAATAATAATGAAATGGTCCAAATGCTTGCACAAACAATGGGTATAATATTTAACCCTTTGATTCAAAACACCACTCAATCGAACCAACAAATGGTTGCACAAATTATGCGCATCACTGATTTCTTTAGTGTGCCTCAACCCCTAACACATCCTCAGAAGGAGTGTGTTAGGGAAAATCAAGGGGTAATCTTAGAAGAGGACCCAACAGTTAACCAAGTTCAACAGAATCAAATAAATCCACCATAGTCAAATGTGCTAAATCAGAGAGGGATAGTCGAAGTTCCTAGAGTTGCGAATATAGAAATACCTAGAGTTGAACCTTTTAGGCAAGAACCATAAATTTTAAGGCAACCAGAACCTAGAGTTATGATGGTAAATAGAAATCAAAATGCTGATGAAGTTTTATATCAAGTTCGACAAGATAACATGGCAGCAGACAACAATCTGGAAGCCATGGTCAAAAGAATCATAGCACGAAATAATGTAAATATAGGCCTTGCTAGACCAAATTAAACTTCTCCTTTGTCTGAATATATTTTACAAACTGAATTTCCCAGGAGTTGGAAAGTCCCAAAGTTCACAAAATTCTCTGGTGACACCAGTGAATCAACTGTTGAACATATAGCCAGGTGTTGTACCCCAAAATTTTCCCTCTCATATTCCTAAAAATATTGCAAGAAAAATCTCCAAGTTGCTCAAGTTTGCTCAAGAGTTGGTCAGACAAGCTCTCTCCTAAGGCAGTCTACCCCAAATTAGGGTTTTGTGTTGCATCAATATCCTTAAGTCCAAATGACCTCAAGTTCTACCCAATGTCCTAATATGTTCTCAATATCATCCATGTCAAATTTCAAGCCTTGCAGAGGAAGTTTGCTCAGTCAATTGCTCAAAGGTCCAAAAATCGATTGTGCTAGGGCAAAAGTCAACTGTGACCCAAATACAGTCAAACTTCAAGATTTTTTGTCAACATTCTAATTTTGAAGTATATTTCATCATTTGATCAAGGGTTGATCATGATTCATCAAGGATTGCTCAAAATTCATCAAGACTCAAAAGTTGCTAAATTAGGGTTTTGTAGGAAAAGTCAACTCAACTTTGACCAAGCATAACTTTCTCATACTTTATGAGAAATGACCCATCCAAAGCTCATTTTGAAGAGGATGATATTTCCCACAATCCGTATTCATACCCCAAGATCAAACAATGCACTCACAAGAAGTTATGAATTTGGACATTATAGGTCATTTTTGAAAGTCAACAAAAACACATTTTTTCCAAAGCTTATAACTTGAGCATGGAATAACAAAATGATATGAGACCAAAAGGGTTGATTATAGTACATCTCAAGCTTTCTAAAAAGTCCAATAACACATCCAAAAGTTCAAAATTGAAGAAGTTATGCATTGTTGAATTTGGACTTTTTTGCAAAATTGCCAAAAGTCAACTATCCCCAAAACTTCAAATTTTTCCAAATGGGCCCATTCTTTTCCACTTGATTTGAGTTTGAATCATTGCCAACGTGCCCTAGCTTCAGCCATGTGTCCATATTTCATTTTTTATTATTTGATTTGATTTTTAATTGAATTTATTCATTTTAAATCAAATAAAATCATAGAAAATCCAAAAAATTAATAACTCGTGATTTTCTGATTGTTTTAGGATTTGTTCATAGCTAGCATCACCATCAAATTTGTATTAAGCCAAATCATGTGTAAAAAGATCCAAATTAAATCAAATTTGGAAGGTTTTCAATGGAGATCAAATCACATTCATGTGCATTGATATGGAGGGATTTGGTCCATGATTTTTACCCTAATACAAAGCACATTACATAAGCAAGCAAAGGCATACGAAATCAAGGTTGGAAGCTGCAGAGAGAGGCAGAACAAAAGTGCAAAAATTCACAAAAAAAGTGGGAGATCAAAGTCCAAGCTAGAGGTTGTTCCAGGACACGAGAGTGGTCTCAATCGCTTCCTGACCATTCACACAAGCTACCTGGATCCAAAGTAAGCTTTTTCAGACGTCCAAACGCACTCTAGGGTTCTTCGTTTTGTTTTTAGGGTTTTTTATTTCAGGCACAATTGAGACACAAGAAGAACATGGCTTTGATCAGGAGGCCACGACGAATCAAACCATGTTCTTGGAATGGATTTATATGGTCTGGAGAGTATTTTTAGCATATGCATGTGTTTTTAGCTGCATATCCAAATCCGCGGGTGATTTTGTTACAGGTTTGAGGATAGGGACGATGATGTGTCCCCCATCCATTGGCTCTTTCAAATACCGCGCGTGTTTTTTTTTTACTTTCTGGCCATTGACTTGTTTTATTATATTATATATTCTTTGCATTATATTAACAAACAGACCAACATAGCGTAGTGGCAAGCGTGTACGTGCAAACTCCTTCAGGACCTGGGTTCGAATCCCAGGTCCCCCACTTTATCAATATTTTTTCTTTTCGGGTGATTGTATGCACGCTTCAGTTTACAGTGCACCATACTCCCTCATGCATCCAAGAGCCAGATGGCCAATGGTCAGATCTGATGGTTATAGATTGAAGGACCACCAAGGCACTGGTCAATGCATGCACACTGGATCCCAGAAGGTCAAAGGGGCCAGCACTAATGGGCCTTCCAATTGCTACCAGCACCCCTGAATCAGGCCTAATACTCCTCTCTTTTTATTTGTTTTTGTTTATTTACTTTATTTGTTTTATTTAATTCTCTAACCAATTAAAAAAAATTATCAAATAAAATCACAAAAATATTTTTTTATTTAATCAAACTTTAGACCTTTATTTTTTCTTAATAAACACTAATTAATTAATTAGGTTTTAATTCTAGAAAACTCTAACTCATTTTTGTAAATAATTAAAAGTGATTAGATTTAATTAGGTTTTAACCATTAATTCAATAATTTTATTTTCTTTCTTAAAATAACAAAACTCCAAAAATAATTTATTTTTATTAATTAATTAATTTAATTTTATTTAGTGATTAATTCAGGTTATTTCTTTCTTAAAATAAAAAATAACAAAAAGATATTTTCTTTAACCAAAAGGGTTAAAACCCTAATCATGCGCCCGATTTTATTTCCCGCACGTGTTACTTATTTTTATCCAATAATGTACTTGCTCCCGGATTGTAATAGTTAAATAGGACTTTTAATTATTTGTATCGCTTTATTTTATTTTTTTTCAAAGGGTTTGTCTTTGGCGATGTAAATACCCGACGCCTTGTAATTTAATTTCCGCACCTTTAGTTTCTGCAAATTACAACTGTTAGATGTTTGATAATAGGGTTTGCATGACAAGACTGAATGTTAATCTTAAAATCAAAATTAGATCACCTTTAACATGTACAAAGATAAAAAATAACTGAAAACGACATACTCGCACATGCGCACTCTTAGGGTACACCCCACTTGGTTACCTTCGTACGCGGTCATTGAGTATAGGTAACTTTAGAGGTCGCCCTCTTGTCTCAAAGATTATAGTCGCCTCAAAATGGTTGCCTCAGATATTATTGCCTCAAACAAATGATCTAAGACATTAGGGTTACCACTAAGGCGTCCTAACATTACTTTGGTGACTGTAAGTCCCTCATTCGAATTGACCCTTAAATTCCAACGATGGTGCTACTTACTCATCAATGGTAGGATAGCATTGTCTAAAGGACATTAGCATAGAACGATTCCTTTTTCGAGTATGTAGATGGTTCTTAGATACTTGCTCTTTCAAAAACAAAATCTTTTTTACACTTACACTCTTTTTGAACAAAGTTTTCAAAAACACTTCATACGCTCTTGAGGATAGAAGCAAGAGTTAAATCGAAGTTTTCAAACAAAAACTTTTTCAAACCCACAAGCACAAAGAAAACAATTTTGAAAATAATTGAGCAAGTACCTAAGAGCTCGTGGATAACCACAGATAGAAAGGGTGCTAATACCTTCCCTTTCTATAATCTACCCCCTGAACCCGAGAAATATCTTGAAAAAGGAATTTTTCTGTGCTTTTTTCCTTTCCTTGTTGGATAAAATAAAAGTCGGTGGCGACTCTTGCTTACCGCGACATTTTGCGAAAACAAACGCAAAACGCAAACCAGCATTCCAAAAAACAGTCAGTTCTTCCCACCGTATCACAGAACTGGCGACTCTGTTGGGGAGGCTTTTTAAGTGAGGTGTACCTTAGGATTAGTTCATAATGTTTTCAATTGCTTGACTTGTATGCTTTATCTTTGTGGGCTTGAATCGAAGTTACTATAGATCCTAACCCGGATCTGGGGGATACCCTTTAGGTAAGTAGCAATAAACTGTGAGGGAACTGTACAGCATAGACCGATACAGTTGAAGCAGTAGCTACGTTGGTGTGGCACTTTAGTTTGTACCGATATCCCTTGTGGCGCAACGAGGAGAATATGGGTCTTCTAAGGGGTCATTAAGCACCAACTGACCTTAGCACCTATAATTGACCAACATGGCCATAGAACAATAGCAGTATGCTACACTCATTGAGAATAAACTCTTGCGATGATTCCGACCGCAAGAAAAGGTTGCTAAACTGGAATTATGACCGATCGAGGGTGGTCAGTGATATTGAGATCCTCTAGAACCCGGTTACTATTTCTAGGACAGGTTTGAACCAACTGAACTGAATGAGGGTAGTACCTAGACTCCCTGCCAGCCTGAAATCTAAGGTCTATATGTGTGACTTGTGTGCCCTTACCATGTTTGCTATTTGTGAATACTTGTGGTGTGTTTTCTATCATGACATCATGACATCATGACATTGCATGCATCTTGCATTGGACTAACCTATTTCAAATACAGGAGGGATTCATCTTTGTTCTGTTTTGTAGGTCATGGCACCCATGCGTAGAAACACCATTCGGATCAACTTTGTCTAGATTCCCACTCATCTTAAGGAATTGGTTGCAAAGATTTCAGATACTTCCTCCTTTATCAGAAGACATGGTCACCTCCTGGGTTTGGTCACTTCCAAATTGGACGAACAGATGATGAGTGTCTTAGTCCAGTTCTTTGATCTACTGTACCATTGCTTTACTTTTCCGGACTACTAGTTGATCCCTACCTTGGAAGAGTTCTCTGATCTGCTTGGTATCTCTATTTTGGAGCAGACCCCGTTCACAGGTTGGGAGAAAATCCTTAGGCCGAAAGAGATTGCTTCAGCCCTCCATCTAACAAAGGCCGAGGTAATGTCTAATTGGGAAACTCGTAGTGGAACAAAAAGGCTTCTTAACTAAATTATTGGTTGGTAAGGCTAATCAGTTCTGGGACAGTTTAGACTTCCAGGCATTCGAAGACATCCTGGCTCTTCTTATTTATGGTTTGGTTCTGTTTCCAAACTCAGATTCCTTCATCGACGTGAATGCAGTGAAGATTTTCATGTCCGGTAATCCTGTGCCCACTCTCTTGGGTGACATTCTTCATTCTCTTTATGCCCATACTGCTCGGAAACGGGGAACCCTTATGTGTTGTGCACCATTGCTGGCAAGGTGGTTTATTTCTCACCTCCCCAAATCAGTTTTGAAGAACAAGGAAGGTATGGGATGGGCCTACAAGATTATGTCTCTCTCTCATATGGATATCATTTGGACTATTAAGGGCATGGAATATGTGGCTATTATTGATCGATGTGGGGAATACCCCAATGTTCCACTGATAGGAACCAATGGAGGAATCACCTATAACCCTTGTTTGGCCTTACGTCAATTTGGGCGAGCTATGAGGGAAGGACCTCACAAGTTGCTGATGCCGAGCATTGTCTTTAACTTCCAAGGGGATAGTGACGAGCAACACCGCAAGTTCATAAGGGCTTGGGATAGAGTACACAGGTATGATCCGCACGAGCTGGGTGCAAAGACTTCTCTTCCGATGGAGCCATATCTCTGATGGGTTCGAATCCGTGCCCAAAAGCTGGGAATTTCGTATGAAGCCATCTTGCCTATAATTGTTGAGGTTGCTGATGAAGAAGAGGTTCCTCCTACCATCCTTCATCCATACATGCCTACTGACATTGGGGAATTAAAGAGATCTTGGATGCAGCTGAGAGAAGAGCGGGATACTTACAGAGAAAAGTATCACGAGTAAGAGCAGAAGATTCAGAATTTGACAAGGCAGCTGGAGAACGAGCAGATCCTTAATGACTATGTCCGCACCGACAAGAAACAACCATGGGAGCACTGATTGTCTTTTGATTATTTCTAGTTTCGATTTACTTTTCAGTTTGTCTTTCTTGTAACGCCTTAAAGGCATCTGTTGAACAATTTAATTTCAAGTTTATCTAATAAAAGTGTGTTTCATTGTGATTTACGAATTTGAATCCCTAAAGTCTTTGAAATCATATCATGCGCATATCATTCCCATGTACCTCATAACAGGTACCCTTACAGGTTTTTCTCATCCTCTTCGCTGTTTATTTCAGCATCTTGTCTTCATAAACATCAACTGAACAAGCAATCAAGGTTCTGCAAGCCCAAAACGTCCAGTTCCAGGAATTGTTCTTGAGTTTGGCTAAGGGTCAGCAAGATCTGAAGACCCTTATCTTGAAAGAGAAGAAGAAGAAGAAGAAGATGGTCATATTTAATATGGGTCGCAAATTCGGAAACAATTTGCAAGAAGAGGTTAATCTGACCCACTCATCTGGAGGGGGAGATAATCAGGAATAAAGGAGGGCTCCTAGCCCTGTGGTTTCAGACAACGAGACTGACTTTGACGAAGACTAGTATCCTCCGGCTGAGGATAGATATAAGCAACTGGAAGATCGGTTGAGTGCGATGGAATTCAGAAAGTGCTTGGTCTGGACTTTGGTGATTTGGGGCTGTCATCTGGGGTGGTGATTCCTCACAAGTTCAAAGCACCGATCTTCGCTAAATATGACGGAGTTTCTTGCCCAAAGTTGCACCTCCGTTTGTATGTTAGAAAGATTCAGCCATACACCACTGACAAGAACCTCTGGATCCACTTCTTTTAAGATAGTCTCTCAGGGACTCAGCTTGAATGGTTTTACCAGCTGGAAGGAGCCAGTATCCGTAATTGGGAAGATTTGGCCGCTGCTTTCTACAAGCAGTACCAATACAATGCCGACCTCGCTCCCACGCGTACCCAACTCCAGGGTATGTCTATGGGTGCGGGCGAAGGTTTCAAATATTACGCTCAAAAATGGAGGGACCTTGTTGGGAGAGTGCAACCACTCTTGGATGATATGGAACTAGTGGATATGTTTCTGGGGACCTTGTCTGGTCCGTATTTCAACCATCTGATTAGAAGTTCTTCGTCCAGGTTTACGGAGCTGATTATAACCGGGGAAAGGATTGAGGCCGGTATCAAATCTGGTAAAATTTAGAAGGGTGCTTCGTCAAGCACCGAGAAGAAACCTTTTAAGAAGGAGTCCAGTGCTGTTTACAGTTCAAAAAGCCATAATAAACCTGAACGCTGCCAAGCATCTAATGCGGTGGTTATATCAAGACCTGTTGTTGCTCCTTAACGCAACAATCAGCCAAGGGCTGAGAGACCGCAAAGATAATTCACTCAGCTTAACATGACTTTATCCCAAATTCTTCTGCAGTTATTAAAGACCAATCTGGTGACTCCAAGGGAGGCCCCGAAGAGTCCCAACACAACATCATCGATGTACAATCCGAACGCCCACTGTGCTTTTCACTCCGACAGCCCGAGGCATGATACGAATGATTGCTGGGTTTTGAAGAATAAAGTGCAGGACTTGATCGATGCTAAGGAAATCCAGTTTGAAGCACCGGAAAATCCTAATGTCATAACGGCACATATGCCCAAACATGACGCAGGAGTGAATGATATTGAAGACGATGATGAAGAGTTTGATATTGACAGTTGGATATACCCGACTGCTGATGGTGGACTAAGCAATTGGACGGCAAGGGATTCTATGTCCGTTTCTGTTATTACCCAGTAATGAGACTTTTATTTTGAATTTGTAACAGACAATTTTTCAACTTTACGGCCCAGTGTCTTACCCGAGGCACCGTGGCTTTGTTTATGAGGGCTGATATTTATCATCTCCATATATCATTAATAAAAGCATTGGACGTTTCTTGCATTTCAAATTTTGCGCTCCTTGTTTTTCTTTTATTATACATTGCAAAACATCTATTTTACACACACTCACATATACAGGTCTACATCCACTCTGGATCCTACTGGTAACGACTCTGCTACTGCCAGTTATAACTTCAAAAGTCCGATCAACTTAGCCAAAGACAAAGGTGAAGAAGATTTCGAAGTGCCTATTGAACTTGCTAGACTGTTACTTCAGGAAGAGAGGGCCATACAGCCGCATGAAGAGCTTGTGGAAACAGTAAATCTGGGTGTAGAGATAGACAAGAAAGAGGTCAAGATCGGTAGAAATCTGGAGCTTAGTGTTAAGCAACGGTTGATTCAGATGTTGCGTGACTATGTTGAGATCTTTTCCTGGTCTTATGAAGACATGCCTGGGTTGGATACTGATATTGTGGTTCATCGCTTGCCTACCAAGGAAGACTGTCCTCCAGTGAAACAGAAGGTTCACCGAATGCGCCCAGAGATGTCTGAGAAAATCAAGGCTGAAGTTATGAAACAGTTTGACGTCGGCTTTCTAGTAGTTACTTCTTACCCGCAGTGGGTTGCCAACGTGGTTCCTGTACCGAAGAAAGATGGTAAGGTCCGAATGTGTGTTGACTATAGGGATCTGAACAGGGCAAGCCCCAAGAATGATTTCCCTCTGCCTCATATCGACATTTTGGTTGACAACACCGCACAACATAAGGTCTTATCCTTTATGGATGGTTTCTCCGGTTATAATCATATTAAAATGGCTCCCGAAGATATGGAGAAGACAACCTTTGTTACTCAATGGGGTACCTTTTGCTACAAGGTTATGCCTTTTGGATTGAAAAATGTTGGGGCAACGTATCAGTGCGCCATGGTTGCCTTGTTCCACGACATGATCCATCATGAGATTGAGGTATACGTCGACGACATGATTGCAAGATCCCAGACTGAAGAAGAACATCTTGACCACCTTCAGAAGTTATTTGACAGGTTGAAGTTGTACAAGCTGAGGTTAAACCCGAACAAGTGCACCTTCGGGGTGAGATCTGGTAAACTGCTGGGTTTTGTTGTAAGCAATAAAGGTATTCAAGTAGATCCTGCAAAGGTGAAGGCTATACAGGAGATGCCAGCTCCCCGAACAGAAAAAGAAGTCAGAGGCTTTCTAGGACGTTTGAACTATATTGCCCGATTCATATCACACCTAACTACTACTTGTGAGCCAATCTTCAAGCTACTGAAGAAAGATCAAGTGGTAAGATGGAATGATGAATGTCAGGTTGCTTCCGAAAGGATCAAAGAATATCTCCAAGAGCCACCCATTATGATGCCTCCAGTTGAAGGGAGACCTTTGATCTTATACTTGACAGTACTCGACAACTCAATGGGGTGCGTGTTGGGTCAGCATGACGAGTCTTGCCAAAAAGAGCATGCTATTTATTACCTTAGCAAAAAGTTTACCGACTGTGAGACCCAATACTCACTGCTCGAGAAAACTTGTTGCACTTTGGCATGGGCTGCTCGCCGGCTGAGACAGTATATGCTGACTCACACTACTCTACTGATATCAAAGATGGATCCAGTCAAGTATATCTTCGAAAAGCCTGCCTTGTCCAGAAGAATAACAAGATGGCAGATGATCTTAACTGAGTATGACATCCAGTACACGACCCAAAAGGCAATCAAGGGAAGTGTATTGGCAGATCATTTGGCATATCAGGCAGTGGATGATTACCAGTCTATGAACTTTGAATTCCTTGATAAGAATATCATGATAGTGACTGACTGTGAAGAACCTGGACCGGATGAAGGACCTGAGGAAGGATCCCGATGGTCTATGTACTTTGATGGAGCATCAAATGCTTTTGGTAATGGCATTGGCGCCGTAATCATATCTCCTAAAGGCTCTCATACTACGTTCACCGCCCAACTATGTTTCAACTGCACCAACAATATGGCGGAGTATGAAGCGTGCATCATGGGTCTTCGAGCAGCAATTGACCTAAGGATTAAGTCCTTGAGTGTTTTCGGAGATTCCGCTCTCGTGATCAGTCAGATCAAAGGCGAGTGGGATACTAAACACCCAAATCTTATTCCTTACAAGGAGTATGTATTGACGTTGCTTCCACACTTCGAGGAGATAACCTTTAAACATTTCCCTATAGAGGATAATTAGTTGGTGGACGCGTTAGCTACAATGTCTTCTATGTTCAAAGTCAATTGGGACAACGAGGCTCCCCGGATTATCATCGAAAGATTGGACGAACCTGCACATTGCTATGACATCGAGACTGAAGAAGTAGTAGATAAACCCTGGTTTCACGAGGTAAAGAGATACCTTGAGGCTCAGGAGTACCCCGAGGGTGCATCTGTTAATGACAAGAAGTTTCTGAGGAGGTTCGCGGCGAAGTTATTCATCAGTAACGGTGTCCTTTACAAGCGTAACCATGATTCAACCTTATTGCGATGTATGGATAAGAACGAGGCAGAAAGGATCATGGCAGAGTTACATAAAGGTACTTTAGGAACTCATTCCAATAAACACACCATGGAAAAGAAAGTCCTACGGGCAGGATATTACTGGTCCACAATGGAAGCTGGTTGTTATCAGTATTCTTGGACCTATCACAAGTGCCAAGTCTATGCTGATAAAGTGCATATACCTCCAGTACCTCTGAATGTCTTGACGGCACCTTGGCCTTTTGCAATGTGGGGCATTGATATAATCGGCGAGATCAGACCTACAGCGTCCAATGGGCATCGCTTCATTCTGGTGGCTATTGATTACTTTACAAAGTGGGTTGAAGCAGCTTCCTTTGCTACTGTAACCAAGAACGTCGTGGCACGGTTCATTCGACATAATTTGATCTGTCGATATGGTGTACCAGAGAGAATCATTACGGACAATAGTATAAATCTCAACAATAAGATGATCATTGAACTCTGCAAGCAATTCAAGATACATCATCACAACTCTTCTCCCTAGCGGTCGAAGATGAATGGGGCTGTAGAATCGGCTAATAAGAACGTCAAGAAGATTGTGCAGAAGATGACGGTGACATACAAAGACTGGCACGAAATGTTAATGTTCTCTCTTCATGGGTACCGCACCTCAGCGCGGACGTCAACAGGGGCAACACCCTATTCCTTGGTATATGGCATGGAGGCCGTATTTCCTATTGAATTTCAGATACCCTCTCTTCGGATTATGAAGGATGCAGGTTTAAGTGAAGATGACTGGATTCAGGCCCAGCTTGATCAGCTGAACCTAATCGATGAAAAAAGACTTACTGCTAGTTGTCATGGTCAGACGTATCAGAAACGAATGATCAAGGCATTTAACAAGAAAGTTAGACGACAAGAGTATCAAGTTGGGGATCTGGTAATCAAGCGCATTATCCTACCTCAAGGTGATCCCAGGGGAAAATGGACCCCTACTTACGAAGGGCCATTTGTGGTTAAGAACATTTTCTCAGGAGGAGCTATGATTCTAACCACCATGGATTGTGACGACCTTCCTCACCCCTTCAATGCTGACATAGTGAAAAGATACTAAGCATAATCAAAGACCCGCTAGGTCAACTAGGCTAGGCAAAAATAAGGGCTTCCCAGCGAACCAAAAGGGTTCAGGCAAAAATAAGGGATGAAAATGAAAAAAACTGTACACCCGGCAAGTCGAAAACCTGAAAAGGCGGCTTGGGCAAAAAAGGGTATCCCGGTGGACTGAAAACCCGAAAGGGCGGTCCAGGCAAAAATTAGGGATCAAAGCGTAACACTATGTCTCATTGGATCACCTTGCAACCAGACTTTGGTGTCGACTATCAAGCTCGGACGGCACTAATCAATTTGATCTACCTTCAACCAAGCAGCGAAGTGATGAGATGCTCGAGGACATAAAGGCAATAGCAGAGTTAGAACCCAGTGGGATTATTCACATAGCTGTTTTGTTTAGTTTTTCACAAATGTAAATTCTATTATTCGGCGGCGTTCTCTTACTAGGACGTCAGCCTCTTGTACAAAAACGCCTATTTACAGGCCAAACTTCAAAATCAATACAATTCATTTTCAGAGAAATTTCAAACTGTTTTTCCTTTATCTGTTTTGTTTTGCAAAGAACGTCCAATGTTCATTTTTGATATATGCATTTGACATTAATTGTTACTCATGAATATTTACATGCGGAACAAAAGACGATTGCTCGTAATATCAGAAACAAGGGCAATAAGAATTGTCCAAGCTTTACAGTTTCTCTATCCACCCGGTACAAAGGTAGATTCAGCTGAAGAATATGGCCAAGGTGCGTTCACTCCCCGCAGAATAAGGAAGAGACGGTAATGTTAACTCTCCCCAATTGAGACTTGCAACTGTGAATGAATCGGTAATATTCTCCCCAAGCAGAGTTTATTTACCATCAGCACTGAAAAGTCTTAATATTCCCCAAGTGGAGTATAAGAATATTCCCCAGCAGAATACAAAATATCCCCAGTGGAGTTTAAATTTTTTCCCAGCGCAGTCTGAAAAAGCTTCCCCAGTGGAGTTTGAAGGATCATCCCCAGTAGACCTTGGAAGATTATCCCCAGCAAGTTCAAAGGATTATCCCTACAAGAGTCTAAAAGGCTATCCCCAATGAATTCGCAACTAAAAGATCATCCCCAGCGGAGTCATTTCCCTTCACAAACAAGAAGTCAATCCCCAACAGGATTCAGTATCACCAGCAACGGTAATTCATCCCCGGCGGAATTTATCGGTGGAATCCTCAGCAGAGCATCTCTTCTCCATAGAGTAATCTCCTCATCAGTTTATCCCCCAACGGAGTTATCCTTTCTTGTAGGTTTATTCTCACAATCGTCTTCGTTTGCCATCCCCAACAGAAACGAAGAATCCAACTCTATTCTCCAGCAGCTATCCGGGATTTATTTTCCCCAGCTAAAAACATTACATTTCCATACATCATAACACATGCATATACGCATCATACAACACAATCTCATTTATTTTGAGAACATCATTGCTTGATATATATCATGCATTGCATACGACTGACCTTTACCTTTCAGGAATGATGCAGTTAAGTTCTCAGCTATGAAGCTTTACCCAAGTCGAAGTACTGACCGGTTCTTAAATCTCAACAGAATTATCCTGAGTTGAATTACAAATAAGGTTCTAAATCTCGACAAAGTTCCTCTGTCGAATTACTGACAGTTCTTAAATCTCAACAGAATTATCCTCTGTTGAATTATAGACAAGTCCTAAATCTCGATGAAGATGTTTCCCTCAGTTGAAGTACTGACCGGATCTTAAATCTCAACGGAATTATCCCTGGTTGAATTACAGATAAGGTTCTAAATCTTGACAAAGTTCCTCCGTCAAAGTATGGACGAGTTCTTAAATCTCAACAAAATTATCCTCGGTTGAATTACAGACAAGTCCTAAATCTAGATGAAGATGTTTCCCTCAGTCGAAGTACTGACCGGTTCTTAAATCTCAATTGAATTATCCTTGGTTGAACTACATATAAGGTTCTAAATCTTGACAATTTTCCTCCGTCGAAGTACTGACAATTCTTAAATCTCAGCAGAATTATCCTCCGTTAAATTATAGACAAGTCCTAAATCTCGATGAAGATGTTTCCCTCAGTCGAAGTACTGACCGGTTCTTAAATCTCAACTGAATTATCCTCAGTTTAATTACAGATAAGGTTCTAAATCTCGGCAAAGTTCCTCCGTCGAATTACTGACAGTTCTTAAATCTCAACAGAATTATCCTCCGTTGAATTACAGACAAGTCCTAAATCTCGATGAAGATGTTTCCCTCAGTCGAAGTACTGACCGGTTCTTAAATCTCAACTGAATTATCCTCGGTTGAATTACAGATAAGGTTCTAAATCTCGCCAATTCTCCTCCGTCGAAGTACTGACAGTTCTTAAATCTCAACAGAATTATCCTCCGTTGAATTAGAGACAAGTCCTAAATCTCGATGAAGATGTTTCCCTCAGTCGAAGTACTGACCGGTTCTTAAATCTCAACTGAATTATCCTCAGTTGAATTACAGATAAGGTTCTAAATCTCGGAAATTCTCCTCCGTCGAAGTACTGACAGTTCTTAAATCTCAACAGAATTATCCTCCGTTGAATTACAGACAAGTCCTAAATCTCGATGAAGATGTTTCCCTCAGTCGAAGTACTGACTGGTTCTTAAATCTCAACTGAATTATCCTTGGTTGAATTACAGATAAGGTTCTAAATCTCGGCAAAGTTCCTCCGTCGAATTACTGACAGTTCTTAAATCTCAACAGAATTATCCTCGGTTGAATTACAGACAAGTCCTAAATCTCGATGAAGATGTTTCCCTCAGTCGAAGTACTGACCGGTTCTTAAATCTCAACTGAATTATCCTTGGTTGAATTACAGTTAAGGTTCTAAATCTCGGCAATTCTCCTCCGTCGAAGTACTGACAGTTCTTAAATCTCAACAGAATTATCCTCCATTGAATTACAGACAAGTCCTAAATCTCGATGAAGATGTTTCCCTCAGTCGAAGTACTGACCGGTTCTTAAATCTCAACTGAATTATCCTTGGTTGAATTACAGATAAGGTTTTAAATCTCGACAAAGTTCCTCCGTCGAATTACATACGAGTTCCTAAATCTCAACAGAATTTTTCTCAGTTGAATTGCGGACAAGTTCTTAAATCTCGATGAAGATGTTTCTCCCAGTTGAATTACGGATAAGTTCTTAAAACTCAGCAGAGATGTTCTCTCAGTTGAAGTACAGGCAAATTCCTAAATCTCAACAAAGATCAGACTTCCCCAACGGAATCTTCTACAACAACAGGTATACAAGCTCTCGTTAAGGAATCTCTTATGTGATTGACACTCCTTCAGATGGCATCTTTAAGCCCATCCTCCCGCCAGCAATCTCCAAATGGCATCTGTAAGCCCATTCCCGACATCACAAGGCTGATTACCACTTCACGCGAGTGCAAATTTCTGGGAACTCTAGTGTTCAATCATCTTCCACCTTCGGATCACGAAAGGCATGAAAGCCAATCTACATCCTCAGGTTTAAGAAGATTGAACAAGGGCAGCTGTTGTACCCCAAAATTTTCCCTCTCATATTCCTCATAATATTGCAAGAAAAATCTCCAAGTTGCTCAAGTTTGCTCAAGAGTTGGTCAGACAAGCTCTCTCCTAAGGCAGTCTACCCCAAATTAAGAATTTGTGTTGCATCAAGATCCTTAAGTCCAAATGACCTAAAGTTCTCCCCAATGTCCTAATATGTTCTCAAGATCATCCATGTCAAATTTCAAGCCTTGCAGAGGAAGTTTTCTCAGTCAATTGCTCAAAGGTCCAAAAATCGACTGTGTTAGGGCAAAAGTCAACTGTGACCCAAATACAATCAAACTTCAAGATTTTTTGTCAAATTTCTCATTTTGAAGTATATTTCATCATTTGATCAAGGTTTGATCATGATTCATCAAGGATTGCTCAAAATTCATCAAGACTCAAAAGTTGCTAAATTAGGGTTTTGTAGGAAAAGTCAACTCAACTTTGACCAAGCATAACTTTCTCATAATTTATGATAAATGACCCATCAAAATCTCATTTTGAAGAGGATGTGTTTTCCCACAATCCATCTTCATACCCCAAGATCAAAAAATTCACTCAAAAGAAGTTATGAATTTGGACATTATAGGTCATTTTTGAAAGTCAATAAAAACACCTTTTTTACGAAATCTTATAACTTGAGCATGGAATATCAAAATGAGATGATACAAAAAGGGTTGATTAGAGGACATCTCAAGCTTTCTAAAAAGTCAGAGAACACCTCCAAAAGTTCAAAATTAAAGAAGTTATGCATTGTTGAAGTTAGACTTTTTTGCAAAATTGCCAAAAGTCAACTATCCCCAAAACTTCAAATTTTGCCAAATGGGATCATTCTTTTCCACTTGATTTGAGTTTGCATCATTTCCCACGTGCCCTAGCTTCAGCCATGTGTCCATATTTCATTTTTTATTATTTTATTTTATTTTTAATTGAATTTATTCATTTTAAATCATGCAACTATCATCCCCAGTGGAAGCAAAATCTATTCCTCAACATCAGCCCAGGATACGATTTCCCGGCACCCGTCAAGGATTTATTTTCTTAGACAAATATACATTCATAAACATCACATCTTCATACATTATAGCATGCATATGCATCATACTACACGCATCTCATTGATATTGAAGACATACAGTTCACGCATCACGATATTGCATACAATTATGTTGTGCCTTTTCAGGAAAAAGATCAATACAAAAATAACTACTATCAACTATCGCAACTCATTCTAGATATAGTTTCAGATATGATCCAGATATGGTGACGTTCTGATGCTGCTTCCAGAATTCCTTCTAGATATTGTTCAGATATGACCCAGAGATGGTGACGTTCTGATACTGCTTCCAGATTTCCTTCTAGATATAGTTTCAGATATGACCCAGATATGGTGACGTTCTGATGCTGCTTCCAGATTGCCTTCTAGATATAGTTTCAGATATGATCCAGATATGGTGATGTTCTGATGCTGCTTCCAGAATTCCTTCTAGATATAGTTCAGATATGACCCAGAGATGGTGACGTTCTGATACTGCTTCCAGATATCCTTCCAGATATAGTTTCAGATATGAACCAGATATGGTGACGTTCTGATGCTGCTTCCAGATTCCCTTCTAGATATAATTTCAGATATGACCCAGATATGGTGACGTTCTGATGCTGCTTCCAGAATTCCTTCTAGATATAGTTCAGATATGACCCAGAGATGGTGACGTTCTGATACTGCTTCCAGAGTTCCTGCCAGATATAGTTTCAGATGTAAACCAGAGACGGTGACGTTCTGATACTGCTTCCAGATTTCCTTCCAGATATAGTTTCAGATGTAAACCAGAGATGGTGACGTTCTGATGCTGCTTCCAGAGTTCCTTCCAGATATAGTCCAGATATGAACCAGATATGGCGACGTTCTGACACTTATTCCAGTTGAAGACATTTCAAGACCTAGACCGGTTCAGTTAATCGACCCTAAGATTCTCTGTTGTTATCCCGTCCAAGGCCTTCTCTAGTCCAGCTAAATCGACTCCCAACAGATTTTTCTGATGAAGACTCAGTAGAAGTTATTTAAGTCTCCTATGGTTCCCTCTCCGACGGTGTGTGAGGTGGTAAGTACTTTTCAGATGTTTCCCTCTCCGACGATGAGTGTGATGTGATAGTCTCCTATGGTCCCCTCTCCAACGGCGAGTGAGGTGGTAATTCCTTTTTCAGATGTTTCCCTCTCCGACGGTGAGTGTGAGGTGATAGTCTCCTATGGTTCCCTCTCCGGCGGCGAGTGAGGTGGTAAGTCCTTTTTCAGATGTTTCCCTCTCCGACGGTGAGTGTGAGGTGATAGTCTCCTATGGTTCCCTCTCCGACGGTGAGTGAGGTGACAATTCCTTTTCCTATGATTCCCTCTCCGACGGCGAGTGAGGTGATTCCCTTTCAGATTATAATGGTCTTTGGTTCTCGTTCCGATCCTGCGAAGATGGTATTTCCCACCAAGATTTTATCAACGAGCGTTGTTGAAGTTAAAATCATCCAAGGTTCTCTTACCATTCATGCTAGGGAAGTAACCATCCTTGGTTCATTCATCGCCGTTTGAAGCTCCAGACTCAGCTCCTGTAACCAGTCAGGACATATCTATACCAAGCATCTAAAATCAACTCCTGCAACGTGTCAGGTACTCATTTGTTCTTTTGCAGGTATGCAGGTTCTAGCTAAGGAATCTCTTACGCGATCAACATCCAGATGGCATCTATAAGCCCATCATCCTATCCAGCAATCTCCAAATGGCATCTATAAGCCCATTCCCCCCATCATACTGCTACTATGTGAGCGCAAATTTCTGGGCACTCTAGTGTCCAATCATCTTCTACCCTCGGATTACGAAAGGCACGTCAGCCTATCTGCATCCTCAGGTCTAAGAAGATTGAACAGGGGCAACTGTTGTACCCCAAAATTTGCCCTCCCATATTCTTCAAGAAATTGCCAAGCCAAGTCACAAAATTCCCCAAGGGTTGCACAGTGCAAGGGTCTCCTATACAGTCAAAACTAGGGTTTGTGTATTGATCAAGAAAATGAAGTTTTCAAAGGCCCAATCAAGTCTCATATGCCTACAAATGTGGTCAAGCATCCTCATATCAAGTTTCAAGGCATTCAGCTCAAAATTGCACAGTCAAAACCCTAAATTGCACCACAGTCAACTGTAGGGGCAAAATGGTCATTTGACAGTCAAAAGTTCAAATTTTTGGTCAACATATCATTTTGAATCCACAAACATCATTTGATCAATGCTTGATCATGATTCTCAAAATTTGGCTCAGAAATCATCAAAGATGCAAAAGTTACTATATTTGGACAGCTGAAAAAGTCAACTGAAATTGACCAGGGCATAACTTTCACATGGATTATCAGAAAAATTCCATCCAAAGCTCATTTTGAAGAGAAAGACATTTCCTACAAATCATCTTCATACTTCAAGTCCAATAAATGCTCTCACAAAAAGTTATCAATTTCAACATTATAGGTCATTTTCAAAAGTCAACAAAAAGGGACTTTAAGTCAAAGACCATAACTTGAGATTGGTAAATCAAAATGACATGGGACCAAAGGCATTGGTTAAAGGACTCAAAAACCTTTCCAAAATGTCCAAGAACATGAGAAAAGATTAAAATTTGAGCAAGTTATGCCTTGTGGAAGTTGGGAAATTTTTAGATATTTTGAAAAGTCAACAATGGTTCAAATGACCTAAAAATGCTAATGGGCCCATTTTTCTTCCATGATTCATCATTCCAAGCATATGCACGACCACTTAGCCCAAAGGGAAGTATTTTCTCATTTTTTATTTATTTATTTGAATTATTATTGATATTAATTCATTTAAATTATTTAAATACATGGAAAATATCTAAATTGCCTTAACCAATCTTTTTATACATGTTTTGCCATCAAGATTTCGTGCACATGCTAATTAGGCAAGATTTGGTCTGATTTGAGCTAATTGATACAAAGAACACATGGAAAAGATTCAAAAAGATCTTAAGAAAATCAAATATGCAAAACAATGAATGCCTTGGATTTGTGCTAGTTTTGTTAACCTAATGCCTTCCATACAAATACTAGATCATAAACCTAATGCAAATAGACTCTAAGCTGCGCTCAAAGACCATTAAGAAACTTGGAATTTTCTCCATAAAAAGCAAAACTGAAATCATTGATAGGGGTTGATTCAAAGCACAAAACCTATTCCAAAAGCTTCCTTGGCAATTCCTGAACGTATTCCAATCCCAAACATCCATCAACACGCCAAGAACTGGTAGATTGAACTCAAACTGCATCAAGAAAATTCCTTTATCGTGCATCATGATTCAAGCATTTTTATAGCATTTTTTTTATTGATCCTTATTCCTCATGAGATTCTAAAGCTAACCATCATGTTTGATTGCATTATTACGTTGTATAGAAGATTTCACCATGCGCGATTTCTAGGGTTTTGCAGGACTGGAATTTAGGGCTTTAGCAATAAGGAAAAATTAGCCCACGAAACCATGACCATTCAAACCAGCTCATCTGGACGAAGAAGATAGGACCATCGCGCTCCATTTATGAGTGCTCAGAACCTATTCGCTATTTTTCCCATAAGCCATCTAAAACGACGCTAAAAAAACCGTTGCTCAATGTTTTATATTTCAGGGAAGGTGGAGAAGATGATTGCATGTCACGCGTTGATTGGCTTATTCAAAATCTCGCGCGCATTTCCAAGCCACTAATCCATTTTCTTTTATAACATTTGTTTGTTTATTATTATTAACAACGCGTTAATTGGCTCAGACGGCAGGCATAAGGATTGGCAAAGCTCAAGACCTGGGTTCGAATCCCAGGTCTTCATTACTTTCTATGTTATTTTTCCATATATTATCCCATGCAGATTCAGCGCTAGCAACTACCATACGTCCTCCTCATCTATCCATCCACGTGCATGTTAGAACCAGATCAAAGGCGTGGATTCAACGAACACGTTACACCCCCAGTCAACATGCCACATAATGCATGGAAAAGTCAACGAATTGCAAGCTTATTGGGCCAGCATTCCAGGACTACACCTCCATATTGGGGACATCCACCCCCCCTGGTTTGCAAGTTTTTTTATTTTTCTTATATTTTATTTTTAATTATTATTTCATTTGTTTTATTGTTTTAATTTAATTCATTATTTTTACAAATTATAAAATACACAAAAAAATCAGAAAAAGAGCAAAATATAATATTTATTTTAATTATTTTTATAAGTATTTTCACATGTAAATATTTAGTTTTAATTAGGATATAATTTTAATTCTTTTAATAACTAAAAATCCAAAAGTAGAATTAGGTTTAAATGATAATTTTTATTTCCTTTTAATTTTTCTTTCACAATAATGATATTTATTTTATTTATTTTTATAATTAAATTGTATAAATAACTTAGGTTTAAATTAGGTTAAAAATTCAATATTTTTCTTAATAACTTAAAAATAAATAGAGTTAGGGTTTACATCTCATTTTAATTTTAAATAATTCTTTTTCTATTAAACTTAAAAAACACAAAAATATCAAAAAACATTTTCTTTTAATTTTAATTCCTCATTAACTTTAATATTTTGCAAAAGGGTCCAACGCCCTCGCTTCGATAATTCTCTTATTCCGCATATTTACTTTATTTCGCTCAAATAATTATGTATCTCTCCCAAAGCCGTGTAACTCGGACAATTTAACTTTTCGCACTTTTATTTGCTTTATTAACTTTCCGTCAAATCGGGTCCGGTTTAATTTTGGCGATGTGGACCCGCGCCCTTTGTAATAGCCTTAGATTTACTTTTTCCCGCAAATATTAATTGTTAAATAAGCATGCAAGAATGAATGGCCCTAATTAAAATCAAGCGTAGATCACAATTAACATGACAAGACAAATATCAATGAAAATGACACACAATTCGCACACACCACCCCTAGGGTACGCCTCACTGTTGCCTTGCCTCGAAAGGTGATTGTCGAGTAGAGGACGTCTTAGTAAGTCCTCATGATCCGGGAACCTGGCATGAGGGTAGCTTCTAAGGTGTCTTCCCATTGCTCTGGTGATCACCATGTCCCTACAAACTCGAATTGACCCGAACACCTCCAACGGTGGTGCTACCTACCTCTCAATGGCGGGATGGCACTACTTTAAAGGACATCTACACAGACGAATTCCTTAGGGTAGGTAGGTTCTCGTAGATACTTGCTCTAATTTCAAACAAATCAAAAATACTTTTCACACCAACACTTTTCAAAAGCTTTCAAAGCAAATTTTTCAAACACTCTGACGTACGAGTCGAACTGAAATTTTTCAAAGAAACTTTTTTAAACCCACATTGAAAAGCAAACAAACCATTTTTGAAAACACATTGAGCAAGTATCTAAGAGCCCATGGATAACCATGGATAGAAAGGGTGCTAACACCTTCCCTTTCTATAACCTACCTCCCGAACCGAGAGCAATCTCTTTAAGGAATTTTTCTGTGCTTTTGTCCTTTCCATTTGGAGAAAATAAAAGACGGTGGCGACTCTTGCTTCCGCGACATTTCGCGAACCAGCGTTAAACAGTCAGTTCCAGATCCACCGATCACAGAACTGGCGACTCTGCTGGGGACATAAAACTTAAAGTGGGGTGTACCTTAGGGCTAGGTCATAACTATGTTTTCAGTTGTCTTCTTTGCTTGCTTTATTATTGTGGGTTGCTTGGGAGTTCTATAGATCCTAACCCGGATCTGGGGGATACCTTCTTAGAAAGTAGCAACAAGGCTGTGAGGGAACTGTGCGGGGTATACCGACATGGTTGAAACAGTCTGCTACGTTGATGTGGCACTTTGGTGTGTACCGGTAACCCTTGAGTTCAGTCAAGGAGAGTACGGGGCCTCCGCGTGGTGTCATGAAGCATCAACAGACCTTAGGAACCTTAATTGAACTATCTTGGCCTCTTTAGGGTAGTGAGATAACTGACTTTGGTGCAGTCCGAGGTTGGTTGATACTCGATACTACACTCAATTGAGGGTTGCTTTCCTGGAATATTTCGGTCGCCAGTTCAGTGGCTAAATCGAAACGATGAACAATGAAAGCAATCCCGTGATATTGGGAACCTTAGAACCCGGTTACTTTGATTAGGACAGGTTGAACCCACCAACTTCAAGAGGGTAATACCCAGACCTCATGCTGGCCTAAACTCTAAGGGCTCTCTCTTGTGTGACTTGTGTGCCTTCCAACTTGACTACTTGTTATCTGACCCTTGATTTTTCTTGCAGGTCTTGGTTATAGTCCTTAATTAGGACTCATAACAAAGTTTACCGAATGTCTTGCAGGTTTTGTTCATAGTCCTTAATTGGGACTTATAACAGGGTGTACTAACTACTTGCAGGTTCTGTTTATAGTCCTTAATTGGGACTCATGACAGGTTTTACTTAGGTTTCTTGCAGGTTTCGTTCATAGTCCTTAATTGGGACTTATAACAAGGTGTACTAACTACTTGCAGGTTCTGTTTATAGTCTTTAATCAGGACTCATAACAGGATTACTAAGTCTTACAGGTTTTGTTTATAGTCCTTAATTGGGACTCATAACAGGGTTTACTAGATCTCTTGCAGGTTTTGTTTATAGTCCTTAATTGGGACTCATAACAAAGTATACTGAATTTCTTGCAGGGTTTGTTTATAGTCCTTAATTGGGACTCATAACATGGTTTACCTACATTACCCCATGCATAGCATGACATCATACCATTGCATACATCCTAACCCATTTCAAGGATCTCAAGGGCTTGTGATGCAGGTCATGATAAATTAAACATCTAGCAAGGGGCCAAGAGGATTTATTTTCCTCTAGCCAAGGTTGTCAGGGGCTATGACCCACTGGATATGGTGAGCCTTTGACCCTTGAAGAAGGGCTCTCTACAACAGGAAGTTCTTACAATCAAGCTACCGGTTCCAAATGCTAACAAAGTTTCTTTGTTTACCCCGCGAGGTCCTTGAAAACATTACATGCATGTCATACATCTCATTGCATTGCAGGTATCCCTTTGACAGGTTGCTTACCCTTCTCCGCTGTTTATTTCAGCCGATCGTCATGAATCCTGAATCGTCAGCCGAGCAGACTATCAAGGACCTCCAGGCTCAGAATGCCCAGTTCCAAGAGCTGATCATGAATTTGACCCAGGGGCAACAAGATCTGAAGGCTTTGCTCTTGAAGAAAGAAAAGAAGAAGAAGAGGACTGTCTTGTTCAGCCCTAGGCGCAGATCCGGGAATACACCGCAGACTGAAACTGAGAGGACTACCCCATCTGTGAGAGAAAGCAGTCACCATGAGAGAGAGGCGCCTAGTCCAGTGGTCTCCGACAACGAGACAGATTTCAACGACGAACAGTACCCTCCTGCTGAGGACAAGTACAAACAGTTGGAGGATAGGCTGAATGCTATGGAGATCCAACAGGTACCTGGGCTGGATTTTGGAGATCTGGGTTTGTCAACTGGTGTGATTATTCCTCGGAAGTTCAAAGCACCATCCTTTACCAAGTATGACGGGGCGTCCTGTCCCAAGCTACATCTCAGGTCCTATGTTCGGAAGATTCAACCATATACGGTGGACAAGAATTTGTGGATCCACTTCTTCCAGGAGAGTCTTTCAGGGACTCATCTCGAATGGTTCTATCAGCTAGATGGGACCAAGGTTCGTAACTGGGAGGAGTTGGCTACTGCTTTCTACAAGCAGTATCAATACAATGCCGACCTTGCCCCTACGCGTACCCAACTCCAGGGTATGTCGTTAGGATCAAGTGAAGGTTTTAAAGAATATGCGCAGAAATGGAGGGATCTTGCTGGAAGGGTGCAACCACCTCTGACTGATCGGGAACTTGTCGATATGTTCTTGGGGACCCTGTCTGGTCCGTTCTACAACCACCTAATTGGGAATTCGTCTGCTGGATTCACAGATCTTATCTTGACTGGAGAGCGAATAGAAGCTGGTATCCGGTCTGGGAAAATTCAAGAGGCTGCACCTTCTGATAAAAAGCCTCATCATGGAAAGAAGGAATCCAATGCTGTGCACGGTAAAAAGAGCCGTCGTGAGGTAGGGGCAATCCAGATCTCCAATCCCGGACCTGCTCAACAAGGACAGGGGCAGCAACGAAAGGAGAAACGACAGTACACCAAACTCAACATGTCACTGGATCAGGCGCTACAACAAATGTTGAAGGCATGGCTGATCACCTTGAGGGCTCCTCTTCGGAATCCGAACACTTCGGCTCCTAACTATCATCCCAACGATAGGTGCGCATATCATTCTGATAGCCCGGGGCATACTACGGACAACTGCTGGCCTCTCAAGAACAAAATTCAAGACATGATCGACGCCGGGGAGATTCAGTTTGAAGTGCCTGAGACTCCGAACATAATCACTGCTCCGTTACCCAATCGTTGAAGACCTTTTGTTTATTTGAATTTCTGAGTTGTGTTTTTCTTTGCTTATATAAACAATTAATGTCATAGCAAACTCTTTTATTCTATTAATGCATCGCATATGTCTGTTTTGGGAATTAATACAATTGTTTTCATTATATTCAAAATTCTTTTCATATTTTTTCTGATGATCAACTCTTGGTTAATAATTCTGAGCCTCTTGAGGGAGGATGACGAAAACGATACCACAATGTACAGCATGCTTTTGAACAGACCCCGCTGATGAGGTACAGGCATTGTTTCAATCCCTAAACACTGGAGTTATAAGGATGATAATCCCTCGTCAACCCATCTGAGCCAAAGAAGTAGGAGTTTTCTTTTCGAAATTTAAAACCCTTAATCATAACCTGGGGCAGGGTAGTCTCTCAGTTGATCCAAGTGCATAACGAATGGCACCAAAAAGTCTTTACAAAACGAAGAAAGACAATGATGGTTCAGAACAATCATAAGGACAGGCAGTCATTATCAAAAAAAAAATCATCAATGAATAGCCCAAAAAGTCAAAACCCATGAAGGAGACTTATGAAACTGGGGCATCCCGCTGACTGTAATTCCAAAAAGGAAACAGTTCAGGCAAAAAGAAAGGGATAACAAAAATCAAAAAGAAAGAGGTCACATAAACCCTCAACCAAAGCAAAAAATGACTGCCTAGTCAAAAGAAATTATCAACATCTGAATCATCACCGGAAAATCAGAGCAAAGACTCAAACAAGGTCTAACGTATGATCAACTGAGTTTAGGTTTGGAGAACATCACGAAGAGCGGGTGGGTACAAATAATTTGAGCCTTTATCCTTTGTTTCTTAAACCGTGAACCAGGCCACGTTATAACCCTTAAAAGTCCTAGCTGAAGCATGGGTTAGTTCGAAAGCATACTGTTACGAAAGGTATCCTGACTCCTTAAAGGCTTACGGTAAATACGGAGTTGACATCACGTTTTACAAACAATCATTTGTTTTATGAAAAAGAATGCATTTTCAAAATCTTCGAGACAGGCATAAGCTTTGCATTTTTAACATAACTTTGTTTGCATATGACTTTTTGTTTGAACAGCATAGAAATTCGCATGACGAAAGTCTAATGAACAAGAGTATCTCCAATCAAGGGGCAGACATGACCATGGTCCATTATCTGGGGCAGTCCAATCAAGATTCGGAGAATCTCTCAAAGGCCAAATAGCCTGGGGCAAATCTCCACCTGAGTCACTTGGGGCATTCCAGCAACAAATTTTGCACGATCAGACATCTTCTGGTAATATGGCAACACAAACAGCCGGGGGCAACTCCCTACATTCTAAGAGAACGGACATAGTCGAAAAGATACTACGCAAAATCAAAGACCCGCTAGGTTGACGTACCTAGGCAAAAATAAGGGCTTCCCGACGAACCAAAAGGGTGCGGGCAAAATGAAGGGATGAAATGAAAAAATCTGTACACCCGGCAAGTCGAAAACATGAAAAGGCGGCTTGGGCAAAAATGGGTATCCCGGTGGACTGAAAACCCGAAAGGGCGGTCCAGGCAAAAGTTAGGGATTAAAGCGTACGACTATATCCTGCCATCTGCCTACCAGAAGAAGGTTTGTCCATCAAAAACTATCAGTACCCCACAAGTGCCTCCCCCACAGAAACAGGGGCAATAAAGGGTGGTTTAAGCAATCTGATTGTTCTATCCTCCAAGGTATCAGGGTAGGTTCCATTGAAGAGCATAACCAATAGAGTGCAATACTTCCCCAGGAGAGTCCAATCCAGCTTCCCCAGGAAAGTTGGGATTCATATCCCCAAGCCATAAGCATATCCCTAGTAAATTTTGGAAGCTTATCCTCGCAGAGCACGAACGCGTCGCCCGGCTTTATTCAAAGAGTTATTTCCTTAACAGGATATAACTGGGTTATCCTCAGCCAAAAGCCACGGAAAGAGCGTCCTCGACGTAGTTCTTTCCTATCCCCAGCGAAGTCTATTCACACTTCCAACAACAAGGATGTCCTCAGCAGATTATTATCAACACTCAGCAAAGTATCTCTCTTCCCACAGAGTATTGCTTCCCAGCATGGTCGCTAGAATATCTTTTTCTCCCCGCAGAATCTTCCATTTGCCAAGATTGTTCCGCAACGGAGTCATCTTCTCCTACCGGTATTCATGCAACTATCATCCCCAGTGGAAGCAAAATCTATTCCTCAACATCAGCCCAGGATACGATTTCCCGGCACCCGTCAAGGATTTATTTTCTTAGACAAATATACATTCATAAACATCACATCTTCATACATTATAGCATGCATATGCATCATACTACACGCATCTCATTGATATTGAAGACATACAGTTCACGCATCACGATATTGCATACAATTATGTTGTGCCTTTTCAGGAAAAAGATCAATACAAAAATGACTACTATCAACTATCGCAACTCATTCTAGATATAGTTTCAGATATGATCCAGATATGGTGACGTTCTGATGCTGCTTCCAGAATTCCTTCTAGATATAGTTCAGATATGACCCAGAGATGGTGACGTTCTGATACTGCTTCCAGATTTCCTTCTAGATATAGTTTCAGATATGACCCAGATATGGTGACGTTCTGATGCTGCTTCCAGATTGCCTTCTAGATATAGTTTCAGATATGATCCAGATATGGTGATGTTCTGATGCTGCTTCCAGAATTCCTTCTAGATATAGTTCAGATATGACCCAGAGATGGTGACGTTCTGATACTGCTTCCAGATATCCTTCCAGATATAGTTTCAGATATGAACCAGATATGGTGACGTTCTGATGCTGCTTCCAGATTCCCTTCTAGATATAATTTCAGATATGACCCAGATATGGTGACGTTCTGATGCTGCTTCCAGAATTCCTTCTAGATATAGTTCAGATATGACCCAGAGATGGTGACGTTCTGATACTGCTTCCAGAGTTCCTGCCAGATATAGTTTCAGATGTAAACCAGAGACGGTGACGTTCTGATACTGCTTCCAGATTTCCTTCCAGATATAGTTTCAGATGTAAACCAGAGATGGTGACGTTCTGATGCTGCTTCCAGAGTTCCTTCCAGATATAGTCCAGATATGAACCAGATATGGCGACGTTCTGACACTTATTCCAGTTGAAGACATTTCAAGACCTAGACCGGTTCAGTTAATCGACCCTAAGATTCTCTGTTGTTATCCCGTCCAAGGCCTTCTCTAGTCCAGCTAAATCGACTCCCAACAGATTTTTCTGATGAAGACTCAGTAGAAGTTATTTAAGTCTCCTATGGTTCCCTCTCCGACGGTGTGTGAGGTGGTAAGTCCTTTTCAGATGTTTCCCTCTCCGACGATGAGTGTGAGGTGATAGTCTCCTATGGTCCCCTCTCCAACGGCGAGTGAGGTGGTAATTCCTTTTTCAGATGTTTCCCTCTCCGACGGTGAGTGTGAGGTGATAGTCTCCTATGGTTCCCTCTCCGGCGGCGAGTGAGGTGGTAAGTCCTTTTTCAGATGTTTCCCTCTCCGACGGTGAGTGTGAGGTGATAGTCTCCTATGGTTCCCTCTCCGATGGTGAGTGAGGTGACAATTCCTTTTCCTATGATTCCCTCTCCGATGGCGAGTGAGGTGATTCCCTTTCAGATTATAATGGTCTTTGGTTCTCGTTCCGATCCTGCGAAGATGGTATTTCCCACCAAGATTTTCTCAACGAGCGTTGTTGAAGTTAAAATCATCCAAGGTTCTCTTACCATTCATGCTAGGGCAGTAACCATCCTTGGTTCATTCATCGCTGTTTGAAGCTCCAGACTCATCTCCTGTAACCAGTCAGGACATATCTATACCAAGCATCTAAAATCAACTCCTGCAACGTGTCAGGTACTCATTTGTTCTTTTGCAGGTATGCAGGTTCTAGCTAAGGAATCTCTTACGCGATCAACATCCAGATGGCATCTATAAGCCCATCATCCTATCCAGCAATCTCCAAATGGCATCTATAAGCCCATTCCCCCCATCATACTGCTACTATGTGAGCGCAAATTTCTGGGCACTCTAGTGTCCAATCATCTTCTACCCTCGGATTACGAAAGGCACGTCAGCCTATCTGCATCCTCAGGTCTAAGAAGATTGAACAGGGGCAACTGTTGTACCCCAAAATTTGCCCTCCCATATTCTTCAAGAAATTGCCAAGCCAAGTCACAAAATTCCCCAAGGGTTGCACAGTGCAAGGGTCTCCTATACAGTCAAAACTAGGGTTTGTGTATTGATCAAGAAAATGAAGTTTTCAAAGGCCCAATCAAGTCTCATATGCCTACAAATGTGGTCAAGCATCCTCATATCAAGTTTCAAGGCATTCAGCTCAAAATTGCACAGTCAAAACCCTAAATTGCACCACAGTCAACTGTAGGGGCAAAATGGTCATTTGACAGTCAAAAGTTCAAATTTTTGGTCAACATATCATTTTGAAGCCACAAACATAATTTGATCAATGCTTGATCATGATTCTCAAAATTTGGCTCAGAAATCATCAAAGATGCAAAAGTTACTATATTTGGACAGCTGAAAAAGTCAACTGAAATTGACCAGGGCATAACTTTCACATGGATTATCAGAAAAATTCCATCCAAATCTCATTTTTAAGAGAAAGACATTTCCTACAACTCATCTTCATACTTCAAGTCTAAGAAATGCTCTCACAAAAAGTTATCAATTTCAACATTATAGGTCATTTTCAAAAGTCAACAAAAAGGGACTTTAAGTCAAAGACCATAACTTGAGATTGGTAAATCAAAATGACATGGGACCAAAGGCATTGGTTAAAGGACTCAAAGACCTTTCCAAAATGTCCAAGAAAATGAGAAAAGATTAAAAATTGAGCAAGTTATGCCTTGTGGAAGTTGGGAAATTTTTGGATATTTTGAAAAGTCAACAATGGTTCAAATGACCTAAAAATGCTAATGGGCCCATTTTTCTTCCATGATTCATCATTCCAAGCATATGCACGACCACTTAGCCCAAAGGGAAGTATTTTCTCTTTTTTTTTTTATTTATTTGAATTATTATTGATATTAATTCATTTAAATTATTTAAATACATGGAAAATATCTAAATTGCCTTAACCAATCTTTTTATACATGTTTTGCCATCAAGATTTTGTGCACATGCTAATTATGCAAGATTTGGTCTGATTTGAGCTAATTGATACAAAGAACACATGGAAAAGATTCAAAAAGATCTTAAGAAAATCAAATATGCAAAACAATGAATGCCTTGGATTTGTGCTAGTTTTGTTAACCTAATGCCTTCCATACAAATACTAGATCATAAACCTAATGCAAATAGACTCTAAGCTGCGCTCAAAGACCATTAAGAAACTTGGAATTTTCTCCATAAAAAGCAAAACTGAAATCATTGATAGGGGTTGATTCAAAGCACAAAACCTATTCCAAAAGCTTCCTTGGCAATTCCTGAACGTATTCCAATCCCAAACATCCATCAACACGCCAAGAACTGGTAGATTGAACTCAAACTGCATCAAGAAAATTCCTTTATCGTGCATCATGATTCAAGCATTTTTATAGCATTTTTTTTATTGATTCTTATTCCTCATGAGATTCTAAAGCTAACCATCATGTTTGATTGCATTATTACGCTGTATAGAAGATTTCACCATGCGCGATTTCTAGGGTTTTGCAGGACTGGAATTTAGGGCTTTAGCAATAAGGAAAAATTAGCCCACGAAACCATGACCATTCAAACCAGCTCATCTGGACGAAGAAGATAGGACCATTGCGCTCCATTTATGAGTGCTCAGAACCTATTCGCTATTTTCCCATAAGCCATCTAAAACGACGCTAAAAAAACCGTTGCTCAATGTTTTATATTTCAGGGAAGGTGGAGAAGATGATTGCATGTCACGCGTTGATTGGCTTATTCAAAATCTCGCGCGCATTTCCAAGCCACTAATCCATTTTCTTTTATAACATTTGTTTGTTTATTATTATTAACAACGCGTTAATTGGCTCAGACGGCAGGCATAAGGATTGGCAAAGCTCAAGACCTGGGTTCGAATCCCAGGTCTTCATTACTTTCTATGTTATTTTTCCATATATTATCCCATGCAGATTCAGCGCTAGCAACTACCATACGTCCTCCTCATCTATCCATCCACGTGCATGTTAGAACCAGATCAAAGGTGTGGATTCAACGAACACGTTACACCCCCAGTCAACATGCCACATAATGCATGGAAAAGTCAACGAATTGCAAGCTTATTGGGCCAGCATTCCAGGACTACACCTCCATATTGGGGACATCCACCCCCCCTGGTTTGCAAGTTTTTTTATTTTTCTTATATTTTATTTTTAATTATTATTTCATTTGTTTTATTGTTTTAATTTAATTCATTATTTTTACAAATTATAAAATACACAAAAAAATCAGAAAAAGAGCAAAATATAATATTTATTTTAATTATTTTTATAAGTATTTTCACATGTAAATATTTAGTTTTAATTAGGATATAATTTTAATTCTTTTAATAACTAAAAATCCAAAAGTAGAATTAGGTTTAAATGATAATTTTTATTTCCTTTTAATTTTTCTTTCACAATAATGATATTTATTTTATTTATTTTTATAATTAAATTGTATAAATAACTTAGGTTTAAATTAGGTTAAAAATTCAATATTTTTCTTAATAACTTAAAAATAAATAGAGTTAGGGTTTACATCTCATTTTAATTTTAAATAATTCTTTTTCTATTAAACTTAAAAAACACAAAAATATCAAAAAACATTTTCTTTTAATTTTAATTCCTCATTAACTTTAATATTTTGCAAAAGGGTCCAACGCCCTCGCTTCGATAATTCTCTTATTCCGCATATTTACTTTATTTCGCTCAAATAATTATGTATCTCTCCCAAAGCCGTGTAACTCGGACAATTTAACTTTTCGCACTTTTATTTGCTTTATTAACTTTCCGTCAAATCGGGTCCGGTTTAATTTTGGCGATGTGGACCCGCGCCCTTTGTAATAGCCTTAGATTTACTTTTTCCCGCAAATATTAATTGTTAAATAAGCATGCAAGAATGAATGGCCCTAATTAAAATCAAGCGTAGATCACAATTAACATGACAAGACAAATATCAATGAAAATGACACACAATTCGCACACACCACCCCTAGGGTACGCCTCACTGTTGCCTTGCCTCGAAAGGTGATTGTCGAGTAGAGGACGTCTTAGTAAGTCCTCATGATCCGGGAACCTGGCATGAGGGTAGCTTCTAAGGTGTCTTCCCATTGCTCTGGTGATCACCATGTCCCTACAAACTCGAATTGACCCGAACACCTCCAACGGTGGTGCTACCTACCTCTCAATGGCGGGATGGCACTACTTTAAAGGACATCTACACAGACGAATTCCTTAGGGTAGGTAGGTTCTCGTAGATACTTGCTCTAATTTCAAACAAATCAAAAATACTTTTCACACCAACACTTTTCAAAAGCTTTCAAAGCAAATTTTTCAAACACTCTGACGTACGAGTCGAACTGAAATTTTTCAAAGAAACTTTTTTAAACCCACATTGAAAAGCAAACAAACCATTTTTGAAAACACATTGAGCAAGTATCTAAGAGCCCATGGATAACCATGGATAGAAAGGGTGCTAACACCTTCCCTTTCTATAACCTACCTCCCGAACCGAGAGCAATCTCTTTAAGGAATTTTTCTGTGCTTTTGTCCTTTCCATTTGGAGAAAATAAAAGACGGTGGCGACTCTTGCTTCCGCGACATTTCGCGAACCAGCGTTAAACAGTCAGTTCCAGATCCACCGATCACAATAGCGTAGTGGCAAGCGTGTACGTGCAAACTCCTTCAGGACCTGGGTTCGAATCCCAGGTCCCCCACTTTCTCAATATTTTTTCTTTTCAGGTGATTGTATGCATGCTTCAGTTTGCAGTGCACCATACTCCCTCATGCATCCAAGAGCCAGATGGCCAATGGCCAGATCTGATGGCTAGGGATTGAAGAACCACTAAGGCACTGGTCAATGCATGCACACTGGATCCCAGAAGGTAAAAGGGGCCAGCACTAATGGGCCTTCCAATTGCTACCAGAACCCCTGAATCAGGCCCAATACTCCTCTCTTTTTATTTGTTTTTGTTTATTTACTTTATTTGTTTTATTTAATTCTCTAACCAATTAAAAAAAAATTATCAAATCAAATCACAAAAATATTTTTTTATTTAATCAAACTTTAAACCTTTCTTTTTTCTTAATAAACACTAATTAATTAATTAGGTTTTAATTCTAGAAAACTCTAACTCATTTTTGTAAATAATTAAAAGTGATTAGATTTAATTAGGTTTTAACCATTAATTCAATAATTTTATTTTCTTTCTTAAAATAAAAAAACTCCAAAAATAATTTATTTTTATTAATTAATTAATTAAATTTAATTTAGGGATTAATTCAGGTTATTTCTTTCTTAAAATAAAAAACAACAAAAAGATATTTTCTTTAACCAAAAGGGTCAAAACCCTAATCATGCGCTCGATTTAATTTTCCGCACGCGTTACTTATTTTTATCCAATAATGTACTTGCTCCCGGATTGTAATAGTTAAATAGGACTTTTAATTATTTTTATCGCTTTATTTTATTTTTTTCAAAGGGTTTGTCTTTGGCGATGTAAATACCCGACCCCTTGTAATTTAATTTCCGCACCTTTAATTTCTGCAAATTATAACTGTTAGATGTTTGATAATAGGGTTTGCATGACAAGACTGAATGTTAATCTTAAAATCAAAATTAGATCACCTTTAACATGTACAAAGATAAAAAAAAATAACTGAAAACGACACACTCGCACATGCGCACTCTTAGGGTACACCCCACTTGGTTGCCTTCGTACGCGGTCATTCAGTATAGGTCACTTTAGAGGTCGCCCTCTTGTCTCAAAGATTATAGTCGCCTTGAAATGGTTGCCTCGGATATTGTTGCCTCAAACAAATGGTCTAAGACATTAGGGTTACCACTAAGGCGTCCTAACATTGCTTTGGTGACCGTAAGTCCCTCATTCGAATTGACCCTTAAATTCCAACGATGGTGCTACCTACTCATCAATGGTAGGATAACATTGTCTAAAGGATATTAGCATAGAACAATTCCTTTTTCGAGTAGGTAGATGGTTCTTAGATACTTGCTCTTTCAAAAACAAAATCTTTTTTACACTTACACTCCTTTTCGAACAAAGTTTTCAAAAACACTTCATACGCTCTTGAGGATAGAAGCAAGAGTTAAATCGAAGTTTTCAAACAAAAACTTTTTCAAACCCACAAGCACAAAGAAAACAATTTTGAAAATAATTGAGCAAGTACCTAAGAGCTCGTGGATAACCACAGATAGAAAGGGTGCTAATACCTTCCCTTTCTATAATCTACCCCCCGAACCCGAGAAATATCTCGAAAAAGGAATTTTTTTATGCATTTTTCCTTTCCTTGTTGGATAAAATAAAAGTCGGTGGCGACTCTTGCTTACCGCGACATTTTGCGAAAACAAACGCAAAACGCAAACCAACATTCCAAAAAATAGTCAGTTCTTCCCACCGTATCACACCAGGTAACTTACCGAGGCCGGGGACATAGCGAACAATGAAAACTTAAGGATAAAATACTTTTTTAGTTCACTAACCAAAAATGATTTCACATGGTTTACTACCCTTGCAGCGAATTCTATCCAAGATTGGACTCGTTTAAAAAGACTGTTTTATGAACAATTTTATATATGTCAATCGAAGATAAGCCTAAGTGAATTAGCCAGCATCAAGCACAAGTTTAGCGAGCTAATTGATGATTACCTCAACAGATTCTGCCTGTTAAAGGCAAGATGCTTTACCCAAGTGCTTGAACATGAATTAGTTGAGATGGCTACGACAGGATTAGATTTCTTCATTATAAAGAAATTAGATCCTCACTAATTGAGAGATATGGACCAATTGGCAGATAGGGTTCAACAAGTGGAGCGCTTAAAGGTAGAAAATACTAGAGCAAACAAAAGCTATAGAAAAGAAAGAGTTGCTTATGTCGAAACAGGTGTAGATGAATAAGAAGCCTAGAGTGATTTTTCAGACTGCGAGGAATGTGACGTAGACTTGGCTGAATTAAAGCAAGGGCCACCATATCCTTTGAAGGTTTTAGCCCATTCGAATGGGAAGAATCCTGCAAAACCAGAACAGAATGACAAGTTCACTAATAGAACATACACATTCGACGTAAAAAAATGTGACAAAATATTTTATTTATTGGTAAAGGATGGTCAAATGATAGTGCCACATGGTGCCAAAATTCCTCCATTAGACCAACAGAAGAAAAGATATTTTTGTAAATATCATAACTTTTTGGGACATAAGACATCGCAATGTTTTCTTTTCAAGGATTTGATTCAGAATGCTATTGTAATATGGTGGGAGAACTAACTTGGGTGTTTTACATTTTATCGCAATTGTTACGGATAGCAAGAGTCGCCATCGACTTTTCTTTTATCCAATAAAGGAAAGGGTGAAAAGAACGAGAAAGACCTTTTGATATATTTTCTTGAGTTCGGGGGGTAGGTTATGAAAAGGGAAGGTGTTAGCACCCTTTTCATCTGTAGTTATCTTCGGGCTCTTAGTTCCTAGATTACTTTAAAATGATTTGTTTGAAATGTGTTTGTGATTGGTTTTTAAAGTATTTTTAAAAATTACCATCGTTTAGGAGAACTTTGTAATGATTTTCGTCTCTATAAGAATGCATACAAAACATTAACTTTGAAAAATATTTCATTTGAAAGTGTTGGTGTGTTTTGAAAGATGTTTTGAAAATGGTTGTGATCAAGAAACTATGAAAGTTTTACCTACTCAAAAGTCTTAGTTCTTTTCCTCCTCCTTTAGATATTGCTATCTTACCATTGATTGATAAGAAGCCCTATCATTGGATGTGAAGGGACATACGTGGGTCATCGTTTAGTCATAGAATGCAATGTCGTGAGATACCTTAGCAATTTTATAAGGGTTTGAAGATCATTTATAAGGAAACTTTGAAGGGTCATTGAGGGACTATGATCTCGTATTTGTTTGTTTTTTCTAAAGTATCCCACATGCGAAACATGACTATTTATTTCTTAAGGCAAAAAGTGAGGTTAACCCTAGAGGTGCAAGTATGTAAAGTGATTGTTTTTTCATGCATTTTGGTCTTGAATTAGGGTTTGATATTTATTGATTTTAGTCTTTCCATACACACCCTAATTATTAACAATAATATGGAAAGTGATAAACTGCGGAAATTAAATGTCCTATGCTATTACAATACTTTAGGGGATGGATACAAATTTACAGATGGGGAATGAAAGCAATTAAAACCTAATTACTATTAAAACCATATTGAATAATGAATAACAATAAAAATATAAATAAATATAAAGATAACGTAAAAAAAATTGTTTTTAAAAAAATAACTTTTATGTATTGACACATGCACTTATGCATTGATACGAAACCTTTTATGCATTGGCGCATTCACTTATGCATCAATACATATCATTTCATGTTCTTGAGAGTCAAAACCAATGCAGTATGAGTTGATAAATAACGGTTTGCATCGGCTCATATCTGTTTTGCATCGACGCATGCACTTATGCATCGATACATATCATTTCTTGTCATGGAAATCAAAATCAACTCAGTATGTATCGATACATAATGGTTTGCATTGAATCATTTCTGTTATGCATCGACTCATTCGTGTTTTGTATCGACTTATAACATGTTTTGTACCTAATATGTGTCGACTCATAGAGATATGCATAGACTCATACTGCTATTTTTTACTTCTAACATTTTTCTGCTGCATATATGAGTCAGTTCTCAACACATGGTTAATGAAAATGAAAAGTAAACATATGGTTAGCTTCATGGAAATGATATCTACATTTTATCTTCACAAATTAACCACTAATGATGCTTGTATGAAGAGTTCAAAGTCAAGAAAACTTACCTTGAAACTGAAATTTGTGTTTTGATTTAGAGTTGCTGTATTGTCTTTGAGAAGTCAAGTGGTTGCTTTTGGGCTTGGAAAATGGTGATGATGATGTAACAAAAGTTTCTATTGTGTTTGAACAACTTCTATATGATGTATATGAAGTATTTGGATGGTTTTTTTGGACAGAATTTTCAAGGTGTGAGAGGTTCAAAGATTTGGACTTCAAAGCTCAAGAGTGGAGGTTTTGTGGACAGTTATGGTTTTTTAAGAGTATGAAGGGTTTTGAGAAACTTGTCTATACAACAAAAACTTATGGACCCTTTAGTTTGCAAATTACCTCTCTATTTATAGAGAAAAGATTTTGGAAGTTGAAGTAATCAGATTTGCAAGATAACAACTTATGGTTTGGTTGAAATGCAAATATCAAGTTATGCCAAGTCTCCCATGGTCCCAAGATGAAGTACCAAAGTTGCTAGTATAGAGGAGCTACTTTCCATGATTTATGATGGACTAAAATCATAAGTAAACAAGGTATGGGATCAAGACAAATTTTGTACCAACAAGCTTGCTTTTCAAGAATAGCAATGGTAACTTTTTACCTTAAATGGAAAGTTAATTAGATAATGGCTTGTATCTCTTGGGTAATGGTCCAAGATTTTGTGTAAACATTAAATTAAGGAGAGATTTGCAATCAAGAAGGCCTGCAACATAAGATTATGCAGCATAACATGTAGATTGGATCATGTGTTCTTCAACAAAAAGACTTGTAATTCAAGGATGGATGCCCAACTTCATGCCCTTGAATCTTCTAGCTCAAGTATGATTAATTCATGATCTTGGATGTTTTGAAAAGCTTGAAACATCCTTTATAACTTTCATGTTGGCAATTTTGACAAAAAACATCTTGGAACTATGTGAAAAAATGCCAAGAAGTTGGGATAAAATCCTGACCAAAATATGTTGAAAATTTATGTAAGTGTTAGATGAAAATGTCATGACTTCATGGGCTTATATCTTCAAATATAAGAGTTTTTTGGACATCAACCATCTAATACAAAGTTGTAGAATTGATCAAGATCTACAACTTTCATGTTGAAAGTTTCCTTTGAATCATTTTGCATCATGGTGAAAAATTGGTATGAAGTCATGAAATAAACAAGTATAAAACACTTAGAAAAATTTCTAAGTCTTGAAAAGTTTGACTTTTCAAATTGACTTTTGGCCTTTTTAACTTCTTGATGATCAAGCTTGATATTCTTGAATTTCTTGATGAATTTTGATCTTTGAAACTAAATGTTGACCAAAAAGTCAAAGTTTGACTTTTGGTGTATCAGTTGACTTTTGAATAGTTGACCAAATTTCAACTATCAATCCACTGATCTTGAGAAATAATTTAAGCCATGGAATTGGGTAAACATGTTATGTTTAAGTCTTGAGATTATTCTTCAAGCCATTAGGTCATGTATTAGGTTAAAAACTCAATGATCATTCGTTCTTAGTAAAAACCCTAATTTGTGGTCTCAGTGTTTCAGAGGTGATTTTGTCTTATCAGTTCTTGAGAATCCTTGAGTATTGGAGATCCTTTATGAGGAATGTCTTTAAAAAGAGAGGTAAAATTTTGGGGTACAATATTTTCCCCTGTTCAATCTTCTTAAACCTGAATAATTAGATTGGCGGGTCTGTCATTCGTGACTTGAAGGTGGAAGATGATTGAACACTAGAGTACCCAGAAATTTGCACTTGATGATGTGCTAGTTAATTGTGTCAGGAATAAGCTTAAATATGCCATTTGTAGAAGTGATAAAGAATTTTTTTGGATATGGACTTACAGATGCCATCCGAAGTGACTATCGAGGGAGAAGTATTATAATCAATCTTTGGTCGATTTATATTGAAAATATGGATGTCTTTTTGCCTGTTTTTAACCGGAAGAGATAAATCTAACCAGAAGAAGTCTGCTATTTAGAGACTTCAGTGGGGAAATAATCTTAAACAAAAGAGGTCTGTTAATTGACTGTTATTAACTGGTAGAGATGAATCTAACCATAAGAGGTCTATTGAATACATATTATTAACTGGAAGAAACAATTCTAAACATAAGAGGTTTTTGTTCGCTTGTCTTTAATCTGGAAGAAATAAATCTAACCAGAAGAGGTCTTTTGTTTTGTTGATTGATTTTTCCTGCAAGGAAAAGGGTTAGTTGCATGCAGATGTATGCATGGCGTAATGATGTTCTCAAAATAAATGAGATTATGCCGTATGCATTTGTCATGTATATGCTATAATGTATGAATGTTATTGAAATGTATCTTTGTATAGGAAAATAAATCCTTGAAAAATTTTGGGAAGCTTTGGGAAGTTAAATACTGGACTCCTGTTGGAGATGAAGAGTATGTGTATCTTCAAACTTTGTTTAGAGTGCTTCCGCTGGGAATTCTTGGTTTTGTTTGAGGGAACTCTGTGGGGAATGTTGATTTCTGCTTGGAAAATAGAATTCAGGAACATGGGTTGTCCATTACTCTACTGGGGAATCATAACTTGACTGGGGAGGATGAAAGTTAACTGGTATCTGGTCGAATTCTAGGCTTTGTAGCAACTTTATGAGATAGATTAAGTTAATTGTCATTTGGTCGGGTTTCAGGCTTCACAACAACTTACTGAAGTTAACTGTTATCTGGTCGGATTCCAGGCTTCATAGCAACTTAGGAGGAAGTTAATTGTTATCTGATCGGATTCCAGGCTTCGCAACAACTTTTTGAGGATAACTGTTATCTGGTCAAATTCCAGGCTTCACATCAACTTTCTAAGATAAATGGAGTTAATTATTATCTGGTCAGTTTCCAGGCTTCACAACAACTTACTGAAGTTAATTGTTCTCTGGTCGGATTCCAAGCTTCACATCAACTTTATGAAGTTAACTATTATTTGGTTGGATCCCAGGCTTCGCAACAACTTTATGAGATAGATTAAGTTAATTTTTATCTGGTCGGATTGCAGGCTTTGCAACAACTTACTGAATTTAACTATTATCTGGTCGGATTCTAAGCTTCGCAGCAACTCACTGAGGATAGTATCAACTCCATTGGGGACAAGGGGTTTTGTCCGTTGATTTGTAATGGTATGAGAAAAGAACTCGAGCTGTGGAATTTGTAGTCTGTTGGGGAAATAAACCTTGTTGATAAGGCACCTAGATAGCCAAAGATTAAGGAAATCTATATGCTTAACATCATACACTTTGTCTCCTTGAGCATGGTAGAGATTAATGTATTTGGTGAAGACGGTGTTTTCAATGACAGAGTTGATGGTGTTCTCTTCTTGTTGACAAGGGTCAAAGGTTTCTCCAGTTGGTGGGAGTCCAGTGATAGCAGCCACATCGAAGAGAGTGAGAGTTATAATTCCGCAATGGAGATGAAAAGTATTGTAAGTACTATCCCAGAAGTATAATGAGGACATCAACATATGTTGGCAATAGCTAAAATCTATTTTTGACATTTGAATTAAGTCGAAAGTGCCTAAGTCTTTTCAGGCTTGGGATTTTTTCTTTTCGACTTTAGCTAGCCAATCAAGATATTGTTTATCTGCTACAGGGAAAGACCTAAAAGGTCTAAAGTTCTCAGTTACATAGTCAAATTAAAAGGGTTTATCTTCAATTACAGGAACATAGAGAGGTTTTTTATTTATTTTCTCTATAGACGATTCTGCTAAATGTTTATCAGGATTGTTATATTTCTTCTTAGGAGGTCCAGCTTTGTTAACAATGAGTTTTGTATCATAATAAACAGAGAACATTTCTTTAATCTGTTCTAAAAATTTAGAGGATAACATAGGACCCATATACCCTAGGGTTTTATCAGCAAGGGAGAAAGGGATTATTACACGAGAAGCGTAAATAGCTTGTTGTTCAGCAGAAACATGTGGTGTTGGAACCAGTTTTTGATTTCCAACAAGAAGCAGTTTTATGATACGATGAATTGGTTGGAATGTAGCATTATTGGTGTTCTTCACTTCCTTGTTCTTCACATTTTTGTAAGATTTGTTCCCTTTTTTGGATGGTGTCATGGTTGAAAGTTCATATTTTGGACGATTGAAGGTTTTTGAGAAAGAGAGACAGAAAATAGTGTGAGTTTTTGAAAACCAGAAGTTAAGAAGATGAAAAAAAGTGTGTTTGAGGAAGAAGAAAGTATTTATAGATGAAAATTATTTAGTTTATATCTTAAATGTTTTAGTTAGTGGGACACGTGGTGGTTTTTTTATAAGTTAATGAGGATGTTTGCTTGTTCAAAAGCCATATTGGGAACCTACTTTGGTAGCAATGATGGAACTGCTGCATGCACGTCTTGATTAGACATTTTGGAAAAGTAAATCATGATTGTTTCTGACATCATAGCAGTTAATGTTCATCATGAAGATTACTTGTCGGTCGAAATATGATTGTTTTACAAAAAAATTATGTTTCTCCAAGTATGTCGAAACACACGTTTATTGGGGGCAATTTGTTGACTGGGAATTTCTACTGCATGAGTTTTTAAGCTGAAACGATACATTTTGGAAGAAATGTAGTTCGAAAGGAAGCATGAAGGAGTTTCTATGAAGATTTCGATAGATTAAAAGCTAGTAAAAGCTTCATTTCGTTAAGTGTTGGTGAAAGGTTTGTCTGTGAACCATTGGAACTTAAGTTATTCGAAGTATCATAAGAAAGGATATTTTGACTGTCACATTTGTGTTGTTTGGAGCTTCGAAGGCAAAAGGGTTTTTAAATTTGAAAGTTAATCTTATCCAAAGAGACGCGTGGAAGCATAGGGTTCAAAGGCACATGCAAATTTCGAACGTGGCAACATCTTATAAAGAGACCATTTGGTCGAATTAGTATAAATTAGGGTCTTAGCATTAGGATTCAGGGTGTTCACATCTTTGTACAAATTAATCTAAATTACTCAAAGTACCAACGTTCGAGAAACGTGTTGTGAGAATGTAAGTATGATGCACCAATTTTACATTTTTTGTCATTTAACTTTAATTGAAGTTTTATACATTCCTTTTGAGTTTAAGTCGGGAGCCTTTTATATACCATTATTTTCTTTAAAGCATTACATTACTTTATTCGAAGTAACAATTGAAATCCGTTTAGTTTAAAAGATTAGGAATGTTATTGAAAGTATTCTTTGTTTTCAAGAACAAAAGTTTGAATAAGAAAACATGTACTTAGGATCAATCTGGTCGATCCTGCAAGTCACCAATCTTTTCTTCGATTTGGAAGACCAGCGGTTGTTTACCAAATTTCACGATAAACAGGACCCAAGACATATATGTATACATGTGATGATGAAGTATAAGTCAATTAGGGTTAGACTAAAGAGGGAAAATTTTGGGGTGCAACAACTGCCCCTATTCAATCTTTTTTAACCCGAGTGTGAGATTGGTGATAGCCTTTCAAACAATCGAGGAAAAAGAGGATTGAATACTCAATAGTACCGTAAAATTTGAACTCTGAAGACAGTCAGGTATTATTTATTTTTGGTTTTCTGAATTTTCTATTTTTCTTTTCTTTTGGTGAAAGGTGGTTATCATAAACTGTATGTCGGGTCAGGATTAGATACATACAAGAGAGGAGATCAAACACACATGCCTGGCTAGAATTGGACATATATAAGGTTAACTGACTGAGAACCCATTAATCAAAGGCGAACTCAAAAATATCAGACAGAGAACGCTTGCATCAAAAGCAAACTCACAGAGGAGAAAGAAGACTAACCGCATATAGACTACTACAAGGAACACTTGAATCAAAGGTGAACTCAAAGATACCAGATAGAGAACGCTTGAATCAAATGTGAACTCACAAAGGAGAAAGAAGACTAACCACATATAGACTTCTATACAGAACACCTTATTCAAAGGCAAACTCATAGATATTCACAGAGAAAGCTTGCATCAAAAGCGAACTCACAGGGGATAAGGAAGACTAACCGCAGATAGACTCCTACAGAGAACACCTAAATCAAAGGAAAACTCGAAGATACCAGACAGAGAATGCTTGCATCAAAATCAAGCTCAAAGGCATCTGACAGAGAACACTTGCATCAAAAGAAAACTAACCATAGATAGACTCATATAGAGAACACCTGAATCAAAGGCAAACTCGAAGATACCAGACAGATAACACTTGCATTAAAAGCAAGCTCAAAGGCATCAGACAAATAACACTTTCATCAAAAGCAAACTTCAAGACATCAAATAGAGAATGCTTGCATAAAAAGCAAACTCGAGTATACATGACTGGTAAGGATATTGGACACATACACAGATATCTGACAGAGACCACTTGAATCAAAAGTGGACTCGAAGATATCAACGAGACATGTTCGGCAAGAATGTTGAACACATATCAAGAAGAGACTGGCCAGGACAGACTCTGATAGAGAACACTTGAATCAAAAGCAAACTCCCAGGGAAAAGAAGACTAGCCACATATAGACTTCTAGAGAAAGCATGCCAATCAAAGGCTGACTTACTAGGGATACCGACATGAAAGAATCCACTGAGGAAACTGCCCGAGACTCCCACAAGACAAGACATTTAATATGAAGTGAATATGTGATAACACATCGATTGGAAAAAAATCCTAGGGAATAAAGTTGTAAGGATTATTCAGCTTCAGGTACATAACATATGGTTAGGTCATACACATAGTATAATTAACTTATACTTCAATGCATGTTTGAATTTTTACAGCGTAATGCTTCATACAATGGAAACGCTACGCGTTTTGGTAGATGCATGTTTAATGTTTCACTGGGTGAAAACACAATAATAATCAACTGCCGGGAAAACAAGGAACTCTTGAAAAATATCCTTGCATATCTAATCTTCTAATGAGAATAATCAATTTGAACTTCATTAAGAGACTGCAAGTTTGAAATATCAACTTCCAAGGAAAGATATCATTGGGGAAGTAGACTCTTGGTAGGAATACTACAAAAATAATTTATAGTCTAGAGAAGATCCTGAACTCTGGTTAAATTCTCAACTTCATGGGGAACATATCCCTTTTCTTCTTCTAGGATAAGGAAAACTTCGTTGGGAATGGAAACTTTCTCGCGTAGAGTTTCTTGATGAAGATAACTTCTACTGGGGATAATGATAATTCTTGAATCAAAAGAAAACCAGTGTTAGAACATACTAAGGATTTTATCGCTCGGATATAAATCTTCACTTGGGGAAGATGAAAGAATCTTTGAACCAGAAACTTGAGGTTCACAACTTCATTAGGAATATCTCAACAATCTTATATCACTGGGGATAAAAATAGTTATGACCAGCACTTCCATGTATACACCACACTGAGGAAACAAATTTTGTACGATTTTCATCAACACCAGGCTTGACTGGGGAAAGGAAAACTTGCTCTGGTGGGGATAAGGATACTAGGTTTATAATTAATCTTTATGGAATAGGGTTTTAATTTTAATTAATGGGACTCGCCACGATTTTAATCGTATGCTTATGTATCCTCTTATGAGGAATCAGAGTCCCATTTTGTAGTTCGCGATAGGTTGGTGTTTTTCACGGATCACGTAGAATTTCTTTCGAATTATCCTTGAACCTTGTTTGGGTTGTAAGTTGTGTGAGCGTAGACATAGTTCGTAGTTAATTTGAAAGTGATTCTCCTTAATCCTTTTCCAAAAATGATCTTGATTTTGATTAAGTTAATAGAAAATGATTTGGTGTTTGGTTAGCTATATTAAGACGTAGAGTGAGGGAGTCTAATATAGTCTCCTCATCACGTGGCTATATATTGACCACGTGTCGCACGCGGATGGTGAATTTGATTTTGCGCGAGTTTTAATATATTTGATTTTGAATAATAAACCGGTAGACGACGTGTCTACCGATTTAATTACTCGGAGATGGACATCCTATTATTCGTGAAAATGTTAAATTAGTTTAGTTTATGAAAGAGGTGTAAAAATTAGAGTTGGGGTGGTGTACAAAGAAATATGGGCCCAAAATAATTTTGAACCCAAAAAGGTATTAGATAGTAATTCCAAGGGGTGTAAATAATAAATAGGAAGCCCAACCCAACTAAGATTAAAACCATAATTCTAAATAAATAAATAAATGAATAATAAATGAGAAAAATGAAAAAGGTTAAAGTAACATCATGTTGTTACGGTTATACTTACACCAAAACAAAATGAACATTAAAACAATTTGTAATCTTTGATTTTTCAAAATTAAAATTCATACCATAGAAACTGAGACATGTGGCTTCTAATAATATAACACAAATAATAATTAAAAAATTAATTAAATTATAGAAAAAGAAAACAAACACAACAATATTTGTTTCTCTCTCTCTCATTCGTGATATCCACAAAACAACAACAAACAACCCATTCTCTTCTTTTACCAAGGATAGCAACAACAACAAACAAGCCATTATCTTCTTTTACCAAGGATAGCAACAACAACCAAAGTCCCATGAAATTCTTCATCATTTTTTATGACAAAAACAAAACATGCTTAAATCAAAACATCAAGGAGTATGTCTACCTTGGTTTCATCGGTGATGGGCAAGGGTATACTCGTGGGCGGATCTGACACGGTTCTCAGTGGCGATCGTAAGAGATATCACCGACAGATCTGAAAGGGGGAGGAGCTTCATCGATGGTTGTTTGCGGTGATTTGAACAGCTGTTCTGCATGAAGATGGGTGGTGGATCAGAAAAAGTTCCGATAATGGAGATCGATCAGAGCCGAGGCGATTGAGCGACTCAGTTTCTGGATCTTGCTTTTCTTTTGTTTTTTCTACAAAACAAAAAAAACAAATAGAGCAATAATTAAGGTATTTTTTGAATTCCAATTTTCATGTTGCAGTGAGTTTTAAGTTAGCCAATATTATGTAGTTAGATACTGGTTTGTTAGTTTACAAGTGTTATTTCAAAATAGAGGTAATGATTTATGATGAAAAAATCAGTGAACACTTAGTTTCCCATATGAATATTTTATGGTTTTGTGGAGAAGCAAGAAAACAAAAGTGTAGAAATTAGGCATTTGAATTTCAATCGCGACAAAAGAAATGTGTTTGCACCGTGTTGTTTTGTATAGTCTGTGAAAAATTGGGATTATTTTAGTAAATTAAATCAAAACTATAATAAAAATATTTTCTATAACAATTTTAAAATTAATTCACAAAAGAGTTAATTTCTATAATTTGTTCATAAAAAAACACGAGGATTGTTGATGTTGGAAACAAGATGAGATTTTGGTCAAAAGATTGGTTGACTAATGTCAAAAAATATGTATACAATATGTATAGTATTTTATGGTAATATATGGTTTAATAAGTGTGAAAATAATTGTTAAGGGTTTTCTAATGCATAAAGTATGCCATAAAAATGTTATTACAACAAGAAATATAATAAACCAAAACATCATCAGTTTGATATCATATGATTAAAGATAAAGAATTAGAGATAAAAGATAAGGGCCTCATATGAAATCATCGACAAGAATAAAAACCACAAATAAAAAGAAATTGTAAAACAAGAAGTGTACATGAGTGAATGAAATTGTAAAAATTATGGACATTATGGGTGAATTGTGTGTGAAATTCTTGATCTGTGAGAATTTGTGTGAATTGTGTCTGAAAAACTAAGACAAACTAAGGTCCTATTTATAGACTTGAATTAGGTTAAACAAAGACTTAGAGACTAAGTTATCCAAAAGCCCAAAAAAAAATCCCAAAGTTTGATCTCCAAACAAGGGAAGAAAATTAATAAAAATAAGAAAAAAAATGTCTAAGAAGTGCCACACACGAGATTCGAACCCATACCTCAACTTGCAAGCTTCATTCCTTACCAATTGTGTCATGTTACTTATTCAAAATAAAAAGCCAATAGAAAGTACTTGAAGATGAGAAAGTATTTGTTTATTCAAAAATAAAAATAATATTGAAATAAATTATTATATTATTAAATAGGTTTAGAAGCGAATATTTATAAAAATCAAGGAATATTTATAAAACCAATGTTTAAGAATATTTTGAGCGTAGAAATAAAGGGCAGGCAAATTTAGGGTATGACAAATGCCCCTATTTAATCACTTTTTGATCGAATAGTGTGAGAATACGCAGGTCTCACACGTTCTGATCGGAAATTTATTAAATATTGGAAGATCCCAAAATTTGTCTGAAAGATTATAAGCATATACTATACAGTGTTCCCGTGGGTATGAAGAGTAGGCATAGATGATGATGTATCATCTTACCAGCGTTTGAACCAAAGTTGATTTGACTTAGTTATGACGATGCAGATAACCCGTCAGTATCTAAGGAATTGTAGATTCTTTTGCATGTTTTCAAGTTTTGGAAAAGTTGGCTCACTAATGCTTGGAGATTAATATAGTAAGTTTGATTTGATTTGATTTGATTTTGTCTATTCATCGCAACCTAGGGGATGAATAAAACAAATTCTGATAACACATTGTTGCATGCAGACTGATGCAATGGATTATGCAGATTTATTCGCATATCTATCGTAACCTAGGGGATATATATTTGAAAAGGAGCTTGATAACAACATCGCTACATGGAGACGGATGCAATGAGTTATGTCGCAGATTTCACACATTACTGCATGGAGACTGACACAATGGGTTATATCACAGAGGAGGAACCTGTATATTTATCACAACGTAGGGGATAAATAAAACACAGTTTGATAATACATTATTGCATGGAGACTGATGTAATGGATTACACGAATTTATTTGCATATCTATCGCAGCCTAGGGGATAGATAATTGAAAAAAGCTTGATAACTACATCGCTGCATGGAGACTAAGGCGATGAGTTATATTGCAGACTTCACACATTGCTTCATTGAGCCTAACACAATGAGTTATATCATAGAGGAGGAAACTGTGTATTTATCACATCCTAGGGGATAAATAAAACACTGTTTGATAATACATTGTTGCATGGAGATTGATGCAATAGATTACGCATATTTATTCATATATCTATTGCAACCTAGGGGATATATATTTGAAAAGGAGCTTGATAACAACATCGCTACATGGAGACCGATGCAATGAATTATGTTGCAGATTTTACACATTATTGCATGAAGCCTAACGCAATGAGTTATATCGCAGAGGAGGAAACTATGTATTTATCACAACCTAGGGGATAAATAAAACATTGTTTGATAATACATTAATGAATGGAGACTGATGCAATGGATTACACGAATTTATTCGCATATCTATTGCAACCTATGGGATAGATAATTGAAAAAAGCTTGATAACTACATCACTGCATGGAGACTGATGCGATGAGTTATATCGAGTAAGAAGCTTGATAATAACATTGCTGCCTGGAGACTGATGCAATGGATTATATCACAGAAAAAGTTTGATAATAGCATTGCTGCCTGGAGACTGATGCAGTGGATTATATCGCAGAAAATGCTTGATAATAACATTGTTGCATGGAGGCTGATGTAATGGATTATATCATAGAAAATGCTTGATAATAACATTGTTGCATGGAGGCTGATGCAATGGATTATATTGATTTATTCATATATCTATCGCAACCTAGGGGATAGATAATTGGAAAAGCTTGATAACTACATCGCTGGATGGAGACTGAGGCAATGAGTTATACTGCGGATTTCACACATTACTGCATAGATCCTGATGCAATAAGCTATATTGCAAAGGAGGAAACATATTACTGCATGGAGCCTGACCAATCATTTAAATTGTGGATTTCGCACATTGCTGCATGGAGACTGACACAATGAATTATATCACAAAAAAAGTTATTTTTGATGATCAAATCTTAGATAACTAAATCAGACATGAGATCGGATTTTTACCGATTGTGTCTATTTTCAACCAAGGTAATTGTTTAGCATAAAAAATGCTAGGTTTGAAGATTGAAACCGAAGTTTCGTTGATGATACTGGTTGTGTCCATTCTCAACCGAGGCTTGATTAACATGATAACCAAATGAAATTAAATGTTTTGAGAGGTTCGAACTTGAAAAGTTTGAATTTGATAATTGCAAGTGTAATGCCTGAAGGTTGGTGATGACTAGGCCTTGGATACGAATCGTAGGTAAGTTGGCTAGTGAAATTTTGATAGTGGTGTCTTTGACAGTTGTGTTTGTTCTCAACCGAGGTAGCTATAGTTATAGAAAAATAAATGGATAGTGCTAAGCTTGGATTTGAATTTCAGTTCGTCTTAGCTAGTAGTCATGCCTTGAGATTTTTTGAAATTTTAATAGGCATATATGATTAAATGTAATGTATGTATGTTAGTTTGATATTTTTATGCTTGATGCATGCATGATTCATGGTATGTATGTTTAACATGATAATATTATGAATCAAAATGATACGATGATTGATAAATGCAATGCCAATTTTATTTGAGCTGCGGAATCAGTGCCTAAGTCAGGCTACCAACTGAGAACTGGTGACGAGGATTTAGCTTCCAAATGGAAATTGGAACACGGCTAGACGATAAATAGATTTTTGAAATGATGCATCAGACAAGAACTCGGCTTTAAACCAAAATCAGTGGGGCTACCGGAATATTATCAACTTGGGAAGGTAAGATAGACAGCAAGGTCACTAATATCGGTAGGGTTACCAGACGTCGATCAGGTGTTTGGAAAGCATGAGGCTGCTCACGACTTAATTTGACAAAGAATGCTTGTATTGTAGACTCACTAAGAGGGATAGTCAGAGAGATGTTAGAGATTACAATAGTGACTCCCCTAGAAATTGACTCTAGATTTTATGGGGTCCTAAGTCTCGGTCTATGATATATCATGTATGCATGCAGATGCAGGCGTTAATGCATAGAATGACTGACCAATGCATGTAATGGGTGAATCAGATACGCGTCAACTGAGAACTGGTGACGAGGATTTAGCTTCCAAATGGAAATTGGAACACGGCTAGACGATAAATAGATTTTTGAAATGATGCATCAGACAAGAACTCGGTTTTAAACCAAAATCAGTGGGGCTACCGGAATATTATCAACTTGGGAAGGTGAGATAGACAGCAAGGTCACTAATATCGGTAGGGTTACCAGACGTCGATCAGGTGTTTGGAAAGCATGAGGCTGCTCACGACTTAATTTGACAAAGAATGCTTGTATTGTAGACTCACTGAGAGGGATAGTCAGAGAGATGTTAGAGATTACAATAGTGACTCCCCTAGAAATTGACTCTAGATTTTTATGGGGTCCTAAGTCTCGGTCTATGATACATCATGTATGCATGCAGATGTAGGCGTTAATGCGTAGAATGACTGACCAATGCATGTAATGGGTGACTCGGATACGCGTCAATGGATGTTGAAATTTTAATGTGCCAATGGGAATTGGGCTCTTTGTTAGATCCATGCTGTCGGAAGTCGTCAGCCGAATGAGATGATAAGCATAACTCGATTCTGGATAGAAATAACCTAATGAATGCATGTCAATGATTTATGCAAACTCGTGTGCTTTTGATTGATGCCCCTATGATGGGTCATGGATGATTAAAGCGTAGAGGTTTTCCTATGCAACAAGGTTGCTTGTCACGTGATAGTTGAATGTTATGCTATCATGATTTCCTGATACTCGATTTGAACTTGAAGATTTCATGGTGTAGGAGAAAGATCCACTGGAGGTTATGACAGTACGTGGAGAGCTTGCCCCTATATGGATTGTCTTTGCCTAAATTGTTGGCAGGGTCTTGAGGAGTTTCTCATTGATATGAGCTTGGAAATAGTTTGATCATAATATGAATGACCCCACTACCTTGCAATATGCCCTGATAAAAAAATTCTTGAAAATGTTTGGCTTTTATGAACCATTTTGAATCAACTCCTTTTGATTGATCCTCACAATAGTTTGCCCCAACATTCAAATTTTGAAAGACGTGCCTCTCAATTTCTAGGATTTAGAGGAAGTGCCCTCAGAAAGAACTTAGACCTCACCAGGAACTTGACATAGATTGTCCCAAGTATTCGAAGCTTGAAAAGTTTGTACTTGAAGTTGCTTGGAGGGGAATTTGGACCCTACATGCAGTAGGATGAACTTGGTACGTACTTACCCAACATTTGAATCTTGGAAGGTTGCCCTGATTGTCAAGGTCTATAGTGGTTTGTTAAAGCGAGGATACCGAGTCATACCTTCTTGTGATATGACTTGATTAAGAAATGCTCTTTCGAAAGGTATGCCCATGATTGTACAATGCTTTGAAACTTGATGTAAGTTAATTGAATCTAGGAATGATCACCCCTTGTCAATAGTATCTTCATGTGATACACCCCTACAATTATTAGTCTTGCCTATGATTATAGGGTTCTTCCTTAGATGCTTTTCCCCCTGAAATGGATCGCTTTTGACTAAACCAATTTTTTTTTAGATCTACTTGATGCTAAGTATTGATTCATAGATAAAATTGTACATTTTGAAAAAGTAATTTCGTTTGATGCACATGCAAGTTTTGAAATCGAAGTTTGAATAGAAATGGATGATTAGAGATGGAGATTCGAAGAAGTGGTTAGTAATAATTTTAAAAAACACAAGAGTCAGTTTAATGCAAATTTTTTCGAGTATGCTTCCATAGTTAACCTTGCTTCAATTAGTACTTTTGAAGGTTGTAACGTGGTCATGGTTCATGGTTTAAGAAATAAAAGATATAAGGCTCAAAATTTGTTTAGACCACCCCATTCTCCTTGATGTTCTCCAACCCTAATTTCAATTAATGCAACAGATGCATTTAATCTCCAAGAAAATTTTTGTAGTCATGCAGATGATGAGAAGTGTAGATAAAGATCTAAGCACTGATGAAAAGCATTAATAAGATACGAGCATTGATAAGATCCCTTGATGATTTTTGAGGTGGCAGTTACAAGATTGTTATCCAATTTTATTTTCAATCCCTTATTTTTGCATGGACCGGTTCTTTTGAATTTTTTGGTCCACCGGGATGCCCTACCTTTTGCCTAAGTCAAGTTTTTTTCTTCGATTTTTACTTGACTTAGCGGGCTTTATTATTATTTTCATTTTGAACTTCTTTTTTATTTTTGATTTTGACACTTGTGACTGTCATGCTGATTGTTGTAAGCTTCATCTTCATGGTTTCCTCGATCTTGATTGATGTACTGAGGAAGAAGACATCGTGGACTTTATCTTTGTTAATTCCTCTATCTTAGATGATGAATGCAAGGAAAAGGATACATTTTGAACCTTTTCTTAGATTGTTTCCTTAATGATGTATCAAGGAAAGAGATATGCTTGAACCATTTGTTTAGATAAATCACTTCTCTTGAGAATAGAATGCTCCATTGAATTAATTGAAAGACTACCATGCCCATGGTTAAGTTTAAGTTTTTTTTTTATAAATATAACAAAACTCCAACTTTTGGCTCGAGGGGGTTGACTACGAATTAACTCCTTATTTCTCCACTGTTTAAGAATTGAAACAATGCCTTACATCGTCAGCCCAGTCTTACCATTGAAAGCATATTTTAGCAAAATTCAATTATTTAATTTACATCATTCTCCATCAAAGTTTGTTAAAGAAAATTTGAAAATGGAAAAGAAGAGTGGTAATGGAAAGTCGTTGATTATTTATGGAAAGTAATGAAAGATTAAGAGTGAAACAAATGAATTGATTTCAAAAACATGCATAATTATTTTATTAAAATTACTGATCCAAAGATAAAAAATTTACACCAAATGAAACTTAGCAACTAAGAAATTACAATTTGTAACTAATAAAGCCTAATAATTCTATGGAAGCACTCCTTTGTTGATCCACGTGACTTCAGGAGATTCTTCATAGTTTTTGAACTTGTCAAAGCATGGGGATGACCTTTGACTTCTCTTTGGGAATACCAATTTTGTTGATAGGGCAATGGGGGAATCACCAATGAAAGTTGAAACTGAGGCGTTGCATAGGCTTGTATAGTGAAGGGTTGTCTTCTCTCCACAATAAGATTTGTAGGACCAAGTTCCTTTGAATCTCCAACGTTTGACCTTTCCTTCACCAATATAAGATTTTCCTGAAATGCTTGGAATTTGTTCTTAAAAATTGGGAGATTTGTTAGCCTGATTGATAGCGACCAAGGGCGAAGGTGGAAATGTATGACATGTAAATGTATGAATGTACGAAAAATGCATGGGTATGCAAAATTATTTTTTTGGCTTTTGGGTATGCAAAAAAAAGTTTCATGGATATGCAATGCGATGTAGACGTAGTATGAGGGTAGACGTAGGGGTACCCTATACAGGTTTAATGGTAGATATTATGATATCTTACACTGACTCAAAGATTGAGACATGCAAGAACTCCTTAATGACGAAAATAATAATAGATATGGATTTGATGATATCCTACATTGTCTTAGAGATTGAGACATGTAGGAATTACTTAAGGATTATGCTAATGAAAGACGACGAGGAATCCCTACAGGCTAGTGATTATGACATAGACGGAATCTATACGGGCTAGAGATAGTAGTATAAGAAAAGATCATCATTATGGGTTTACATATTGTAGTGGGATTTATGAAAGGTATCCTTATAAAGTAGGTTCCTAGTATTGGCCTATGAATATTCTATCCTCCCTATAAAGTGGTTTCCTTAAGGGTATCATGAATAACACTAGAGGGAAAGGCACAAGGGCCTCCCTTAAGCGGAGCCTCTTTATAGACTAAAACTTTCGTCTCTAGGTCATGAAAGGTCTCATCATGAGTTTTTTTTTTTGGTTTAAAGGTCGTACAAAGAGTCATAGGTGTTATTCCAAAGTCCTACTTCCCAAGAGGATGTCTCTTGAGAGGTATTCCTTTTGTGAAATTCCACCGACTCTAGACGAAGTCGTCGCATAAACTCATAGGGTTGATGTAACCCATTGGCTAATAAACGAACCTTCTTTCTAAGGGTTTTTTATAAATATTTTTGCAAAATTTTAAATCCCACCACAGATATAATTATATAATGAATAATAAAAAAATAAACAGAAAATAAATAAATAATTTAATGAGCAAGAAATAAAAACCCAATAAACAAGAAAAACCCTAAAACCCCAAAACCAAAAGACGGGGCTTTTAAACTTAGGGTTGCGTCCTCAGCAGAGTCGCTAGCTGTTGTAACCAGTTTTAAATTTGAGAGTCGTCACCCTTAATTTTTATCCTAAGGAAGGGAATATAAAGAAATAACCCTAAATAAGTTAAAGATTCTAGGTTTTTTGGACTCGGTTTTAGACGAAGGTAAGGTGTTAGGCACCCATCATCTACCTTGTTCACAATGATACTGGGTTTAGAATTAATCTTTAGGGAATACGGTTTTAATTTTAATTAGTGGGACTCGTCACAATTTTAATCACATGCCTACGTATCCTCTTATGAGGAATCAAAGTCTCATTTCGTAGTTCGCGGTAGGTTGGTGTTTTTATGGATTATGTAGAATTGCTTTCGAATGATCCTTGAACCTTGTTTGGGTTGTAAGTTGTGTGAGCATAGACATAGTTCGTAGTTAATTTGAAAGTGATTATCCTTAATCCTTTTTCGAAAATGATCTTGATTTTGATTAAGTTAATAGAAAATGACTTGGTGTTTGGTTAGCTATATTAAGACATAGAGTGAGGGAGTCTGATATAGTCTCCTCATCATGTGGCCATATATTGACCATGTGTCACACGCGGATGGTGGATTTGATTTTGTGCGAGTTTTATTATATTTGATTTTGAATAATAAACTGGTAGACGATGTGTCGACCAATTTAGTTACTCGGATATGGACATCCTATTATTCGTGAAAATGTTAAATTAGTTTAGTTTATGAAAGATGTGTAAAAATTAGAGTTGGGGTGGTGTACAAAGAAATATTTGGCCCAAATTAATTAAATTATAGAAAAAGAAAACAAACACAACAATATTTGTTTCTCTCTCTCATTCGTGATATCCACAGAACAACAACAAACAACCCATTCTCTTCTTTTACCAAGGATAGCAACAACAACCAAAATCCCATGAAATTGTTCATCATTTTTTAATGACAAAAACAAAACATGCTCAGTTCAAAACATCAAGAAGTATGTCTACCTTGGTTTCGTCGGTGATGGGCAAGGGTGTACTCGTGGGCGGATCTGACACGATTCTCAGTGGCGGTCGTAGGAGATGTCGCTGAGAGATCTGAAAGGGGGAGGAGCTTCATCGGTGGTTATTTGCGGTGATTTGAACGGTTGTTCTGCATGATGATGGGTGGCAGATCAGAAAAGGTTCTGATGGCAGAGATCGATCGGAGCCGAGGCGATTGAGCGACTCTGTTTCTGGATCTTGCTTTTCTTTTGTTTTTTCTGCAAAACAAAAAACAAATAGAGCAGTAATTATGGTATTTTTTTAATTCCAATTTTCATGTTGCAGTGAGTTTCAAATTGGCCAATATTATGTAGTTAGATATTGGTTTGTTAGTTTATAAGTGTTATTTCAAAATAGATGTAATGATTTATGATGAAAAAGTTAGTGAATACTTGGTTTCTCATATGAATGTTTTATGGTTTTATGGAGAAGCAAGGAAAAAAGTGTAGAAATTAGGCATTTGATTTTCAATCGTGACAAAAGAAATGTGTATGCACCGTGTTGTTTTGTATAGTCTGTGAAAGAATTGGAATTCTTTTAGTAAATTAAATCAAAAACTATAATAAAAAGATTTTTTATAACAATTTTAAAATTGATTCACAAAAGAGTTAATTTCTATAATTTGTTCATAAAAAAACATGAGGATTGTTGATGTTGGAAACAAGATGAGATTTTGGTCAAAATATTGGTTGACTAATGTCAAAAAATATGTATACAATATGTATAGTATTTTGTGGTAATATATGATTTAATAAGTGTGAAAATAATTGTTAAGGGTTTTCTAATGCATAAAGTATGTCGTAAAAATGTTATTACAATAAGAAATATAATAAACCAAAACATCATCAGTTTGATATCATATGATTAAAGGTAAATATTTGGAGATAAAAGATAAGGGCCTCATATGAAATCATCGATCAAGAATAAAAACCACAAATAAAAAGAAATTATAAAACAAGAAGTGTATGTGAGTGAATGAAATTGTAAAAATTATGGATATTGTGGATGATTTGTGTGTGAAAATTCTTGATTTATGAGAATTTGTGTGAATCGTGTCTGAAAAACTAAGACAAACTAAGGTCTTATTTATAGACTTGAGTTAGGTAAACAAAGACTTAGAGACTAAGTTATCCAAAAGCCCAAAAGAAAGCCCAAAGTTTGATCTCCAAAAAAGGAAAGAAAATTAGTAAAAATAAGAAAAAAAATGTCTAAAAAGTGTCATACATGAGATTCGAACCCACGACCTTAGACTTGCAAGGCTTCATTCCTTACCAATTGTGCTATGTTACTTATTCAAAATAAAAAGTCAATGGAAAGTACATGAAGACGAGCAAATATTTGTTTATTCAAAAATACAAATATTCTTGAAATAAATTATTATATTATTAAATAGGTTTGGAAGCGAATATTTATAAAAATCAAGGAATATTTATAAAACCAATGTTTAAGAATATTTTTTAGCGTAGAAATAAAGAACGGGCAAATTTGGGGTATGACATAACCATTGGTCTCTTTTTTACAATCCCTGAAGTCTCTCCCTTGAACTTTTTGAGTTGGTGGGCTAGTTGAGTCTTCTCTTAGGTAGCCACAATATATTTTACCACCATAGCCTCACGTTTCTCAAGCAATCATCAATTTTGGGCTTACACTAGCTCATAATCCCCCTTTGGTATAACACCAGGTTAATCGATCTCTTGAAGGTACAAAGTATTTTCTATGGCAAAAGGCCAATGATGATCTTTGTTTATTTCTTTAATCCACTGAATGTAAGGCGCATAATCTGTGGGATCTTTCTTACCAAAATATTGTCCTACTTCAAAGTGAATGCTTTTTTAAGCTTTGATAGCTTTATCCATCCATCTGGTAATGTCAGGCACATCATAGAACAAGGATTCCCGCATGTGCTCCTTTTCAGGTGGTCCTCTCAGAGCATATCCCAATTGTCTTCGAGAAAGAGTTGGATTATAGTTAATTCCACCCTTATACCCATGAGAGGTACATTGAAGAATTCCCCGTAATGTAAGATTACCTCTTTATCTCGGTCCTAGACAAATCATGCTTATACCAGTCAATATCTTTAGAAGTAAGCCCCGTTAACCTTGGAACCTATTTCAAAGTACACCGAGTATCAACAAAATCCCCATGACAAGGAAGATGACCTCTAAACCAATGATACATCAATGGAGCGCAATGATGAACAACTCCACATTTCCCCTTGTAACTTTTGTAGTGTATGGAATGATAGACGTCTCCCGGGAGAGTTGGCACATTATTTCTTTGCATGAATATGGCAACAATATTCTTGTAAACAAATTTGATCTTATTGGGAAACAAAACCATCCCATAAATGCAACAAGCTAAGATAGCATTGAAACCCTTCCAGTCTTTCTTATCAGCCTTGGCTTTAGCTTCCTTCAACATAAAATTCAAATGAAAACCGTGTACAAGTCCTTTCTTTGCAAAGTTGGCCTTTATAACAGATTCGCCCAAATAAAGAGCGACAACAATCTAAGCAGCATCAAGTTTCTTCATAGAAGTATGGAAAGGAACTTGGTGCAATATAGGAATGACTAGGATGGTGGAATACTCTTCCAAAGTCGGTGAAAACAGATAGTCAGGGAACATGAAGCATCTCAGGCTGCTTAAATCCTTTTTCAAGCAAAAGAAAACACGGGGAAAAGAAGGAATATTTATAAAGTTTTGATTGCTTAGGCCCCGCGACCAAATGCCTAGGTATCCCTTTAAGGAATCAGAGCATTGTAGTTCGGCTCAAAAGTTTCTGCTTGTTTTGTGTTTTTTATGAATAATATTAATTTCGCTTTCTACCGTAGCTCGACCTTTGGAAACTCACGCGTTGGCATAGGAAGGAATTAACATGTTCTTACCTGAAGAGGTATTTTCAAAAGAAAAGTGCCTGAAGGAGGATAATGCTACATTCATGCTCTAGCAAGTAGATATAGTACCATCTGACCTTTGGGGATTTACATGTCGTATTGCGCAGAGTAGAATTAACACATCCTTTTGAGAGTTTTAAAGAAAAGGCCCGAAGGCGAAATAGTTTGAATTGGTTGATGTTTTTTACCTTGAAAAAGGATTTAAGAAATGTTAGAGTGTTTTATGGATTTGCCAAAGAATAGAGTTCTAGTCTTAATCATGCAAAAGGGAAATAAAAATATCTAAGAGAAACTATCTATCTCTATCCCTAATGTTATCATACAATGATTGATCCTATGGTTGAGTTTGAAAGGGAAAACACTACCTAAGTTAGCATGCATGGTTTGATATCCTAATGTCTACCTCAACTTAAAGTTGAGTCGAGCGATACTAAGGGAACATACAAAGGTTTAAAGATAAGCACAAACGCAAGTGCAATCAAATAAAGTTGAATCAAGACCAAAACAAAAATCAAGTGCAAGCTAGCAACAAACAACGAACCCAATGGATTTCAAAGTGGGAGTAAGAAACTATTTACACTTAATTTGCCCAAACATCGATATCGAGTAATAACTCAAAGCATCAATGTTTAAAGAAACGTGAGCTAACATCGTCGAAATGAATGACAAAGCGTGGGGGTTGGTTATGAACCCTTTCTTCCACTTATTTGACTCAATGGACAAGAATAAACATGATCCAAAGCATCAACGTATGACACGAGCTAAGAACGACACGAACTAGAAAGTGTGGGGGCCGATTGTGGGCCCTTTGTTCCACTTATTGACTCGATAACAAGCACAAAGTAAACGAGAATGGGAGGGAAATGGGATTTTCCTTCGTCGAGGCATTTTGAACATAAACAAACACAAGAAAATGTGCACATAAAAATGCCTTCTAAAGGTCTTTAAAATAGATTTGCCCACCTAAAGTAGGGACTCCTAGTCATGCATCTCTATTCCTACATCTCATGGCAAGGAAAAGAAAGTACAATGTGAAATTAAAACCAGAATCAAAGAAATACCAAACGAACAAGAGTTTGTAGCAAGCAAGCAAAACAAAGAAACCAGGAAAACTTCGTGTAAGCTTCACCAATAAAGCACATAGTCAGAAATTAGACACAATGATAATAAGAATCAAAGCACCATGTAAAAGTAATCACACGCGTATCCAATATTATGTGCATCCTGTACAACACACAAAACTATACAAGCACAAATAATTCGCACATCACATGATGCGAGAAATCACCTTTCCGAAACTTACACAAGTCCACAAGAAAAGTTAGTGATAACAAGAAAGCATAAACAAAGTCAAGCAATCATATCGTAACTAAAAAATAAGATCAAAATGCAAAGAAATAACATTCGAACAAGTATCGGAACACCAAAATCAAGAACCGGGCAGCACCGCCACAAACATGGAAATGCATACAAAATCGAGTTAAACTTATCTTAAGTAAGTACCAATGTCAAACAATTGATAAACCAAGACCAAATAGGATCCAAGTAACAATAAAATTGCATTTCACATGCACCTACCGAATCTGGGCAGCACTACACTAATCTCATGAAATCAATCAGAAAAATGAGTAAATTTGACATAAATGTCCAACAATCAAACAATTAAGATCAAACATGCATTAAACAAGAATTAACTTGCAATGTACATGCTAAAACAACATCCAGACAGAATTGTATTGCTTTATGGAATACATAAAAACTTGGAACAAAACCAAACAAACTTGATGCCAATGCTAACCAAACACCTGATTAAACTTATTCATGCAACATTCAAGAATTAAAACCAAGATATGCTAACATTTACAACTTTCGGACAACAACACATTAACTCATGAAAATGACCAAAACATTGATTTAAAACCAACGGATCTCCACATAAATGTGCAAAAAATATTCAATTATAATCAAATATGCATCAAACGACATTAGAAATGCAATTTGTAATGCATTTGCATTTTTCGGGCAACAACATCACTTGAACCGACATCGAACAAAAAACGAGTTTAAAACTCCCAATTGGATACCCCAAAGCACTTCTCGATTCATGTAACATTGCTCGAAAATTGCATAACAAATAGAATTCAAATAAGGTAGATCAGCGGCTACCCCCCAATACGAAAAAAATTATGCATCATTCTCATACCTGTCGCAGCTTCGAATAGATCATATATTAATTATCTTTCTCTAAAATATAGAAAAAAGGGGTTTGTGCACCAATACCTGGCATAAAAGGTCCCAACCATAGTAGATGAGAAGCTATACGACTTAACTCCAACATAATTACTCGTATATATGGCAAAACCAGAAGTCGCCTATATGGCAGAGAGTAAAATGGTAATAACCCTTATATATATATATATATATATATATATATATATATATATATATATATATATATATATATATATATATATATATATATATATATATATATATATATATATATATATATATATATATATATATATATATATATATATATATATATATATATATATATATATATATATATATATATATATATATATATATATATATATATATATATATATATATATATATATATATATATATATATATATATATATATATATATATATATATATATATATATATATATATAAAAACTCATTTTAATTTGTAAATTATAAATAGATCAAAAATATTTTTTTCTCTTTAATTTCAACTCGTAGCTCGCACAGGTATACACACTAGTGAAGTCAAAATTAATTCTCAACAAAATTCCACAATTCGACATCAAAATCATCATCAATTAGTAATCGAAATTGAAAGACTCAAATATCATTAAACCAATTCCACATGCTTACATCATTAACTATATCAAGAATTAATCAATTTCTCAATTAAATTATATCTAAATCTAATCAATTCACAAAATCAATTATCACAAGAAGCACTTAATTAAATGAACAATCACATATTCTCAAGAATAATTCAATCAAGAATCAAATTGAAGCAAGGTTGCAAGGAATTATTATCGAATTAACGTAAAGCTTTGAAGATGACGATTGAAAGAAGTTGACCGGAGCAAGGAACGCCAAAGAAGCAAAAGCACTTCACTTATTTTCTTGGAGCATGCACTTTTCCCAACCTTGCTCGTCCAGAGGATTGCTTTGTGTCGTTTGGGTGAAATCACTTCGCCCGATGAAGTAAGAAGCTCACCCGAAGACGGCCTCATAACAATAACTTCTTAGTTGCGATTCCTACATCAGTTCAGTCCCAATTTGATGCGATTGCCATACCAATACAGTACCAATTTCACCAAAAATTATCATGTTATCATACAACAACAACAACAACAATAACACAATGTCAACTTATTATGATATTAAATCATAGGAATTACATATTATAAATCATCAAAACACATCACCAATTCTTCATGTTATCATCAATCAACATAAACCCCAAACACAATCCTACACATACCTAAACCCCATAACAATTATAATAACAAGGATCACCCCCCTTAACTTAGACTTTCTTAGCAAGTGATCTTCCTCTTTGCATTCTACCATAAATCTCCTTATTTCCTATTGCCCTAACTCTGCTACGCTCTCCAATTCTTTCACAATCATACACAGTGGGGCACTTTTCCTTGTTTTTCCTTGTTTAACCCTTATACCTTTTCTATGGTCTTCCTATCTTACCCTCGCTTATCCCTTCACCAATTACAACATTGCCCCCGATGTTTCTACACCATCATTATTCTATTTATTTTATTAATAATAATTCTAATTAATAATTCTAAATAATTATACTAAACTATCTAAATTATTAAAATACACAATATTCCCTTAATTCATCTTTACCCCCCACAACATATCATCACAACACACATCATATTCAACAAAACATCATATACTCACTAATAATTCACAAATACTTATAATAAATCAATTAAATAAATAACTTAATTATTCTGAGGTGTTACAGTTGGTGCCATCCACCATGGATGGTCGGTTAGTATTTTCTCCTTCCATAGTACCAGAAAATATCTTCCCTGGAGCTCACCGAAAACAGAATAGGGTGCTCGCTCTGATGTCAATTGAAAATCTAGCACAACACGACATATGTCGTATACAATGTCACAACACCAAAATGTAAAAACTCAATATCGAGTGCAATGTTAAGACATTGTAACAACCGACAAAACAATAAACAATGTAAAGAAATATGCGGGAAGTAAATAACACAGTTCAATTGTTAACACAGTTTGGTGGAAGGTCACCTACATCTGGGGGCATCCAAGCCAAGGAAATCCACTATAGCAGTAGACACACTTCCAAATAAACAGAATCCACTTTTTCTTAAAAGATAATGAGTAATTCATAAATTATAAGTCAAACTCAGTCCAATTCAAGCATCAACATGATGCAAGAATGGCTCACGAAAAACAATGAACACATGAAACTCTAAAGTATATTCTTTCATATGCACCTTCATAATTCCTTTAGGTTTAGAGTCTTTCTTTTTATAGCCATAAAAGCGCATGGGCTTGGATAATAAATATGGCTAAATCAAATAATCTGCAAACCAAATCATATTAAATAAAATCTTTTGGTGCATAAAATAATGTTCCCATTAATGTTTTGAGATCCAATCTTGAGAACTAAATCTTCAGATATTTCTTGCTTGAAACAAATCTTCAGTAAATAAAATATCCATATGCGCAACTTGGTCCACACGAAACATCAAACAAATCTTCTAAAGCACAAGAAACAAATCTTTTAAAAGTAGAAACATAACAGGCTGTGATGTCGTATCAACATGTCACAACATCTTATCCAACATCTTGTTAAACTAGTTGTTTTAACAAAATGCAGCCAACAAACTAAAACCTAACAAGTAAGATGAAGGTGTATAATGTAACACCCTAAACCCAAAAACTTCTATATAAAGCATTACACGACAATCTAAGGTGTCACCAACGGCAAACCCTTTAATAATTCAAACATTTAGCAAACACGCATCGGAAATAACAACGTCATATAACATTTGTCATTGCATGTTCACCTTCATTTAGGGTATCATTGCAGCGGTATAAATCTTATTTAAAATAAATAAAACATCACAACTTAGGACATTTAGTCTCAAATTTCAAATTATATAAAATTGCTTTCAAAGAAATCAGTTATCATATTCAACTCTCAACAACTTCAAACATAAACCGAATAATTAATTAAACTCCAACAATAATATAATAAGCAAAACAAGCGTTCCCATCCCCGATTTTATAGAATAAGAATAAGACTTCTAAAAATAATGAAAAGACTAAAAGAAGTAACTCCAAGAGCTATCTTCCACTTACAGCAGCAAACTTAACTTCTGAGTATCTGCAAGATGTCTATGGTGGACAACATCAAAGCAAATGGGGTGACAATCACGAACATTTACATACATATTCCATCAAGCACATTCTCACACCCAACTCATCATCTTACACATTGTAATCAAACATCAATCATTTAAACTTATGCAATGCAATTCACAATGCCAACTAGACTCATATGCATATAGTACCATATCATCAATAATTGGTTCACCCTGATCGAACCCCAAATCCACCTTGCTCGAATTCGAGATAAGTCACCAATCCACCCTGCACGGGTTGCAACTTGCCTCTTTCATCAACAACAATACCAACATCGTGAGTGCATGTCAAAACACGTCAATGAAACAACAACATAATGTTTAAAGTCCCATATTGACAATAAAAAACATGCATTGATCCAACAATAATAGCTTCCTTACTCGAACTATTATTCACCAACACAATAATAATATCATTATTGTACAGTAACCTCAACACAACATAACCATCATAACGACATAATCAACATCAACATCCTCAACACAACAACATAACATATTACACAATTAAATATATAATTAATTTAATACAAAATTATATACAACATCATTTAATTCATCAACATAGCTCATGATCATACTTCTAAACTTATGCATATAAAACATCATCTTTCGTTAATCACATAACAACACTAAATAACATCATCGATTTGATTATAATAATTAAATAATTTTTTTAAAATAAATTGTTAACACTCAACAACATAATATAATCATGCAATTAATTTATTAAAGTCACCTAAAACATGCCCAACATCAATTAACATGAATCACACGACAACACAACACAAAAAACCCAACTCAGCAACTAAAAACACAACCACCGACATTACACCTTAAGTAAAATAATATATTCACACCATTAAGTGCATATTCAACCTCTTAAGGAATCACCATGAGATAGTACTATACGTTAACTTTCTAACACATCAAATCGTGTCTTAAACGGAGTCACGAATCTCAAGTTATGATATTTTTCATTAGACATAACGAAAGTTGTGAGGGTTGACAGACGTCACCCAAAACTGGATCTTTTTCCCAAGACCAGTTCGTCGCTAAGTCCCAGAATTCGCGAGTAAATATCCAAAATTTATTTTTCCTGCATTTTCTACCATAGAAGCCCTTCCGGACCTCCTATTTCGATTCTATGAAAATCCATGATCTCATAATTTGACATGCAACAATTATCCAACGATTAAAACCATAAATTCACATTTTATCAGAGATTGACATCAACAAAATCATGTATTTTCATACTTTCATATTTACCCCCAAAAGCTCTAAAAGCTCCAAAACTCCAACAATGGTGAAATATATTAACACATCAAAAGAGAAATTGTCACTAATTAAAGTACGTGAATGTCATGAAAAACCACAACACATATCATCAAATCCATACCAACTTACATAATTAAATCAAAACTCAATGCTCTGTTGGAGGTTAAGGACTCCTCAATTCTATCCCTCATGCATTATACTCGTTATTAAGATAATTCTCCCCTCCTACCTTAGATTTTCCAGCAAAAAATAAGCCTATTGTTGTACCCCAAAATTTTTCCTCCCTTTTCTTTAATACACCCCCATAGGTTTCTCAAATGCTCAAGGATGCTCAAGAATTGATCAGACAAATTCTCCTCCTAAGCAATGGACTTACAACTAGGGTTTCATCTTTCACAAGGAAATTTGGGGTTCTAAGGTCTCAAATAAAATTCATGGTTTCTTATATGTCTTCAAGAATTCTCATACCAAGTTTGATTCCTTGCATCACAAGTTTGCTCAATCAATTGCTCGTATGACTGAAAATCAACTATATTGAGTAAAAAGTCAACTGTGGTCAACATACAGTCAAACCTCAAGATTTTTGGTCAACATCAATATTTTAAAGTCATATTCATCATTTGATTAAGGTTGATCATGACTCATCAAGAAAACTCAAGATTCATCAAAAATTAAAAGTTGCCAAATTAGGGTTTTCTCTAGGAGAAATCAACTGAACTTTGACAAAGCATAACTTTTACATGATTCGTCATATTTTACTCAACCAAAGCTTATTTTAAAGGAAATTAAATTCTATACAACTTTGTATCTCTAATATCAAGTCCAAAAAATGGTTCATTTGAGAGATATGAGCCAATACATTATAGGTCATTTCAAAAGTCAACAAAAAGACACTTTTTGTCAAGGCAACTTACATCAAGATAAAGTCTCCATATGCAAAAACGATCAAAAGAGAGATTGTAGAGGACATCTGGAGCTATCCAAAAAGTCCAAGATCACCTTCAAAGGATGAAAAGTGAGAGAGTTATGATCAATAAAAGTTGGAAAATTTTGAGAAAATACATGAAACAAAAAGTGACCAAACTTGGATTTTTGGGCCAATGGGCTATTGTTTCAAAGACCAAACGTGTTATACACTTCATATGTACCTCAAGACTTGTTCATACACCTCTCTTTGATTTATTATATTTTATTTTTGATTTTTATTATTTTAAAAGTCAAAATGAGATAAAGTAAAACAAAACCTATTACAAAAGTCCAAGCCCATATTATCCTGACATAAATCAGCTTTATATATTGCATACATTCAGACAAGAGACGACCACGAAACCTTGAAGCATCATCACCCTCCAAAAATCACAAAAATTATTCAAACTAGGGCAACCTTAGAACTCTAATTTCAGCGACGTTCAAGCGAAGCTATCCTCTCCATTCATTTCCAGGAGTACCATAGGGTAAGAATTGATCATCCTTGATGATCCAAAGGGATCGAAAAAACATTCTAAGCATCAGCGATTTCCATCATTGCATGAATCTTGTATTTCTTTTTTTGTGTTTTAATATCTACTAACCTTACTAATATGTTTATGAGGTATCAACATGCAGGAAAAGTCCATCACATGAGTCCCATGATGGCTGGATCATGAACTACCATGTTCAAACTAATTCATGCTATTTTTCTTTATACTTCTCAAACCAGCGCGAATTAGGTAAAAATGATAATCCTATTAAACTCGCAAGGGTTAATTTAGGGGAGTAAGGTCCCTTTGGATCTTTGATGTTTGTTGGTTTTATAGGTTAAAGAAAAAGACCCACCGGAGAAGACGACTGAAGTTAGGGTTGCGACGCCTCTCCGATTCATGCAATGTTTCTATTTTATATATATTTTATTTCGCTGATAACAATAGATGTATCGTCACACCAATGGTTAAGGTGTGCGCGTTAAGGCTTTCCTCTATCAAGGAGGGGGTTCGATCTCTGCCTTTTGTGACTTTTTTTCTTCATAATTTCTGATTTTTGAAAGTTAACATACAAAACGTGTTGATGCTATCTCTTATACACAAGCGCGCGCTTGGTGCAATGGTGAATGTGTTGGATGAAAGTGCTAAGGGTGTGGGTTCAACACCCACCCGTGACAATATTATTTAAACCTTATCTTTTTTTCATACTTTTTCTTATTTTTCACTTAGAAACCCTAAAATTCATAAACCATAAACCTTTTTAAACAAACTTAATTTTTCAAAACCTTTTTAGAAACCCTAATCAAATTAGGTTTTAGGTTTCTTAATTTAATTAATCAATAATTTTTAACTTAAAATTAATTAGACTTTTTAGGTTTATTCGATTAATCGTCAAAAACCCTTTTCATCAAAAAATCACCAAAAACGTTTTTTGTTTTCATTTATTATTCTTACGTTCTTTTCTTGCGTAGTTTATTTTCTCTCTCATTTTTTGATTATGTAATTGTTTCCCGGTTTGTAATAGTAATCAGGGTTTACTTTCCGCATTTCTATTATATAATTCTCCCAAAGCATTATAATAGTCTAAGGCTTTATTTTCCGCACATTTATTTCTTTTCTATATTGGTTACTATTACTGTTAGTAATTAGGTCTTGCATGGAAAGATAAAAATGAAACAATATTTAACCCTAAAAAGACTAAATAACTGAACACAAATCACTTTAAACACTCACACCTCTAGGGTAACCTCCTTTGTTTCCCTTTAGAAAAACAATCATGTCTCTCGAGTGTGGGGACGCTTTAGCACAATCCCTCGAAAACAAAGATCGTAGTCCCTCGATGACCCTTTCGATGTTGCCTTCGATAAACGATCTAGTCCCTCATGATAATTGCTAAAAAGGCCCTATGAGTTGCCTTCAATGACTGTACGACGACCCTCACCTGTCCCTTCATATCCAACGATAGGGCTCTCTGCTAATTAATGGTAGGATAACACTATCTAAAGGAAAAGGAAAGAACAAACCAGACTTTGAGTAGGTAGAACGCTCGTAATCGCTTGCTCACAAACATTGCAAAACAAAAATATCTTTTCACAAACACTTTTCAAAATATTTTTAAACGCTTTGTACGCATTCTTGAGGACTGATACAAGAATCATTACAAAGTTGCTTTACTATTGGCATTTCAAAATATTTTTGAACACGAACACAAAGCATTTTTAAAGTGAGTTAGAAATTAAGAACCCGTAGATAACTACAGATAAAAAGGGTGTTAACACATTCCCTTTTCATAACCTACCCCCAAACTCAATAATCTCGAGGTATTTCCTGTTCTTTTCACCCTTTCCTTATTGGATAAAAGAAAAGTCAGTGGCGACTCTTGCTATCCGCACATTTGCGATAAAACGCAAAATAAGTCAGTTCTCCAACCGTATTATGTAACACCCCTTCTAAAATACCCTGAATAATATTAATTATATCAATGATTAAAGACATATTCCATCAGAGTTAACACGGAACAAGGGATGTCACAATTATGAAATAAATAAAACTTCCAATAAAACAGTAGTCATGCTACACTGAGGGTCATTATTCAAATAATTCAATCAACTTAAGACCATGTCTTACACAGCGGAAAAATACCATAACCAAAACGGAATAAACCAAAACATAATTATTCCCAATGAAATTCAAAGAAACAATTGAATAATAACTAATTCCTCAACTAAACGTTCCCCAGTGTTACAACCTATCAGAGCACGACACTGACACGCAGACTTAAAGTAACATAGCTCTAGAGCCATCCTCACCAACTCCTGAGCTGCTAACTTTAATCTGAAATTGTTAAAGTAAGGGTGATATTTCTCATAATTAACATGCATTATAAGCTTCTCAATCAACATTATATCACAAGCATATTATTTCACCCATTTTAGCATAAATTCAGGTTCAACACGCAGTTCCAATCATACAAGTCATTATGCACAAATCAATAATCAACCAAAGAATTGTAACACTGGAAGACATCCTAACATGTTACAATTCCATGCAAACACCAATGCAGACACAATGCATGTGGTACCAACACGTGACCAAGACACCTAACACTGATCCATCATCAACCGGATACAGCAACCATCGATTCGTCCATAAACACCCGTACACGAATCCAGCCTAACCACCCATCATCACCCGGGTATCGGTTAACGGCAATACAAGTCAAATTCCACACAATGGGAATTAACTTCACCAAAACAATGCACATGCACGCACATCACTAGCATGCAACATCAAATCAGTCTATGAAATACATCAATTTATCATAACTGAACCAAAACCAAAAACATGATATCTCAACGATCATGCACACTATCATTAGCACATAAACATGCCTTTCATTCATACAATACTAATACATCTATCCATCACAGGTTCACTGCTACATACACACCCATATGCGTTAGCCAATAATCACTTATTCCGGGATTTGACTCATTTTCAAAATAATTTCAGGTTTTAGGAAATCTTTTCATTTTATAAAATAGAGCATTAAATTTAAGAAATAACGTCCAAAACGGCACTCAAAACGGACTTACGGTTTGAAAGTTATGAATTTTCAAAGTTTAATATTTTTCAAAAAGTTACAGCAGAACCCGGTTCCTACATATGCAGGAACCGATTCCTGCGAAGTTCAAAAATCACGCTTCTGGAAAATGTATGGGAACCCGGTTCCTACCTATACAGGAACCAGTTCCTACGTGCATTTTTGCCAGTTTTTATAAATTCACACAGTGGAACCCGGTTCCTCCCCACTGGGAACCAGTTCCCACGACCTGCAGAGTCAAATTCTGCACTTTTGACAGCATTTATTCATTCTAAACCAATTCCAAACATACCCATACGAATTGCAACATGAGAAACACCAAAACACATCCATTTTGCACCATTATAACATCAAACAACATTATTTCATCATTCTTTTTTATCATCTGACACCCTAATGGTTTTCAACCTACAATTCGACGCAATAAGGACAATTCTACGGAACCCTAGAATTCCAAACCGGAATTCCCTAACATACTATGATCCATACTATTGAATATCTAAACCGATAATACGAATTAACTAATCGAAATCACCCCTTACCTTGTGGGTTCTTCGAATTCCGACGCTTCCGGTTTTCTCCTTCTTTTTTCTCTTCTCAAATGCACGTATGATGAATATTCCAAAATAACTCTCTTTCTCTTCTTTTTCCTTTTAATACTCCTTTTATTATTCCAATAAAATAATTAAATTAGTAATTAGTAAGAGTAGAGTATTTTACCCCTCACACCCTCTAATCACTCTTCACACCACCAATACTTCTTTCCTTTAATTAATTAAATTAATTCCAATAATCCAAAAATACCAATAATTAAATTTCCAATTAAATTAATAATTAAAAATTCTAATTATTTAATAATCGGATTATTTGGGGTGTCACAACTCTCCCCAACTAAAAGAGTTTTCATCCTCGAAAACATACCTTAGACGAACAGTTCGGGATACGAGTCCTTCATCTGACTCTCCAGCTCCCAAGTGACATTTCCATCTGCCGGTCCTCCCCAAGCCACTCTTACCAACGCGATCTCCTTGCCTCGCAACTGTTTCAACTTCCGATCCTTAATTCTCGCAGGTACCGCTTCCACAGTCAAATTCTCTCGTACCTGTATATCGTCTACCCGAATCTCATGAGACGGATCAGCAATGTACTTCCTTAGCTGAGATACATGAAAACATCATGCAAATTTGCAAGTGACGGCGGCAAAGCAATCTGATAAGCAACTTTCCCAACTCTCTTGGTAATCTGAAACGGACCAATAAAACATGGAGTCAACTTCTTTGACTTCAAAGCTCGACCAATACCAGTCATCGGAGTAACTCGCATAAAAACATGTTCTCCTTCGCTAAACTCAAGATCTTTCCTCCTCTTATCGTGATAACTTTTCTGACGACTCTGAGAAGTCCTCATCTTCTCCTGAATCATCTTAATCTTTTCCAAAGTCTGTTGGACAATTTCCGGTCCAATCACAACACTCTCTCCAGATTCATACCAACACAACAGTGTCCGACACCTCCTACCATACAATGCCTCAAACGGAGCCATACCAATGCTCGAATGAAAAATATTATTGTAGGTAAACTCAATCAATGGTAGATAACTATCCCAAGCTCCACCTTTCTCCAACACACAAGCTCTTAACAAATCTTCCAACGTCTGAATCGTTCTCTCCGTCTGACCATCTGTCTGTGGATGATAAGCGGAACTCAAACGCAACTTAGTACCCAAAGCTTTTTGCAATCTAGTCCAGAATTTAGATGTAAACCTCGGATCTCGATCCGACACAATACTAGAAGGAATACCGTGCAAACTCACAATCTTCTCAACATACAATTCTGCCAACCTTTCCATCGGATAATCCATTCTTATCGGAATAAAGTGAGCAGATTTCGTCAACCGATCAACAATAACCCAGATAGAATCACAATTCTTCGATGTCCTTGGCAAACCAGACACAAAATCCATAGAGATTCCATCCCATTTCCATTCCGGAACAAACAACGGTTCCATCAATCCTTACGGTTTCTGATGCTCAATCTTCGACTTCTGACAAACCAAACAAGCATACACAAACTCAGCAATTTCCTTTTTCATTCCCGGCCACCAAAACAACTTCTTCAAATCATGGTACATTTTAGTAGCACCAGGATGAATACTCAATCCACTACGATGTCCTTCTTCCAAAATACTCTTCCTAATCTCTGAAACATCCGGAACACACACCCTATTACCAAATCTCATAACACCATTCTCATCAATCCGGAACTCGCCTCCTTGACCTTGGTTGATCAATGTCAATTTATCAACTAACCCAACATCGGACTTCTGTCCATTCCGAATTTCTTCCAGAATACCACTAGTCAGTTTCAACATACCCAATTTCACACTATTCGGAGTAGTTTCACATACCAAACTTAAATCTCTGAACTGCTCAACCAAATCTAACTCACGGACCATTAACATCGACATATGCAAGGACTTCCTACTCAAGGCATCCGCAACAACGTTTGCCTTACCAGGATGGTAATTCAAACCGAAATCATAATCCTTTAGAAATTCTAACCATCTCCTATGCCTCATATTCAACTCTTTCTGATCAAAGAGATACCTCAGACTTTTGTGATCACTGAACACCTCAAACCGAGAACCATATAAATAATGCCTCCATAACTTCAAAACAAACACAACAGCTGCCAACTCCAAATCATGAGTCGGATAATTCCTTTCATGTACTTTCAATTGTCTCGAAGCATAAGCCACCACCTGCTTATTTTGCATCAACACACCACCTAATCCCATTAATGATGCGTCACAATACACAACAAAAGACTTAGTCGGATTTGGAAAAATCAAGATCGGAGCACTTGTCAACCTCCTCTTCAGCTCTTGAAATCCTTTCTCACATTCAACATCCCAAATAAACATCTGACCCTTCCTGGTCAACTTAGTCAACAGTAACGCTAATTTGGAAAATCCTTCTATAAACTTCCTGTAATAACCTGCAAGACCCAGAAAACTTACGGATCTCAGAAGCATTCTTCGGCGCTTCCCACTGAGATACTGCTTCTACCTTCGTAGGATCCATAGCAATTCCATTCTTGGAAATTACATGGCCAAGAAAACTTACTTCACTTAACCAGAATTCACACTTGGACAACTTCGCATAAAGCTTCTTCTCTTTCAACAATTCCAACACAACTCTGAGATGTTCTGCATGCTCTTCATCGCTCTTCGAATAAATTAGAATATCATCAATGAACACCACCACAAACTTATCAAGATATGGATGAAATATCCTGTTCATATACTCCATGAAAACACCAGGTGCATTAGTAAGTCCAAACGGCATAACAGAATACTCGTAATGTCCATACCTCGTTCTAAATGCAGTTTTCTGAATATCTTCCGACTTCACACGAATCTGATGATATCCAGATCTCAGATCAATCTTACTAAATACACAAGCTCCAACTAGTTGATCCATCAAATCATCGATCCTCGGCAAAGGATACCGATTCTTGATTATAACTTTATTCAGCTGTCTGTAATCAACACATAATCTCATTGAACCTTCTTTCTTCTTAACCAACAACACCGGAGCACCCCACGGCGAAACACTCGGACGAATAAACTTCTTCTCAAGTAACTCCTCCAACTGTTTCTTTAACTCCGCTAATTCAGGTGCCGACATACGGTAAGGCGCCATCGACACCGGACTAGTTCCAAGAATCAAATCTATAGTAAATTCTACCTCCCTCTCAGGTGGAAATTCACTAACGTCTTCCGGAAACACCTCTGGAAATTCATTCACCACTGGCAATCCATCACTCTTTGCTTTTCCCTCCGCTTCTATTGCAGAATACAACATAAATACCACATCACCATCTTTCACAGCTAGGTTCATATGTTTAACCGACATAGTTACATCTTCGACACCAACCTCTTCAGGAAAAATAACCGTCTTCGCAAAACAGTTGATATGAACCTGGTTGAATTCCAACCAGTTCATTCCAAGGATGATATCAAGTTGTTCTAACAGTAGGCACACTAAATCCATACCGAAACCCCTACCAAAAATCACAATAGGACAATTCCTACAAACATACGAAGTAGTCACTGAACCCGACGCAGGAGTATCAATAACCATACTTCCATCCATATTAGAAATTTCCAAATTCAATCTTTTAGCACAATCCAAAGCAATAAAAGAATGCGTAGCTCCAGTATCAATAATCGCAATCAAAGGTATGTCATTAATAAAACATGTACCTTTAATCAGCCGATCATCTGGCTTAGTCTCTGACCCAAACAATGCAAACACTTTACCACTAGCTTGCTCCTTCTTGGGTTTAGTACACTGAGGACGAGTATGACCTTCTTCACCATAGTTGTAACAAGTCACCACTCTTACTCTGCAATCATTGGCCACATGGCCGAGTTTCCCACACTTGAAACACTTCTTATCATTACTTTTGCAATCCACCATACGATGTCCTGTCTCACCACACTTGTAGCACTTAATGGAAGAACTAGAATCTCCTCCACCAAACTTCTTCCAACCACCGGGTCTCTGATTACTTCTATCATAAGGCTTACCACGATCCATCTGTTGCTTACCCTTCCTATCAACATACCCTCGAGCATTCGACTTAGTGCTAGCAAGATTCTCCTATAAAATCCTACTACAGTCAACCAGATCAGGAAATCTTCGGATACGCTGATACCGAATACCCTGCTTAATCTCATCACGAAGACCATTCTCAAACTTGATACATTTGGAAAATTCTCCATCTGCATCGTTAGTATAATGAGCATAATACTTCGCTAACTCAGTAAACTTCGAAGCATACTCACTAACACTCTTGTTACCCTGCTTGAGTTCCAGAAACTCAATCTCCTTCTTGCCTCTGATGTCCTCAGGAAAGTACCTCCTCAGAAAAGCCCTCCTGAACACAACCCAAGTCAACGCAATACCATCTTCTTCCATTTCAGTTCTGGTAGCAACCCACCAGTCATCAACTTCCTCTGCTAACATGTGAGTTCCGTATCTCACCTTCAGCCCTTCAGCACAGTCAATTACTCTAAAGATCCTCTCGATCTCCTTCAACCACTTCTGAGCACCTTCAGGATCATGTGCACCCTTGAACAACGGAGGATTATTCCTCTGAAAATTCCCCAATTGTCGGTCAGCACCAATCACAGCTCCCTGTTGGTTCCCTTCGAGTACTCCAACCAACATTCCCAATGCTTCAACAATAGCATCATCGTTTCTTCCATTACCTCTTCTGGCCATTGTTCTTGTAACATTACAAAACAACCTCATCAGCATACAAGTATCGACAGTGTCATCTTACACTAGTCGCATACAAAAGGGATAACGACACAAGACAAGACCGACTATGCTCTGATACCACTATTGTAACACCCATTCTAAAATACCCCGAATAATATTAATTATATCAATGATTAAAGACATATTCCATCAGAGTTAACACGAAACAAGGGATGTCACAATTATGAAAAAAATAAAACTTCCAATAAAACAGTAGTCATGCTACACTGAGGGTCATTATTCAAATAGTTCAATCAACTTAAGACCATGTCTTACACAGCGGAAAAATACCATAACCAAAACGGAATAAACCAAAACATAATTATTCCCAATGAAATTCAAAGAAACAATTGAATAATAACTAATTCCTCAACTAAATGTTCCCCAGTGTTACAACCTATCAGAGCACGACACTGACACGCGGACTTAAAGTAACATAGCTCTAGAGCCATCCTCACCAACTCCTAAGCTGCTAACTTTAATATGAAATTGTTAAAGTAAGGGTGAGATTTCTCATAATTAACATGCATTATAAGCTTCTCAATCAACATTATATCACAAGCATATTATTTCACCCATTTTAGCATAAATCCAGGTTCAACACGCAGTTCCAATCATACAAGTCATTATGCACAAATCAATAATCAACCAAAGAATTGTAACACTGGAAGACATCCTAACATGTTACAATTCCATGCAAACACCAATGCAGACACAATGCATGTGGTACCAACACGTGACCAAGTCACCTAACACTGATCCATCATCAATCAGATACAGCAACCATCGATTCGTCCATAAACACCCGGACACGAATCCATCCTAACCACCCATCATCACCCAGGTATCAGTTAACGGCAATACAAGTAAAATTCCATACAATGGGAATTAACTTCACCAAAACAATGCACATGCACGCACATCACTAGCATGTAACATCAAATCAGTCTATGAAATACATCAATTTATCATAACTGAACCAAAATCAAAAACATGATATCTCAACGATCATGCAGACCATCATTAGCATATAAACATGCCTTTCATTCACACAATACTAATACATCCATCCATCACAGGTTCACTGCTACATACACACCCATGTGCGTTAGCCAATAATCACTTATTCCGGGATTTGACTCATTTTCAAAATAATTTCAGGTTTTAAGAAATCTTTTCATTTTACAAAATAGAGCATTAAATTTAAGAAATAACGTCCAAAACGGCACTCAAAACGGACTTACGGTTTGAAAGTTATGAATTTTCAAAGTTTAATATTTTTCAAAAAGTTACAGCAGAACCCGGTTCCTACATATGCAGGAACCGGTTCTTGCGAAGTTCAAAAATCACGCTTCTGGAAAATGTATGGGAACCCGGTTCCTACCTATACAGGATCCGGTTCCTACGTGCATTTTTGCCAGTTTTTATAAATTCACACAGTGGAACCCGGTTCCTCCCCACTGGGAACCGGTTCCCACGACCTGCAGAGTCAAATTCTGCACTTTTGACAGCATTTATTCATTCTAAACCAATCCCAAACATACTCATACGAATTGCAACATGAGAAACACCAAAACACATTCATTTTGCACCATTATAACATCAAACAACATTATTTCATCATTCTTTTTTATCATCTGACACCCTAATGGTTTTCAACCTACAATTCGACGCAATATGGACAATTCTACGGAACCCTAGAATTCCAAACCGGGATTCCCTAACATACTATGATCCATACTATTGAATATCTAAACCGATAATACGAATTAACTAATCGAAATCACCCCTTACCTTGTGGGTTCTTCGAATTCTGACGCTTCCGATTTTCTCCTTCTTTTTCCTCTTCTCAAATGCACGTATGATGAATATTCCAAAATAACTCTCTTTCTCTTCTTTTTCCTTTTAATACTCCTTTTATTATTCCAATAAAATAATTAAATTAGTAATTAGTAAGAGTAGAGTATTTTACCCCTCACACCCTCTAATCACTCTTCACACCACCAATACTTCTTTCCTTTAATTAATTAAATTAATTCCAATAATTCAAAAATACCAATAATTAAATTTCCAATTAAATTAATAATTAAAAATTCTAATTATTTAATAATCGGATTATTTGGGGTGTCACATATTACACCTATCAACAATGGAGTCTTCTCCCTCTTCAAGCCCTAGCCTTGATTTTTCTCCCGACTCTTATTTTGCACGTACTATAAAACTCCTTCCAATTCTTCATACTTTCTTATTTATAATAAAACTTAGAATTTAATTGAAATACACTGACATTGAAAAGAAGTTTTACACTATCAGTGAATCATAATCGTTAAAATTTTATAAATATTTGACTTTTTCTTTGATCACATATAAAATATTATTTTTAAATAGTTGTGATGCACTGATAATGTAAAATATTTTACACTAACAAAGCATAACAATTAATCTCTAAAACTTAATTCCACCTATTTAAATAATTCCCTTATTACCTTTATTATTCTCCATATTTCCTACCTTGCCCCTATTCCTCTACTAACTCATATATATATTTTTAATTTAATTAATAATTATTAAATAATTCTAAAGCCTTTTTATATTTATTTTAATATTAATATAACTTTTTATTTTATTTTAGTTAATTAAAAATATTAATATTATAATTGTTTTAAACTATTCTATCAAGTACTGATATTCTCACCAAATCCTACCAATATATTATACCCTAACAACACATATAAATGTATAATTTATTTTAATTAAAATATATAATAATTAAATATATACTAATACAAATCAATTAATCGGTAGGGATGACATATTAGTTGATCTCTCTATCTATTTCTTGATGCTCTTGATTTATCAATTTAAAAATTTAAAAATAAATTGGTGGATAAAATAAATATTTTTATAGGGTTGAAATTGGAATTGACAAAAATTGAATCCCGTTAAACTTTTTTCTGTCTCGTAGAAGCAAAACCCTGAACCTAAAATCTCAAACCCCTTCGCAATCAACCCGCTCCACCTCATTTTCAAAACCCAAAACAAAAGAGCCTCTCACCCATCAATCTCCACTCCAAAGAGCTCGCTTTCCAGTTTGCAACAATGTCGGGTTTCTCATTCGGATCTTCATCCACATCCACATCCCCATTTTCATTCGGGTCCTCTTCCCCTTTCTCCACCACCACAAACCCTACCTCCGCCGCTTCTTCTTCTCCTTCCCCTCTTTCTTTCGCATTCGCCTCCTCTTCCACTTCCTCCTCCACTGGCTCTGCCTTCAACTTTGGATCCTCTTCGTTCACCGCACCTTCTTCTTTATTCGGATCTTCATCGGCTTCCTCCGCGCCGGCTTCCTCAGCTCCTTCCATTTTCGGTTCTTCTGCAACTGGATCGTCACTGTTCCCCTCATCTCCAACGAATCTTTTTGGAGGAGCATCATCGGTGTCAGCCACGGCTTCAACTAGTCTGTTTGGAGGAGCCTCAACGGCTTCAACTAGTCCGTTTGGAGCACCGTCATCGGCTTCTACGACTCCATTTGGAGCACCGTCATCGGCTTCTTCGACGCCATTTGGAGCACCGTCATCGGCTTCTTCGACTTCTTCAACGCCGTTTGGAGCACCGTCGTCGGCTACTTCGACTTCTTCAACGCTGTTTGGAGCACCGTCATCGGCTTCTCTGACTTCTTCAACGCTGTTTGGAGCACCGTCCTCGGCTTCTTCGACTTCTTCAACGCTGTTTGGGGCACCGTCATCGTCCTCGTCCTCGGCTTCTTCGACTCCGTTTGGATTTTCGTCGTCGGCATCGGCTTCAACGACACCGTTTGGAGGAACTTCATCTGCTTCGACGACATCAACTCTGTTTGGTGGAACAGCTTCTGCGGCTGCAACAATAACGACGCCGTTTGGAGCGTTTGGTGGTTCGTCAGTTACTTCTTCATCTACAATTACAACACCTCCTTTGTTTTCTAACGCGTTCTCTACAAATGCTTCTTCAACTTCAACCACGACGTCGTCGTTTTCAGTGTTTGGAAAGCCTTCTGCTCCAGCTAGTACTATAGCTGCAACAACTTCGGCTAGCTCATCGGGATTCACTTTAGGAAACACAGCTTCCTCTGCTTCTCAACCCTCCTTTGGGTTCGGTAATGCACCTTCCTCTACTGCATCTTCGTCCGCCTCCGCCCTTTCCAGCACACAGGCGGCTTCCAAGCCAGCAGGTTCTTTCTCGTTCACAACATCTTCAGCACCACTGTTCTCGACTGTGACTACGACCACATCCTCGACAACCACGACAGGGGCTGCAGTTGTTTCGGCTTCTCTGCCTTCCTTCGGTGCCGCTGCTGCATCTTCTGCTCCAGCTAGTGGTGGCTTTTCTTTGACAGTTACTCCGGTGGCATCTACTGGTGCTGGCTCGTCGTCAGCCAGTGGAGGATCATCTTTTGCTGGTTTTGGTGTAGGAAGCACTGCATCCACTGCATCAACTGTTTCTCTTGGGACGGGGTTTTCATTTGCTAACAAGGCTTCAACTCCTGCCGTTTCGGCAGCTACTGCTCCTACATTTGGTAAGTCATGTTTTTGGAATTTAGATCACGTTTAATGCTCTGTCTTTGAGGTGTGTGAATTGTATTTATTACTGTTAGAATGGAGTCTTTTCATTTTCATATGTGGTGTTTTTTTATCTTTGAATTTATTTAATACTTGCACAAATGAAATTGTGTTATAGAATGTGGTACATAGAAAATGTTGAGTGAGTTACTGAGATCTAGTACAGGGTGGAGGGAAGGGGAAGTATTTAGGTAACTACTTTAAAAAACATGTTACAACCTAGGGGAATTGAGTTTGGGTTCAAAGAACCCAATTGGCTTGTCCTTTGTTGGTTACATCTTATTAGTTGAACTTGTTAGTTTTTTAGTTGTATAGTTAATTACTCCTCTAATTGCATTAGGAGAAAAATTAGAGAATGTAAGTGAGGCGAGTTAGTTGGCTCTCAAGTCTTAGTGGGGTGATATTCAATAAAATGTCCTTAATCCATTTTTGTTAATCTCTATATTCTGAGTTTGCATCTACAGTAATTCAATGTAAAGACAGTGGAATGGTGACTTTTACAAGTAGAATATGTTGTAAGACAAACTTGGAAGGGTTTGTGAGTTGTTTTGATTCATTGATCAGTATTATATTATTTGTTTTTACGTCGGATATCCGTTATTTCTTGCATTGGTTTATTGAATATTTTATTGGCATTAGTTTGAGAGATTGTTGGTCAATTTAAATCTGATGGTAATTATTCTAGTAGTGTGAAAGTAGTTAGAGTTACAACCTCTAGTAGGCCTGCTTTATAATATTTATCAAATATAATGAGATGAGTTTATTAAGAAAGTTCATTTACTTGTAATCTCTTTACCCCTCCTTGTAGTTAGATAGAGGTTTACTGTTGTCTATGTGTTACCTTTGTCAAATTTTAACTTGTATTCCTCATATATAAGTTTTTCTTTTGGACAAGTATATCTAAGTTTTTCTTTTGGACAAGTATATCTAAGTTTTCTATTGTATTACTTTAGGGTGAGGTTTCTTTAAATTGTTAGGTGGCTAGATAGTATTACGGGATCAAAAGTTAAGTTCAATTTTGCTCCATCATAATAGGGTAGGGCTGTTTTAGAAGGAAATAGTATCATGGTATGATCTAGATTCTACTTTTATTCAAACAAATTTAAACTAGAATGAGTTAAACTATTGTAGGTACTAGGTAGGAATATTTGTTGAGTTAAAGGATGAGAGCTGCCTGGATTCAAAGCTTAGATTGATTATCATTTCATCATAGATTTTACTTCTTTATATAAACATGGTGAAAACCATGGTAGATTTTACTTCTGAATAGCCTAACTATACTTTCTTGCCTTGTCCTAGAACTATTAGACTATGAGGAGGGATAATTTGACACAAAGATCTGACACGGTATAGGGACACTGTCTAAAATACATTCAATTTAAACATTGATTTAATTGGAAGAGAAACAAGAAAGTAAATAAAAAATCTAAACCACATAATAATACGGTCTTTGTGTCAACTTATTGTGTCAAGAAATCTTCTCTTAATTTATTTTAAACTTTTCGGTAGAAATTGAATAAGTTTTTAATATTGGTAGCATTCCAGATGCATTTGATTTAAATTTATTAAGTTAACAAATTTAAAAGTAGGACAAGAAATGTCCAGACTTTTCTGATGCCTGTCCTTGTATTTTGCACGAATTTGGGATTCATATTTGCATTTCAATACTTTTTTATTTCACTGAAAAAAATTACCTTCTTATTCATGTAAATTAGTTTCTTTTCTCAGTTGATCATTTATTCTGCAGGGGTGAGCACTTCAACTTCTACTGCTCCAGCAATTTCTAGTTCGAGCACCAGTGCAACCCAGTCGTCATCCGCTCTTGTTGCGGCTTCTAGTAGTGGGTATGCAGACATTTTTATGTGGATGTATCAAAGTATATCCTTTTTACCTTTCAGGAAAACACAAGCAAAATATTTCTTTATTCTGTATATTTTTATTCATTTTCTTTTCACTCTGGATTTTCTGATTTAAGTTTTTCCATTTGCAATACATCACATTGGTAGCAAATTCATGCTAATTTAATTCTAAAACATATGGATTATACTCTTATATAAAAACAAATAAAGAATGCTTATTTGAATATCAAATGCTTCCCTACTTTTTTCTTATAAGTCAGTCACTAGGAGGGTTTTGCATCGTGATCTCTTGTGTGCTCCAATATCCCAGAGTCACACCTTATAATTGATTGTTTTCTTGCTATGCTTTTTCTAAAGTAGAACTAACACACTTGTTATGCTGTTTATTGCATCTAGTTTAGTGCTTTATTTTTCCTCACTTTATATCTACTATAATGCTTTTAATTTCATTATATATGCCCGAGGACTGAGATGTTACTAATAAATTATAGGACGATGCTTTTAATACTTTCTTTTCAATTTGTCCTGTAGAACTACAACTATCAGCACATCAGTAGCTGCTACACCAAAATTGCCATCTGAAATCACAGGGAAGACTGTGGAGGAGGTATTGAACGTGTTCTTTTATTTGAGTAAGACTATTAGTAATGAGTGTATTTAATCATCCCAGATTTGTTCTGTTAGTAAATCATAGCTATTAATAAGAAGTATATTTAACTTAAAGCCTTAAAAAGAGACTATTAATTGTTACTCCCTCCGTCTCATAATAAGTGTCCTATTTGAGTAATGTGCGGTTCTTAAGAAAATGATTAGATGTGTTAGTTTTAGTGAAAAAGTTAACGTCATTTACTAGAATATCCCTATTAATTGTAGTTAATAGAGTAGTTGAATAAAGTGAAAGTTAATAAATAGGGATATAATAGTGGAAAAATAATAATAAATGATGCATTGGAATTGTAAATGGACAATTATTTTGAGACAAAGAAAAAGTGCAAATGAGACACTTATTATGAGATGGAGGGAGTAACGAGTAAGACTGGAACCACCATTTGTCAAATTATACTAAAGAAAGCACACACCACTAACAAATATTGTTGTGTTTGCAAATGTTTTCTTTTATAATAAAATGAATAATGAGAAGTTTGTTTGGTATTGCCAACACTAACATTCTTTTACGGATTCTCAGTTAATTTATCCTCTGTTTCTCTATTTCTCCTCCCCATTCTTGTAACTTTATGTAGATTATCAAGGAGTGGAATTCCGAGTTGCAAGAGAGAACTGGAAAATTTCGAAAACAAGCTAATGCAATAGCTGAATGGGACCGCAGGATTTTACAAAATCGTGATGTTCTGTTGAGGCTTGAGGTTTGTCTATCTTCAAATTATCCTTTTCAATGATTTCTATATAAAAACAGTTTAATTTAGCAGTGATTACTCTATAGCTTATTTATGTTGTTATAATCTAGATTGAAGTGGCAAAAGTAGTTGAAACACAGTCAAATTTGGAGCGGCAATTGGAGTTGATAGAGACTCATCAACATGAGGTAATTTGAGAACTTTTCTCATCCTCAATTGTTTGGCGAGCTTATTTTTCATGCATTTCTCGGTGTTAATTTCATTTTATTGTTCCGGCTGAGTGTTCATAAAATTTAGTGCGTTTATTTTATTTTGTAGGGGACTGTTTGACTACTCTGTTTCTATTCTAATATTGAATTGCCAATGCTCTTGAATATGTATGCATAGAAAATAAAATAACACGTAAAATAATGATAAAAAACAACAAAAAATAAGTAATCCCAATTAACATATAATTTTAAATGCTCTTCCTAAATACTTTTCACTTCTAGAAGTGTTTAGACCATTAGCACTATTGGAGTTGCTTTTTCTAGACTATTTAGAGCAAAGGAAACTGGTGAAACAGAGATGACAAGAACACCAGCCAACAATATTCACAAAGAAAACTGGAGAAACTTGTGAACCTAATAAAAGAGTTCACATCACAAAAGAGAAAACATGGTCGCATAGTAGGTATTGCACAAATTAGTAATGTAATCTAGAAGCAACATATATCGGGTTTCCTAATTGGTGGTGTCACACTACCGGAATGTTAGGATTCATCTTGAGAAGGTACGGATGATTGGATGGAAATTAGATGCCATTGTTTTGTAATAGCTGGGTGAAACTGGGCTTTTTCATTTTATGATTATAACATTCTGAATAACAATTTTGAGTTTGTTTGACTATTATACCTTTATTCTAACATCTAATTTATAGATGAAGCTAGATGATATTAGTCATTTCCTCTAACTTATCTTTTGGGATGTCAAATATTTCTTTATAGAATCAGAAAGAAAATTTACAATGTAATGTAATAAACAAAAGCTATTTAGTTACTTTCAAAACCTTCACGAACAGTTCACCATTTTATCAGTTCACTATTGCCCGTAAAATAATTTTGGATTGTGTTTGATATTGTGAAAAAGTCTCTTAGTTTCTTGTAACCCCTGTATCAGGTTGACAAGGCCTTACAAAGCGTGGAAGAAGAGGCTGAACGTATTTACAAGGATGAGCGTGGTTTACTTCTTGACGATGAAGCTGCTTCCACAAGAGATGCCATGTGAGTTTCAAATTTTTATTTTTGCCTGAACTGGTATCTTGATCTAATGTAGGAGAATTATTTAGTGTAACTATTGTGATGTAATATGAATTGCTACTATGTTAATGCATACATATATTTCGAGGATGTTACCACATCGTTCTTAGGGAGTTTCAATTCTTTATTTCAATCTGGTTAGTGTGGAGTGATTTTGATTTATGTGATTGTTCAATTTTTTTTTTTAGTTATCAGATACTTCACATTTACAATGATATGGTTATCAATGATAAACATGTATATAACATTTCATAAACCCCTCAAACCACAGGGGTATGTAATAAATTATTTAAATTTCACATGTACTATGCTTTTCAAAAATCACGAGAATGTAATCTGATTGATTGTATGCTTTGTAGATGCTTTAGTTGTATGAAATTAGGCATGTGAAGTCAACATGATAGACTAAGTCAATGGTCAGGTTTTAAAAACTACGACAGGGTGCAGTGACATCGACTGGTCTCTGTAACCAACTCCACCTAGGGAGAGGAAAGCCTGGTAACTGTGCCTGTTTTGCGAAATCACGTCACATAATAATAAGCTATTAAGTGGCAGATGCATACATCACTAACCTAACAGACTGGTATTACAGTCAATTGATTTCAGTTGCATTAATTATTCTATTTAGCTTTGAAATGTTTTTGGACCATTGGTTACATAATTCAAATTGGTCAGTTCTTCTGTGTTCCGCAGTATAAATCACATGGTAACTTGGTAAGGATTAAGAACTGATGATGATATTTATGTTGGTGGTATTTAAATCACTATGGAATTGTCATACACTATTTAATATGGTGGCTTACAGAATTCATAGCTATAAGATGTGGTGTTTTATGATGGTATTTTGTGCTACACCGCTTAGTCAGCACCTATTAAGAAAATTGAAGTTAGTAGATTTTCGCTTTTGGTGGTTTCAACACGTGTGGACATTTGTAGATCCAATGTGGAAAGTATATTTGGAGTGTAGTTTAATTGTTTGAGGAAATGGGGTGGGGGATAAGAAAAATTATATAGAAGGGTTTTAGATTTAAATGATTTGTCTATATACATGACATGCAATAGGTCACACATTGTTGTTCGATTGACGTGGTAGACTCTGCCTAGTGGAAAAAGATTTCTTTTTGGCTATGCAACTAGGTTATAATGAGCCCCCTTGTGGGGAGGTCAATAGTTTCCCCCCCCTAGCCACATTCCTGGTTACAAACAGAAGTGTTTAGTGAAATTTATATGGACAACTACCAGGTTTAGTTACCTTTACTAGATTAAAATTAAATTCAGAAATTCCAAATAATTTGTTATTAGTTTTTTTTCAACAGTGTCATCTCTAAATATTCTGAAGTTTTTTTGATAATATGAAACTCAATGAAATTGAATACACAAGTGAAAGACTTATATTATATCATATATTTCTTGAATTGAAAGTGATTAGCCCATGTTTCTCCTTTTACACTCTTCATTTCTGATGCACTCCTTCATCTGTGTTTCTTTTTCTCTATTTTGCAGGTATGAGCAGTCGGAACTGATTGAAAGGGAATTAGAGCAAATGACGGAGCAGATCAAGTCAATTATTCATTCCCTTAATTCAAACCAGGTGAAGGGTTGTCAGTTGACCTTTTATTATATAAACTAAATGAAGTTGTGCTTACGATAGTGTCTCATTCAGGGTGGAGAGATTGAAGCCCCAGATGGAATGACTCCACTAGATGCTGTAGTTCGAATTTTAAATAATCAACTAACTTCTCTGATGTGGATTGATGAAAAGGTTTGTGTTTGTCACTGTTACACACCTCGATACAAATTAAAAATAAAAAAGTAAATGAAAAACAAGACATTGAAAATATTTATAACAGCAGCTAAAGCTATAATGTCTGGAGCCTTGTAGTATTTTAAATGTTCAAACATTTTGACTCTTATTTATGGTTGTCTTGACATTGATCACTCTACTTCAGGCTGAAGAATTTTCTTCCCGCATTCAGAAGCTAGCTAACCAAGGCTCTGCTTCAGATCGTGAACTGGCAGGACCTGGGAGCTGGATGTCTTGATATTTCAAATTTGTATAGTATATCAACACTTTCAAGAACAAGCTAGAGAGCACACATTTGTATGAAGCGGCTAGCATAAATTGTGGAGATTCTGGATGAACTATTTTAGAATTATTATTACTAGCGAATTTTTCTATTGACTCCCCAATATCTCTTCTATAATTTTGTTTTGAAGCATTACGAAATTTTGAAGATTGTTGGTTGTAAGGAATGTTGTTTCTGGTTAGTTTCCCTTACTGAAAAAGTTGAGATCTGTACTAGTTTCTGCTGTCATTTTACAGATCTTCAAAGGTACTGCTTGTGAGTTTGCAAATAGTTCAAGTGAATTCCTTCCAAACAAATGATTTGTAATTGATAAACAAGGTAGCATTTAAATTTTAAATATTTTTAGCAGGTCATGACATGCCTTCTATCTCTGTACATGCTGAACAGAATGGTGTTATTTGTGGGATTATGATTCTCCTGATGAATTTTCAGTAGAGGGAGGGAGTTAACTGAAAAACTTCACCATTCAGTTTTCTTGATGATTTTGACTGTGCATATGGCATAGATAAATGAGTGGTTGATATTTTACCACACGAGATCTGTCTCTTGTTTCTTATTTGCATATGAAGACTTGTCTGTCTAGTAGAGAATACTCGCATAAATTGTTTCCATATTAAATGGCTAAAGCGAATGAAGCGTGTGTTTGGTTATGTGGTCAATTCTATGGTTCAGAATCAGATCACTGTCTAAAATTTTAAAATTTAAAGATATTGATGTCTGTCAGATCAAGATGAGGTGGTCCAACAAACTACACAATAATTTCTATTTTATAATTTAAGATGTGATCCAACAAAATACATAATAATTTCTATTTTATAATTTAAAATGTTGAACTTAAATCTGAATCGTTCAATCTTGCTTGAAACCAATACCCCGAATGCATGATTGAACGGTCCATCTAACTACACATACATTATTAGACTTGAGATCTTTGGAATCTAGCCATGATGACAATCAAGAGGATTACAATGGAGAGAAGGGTAGATGACCTAACTTTTTCATCCAACTGTATTGCATTTCCTGTTGCATTCCCAGTCCTAGGCGACTGAAATAAATCATTCATTAGTGACTGAAAACTTTCCATCAGCTCCAAAATCTTTCCTTTCATGATATCAAATATCCAGTTTACGATTTCTACGCCAATCTCTCTCTGTCCTGAAATCTGAGGCCTTTGACAATTAACTGAATGAAACAACAATTATACAATGTTAGATATAGAAGTATATTTCATTATCAAATAATGGTTTGAACAGACCTGAAGCAGGTAACTCCAGAAGCCTTTGATGCAACACATTTCTTATGACAGCATCCCAAATGGCTTCATCAGATGATAATGAAACCACTAATCTCTACAAGTTATAGTCCCACAGATTCCATGGACACAGAAAATTTAACTATATCAACAACTAAAGTCAGAAAAGATTAAATATCTAAAGTGAAGAGATAAACCTTAACAGCAGGATCAGCTTGTAGCATCTGAAGAGCATCATAAAGTCTTCTATATCCCTGTGACAGCATGATCCTTGAATCATAAGTGTCTGAGATTTGCTGAATAGTTATCGTTGATGATATTGCTTTCATAAATCTGATACAGAAATTTGAAAAGCAACCATTTAATCCAATCCAAAAGCTTAGCAAGTTTATAGTAGAGAATAAGCAATTCAATCGGCAAAACATGGAACTTACTCTTGAAGAGCTGAAGTTGCATCTTCAACTTCCCTTTGAGATGGAACAGTCTCAAATACACGGTTATAGAGACACCCACTTGATGTTATCTCTTGTTTTCTGCAGAGATTAGCATTACAGCAACAAGAGGATAAGGTATGATGATGATCAATATGCATAGTTCCACCTCCCATTGATGAATGATGATTGCTTTTTCCAATTTATGTTGGTAACTGATTGGCACGGTTTTCTATAATCTTATTGGCTACTGGGTGATGGGGTGTATCACAAACGGACCCACATCCCCTGCAGTCAAATAAACACACATTCACGCATTCAAGTGTGCCACATCATCTGATCAAAATCGGACAACTCTGATTTAAAGTTGTTAATTTTCAATAAACAAATCTACTTTTTCTGAACCATTTGATCAAGATCAAACGGTCTCTATTATTTTGATTGTGTGAATGTGGCAAAAAATTGACCGCAGGAGATTCAATTTGATTATAAATGATCAGTAGCCAAATTTTTTTAACACGCCTTAATTAGAACAAATTTAATATTTTATTTTCAAAGATTTTCGGATATGTATATCCGAAAAAAATTTAATATTTTATTTTCAGAAAGTTTTTAGATATATATATCCGAAATAATTTAATATTTTATTTTCAAAGAGTTTTCAATATCATTTAAAATTAAAATTAAAATCCCTAATTATTATTAACTTCTTAAAATAACTATTTAGCAAAATAACATAAAATAAATTATAAATTACAATAATAATTCTTATTTAAAATATATTACTTAGCTCATAATATAACCTTTATTTTAAAATAAATTATAAATTACAAAAATTTATAGAAAATGAAGAATTCTATGGTAAAATGAATAGCCAGTTAAAATCACAAAATTGTCATAGGATACCAAGAAATACGCATGCTATTAGACAAGTAGAGAAATTACATGGGAGATATGTTTTGATGTGGGTACCTCTTTAACCACCTAACAAAATATAGATGTTGGATGAAACCAGTCAAAAAAGTGAAACTGAGGTAATTGTTCACGCAAAGAGTTGTGGGATAAATCATGAGCAAGATTTATGGAAATATACTTTCAGACTATTTATTTATATAAAATGAGAGTGTAATTCATTTACACAATATATTTGAGGTGCGTTTGAAAACACATTATCGAATTATAGAAGTATTTTTTATTTTTCACAAGGGTGAAAGAGTAATCACTTAAGGTAAAAAAAAAGTAATGCCCATGCATAAACTTGAACAATTTTGTCCTTCCTTTGGTTTTCCAAACTCCACCTCTAATTCATACTTTGGATCAAATTGACCCCTTTTAAATTCATGATAAGTACTTTGGTAATTCCTCACTGCATCCTTGTATTATGAGACGTACCTCTGAAAATTTGAAAATGTTTTTGAGTTAATTTAGAGATACATTTTCAAATACATCAAATATTATTTTTTGGCAAAATTTAGTTCGGAGATACATCTCCGAATTCACCCAAGAGTAAATTCGGAGATACATATCCGAAGTCACATTTTCATTTAGAGAATTTTTTTAACCACTCAGTGATATTTTCAGAGATGTATATTCGAAAATGTCCAGCAGAAACTTGAATATATGACCACCTTGTATGATCATCTTCATCACTCTTCAAATTCCTCCATAACCAAAAAACCCTTAAAAAATCTCATTATTAATCAACTTTTCGAATCAAAATCAAATTTCTTGCATTTTAAACACATCAAAAGGAGCATCATAAAATACAATTTAAGATAAAGTTCCATCATTTCATCCTTCATTGCTTGCATTGATCTTTAGTTTGAGCTGAAAAAATGTTCGCCTCGTCCGGATATACATATCCGAACCCACCTACATTATTTTGAATATGTATATCTAAATTCATCTATTACTGGTTTTTAAGATTTTTCCTGTTTTGGTTCTTATTAGATATGGTTCATCAGGATATGTTTTCAAAAGTTGTTGTACATAACGATGTAAAACAAGATGTAGTGAAGGATAATATTAAACCCGTTGAAGTTAAGCAGGATGTTAAATTGAAAAAAGTGAATGATGATGTTAAACTGATATAGATAGACATTGGTCAATGTTTTATAAATGAACAACTAAATACTACTCGCGAACATATGCTTCAATGGGTCTACATGGTAGCCAGATATTTAGGGCTTGGCATTGTAATTGGAAGTTCGGACAATGGTTCAAATAGAAGATAGACATTAGTAACTATGAGATGCGAGAGAAGTGACACGTATGTTCCCCGATTTAGAAGTTGAAACATGATGATACCAGAATGAGAAAGTGTGTTGTCCGTTTAAACTACTTGGATATCGTAGCGTGGATGAGATATGGAAATTTAATGTGCTTTATGGAATACATAACCATGACTTATAAACAAAGCTAGTCGGTCATTCCATCGTATGTCGTCTTACACCAGAGGAGAAGGAAATTGTCTTGAACATGTCTTTAATCAGAGTGGCGCCGAAAAAGACACTTGTAGATTTGAAATGGAAATACCCAGAAAGTGTTTCAAATATCAAGCATGTATACAATCAACTTCATTGAAACAACATGGTGATAAGGGGTCCAAAATCTGAAATGCAACAACTTTTGAAACATTTTGATGAAAACCACTATGTTTCTAGGTACGCAATATATGATGATATAGTCACTGTTTGTGAAATTTTCTGGACTCATCCCGAAAGTATCAAGTTGTTCAACACATTTTCTATTATCCTAATTATTGAGCATAACAAACAGGTACAAATAATGTAATATGTGGATGCACATTTAGGAAGACTTATGATCTTCCATGTGCTTATCTCATTGAAAAAAAATTAAAGATTAATTCCCCGATGCATATGGATGAAGTGTACAGTCACTGGAAAAGACTCTGGTTTGATGATGATGGTTTGATTAAGGATGGTAAAGCGTGTATAAGTATCCAAAACGAAATGGAAATAATCAAAGAGAGATTTGAGAAGGCAGATGACACCATGAAATTGTACATCAAAGAGAAGTTGAGGAAGATTGCATATCCGAAAACCACAGATTTGAAATCTCATTCGCAACCAGTTAAAACCAAAGGTGCCCCTAAAAAGGTAAAATTGACTCAAGATGATAATTCAACAAAGAGGCCTCCATCGTACTTTGAACACGTTGATTCATATTTCCCGGATTCTCCAACTCCAAAATCTCAAAAAAGTGTTCAAAAGGGTGCTCGCATTAGCAAACCACCTCCTCCACCACCGATGCCCGGGATTGAATTCATTGATAAAATGTTGCTTTTTATTCACAAACATATTGAGCGGTTGTGAATGTTCGGGATGATGGTAATTTCAGTTTTCAGGCTGTATCTGAATTGCTTGGTAAAGAAGAGGAGGATCACCTACTTGTCTGCTTCACACTTTTGAAAGAGTTGATGATGCACGGGGAATTATACATGAAGTTATACGGGTAAATAATTTGATTCAATTCAAGATGCACTTATTCCTTATCGTAAAGGTAAAACACCATTTTCAAAATGGATGCACTTCCCTGAAATGGACCACCTTATAGCAAGTGCATATGATAAAGGGTGTATCAATCTGACAAGATATGAGTTATTAGAGACACTTTTTCTATTACAGAGTGGTCCACTTAAAAACCCTTCCAAATGCATCATGTGCATATGGTTTCTTTCAAAGGACATGCATTTCATTTAGGTTTATTTGAAACCTGGGTGTCCAATTCTAGATACATCGGTCGAGTGGACGACGCATTCAACAAATGAGGTGGAAACTTAGCCGGATCAATTTATGGAGAGGATGATATAGTTCATTAAATTGATGGAGCTTGAAAGAAAATCAAATAAGGAATCATCGAAGATGGAACCAGTTGTAGATTTATGGGGTACTGGATCTTTTGATGCATTTTAAAATGTAATCGATACACTTTTTGTATGTATTATTGCCGACAATGTAATCTTGATACGATTCAATACATATTCATTTTCAGGTTTGGTTTACATTGATGTACTTGTTTACAAACTTTCTGTTTTTTTCTAGTTCATGTTTACAAACTTGTTTACAAAATTTCTGATTTTTAACCTAGCCAATGACAAATTGGGTTCAAGCATGGATTCAAGGACTCAATGGCATCATCTTGACCTAATCAGAAGGTTCAAAAGATCTCAAATACATTGGATTGACAGATGAATTTTCCAGTCAATTGATCAAAAATCAACTGTACGCTGAAAAGTCAAACTTTGACTTTTTGATCAAAATCAAGTGCCAAGGGTCATTTTTCATCAAGATGTGTCAAAACATGAAACTTGTTCACCAAGAAACCTAATTTTGGAAATTAGGGTTTAAAATGGAAAATTTTCATAACTTAGAAATTTTCTAAGTTATGAAAATTTCTTATTTTTTTCCAACTTTTCCCAACTTTTTCACCATGATGCATTTGGATTCAAAGAAAACTTCCAACATGAAAGTTGTAATACTCCACAAAATCTACAACTTTGGTTCACAAAATTTTCCCAAGAGATGCTTGGATATCAAGTTATGATTTTGAGAACAAGGGTCCATGAAACTTTTAACTTATTGAAATTTTGCCCTAGTTTAGGCAGGATTTTGACCTATCTTCATGGCAATTTTTTACATAGTTCCAATTTGAATCTCAAAATTCATTTCAAATATGGATTGTAGATAATGTTACGAGTTTTCCAAAATGTCCAAGAACTCTCCAAAATCATTTATGGTTAGGGAGAATCGAAGGTTTGAAAATGGGAAATTATCACTTTTGGCCAAGGCATTTTACACCATGCTACAAGTTGCAAATTTTGTCCAACTTTGCTTGTACTTGTTTACAGGTCCTTAAACCTTTACACACTCATAAATTAAAAGCAAATACATTGGATTAAGGCTTTATTCTGAGCTTTAGGGCATTGTACGAGGAATTAATCTAAAAATGGCAAAAAGGCAACATTGCCACTTTGATAAAGCTTGCTTTATGTCAAGTTGTTTCTCTTGAGCTGTGAACCAAATATTTTGCACCAAACCAACTCCACAAACTTAGGGCAAGGTACACCAACTTTGTGCAGCTAAGAAGGAGGCCTGTACAGGCTCTTGAGCATTGTCATTTCACTTTTGCTTCAAAAGCAAGAAAGTGTGCAAAATGTCAACAACTTTGTAATCTGATATAACCAAGCTTTGTAAACATTTCAAACAAGTTTTATACATTGCCTAAGGTCAGAAACACGAGCCCTAAGCCTATCAAACACCCTCTAACATCAAAACACCAAGTTCTTGCAAAAACAGGGCAGATTCTGCAGTTTCACTTCCATCTTCACATTGCCTCGTGCGTTTTGCCCCAAACCTCTTCCAACACACTCCATACAACATACCTAAGCTATCCCAGCCATTCCCAAGTCACTGTAACTCCATTTACACACTTCACCATTTTCAAATTCTGACTTTGCAGGTTGATTTCTACAAGCATATTCAAGCTATTTCAAAGCAGGCTAAGCATTGGGAAAGCTCAAAGGAACTTCAAGCAAGCTCACAAGTATCTCAGGCCTCACTCACAACCCCTACATTTCCATACTCGAGCTTGACTGAAACAGGTAAATTTCAAGCTTCTATCTCTCTATTTAGGAATCATTAGGCTTAGGTTTGTGAATAAAAAATGTAGTCCTCATTGCCCTTGAGCTGTACATATGCATATAATTCATTAATGTTAACTGAGCTAGGAGTATTTGATAGTTGAACTTTCTGAAAAAACTAGGTCAAGATTTAGGGCCAGAGAAATTCTCTCTGGTCTTTGAGAGTTAGATTAAGTTTTTTATATGGTTAGAATCGTGTGATAAAGAGCTATAACTTTCATGTTGCAAGTTTTTGTTTTTAAGCACAAATGCAGGAGATACGAATATTGAACAAGGGCGCGCGTTTTCTTACTGTCTCAAGGACAGGGATGAAGGAATCTGGACTGGGCCTGGTTTTGGCTGCTTTTTGCACCCCCTGCTTGCTCTTTGCACCCCCCTGCTTTCTCTTTGCACCCCCTTGGCTCATTGTTTTTTATTTTTTCATATTTTCCATTTCTATTTTCATTTCTGACTTTTATTATTTTTTCTAAATATAAAAAAATCACTAAAAATATTTTCTTAAATTTTCACATTTTATTTTATTATTTTTATTATTTTTTTGGACATAGAAATAATTACTATAATAATATACTTTTATTTTCTTAAATAAAAACTTGTAAATATTATAAAAATATTATATATTTTTATTTTTTATTATTTATACACTTAAATAATATTTTTCTCACATATTTTATTTTTCAATATTTTTGTGCATAAATGAATAAATAATATATATATATATATATATATATATATATATATATATATATATATATATATATATATATATATATATATATATATATATATATATATATATATATATATATATATATATATATATATATATATATATATATATATATATATATATATATATATATATATATATATATATATATATATATATATATATATATATATATATATATATATATATATATATATATATATATATATATATATATATATATATATATATATTCTTAAAACAAAAACTAGGGTTTCCACCCTTAATAAAAATAATCATTTATTTTCTTATTTTTTTAGGACTTTAAATAATTTACTTTACATAAAAATAATACAAAAAACATTTTTGCATATTTATATTTAAATAATTGCCCATTTATTTATTTGTACAAAATTATTCAATATGGTTGTAATAATTTTAGGGTTTTATTTTATGTAATATCCCCCCTATTCAAACTTGTATCCCCCTCCCCATATCAATGTTGTAATAGTTGTAGATTTACTTTTATGCATTTTTATTGCTTTCAAATATGCCATGATAGCAAGATTAGGGTTTGTATGCAAATAACCAAAATCAAAACAAATAGCTTGACTAAATACAAGACAAAAATGCATGAAAATGACAACACAATGCACACAAGCATCCCTAGGGTTTCATCCACTTGTTGCATTTAAAATGGCTATGGTATGCATGCTAGGTATCTTGGCAAAACAAAATAAAAACAAAAGATCATAGTCCCTCGATGATGCTATCTTGGTTGCCTATACAAAAATGATCTAGTCCCTCAAAAAACTTGCTAAGATACTTGGCAACATTGTTATCATGGTCATACGATGACCCGCGCCTGTCCCGTTTAACATCCAAACACAAGGTTGTTTACCAAATACAATGGTAAAACAACAATGTAAAAGGGTTAAAAATGTGTAGGAAAGATATTTGAGTTAGGGTAGACAACTCCTAGTTACTTGATCAAATTTGCAAACCATCCTTGCTATTTTCAAACATACACAATTTCAAAACATTTCTCAAAACAAACTTTCAAACATTGAAACATTTTTCAAAAGACAAACACCTTTGTATATATTCAAACACCTTTGTATATATTCAAACAAGAATCATTACAAAGGTTTCCTAGACAAAGGCCTCTTTTTTAAAATATTTTCAAAACCACACACAAAAGCACCATTTCAAACAATTGAAAAAGCAAAGCAAGTGATCTAAACAAGTAACTAAGAGCCCATGGAAAACCATGGATGAAAAGGGTTCTAGCACCTTCCCTTTTCATAATCTACCCCCCCGAACCCAAGAAAACATCTCAAAGATCTTTCCTGTGCTTTTTAACCTTTCCTTTGGATAAATTAAAAAGTCAGTGGTGACTCTTGCTAAATCGAAACATTTGCGAACACAAACGCAAAACCTTAAGTCAGTTCTCCCACCGTATCACAATAGGTCTCCATCTTTTGGGAAGACTTATGATTATTTTCTTAACATGATCAGTTGTAGAATATCCTTTGTCAAGAACTTTAAGTTCTGCCACCAAGGTTTGAAACCTTGAGAACATAACTTCAACTGTTTCTTCATCTTCCATTCTGAAGGCTTCATATTTCTGAATTAAGGTCAAGGCATTAGTTTCTTTAACTTGTGCATTTCCTTCACATGTTATTATAAGTGAATCAAGAATATCCTTTTCCATTTCTCTGTTGGAGATATTTTCATATTCATTGTACGAGATTGTGCTGAGAAGGATAGTTCTGGCTTTGTGACGATTCTTGAAGTTGCGCTTCTGATCTTCATTCATTTTGTTCAGAGGAATAGGTATACCAATTGCATTGATAGTTTCTTGATAACCATTTGTAACTATTTCCCAAAGATCAATATCATAGTCTACAAAGAAACTTTCTATTCTATCTCTCCAATATTCAAATTTATCTCTATAAAAATAGGAGGTTTAACATTGTATCTATCATTATCGTTTGTGTAAGTAGCAACCATTTTTAGAAGGTTTTTCTCACACTGGATATCTCTACATGATTAAGTGTTTGATTATAAAATCAATAACAGAGCTGGAGCTTTGATACCAATTGGAGGTGGAGAAAAACACAAGAAGGGCGGAGGGGGGTTGAATTGGATTTTAAAATTTTTCATTAAAAAGCGCTTTCCACAAACAATCAGAATTAGAATCAATGCTAAAGTTAAAAATGACAATCAAAAATAGAAGTAAAAAGACACTTCTGATTTATCCAAGTTCACCTTAGAAAAGGCTAATCCTGTCCACCTGCCAAGGTGATTTCGCATTAGAAAAGGACTTAATCCACTATAACCAAACTGATTACAACTGCAGAGACAACCCGCCAATGTCTAACAACAAATGCACGGGCTACCCGCTGATGACTAACAACAATAATAACCTTAGTGATCCCTTAAGAATTATGACCTACCCGGTCCCCTAAGAGATATAACAATCATTGAATCTATAAGGCTTATGAGCTACCCGATTCCTTGAAAGAGATTTCTCTAAAGCAATGATAACCTGTTAGTGACCCCTTAAGAATTCTGACCTACCCGGTCCCCTAATAGATATAACTATCACTGACTCCTTAAGGCTTCTGACATACTCGGTCCCTTAAAGGAGATTTCTCTTTTCCTTAGAAAAGGACTTGATCAACTTACAGTTGAATGATGTGTTTACAAGATGCTTCTTACAAGTAAATTACACAAACGTTTAAGTCCTGATTTTTTAACACAAATATGAGTAACAACTCTCATGTTCAAAAAATTTACAATAGTAACACAATCATGAGCAACAATTCTTGTGTTCTAACAAATAATTATAACAACACAGTAATGAGCAACAACTCATGTGTTCTAACAAATAATAATATCAATACAATATGAGCAACAACTCTTGTATTTTGATCCTTTTCTTTTTCTTTGCTTTGATTCTTTTTCTTGCTTTGATTTTGACAGCGTTACTGTTCTTATATTGTAGTTCTCCAAGTTTTCAAATGAACAATTGATCCTTTATATAGGCGTTGAGTTGACCGTTGTAGTAGTACACGTGTCACTTTCATTCCAGCTACCATAACAATAATAAATGATCATGGGAGAAAAAATAGTACACAATACATTCATTTGAATGGAATGTATAATTGTACTTTTGTACTAACTCTTCTAGTGCATGTTTCTAATGATATTGTCTTCTGATGAATATTCCTTCTGATGAAGTAGATTGGCTTGAGAAGATATCATCTTTGATCTTGTCTTCTGATGGAGTATATGATGTAGAAAGGTAATGAGTCCAGAAGATATAACTTTCCTTGATCTATCTTCTAATGGAATGCTTTCTGATGTGAAGTGATGTGTGCATATTCAACGAAGTAACCGAGTCTTCAGAATTAGAAGCAACAATTTTCTGATGAACAAATCTTGACTTTTAAATTTGAGGTAGAAGCTTTTCTTTGTGTGTTAAGAACCTTGACTTTGTATTTAGAGTTACGAGCAACAACTTATATAACGAACAAATCTTGACTTCTGATCTTTGACATGAAAGCTTCTTTCTGGTGCAATCTTGTTTTCTGATCTTGCAGCAGCGGCTCTAACATAATTTCTTTCTTCTAGAATTCTTGTGACTTCTGAAACACCAGCTTATTGAGAAGTCCACATTGAGATCTTCTTTCTGCCTAACATTCAGCATTCTTCAGAACTACTAATGTTATTTCAGAATCAGGTGCAATAGTCTTTCTGATGCGTGCTTGGTATATTTTTGATGATCCTTCAGACAATAGTCCTGAATCAATTTAGAACTTCTAATCTGCACACTCAAGAAATTATTAGAAACAAAATTGTTTACATATAGAATATATGTGTTATTATCATTAAAATCCAGAGATTTAACACAAATCTAAATCTTGTTCTAACATTAGCATCATAATTTTTCCAGTAATATGTCTGCATCACTTTGTGTTATTTTCATAATACTTAAAATATATGTCCATTTTTGCATTTTTTACTAACTATTTAAACTTACCGTTTCCATGCTTGGAATCTCTCACATTTTCCACACTTATCTGGATGGTCATATTTTCCAACCTACATTGAGGATATGTCACATCATATGGCATTCTCCCCACTCCAAATGAAATATGTCACACATCCATACAAAGTGTATCTTGACTGCATTCTAGCAGAGGATATACAATTCAACACGCACATCATTCATCGTGAGACGCATCTATTGGAAAACATTGCCTTATACTCTGGTTGATTGGCTTGCAGTTCACATTTGACGTATTTTCATTTTCCTGAGACCCTTTATAATCTTCTCCTCTGGCTATGAAACGTCAAGATATGTGTAATACAGTGGGAGAACTGACTTGGGTGTTTTGCGTTTTATCGCAATTATTGTGGATAGCAAGAGTCGCCACCGACTTTTCTTTTATCCAATAAGGAAAGGTTGAAAAGAATAGGAAATACCTTTCGAGATTATTTCTTGAGTTTAGGGGGGGGGGGTAGGTTATGAAAAGGGAAGGTGTTAACACCCTTTTCATCCGTAGTTATCTACGGGATCTTAGTTACTTTCTAGATCACTTGCTTTTGTTTGAAAGTGTGTTTGTGATGTGGGTTTTGAAAGTATTTTGAAAAGGAATGTCTTTGTAATGGTTCTCGTCTCTATAAGAATGCGTACAAAGTGTTTTGTCTATTGAAAAATGTTTCAAAATGAAGTGTTGGTGTATAAAATGTTTTTGTTGTGAGCAAGCGAGCAACCAGGAGCAACCTACCTACTCAAAAGGTCTTAAATGTTCTTTTTCTCTTCCTTTAGATGTTGTTATCTCACCATTGTTTTATTAAGGAGCCCCATCGTTGGATGTGAAGGGACGGGCACTGGACGTTTTGTATAGTCATCGAAGGCAACCTATGGTACATTTTAGCAATGTCGTTTAGGGACTAGATCATTTATCGAAGGCAACATTGAGGGACTACGATCTTTTATCGATGGTCTTTGCTAAAACACCCATATTCGAGGGACATGACTATTTTCCGAAAGGCAACAAAGCGGGATTACCCTAAGGGTGCTAGTGTGCAAGTGTGTTTGATTTACATGCATTTAGTGTTGATTAGGGTCATCTATTTGTTGATTTTATGTCTTGCCATACAAACCCTAATTACTAACATTTATGTCTGAAAGCTATAAATTGCAGAAATGTAAAATCCTACGCTATTACATCATTTAGGGATGGGGGTACAAATTTACAAATGGGGAGTTGCAAGAATTTAAAATTCTAATTATATATTACAACCATATTGAATTGTACAATACAAAAAAAGGAAAAAAGTTTATTTTGAAAATGATTTTTTGTCTTAACAAATTAAAAGGAAAATAATTAGTTGAATAAAAGAAAATATTTTTATGTCTTTTTTTTATATTAATAAAAATATTTCTAATGCTAAAAATGATAAAAATAAGAGAGAAAAAGGAAAAATAATGAGGCATAGGATCATCATGTTGCTGAAAGCAAAATAAAGGGGATCAGAAGTTCTGATGCCAAGCGTGCTGTGGTTTAGAATGAAACGTCAGAGGAAATCATAAGTTCTAGATTGATGCACTCTAAGGTCTTGAAAGAAACGTTAGAAGGAAAAATAGAAGTTCTGGGTTGCTGCACACTGAAGTTCTGAGTGTCAGAACAGTGAGAAAGTCCTAAAAGTTTTTTGTATGTTAAAACAGTAAGAAAGATCCTAGAAGTTTTGTGTGTTAAAACAGTGAAGAGAACTCAGAAGTTTTGTGTGTATTAAAACGGTAAGATAGGTCCTAGAAGTTCTGTGTGTAATAAAATAGTGGGAAAAATCAGAAATACTGATATCATGCCATAATAATGTAAGAACCTAGGAATTCTGATGTGTTAAAAAACAGTGGGGAGGACTCAGAAGTTCTATGTTGTGCTAAAACAGTGGGAAAGAAAACCTAGAAATTCTATGTTGCACTTCACCTCCTTCCTTACATTAGTCAGAACATCTGAAACTCACTCAGTTTATAATAATTGCAAATCAGAAAGATAAAAGGACGACAGTTTATAGAAGTTCTAGTCCTAACTCTGAGCCTAGATTTATTCAAGAAGTTCTGATCCATATTTTTTCTACTTATGCAATGATATGGACAACATCAACACTATGATATTTACATATTTAATGATGTTCTGAATGAAAAATTCAAAGTCAGAAAGACTTACCTTGAATCGGAAGCACATGTTTGGAACTTGAGTTGTTGCCTTCAGATGTTCTGGGGTTAGCAAGGAACAGAACAAAATGTTATGTTCTTTGATTCAAAGGGAAGAATAAAGGTTTGGTTTTGCTTGGGATTTATGGGTTTACGAACGTTTTACTGGTTTCTTTTCTCTCTTTGATAATTCTCTCTTTCCAAAATCCATCCCCTTGAATGTGTGATGAAACACCTTATTTATAGATGGGTTTGCTGTGGTTTTGAGGGGAAAAACAAATGGTATTTAAACCTTATTATCATACTGTTCCATTGCTTTTTAAACACAACTTTTGTATGCTAATTTGGTGCAAATATGGGGTTTGAGAAAGTGAAGGCGTGGACTGGATTAGTAGTTGATTGCAGGACTGTGCTGTAGCAGTGTAGCAGACTGCTTAAACGAGGTTTTGGGATTTGGTGATATTCTGATCGCAGAAGACCAGAATGAGACTTAAAGGGTGATGTTCTGACCGAAGTGTTGATCATAGCCTTCATATGCTGAAGAATCATGTTCTGGTTGAAGAACACAATTTCCATATGTTCTGATTGACGAGTCATGTTTTGAACCATGTTTGCAAATTCTGACTGCACTTGTATGGAGGCTGGCCCGGAAGTTCTGAAGTACCATATTCTCTTAACACTTAGAAAATTTTCTAAATGTTTAGAAATTTGATTTTTCAAAGTAATTTCTGACTTTTAATTTCTTGAGCAACCAATTTCATGTCCTGATAAAATATAATAGTTGAAACTTGATTTTTGATCAAAAAGTCAAAGTTTGACTTTTCAGTGTGCTTTTGACCATTTTGCCCTTGTGAATGAATTTCTTGGAAATCTGAGACTTGAAACTTGCCAAAAGCAGACCTGAGGGTCCAGGATAATCTTTTGAGAAATGAGAGGGAAATTTTGGGGGTACAACAGCTGCCCCTGTTCAATCTTCTTAAACCTGAAGAGTAAGATTGGCGAATCTACCATTCGTGACTTGAAGGTAGAAGATGATTGAACACTAGAGTGCCCAGAAATTTGCACTCTGGTGATTTTGAGGTTGAGGTGTAAGAAATGGGCTTTAAAGATTCCATTTGGAGAAATGATGGAGAGTTGGAGGAGATGGGCTTATAGATGTCATCCAAAGGTGATTATTGACAGAAATTAGACTAAGTCTAAGTTTGACTTCAACCGGACAAGAATCAGAATAAACCTTTAGAGCGATTTATCTGAACCGGAGAAGATGTCTACTAGGGAAATAATCTGGATAAACTGTTGAGAGATTTAAACAGAACCAGTAGGAGCCTGGAAAAGAATCAAAATAAATGTTGGAGCAACTTATCTGAACCAGAGAAAGATGTCTGTAAGAAAGAATCGGGATAAACCATTGAGGGGTTTAAACTGAACCACTAGAGGTCTGGAGAAGAACCAAAACAAGCCTTAGAGCGACTTATCTGAACCAGAGAAGATGTTTGCGGGAAAGAATCAGGATAAATCATTGAGAGATTTAAACTGAATCGACAAGGGTCTAGAAAAGAACCAGAACAAGCCTTGGAGCGATTTATCTGAACCAGAGAAGATATTTGTGGGAAAGAATCAGGATAAACTGTTGGGAGATTTAAACTGAACCGACAGGGGCCTGGAAAAGAATCAGAATAAATCTTGGAGCGATTTATCTGAACCAGAGAAGATGTTTGCAGAAAAGAATAAGGATAAATCATTAGGAGGTTTAAACTGAACCAACAGGGGCCTGGAAAAGAATCAGAATAAATCTTGGAGCAATTTATCTGAACCAGAGAAGATGTTTGCAGGAAATAATCTGGATAAACCATTGGGAGGTTTAAACTGAACCAGCAGGGGCCTGGAAAAGAATCAGAATAAATCTTGGAGCGATTTATCTGAACCAGAGAAGATGTCTGCGGGAAAGAATCGGGATAAACTGTTGAGAGATCTAAGCTGAACCAGCAACATTTTGAAGGGAATATTTGTCATGTAGGTAGTCAATTTAGTCCTGTTTCGAGAATTGATCTACCATTTATTTGTTCACAGATAATTGCATTGACTTGTTGAAAATCTGTTGATGATAATTTTCTGTTGATTGATCTTTCCTGAAAAGGTAAAGAGTTAGTTATATGCAATTCCATGATGTATGAAATGTATGGAATAATGATGTTTCTCAAAATAAATGAGATTGTGTTATATGCATTTATGTTGTCAATGCTATAACGTATGAATGCAATGTATGAACATAATAATTGTTCTGCTGCAGTGTTGTTGGATTGGGGAAAATAAATCCCCGACTGCTGCTGGAAATGAGGGGTGTAAGTCTTCATGCTCTGTTGAAGTTGAAGCTTTGATGGATGGGTTTCCAAAATTAGAGAAATAAACTTTGTTGAGGAAAAGAAATGTCGTGCATTGCTTATGGACTTCGTGAAATCTAGCTGGGGAATCCTGAGAAGCTGGGCGACCTTTACTGGGGAATCATTGAGGTGGTAATTGGAAGTTTTTCTCCGTCGGGGATATGAAGGCAAAAGATACCACTAAGTTGCATGCTGGAGATATGACAATGACCCTGTAGTAGGATGTTCTCGTTTCTGCTCTGTTTAGAGAAAGTATTTGTGGGGATTTTGTGGAACGACCCTTAGATATTGTCCTGTTTCTTAAAGTCATTAATAATTGTCTTTCTGTTTAGTTCTACCTTTTTTAGGCGTTCATTTATAAACAGTAATTACGTTCAAATGCATATGTTCAAAAATAAATACTAGACGTTTTTGCAAACAAAACAGTAAAGTAAAAGAAAAAAAAATAGTTTTGCACTTTTAAAGGAATGTTTTTGTATTAACTTGAATAAGTATTTTGTACAAAGAGACGAACATCCAAGTAAGAGAATGTCGTCGTAAAAATAAAAACTGATACAAAGAAAAGACAGCTATGAAATAATCCCATGGGGTTCCCACTCTACTATAGCCTTCACGCCTCATCTACTTGTTGCTTTGTCCGAAGCTGATTGGATTGATTAGACCCGTTTGAGTTTGACGACTGATGCTAAAGATTGGTTATAAGGTGATCCAACGGGACATAGTCATACGCTTCAAATCCCTAACTTTTTCCTGGACTTCCCTTTCGAGTTTTCAGTCCACTGGGATACCCTTTTTTGCCCAAGCCGCCCTTTCAGGTTTTCAGCTTGCCGGGTGTACAGATTTTTTTTTGTATTTTATCCCTAATTTTTTCCCGAACCCTTTTGGTTCGCCGGGATGCCCTTATTTTTGCCTAGGCCAGTCGACCTAGCGGGTTTTTGTTCATGCGTAGTATTTTTTAACTATGTTCGCGTTTACAGGGTGCAGAAGGTCATCTCCGTCCATAGTGGTTAAGATCATTGCCCCACCAGAAATTATGTTTTTAATCACAAATGGTCCTTCGTACGTAGGAGTCCATTTTCCCCTGGGATCACCTTGTGGTAGTATGATATGTTTGATTACCAAGTCGCCAACCCGATATACCCGACGTCTGAACTTTTTGTTAAAAGCTTTGATCATACATTTTTGGTACATATGGCCATGGCAGACAGCCGTAAGCCTCTACTCGTCAATCAAGTTTAGCTGGTCAAGTCGAGTTTGAATCCATTCATCTTCATTCAACCCTGCATCCCTTATGATTCTTAGAGAATGTATTTGGACTTCAATTGGTAGGACAACTTCCATGCCATATACCAAAGAGAAAGGAGTTGCCCCTGTTGATGTACGCGCCATGGTACGGTAACCGTGGAGAGAAAATTGTAACATCTCATGCCAGTCTTTGTAGGTGATTGTCATTTTTTGTATGATCTTCTTGATGTTTTTATTAGCGGCTTCTACAACGCCATTCATTTTCGGCCGATAAGGAGAAAAGTTATGATGATGGATCTTAAATTACGCGCATAGTGCAGTGATCATAATATTGTTGAGATTGGTACCATTATCTATAATGATTCTCTCCGGAATACCATATCGACAGATAAAATTCTATTTGATGAATCAGGTCACAACATTCTTGGTGACAGAAGCGAAGAAAGCTTCCTCAACCCACTTCGTGAAGTAATCAATGGCAACCAAGATGAAGCGGTGTCCATTAGAAGCTGTGGGTTTGATCTCTCCAATCATGTCAATGCCCCACATTGCGAAGGGCCAAGGAGCAGTCAGGACGTTTAAAGGAACCGAAGGCACATGTACTTTGTCAGCATAGATCTGGCACTTTGGACAGGTTCGTAAATGCTGATGTTAATATGCTTCCATGGTAGACCAACAGTATCTTGCCCGTAGGATCTTTTTAGCCATCGTATGCCCACTTGAATGGGTGCCAAAGGTACCTTCGTGTAAATAGGCCATGATCTTGTCTGCCTCATTCTTGTCTATGCACTGAAGCAAAGTAGAGTCGTGGTTGCGCTTATAGAGAATCCCATTACTGAGAAAGAACTTAGCAGAGAATCTTCTCAGGAATTTCTTGTCATTGACTGAAGCTCCTTCCGGATACTCTTGGGCTTCAAGATATCTCTTAATTTCATGGAACCAAGGTTTGGCCACTACTTATTCAGTATCAATCTCGTGAGAATAAGCTGGTCCGTCCATCCTATCTATGTTGATCTGAAGAGCCTCATTATCCCATCTGACTTTGAACATGGATGGAATAGTTGCTAGCGCGTCCGCTAGTTGATTTTCCTCTCGTGGGAAATGCTCAAAGGTAATTTCCTTAAAATGTGGGATTAATGTCAACACATGTTCTTTGTAGGGGATGAGATTAGGATGCTTCATGTCCCATTCTCCTTTGATCTGACTGATGACTAAGGCTGAGTCTCCAAATACACTTAAGGACTTGATTCCCAAATCTATGGCAGCCTTGAGACCCATAATACACACTTCATATTCCGCCATATTATTGGTACAGTTGAAACATAATCTAGTAGTGAAAGGGGTATGACAGCCTTCAGGAGATATGATTATAACACCGATGTCGTTTCCAAGTGCGTTGGAAGCTCCATCAAAAACCAAGGTCCATCGGGATCCTTGTTCAGGTCCATCATATGGTCTGAGTTCTTCACAATTGCTTACCAACATGATGTCTTCATCTGAAAACTCGAAATTCATGGAATGATAGTCATCCATAGCCTGATGAGAAAGGTGATCGGCTAACACACTTCCCTTTATTGCTTTCTGGGTAGTGTATTGAATGTCGTATTCAGTCAGGACCATCATCCATCTTGCTATTCTTCTAGAGAGGGCGGGCTTCTCGAATATGTATTTAATTGGATCCATACTGGATATTAATAAGGTACTATAGGTCAACATATATTGTCTTAGCCGATGAGCAGTCCATGCCAGAGCGTAGTAAGTTTTCTCGAGCAGTGAATATCTGGTTTCACAGTCGGTAAACTTTTTGCTCGGATAGTATGTTGCATGCTCTTTTTGGCCAGACTCATCATGTTGCCCCAACACACACCCCATTGAAATTTCCAAAACAGTTAGATACATGATCAAAGGTCTTCCCTCGATTGGCGGCATCAAAACGGGAGGCTCTTGAAGGTATTCTTTGATCCTGTCGAAGGCAGCCTAGCAGTCGTCGTTCCATTCCAACACTTGATCTTTCTTCAGTAATTTGAAGATTAGTTCACAAGTAGCGGTTAGATGGGAAATGAACCGGGCGATGTAGTTTAGCCGTCCTAAGAATCCCATAACTTCCTTCTCAGTGCGAGGAGTAGGCATTTCTTGTATTGCTTTTACCTTTGCAGGGTCCAAATCGATACCTTTACCGCTGATAAAGAAGCTTAAGAGTTTACCGGACCTTACTCCAAAAATGCATTTATTCGGATTCAGCCTTAGTTTGTATCTCTTCAGTCTTTCAAACAATTTCTGCAGATGATCGAGGTGTTCCTCTTCAGTTTGAGATATGGCTATCATGTCATCCATGTAGACTTCTATCTCGTGATGGATCATGTCGTGAAACAGAGCTACCATGACACGCTGATAGGTTTCCCCAGCGTTCTTCAACCCGAATGGCATAACTTTGTAACAGAACGTGCCCCACTGTATGACGAAGGTCATTTTTTCCATGTCCTCAGGTGCCATTTTGATCTGGTTGTATCCAGAGAAACCGTCCATGAAGGAAAATTCTTTATGCTGTGCAGTGTTGTCAACCAGAATATCGATGTGGGGAAGCGGGAAGTCATCCTTGGGGCTTGCCCTATTCAAGTATTTGTAGTCCGCACACATACGTACCTTATAGTCATTTTTAGGCACTGGAACAAAATTGGCGACCCATTGTGGATAGGAGGTAACAACTAAGAATCCGGCGTTGAACTGCTTCATGACTTCAATCTTGATTTTCTCTTACATTTTTGGCCGCATGCGACAAACTTTCTGTTTTACTGGAGGGCAGTCTTCTTTTGTCGGCAGACAATGGACCACGATATCAGTGTCGAGTCCTGGCATGTCTTTATATGACCAGGCAAAGACCGCAACATAGTCATGTAGTAACTGAGTTAAGCGCTTCTTGACACTAGGCTCCAGGTTGGCACCTACCTTAACTTCTTTCTTGTCCTCTTCAGTACCTAAGTTAACTATTTCCACTGGCTCTTCGTGGGTCTGTATGGTCCTTTCTTCCTGTTGTAATAACCTGGCTAGTTCCCCTGGTACCTCACAATCTTCCTCACCTTCGTCTTCAGCTTGGTAGGTCAGATTTTTAAAGTCATGATAGGCCATAGCAAAATTGTTACCCATGGGATCCTGAGTGGATGTGGATCTGCATCTCGATATGTGAGTGTGTGTAAGAGCATAGCTATCTTTGAAAATAAAAAGAAAAACAAAGAGCGTAAAATTTTGCGTGCAAAAACATCCATGATTTATTGATGACATATGAATATGAAGTAACAATCCTCACAAATGGACCATTGTGCCTCGGGTAAGACACATGGTTTTAAAGTCTAAATTGTTTAATTATTACAAGTCCGACAAGAAATTAAAATACAATTACTCTTGAATAAAAGTAATAGGGACAAATTCTTTGGCCTCCCAGTTGTTGAGTCCTCCGTTGACAGTTGGAAAAATCCACTCATCCAGGTCACAACTGCCATCACTGTCTTCCACTGTGTTGACTCCCTGATTGCTGATACGTAAAGGTGGCCCCCCGGTGCAAGTTCGTCGAACAACTCTCTGTGCCTCCAAAGTAAAACCCAAACCAAATTTGTTAGATTTGTAGGGAATATCCGGAAGTTGACCCCAGATGGTGCATCCACCCTCCTTAACTACTGCTCTAGCATCCTTTAGAGAGGCCATTTTCAATGGCAGTCTGGTAACTTTTGGAGTCTTGGTATTAGTCTTGGCTGTCGTAACTGTTTGTGGGACCTCCTCGAAATGCTGACACGGAGTTTCGATGAACTCACCATCCATTTCCACGTACCTGAAAGAGTTCAGGTGGCTTACCATATATTCCTCTTCCCCATGGAAAGTGATGATTTTCCCCTTGATTGGGTACTTCAACATCTGATGTAATGTAGAGGTGATGACACCGGCGCCATGAATCCAGGGTCGGCCTAAAAGACAAGAATAGGAAGGGCGGATATCCCTCACATAGAAAGTTGAATCAAAAGTCTGAGTTCCAACTTTTATAGGGATGTTAACTTCTCCGTGTACTGTCCTCTTAGAACCATTAAAGGCTCTCACTACAATGTTGCTAGGATTTAAAGTAAGTTCCTCCCAGTCTAGCCGGTCAAGAGCGTTTTTGGGCAAGACATTCAGCGATGAGCCCATATCCACCAGAACGTGAGCTAGCATAGTTCCTCTGCACTCAATGGAGACGTGCACGACATCATTGTGTTTCCTTCCTTTGGGAGTCAAGTCGGCGTCAGAAAGCCCAAACCGTTACCAGCAGTTAGACTGGCCACACAAGCCTCAAATTGGTCAATAGAAGTTTCTTGGGGCACATGGGCGGTCTTCAGAAACTTTACCAAGGCTTTGGCATGGGCCTCAGAACACAAGAGTAAGGCCAACATTGATATTTTCGAGGGGGTTTGCCTCAACTGTTCCATGACGTTGTAGTCACTTTTATTTATTATTTTTAGTATCTCTTCTATCTCCTTTCTAGAAGCTTCAGGAATATCCTCTGGATACGCCTTCGTCTGGACAGGCTCAGATAACACCTCCTTGCCCCTTGTCTTGACAGCATGGATAACAATAGGATTGTCAACAGGAGTATCACTGGGAATGCTGGTAGGAACGGTAGCGGGAATAATTACAGGAGTAGCAATGGTCTTTGGAGATATCTCAGGTGAGAAGATTCTTCCACTTCTTGTTATCTTACTGGTATCAACGATATTGACGATGTAGGGATCAGTGTCTTTCTCAACTTTGTCTTGGACATCCAACAGACATTGCTTGATGCCATAGTAATAGACGTCAGCCCCGTAGTTCCAGGGAACAACTTTATCCGAAGAATATGGTATTGGCCTTGGAATGGTGATGATTAGGGGAGCAGACCTTGGAACAGAATCCTAACGGGTCTTTTGGTGGAGACCCTGGGAGGATTGTCGGAGATGGTGATTATTGAGACATCTTCACAAGAATTTCTGATAAGAGGAATTTTTTCAAACAAGATTTCTTTGTTAGCCATCAGGCGCTGGACGCCCATCTTCAGTAACAAACAACCATTGGGTAGAGACATGTATAAGTGACAACTTTCATCACAACCCGGAAATAGTCTGGCTCGCAACAGATTACGTTTAATAGTCCAAAGAGGAGTAGTTAAATCATCCACGAAGGAAACAAAAATTGTCATTATCAACAATGTTGACACCTTGACAGTGCTTGGGCATTGGCACCGTAATCACATTAGGTGTTTCTGGGGGATCGAACTCAATCTCTTTCGCTTCGATAAGGTCTTGTATCTTATTCTTCAAGGCCCAACAATTGTTTGTATCATGCTCCGAGCTTTCAAAATGATAGGAACATCGGACATTCGGGTTGTAACAAGGAGAAGCTATATTGGGGTTCTTGGGAGCTTCCTTTAGGGTCACCAGATTGGACTTTAAAAGATGTGGCAGAACTTGGGACAAGGTCTTATTGATTCGGGTGAATCGTCTCATGGGCGCCTCTGGCACGTGTTGATAGTTTCGCTGCTGATTTGGTACAGGATTGGAAATTATAACAGCCCCTACCGTCGGGCGACATTCAATTTTGTTTTGATTTTTATGGTCATATGCAGCACTGACCTCTTTCTTTCTTGTAAAGGGTTTCTTCATCGTGCTCGAGGATACATCTCTTTGAATTTTTCTGCTTTTTATGTCAGCTTCTACCCGTTCACCAGTCATGATTAGTTCAGTAAATCAAGCCGAGGAGCTTCCAATCAGGTGGTTGAAGAATGGACCAGATAGCGTGCCTAATAACATATCTACCAATTCTCTGTCAGATAGAGGGGGTTGGACTCTTCCCGCGAGATCCTGCCATTTTTTAGCATAGGTTTTGAAACCTTCACCTACACCCGTAGATATGCCTTGCAATTGTGTCTGAGTTGGAGCTAAGTCAGCATTATACTGGTATTGCTTGTAAAACACGGCAGCCAAATCTTCCCAATTGCGAATATTGGCCCCTTCTAACTGATAAAACCAATCCAAATGCGTCCCCGACAAGCTTTCTTGGAATAAATACACCCATAGGTTCCTATCCGCAGCATGGGGTTGAATTTTCCTGATGTATGATCTTAAATGCATCTTTGGATAAGAGACACCGTCATATTTAGCGAAAGTGGGGACCTTGAATTTCTCCGGGATAATAACCCCTGAGACAAGTTCTAGCTCTTCAAAATCCAATCCGGGTACCCTCTGGATCTCCATAGCATTGAGGCGATCCTCCAACTGCTTGTATTTATCGTCAGCTGGAGGATATTGCTCTTCTGAATAATCAACCTCTTCCTCTTCTTCAGATTCTGGATGGTCATTTACTTCCTTGTTTTTCCCTTCTTGATTGTCTCCTTCACCTGATGAGGTTGCGAAATCTAGAGTTCGCCTGGCTGGTCCTTTCAACCTTCTTCCCAGATTTAAAACACCGACTGATTTCTTTGCTTTCTTCTTCTTCTCTTTGATCAGCAAAGTTTTCAAATCCTCTTATCCTTTTGCCAAAGTCAAGAACATTTGTTGGAATTGAGCGTCCTGCGCTTGAAGATCTTTTACTGTTTGTTCAATATCCATCTCACTGAAATAAATAGTAGAAAGATATGGATACCTGTTGTAAGAAACTTGTTTGTGTTATGATAAATGAAAATGCATATGCAAATGATTTCAAGGAAATTAGAGATTTAAATTTGTTTAGACAAAAAGAATACACGTTATATTAATAAATCCCAGTTCGAGTACATCATGCCTCTTTGGGCTTACAATGAAAGCAATAAAATACATAAACTCCTAAGACAAAAAGGTTGAATGCGTCCTCTTTGGTGCGATGTAGGCATTCAGACTCCGCTCTTCATGAAGCTTCTTGCTGAGTTCCAGAACCTTCTTCTCACTGGTGTAGAATTGGGCTTTGAAAGTATCCTGTTCTTCTTTTAGCTGAATCCAATCCTTTTGCAAGTCTTCGAGAGAGGTAGGCATGTTGTGATGATGGATAGTATACAAGACATCTCCTTCGACCACAAGCTCTATGATAACAGGGAGGATGGAGGGGTAAGGCATTACGAGGCTCTAAGCACAAGCTCGTACCCACCTAAGATAAGGCTCAAGAGGGATAGAGTTTTTATGTCCCAATGTCCTACTATCCACCTTTTTTACCATCCTCCAAGCTTGGATAAACCTCTGACGGTATCCTTGATCGTCACTTTCAAAGTCGAACACCAAACCCTCGATGAGCATCTCATGAGGACCATCTCTTTGGGTATACCCAAACTTTCGTAAAGCTAAGCAAGGGTTGTAAGTGATACCTCCCCTAATTCCAAGCAGAGGGGCATTAGGGAATGTAAGTTCAGATGCGCCTAAGAGGGGGGGGGGGGGTGAATTAGGTTCTTTAAAACTTTTTCTGAATTGTATGAATATTTTTGCACGAGTTTCTTTTCTTTCTTTTTCTGATAAGTGATGAAAGAAGTAAATGCGAAAAGTAAAGAACACAGAGACGTATCCTGGTTCCCCTCACAGTCCGAGAGTACTCCAGTCCCCTTTCAACATGAAAGAAATTTCCTTATAGTTGGTAATTTGTACAAAGACTACCAAACAACCAAGAACAATCCTCTTGGATTTTCACTAAGACCACAAAGAGAACAATCCTCCCTAAGTGTCTTTCTTGTTTCCAACAATCCTGAAAACAAGTATACAATAGTTTGTTTGATTTGTATAAGAGTTTGAAAGATGAAAGAGCAATGTCAATCACTTGATTGATCTTTTCTTATTCAATATGAAATTTAAGATGGAATACTCTTCTAAGTTCTCAAGAACAATCTTCAGTATGCATATGAAAATGATGAACAAAAAATCTTGAGTATAAAGAGTATGATCAAAAGAATAGAAAGTTGTTAGTGATTGTTGTTGTATTTTTTTGTTGTTGTTTTCAAAAGTCTAAATGAAAATAATTTATAGTGTAGTAATACCTCTTCAATGAATCATAGAAATGTTTAAACCATTTTCCCTAAAACAATGTATTTGAAAAGATACAAAGATTGCCATGAAAAGGTGTTACAAAAAGTTGCTGGAAAAATAAATTTTTTCAAAATTTAAGGCACAGCAACCGGTTGCACTAAAGCAACAATCGATTGCTGTAAAAGCAATGTTAAAAAATTTGAAAAATATAACTATGACAACCGATTATCATTGAGGAGCAATCGGTTGCTCATAAGCCAACGTTCAAAAATTTGAAAACAGAACATATGACAATCGATTGCTTCTAGATGCCAATCGATTGTTTTTCAAACATAAGCTTTTGTTTTTTGGATGCAACTGATTGTCCTAGCATGACAATCGATTGCTTGTGTACAAAAATTGAAAAATCATTATTTTCAAAGATTTTAAGCAATTTAAAACATCCTTCTTCAATCATACATAGTATATACTCAAAATATTATTTTAATAAAGTAAATGCATGATTAAAAATAGTTTTGAGCACTAAGAGCGTAAGATAAAAAATTTCATATACCTTAAGCCATAAGTCTTGAAATGTTGATCTTAATCAATGAATCTTGCTTAAGATAAATCTTCTATCTTGATCCATTCATTTTTGCATGCTAGCTTGTCTTCATCAAAACATTTGGAAAGCTTGATTTCACAGTCTCCCCCTTTTTGATGATGACAACCATTGCTTGAAGTTTGGAGTGCATCTTGGTTTTCTCTAATCAAGTTGTTTAAAAAACTCCCCCTAAATCAAAGACTCCCCCTTGATCTATTGCATGAGAGTTTTGAAGATTGCTTGCTTGCTGCAATTTGGGTTAGAGAAACACAAAAGAAACTACAAAGTCTTCTCCCCCTTTGTCATTAGCAAAAAGGAATGGGAAAAAAGATCATAAAAATTTTGCACATAGAAATAACATAGCATAAATAAAGTGTGCATACATAGATATAACAGAAACAAAGTGCACAGAAAAAAAGGGATCACAATACATGAAGTGTCTTAAATGAAACTAGAAAAATGACATAAAACATAAGAACATAAAGTACTAAAAACATAAGAACTTAAAGACTAATCATCCATGCCTTCAACAACGTCTTCATCATCTTGATCTTCACCATCATTGCCTTCATTGGTTTGAGGTTGAATGAAAGGGTAATGATAGGGTTGAGCTTCATAAGGAGGGACATTTGTATGGGCATAGAGATGAGAAAATTGATTGTTCATGTTGTTGTTCATGTATTGAAGATAGTCAAAAACTTGATTGTAAGAGTTTTCCATTGGTTGTGGAGGTTGGTTTTGAAGTGGTTGTTCTTGTGGAGGTTGGTTTTGTGGAGGAGTATGAATGTATGTGATGGTTCTATTAATCGGATCAAATTTGACACCGGTTTTGGTATTACATACTTTCTTCGGAGTGATTTCATGTTTGGGGTTAGTCATAGGCACCATGTGTTCACCAGACAAGGGAACATTGAACTTCTCAAAAACAAGGGTAAGCCAGGAGCCATAGGGAAAAGCAGAAGCATTTTCATTATGTAGTGCCATATGATGTAGAATCACATAAGACCAGTTGATTTGAATCCCATTCTTCATCGCATACAGAATCTGCATCTCACAATCGTTAACGTTGGAAATGTTTGAGAACTTTGGCATAACCATATACGCCAAAAAGTAGTGGATCAAACGATCATCAATAGTGAGAATTCCTGCAGACCAAGAGTTCCTCTCCAGAGTTCCACCAATAATTCTTTGCCTTTTCTGAATAAAATCACGCTCGGGAATTCTTGCAATTCCATAGTAGAAGTCTCTTTTGCTGTAGCCAGGCAGATTTGCATTTGAGAGAAGTTTAATGCAAGCACCATCATATGGAATACTCAAAGCTTCACCAAAATTCTGCACTGTGAGTTCTATAGGAACTCCTTTGACATTTGAAATCATGCATCCTCTACTAATAGTTAGATTGCTGTAGAAAATTCTAACCAAAGTGGGGTAAATGGGTCCATTAACACCAATTAACTTGTATATCCCTTGAGATCTAAATAAAGATGGAAAACTAAAGCATTCGGAATAGAAGTTGTCAAGATTACCGAACCTTGGTAGAAGAACCGTCATCTTCTGAAAGTGAGACACAAATCTTTCCCTTTGGCTTCTTGATGGAATGAGTCTTGAGATATCATCACCTTGAGATGAGGAAGAAGCTTTTCCCTTGCCTTTCTTTGATGTTGACATGGTGAGGGATGAGAGAATTGGAAGGGGAAAGGGTATTTGATGTTTGTAGGGTTTCTTGAGACAAAAGAGGATATATGAAGTTTATGTTTTGGTTGGGATTTTATAGATAGATAGGCATTCAATGGATAGGTAAGGCATTAAATGGTTTAGACAAGACAATAAAAACTTGTAGCATAGAGATTCTTGAGTGTGTAAGTATTCAAAAATTTGTGTCATAGGAAAGGACTAGGCATTAAAAAAATTGTTGACCAAACACTTAAAACATTCAAAAGAGAATAAAAATATTGTATAAAATAAATAATAGTAATGGCAATGGAAGAGAAAGAATAAAAGAGAGTGTAACTGAAGAAATTTTTTTTTTCAAAATTTTGAACTGTGCAATCGATTGTCGTTTGATGACAACCGATTGCATCCTTTGAAAAATGCAAATAGGGGCGAAAATAATGAGAAAGCAACTGGTTGTCGTGGAGTGACAACCGATTGTTGTGAAGACATAATCTAAATTTTTTTAGATACAACCTATTGTCACTCTATGGCAACCAATTGTCATTAGTGAAAAAGTGAAAAATACTTAATTTTTGGGGATTTCATGGTCATATATCAAAAATTTAGTAATAAAAACATGGATCATGATATATTACCATAAATTTAAGATTAAGATCATAGCCATGTACCTTAATTAGATAATGTCATTTTCGTCCAAGATACCTAACTCTCTTCGGATCTTGAAGAATGGTTCTCTTGCCAACGGTTTAGTGAAAATATCTGCTAGTTGATTATGCGTATCCATGAAGGTGACTTCGACATCTCCTTGAAGTACATGATCACGAAGAAAGTGATGTCGAATGTCGATATGCTTTGTTCTAGAATGCATCACATGATTTTTTGTAATGTTGATTGCACTTGTGTTGTCGCATCGGAGTGGAATGCATCCAAGGTCGAGTCCGTAGTCACGAAGTTGTTGCTTGAGCCATAGAATTTGCGCACAACAACAACCCGCTGCAATGTATTCCGCCTCGGCCGTACTAAGAGCCACACAAGCTTGTTTCTTGCATGCCCAAGAGACTAATGCATTTCCAAAAATGTGAAAGTGCCACTTGTGCTTTTTCTATCTGTTTTACATCCTGCATAATCAATGTCAGAATAACCAATTAAATTGCATATATTACCTTTTGGGTACCATAGGCCGACATTGGTTGTTCCTTTGAGATATTTCATGATTCTTTTTACCGCCATGAGGTGAGATTCCGTCGGGTTTTCTTGAAATCGTGCACACAAACATACACTGAACATGATGTCAGGACGACTTGCCGTCAAGTATAGCAATGATCCAATCATGCCTCGATATTTAGTAATATCAATGGAAATACCGGATTCATCTTGATCAACATAAGTACCGGAGCCCATTGGCGTGTGCATTGATTTGCAATTATCCATATCAAACTTTTTCAAAAGTTCCTTGCAATATTTTGATTGATTGATGAAGATACCATCTTTCAGTTGCTTAATTTGCAATCCAAGGAAATAGTTCATCTTGCCCATCATAGACATCTCAAATTCTCCTTGCATCATCAACGAGAATTCTTCACACAGATCTTTGTTAGTTGAACCAAATATAATATCTTCGACATAGACTTGTAATAATAAAGTGTTACCTTTGATCTTCTTTATGAACAAGGTCTTATCCACTTTACCTTTCTCGAAACCTTTTTCACATAAGAATGTACTGAGTCTGTCATACCATTCTCTAGGTGCTTGTTTTAAGCCATAAAGAGCTTTTCTCAACTTAAAGACATGTGAAGGATTCTTGAAGTCTTCAAAGCCCGGGGGTTGTTTGACATAGACTTCTTCATTGATGTAGCCATTTAAGAATGCGCTTTTAATGTCCATTTGGTAAAGCTGAAAATTCAATGAACAAGCGTAAGCAAGTAAACACGGATAGCTTCTAACCTTGCAACCAGAGTGAAAGTTTCTTCAAAGTCAATTCCCTCTTCTTGGTTGTATCCTTGGGCTACCAATCTTGCTTTGTTTCGGACAATTATACCGTTCTCATCAAGTTTTGTTTTTGAACACCCATCTTGTACCTATGATGTGTTTGTCACTTGGTCTAGGAACAAGTTCCCAAACTTGATTTCTCTCGAACTGATTTAATTCTTCTTGCATAGAAATCATCCATTGGTCGTCTCCTAATGCATCGTCGACTTTGGAAGGTTCGATTTGAGAAACGAACGCCATGTTCAAGCAAGCATCTTTGAGATTCAATCTTGTTGAAACGCCTTGACTGATGTCACCGATGATTTTATCAATAGGGTGATCTCTATGGGTTCTCCATTCCTTAGGTAGATCATTGATATTTGATTCATCCGGAATTTTTTCTTCTTGTTGTTCCAATTGATTCTCATTGTTGGTCTTGGAGCCATCTTCTTGAGGAATATCTAAAATCTCATCATCATTATTTAAAACAATAGTATCCTCCTCGGAGGGGTTAGATTCATCAAATGATACATGCATAGATTCCTCAATAGTTAAAGTTCTTTTATTGTATATACGATAAGCTTTACTAGATAAGGAGTATCCAAGAAAAATACCTTCATCTGATTTTTCATCAAACTTACCAAGGTTGTCTTTGTCGTTGTTAAGGACAAAACATTTGCAGCCAAAGAAATGAAAGAATGAAATATTTGGTTTCCTTCCTCGAAAGAGTTCATACGGAGTCTTCTTCAAGATAGGTCAAATATTAACTCTATTGCTTACAAAGCATGCCGTGCTTACAGCATCCACCCAAAAGTCTTTTGGAAGGTTTGAATCACTAAGCATTGTCCTTGTAAGTTCAATAAGAGACTCATTCTTCCTTTCTACAACTCCATTCTGTTGAGGAGTCCTTGGTGCTGAGAAATTATGTGATATTCCATGTTCTTCACATAAATCTTCAAAGGAGGAATTATGGAATTCTCCACCATGGTCGCTTCTAATGGAGGCAATAGATAGTGACTTCTCATTTTGAATTTGCTTTGCATATTTCTTGAACGCCTTGAATGCATCATTTTTCTTCACTAAAAAGAGTGTCCAAGTATATCTAGAAAAGTCATCAACAATAACTAGAGCGTATACATTACCTCCGAAGCTCCTTGTTCTTGAAGGGCCAAATAAATCCATATGAAGCAATTGTAGTGGCCTAGTAGTGGACACCACATTCTTGGATTTGAAATTTGATTTTGTTTGCTTTCCCTTTTGACATGCATCGCAAAGTCTATCTTTGATGAACTTTATCTTAGGCAGTTCAACAACAAGGTCATGCTTAGTCAATTTGTTTAAATGCTCCATATGAATATGAGCGATTCTTTTGTGCCATAGCCATGAGTCGTTGTTGTTTGCCATGAGACATTTAACCTTCAAAGACAAATCTTTAAGGGAAATCATAAAAATATTATTTACTCTTTTACCTTTAAGTTTAGCCTCATGTGTGACTTCATCTTCTATCAAACATTCATCTTTAGTGAACTTGATCTTGAAACCTTTGTCACATAGTTGGCTGATGCTTAGAAGATTGTGCTTTAGTCCTTCGACATAAAGAACATCTTCAATTGATGTGAAAGGTGGACCACCAACTTTGCCTATGCCAAGAATCTTTCCTTTGTTGTTATCTCCATACATCACATAACCCTTGGCCTTAAGCGTTAGATGTGAAAATTTGTCGATATCTCCCGTCATATGCTTGGAACAACCACTATCGAGATACCATAGATTTGAAGTGGTCGTCAAGCTTACCTCATCATCTTCGCTTTCGGAGTGGTGTGATGCCATTAACACAAGATTTTCACTTTCGTCACTATCGGAGTCGGATGACGAACTTAGTTCAACATCTTCCCATGCAACATATGCTTTATTATCTTTTGATTCCTTCTTGCCTTTGTAGCCACTTTTCTTTGAAAGTTTTGGACAGTCCGGTTTGATGTGACCTTGTTTACCACATTCATAACAAGTAACTTATTGTGTTGATGAGGATCCTTCCTTTTTCTTGAAGTGTTTCTTCTTCTTTGAGTGCGAGAAGGCTTTGTCATTTTTACCAAAGAATTTTCCAAGTCTTCTAATGAGAAGCATGGAGTTTTCATCTTCATCAGGATTATCTTTCTTTTCGTCTTCCTTGGAGTCAATCTTCAAGGCAATGTTCTTAGACTTCTTTTCTTGATTTTCACGCTTTTCCAATCTACCAAGTTCTGTCTCGTATTCTTGAAGTTTCCCGAACAAAGTTGCGGATGTCATAGTAGAGAGACTCTTCTTTTCTGAGATTGCCGTTACCTTTGGTTGCCATTCTCTAGTCAAGGATCTGAGCACTTTTAGGTTCAACTCATCATTGGTCAATGTTTTGCCAAGTGCCCTTAGATGATTTGTTAGATGCACAAATCTCTTTTGTAAATCAAGAATGGATTCTCCGGGTTGCATGCGGAACAATTCATATTCTTGACTTAACGTATTAAGTCTCGATCTCTTAACTTTAGTTGTTCCTTCATGTGTTTCAACCAGTGTATCCCAAATTTCTTTTGCCGTTGTTGTGATCGGTGGGAATGAGAACTGACTGTTTTGAAATGCTGGTTCGCGTTTGCGTTTGTTTTCGCAAAATGTCGCGGTAAGCAAGAGTCGCCACCGTCTTTTATTTTATCCAACAAGGAAAGGACAAAAGCACAGAAAAATTCCTTTTCGAGATGTTTCTCGGGTTCGGGAGGTAGATTATAGAAAGGGAAGGTATTAGCACCCTTTCTATCCGTGGTTATCCACGGACTCTTAGGTACTTGCTCATTATGTTTTCAAAAGTTTGCTTTTCTTTGTGTTTGTGGGTTTGAAAAGAGTTTTTGTTTGAAAGAGAGTGTAAGTGCGAAAAGTTTTATTTTGTTTTAAAAGGAGCAAGTACTTAAGAACCATCTACCTACTCAAAAAGGAATTAAACTGTGCAAATGTCCTTTAGACAGTGCTATCCCACTATTGAGGAGTAAGTAGCACCGTCGTTGGAGTTTTCAGGTCAATTCGATTAAGGGACGTGTGGTCACTAAAGAAATGTTAGGATGCCTTAGCGGTAACCCTAATGTCTTAGATCATTTTATCCGAGGCAACCGTTTCGAGGCAACTTATGATCTTTGGACAAGAGGGCGACCTCTAAAACTTCCTATACTCAATGACCACGTTCGAGGCAACCAAGTTAGGCGTACCCTAAGAGTGGCATGTGCGAGTGTATTGTTTTTCAGTTTATTTATTTTTGTACATGTTATGGTGAACTACGGTTGATTTTAAATTAAAGGTTGATCTTGTCATGCATAGCCTATTATTCAAACATCTAACAGTTAATGATTGCGGAAAATAAATTGTGGAAAATAAAGCTAAGATATTACAAGGCGTCGGGTATTTACATCGCCAAAAACAAACTCATTGAAAATAAAGCGATAAAAGTAAATACCTAATTAACTATTACAACTAAATTGAAAGACAAGTAAAAAGTAAAAATAAAGAAGAGAAAAGACTTCTTCGATCCATGCCATGGACTCGTTCGATTCACCCTTCTTTGGCCTTCTTTCGATTGAGCTAGGGAATGGGTGTGAGTAGCCTTCGATTAAGCTTGAGAATTGACGGGGAAAGCTTCGATTTGCACCCTTTCCTGACTCCTTCGATTGGGTTTGGGAAGGATATGGGTAAACTTCGATTGCAGGGAGAAGGTGGGCTTTGATTCAGAGGAAGAAGGCTGCCTTTCGATTCTATGAAGGGGGTTGCTGGAAAGGCCTGAAGGATCACCTGTGGAGGCACTGCATCTGCAAAAATATGTTAGAAAAATAAAACGCATGACCTGGGTATCGAAACCCAGGTCCATCGATCCTGCGCGCGCTGGGTCTTTTCAGGCTATATCTGTAGCAAGTGTTAGCAACAAAAAACATGACCTGGTGCCAAACCCAAGCCCTTTGATTCTGTCTAGAATGACAATTGAATGAAACAACAAATATGGATGTGTTATGTAAATACAAGGTTTGACATTTTACCCTCTCTTACTAGTAGTTGGAACCTTCGATTTGGAACTTTCTAGATGTGGGTATCTTCGATATGGGATTTCTGGGCGTGGATACTTTTGTTGAATGGCTGCTTTGGCTTGGATTACTTATGAAAATGTTGATAACCTTTGGTGGGTTTGTGGGTAGCGTGTCTCCAAATCCTCGTCCTTCTGTAATGTGTCATTGGCCTCGTATTTATAGGAGTGTGAGGGTGCATGAAAATGGCAAGGGACAACCATTTAACCAGGCCTTTAAAGCCATGAGATAAGAATCAGACATATTAAAAGATTTCCTTTTTTGAAATATTCATGTCTCTTTGGAATCTTGAATGAACCTGGACACCTTTGATTTTCGAATGCCTCCAGGCCATGCTTTTCGATTGGTCTTGAGTTGCCTCCTTCGAATGGACTTCTTATGTACCCTTCGAATGGGCCTTCTGAATGCTTCTTCAAATGGACCTTTTGAATGTTCTTCGAATTGACCCTTTGAATGCTTCTTCAAATGGACCTTTACATGTTCTTCGAATGAGTCATTTACATGTTCTTCGAATGAGCCTCTTGCCTGGTGTGCTGGAAAGTCGAGGGGCCTTTTCCTTTGTGAATCGAAACAAACTTGTAGGAGATTCTTGCCTCGTGAGTCGAAGGTAAGCCTGAAGTAGTTAATGCATAGTCGAAGCATTATGAAATTGACTTGATCGAAGGGGGTCCAACGCTCAATCGAAGACTTGCGAACCAAAGCTTGATTGAAGGGTTCCAAACACCTAATCGAAGCTTACTAATCAAAGCCCGATCGAAGAGTGCCAAATTCCCAATTGAAGACTGGTGAGTCAAGCCTGTATCGAAGGATTTTGGATACCCAATCGAAGACTTTTCCCAGATGCCAATCGAAAGACACCTTGTTCATCTTCAAAAAAAAACTTTATTTTCGTTAGGCAAGTGTTTGTGACCAACCATGTAAGGGAAGACCTTTGAAAACATGAGAGGGCAAATTTTGGGGTACAATAGTTGCCCCTGTTCAATCTTCTTGAACCTGAAGAGTTAGATTGGCAAGTTTGCCTTTCGCGACTCGAAGGTAAAAGAGGATTGGACACTAGAGTTCCCGTAAATTTGCACTCGTCAAGACATAAATGTGGGAATGGGCTTAAAGATGCCATTTGGAGACGGTAGAGTCTTGCTGGAGATGGGCTTAAAGATGCCATCCAAGAATGTTTGTTGACCCGCAATGCTGTAGGCCAAAAGAATGAGTATCAAAATGGTATTCGTGTATGGAATGCCATTGAACTGTATCGAGGGACTGAGTTTGTATGAGCAAAAGAATGGCGTCCGCGTCTGGCGCGTATCTGAGCTGTAACTGAAAGCTGAATCTGAATGAGTATCAGGATGGCATCCACATCTAGAGCGTATCTGAACCGGATATGAGAGTTGAATCTGGATGATTGTCAGAATTGCATCTGCATCTGGAGCGTATCTGAAATGTATTTGAATGAGTGACAGAATGACATCCGAATCTGGATCGTATCTGGACTGTATTTTGAATGAATCTGGAATAAGTATCAGAATGTCAGCCATATCTGGATCGCATCCGAACTGTCTCTAGAAGGAATCTGGAATAAGTATCAGAATGTCAGCCATATCTGGATCGCATTTGAACTGTCTCTAGAAGGAATTTGGAATAAGTATCAGAATGTCAGCCATATCTGGATCGCATCTGAACTGTCTCTAGAAGGAATCTGGAATAAGTATCAGAATGTCAGCCATATCTGGATCACATCTGAATTGTCTCTAGAAGGAATCTGGAATAAGTATCAGAATGTCAGCCATATCTGGATCGCATCTGAACTGTCTCTAGAAGGAATCTGGAATAAGTATCAGAATGTCAGCCATATCTGGATCGCATCTGAACTGTCTCTAGAAGGAATCTGGAATAAGTATCAGAATGTCAGCCATGTCTGGATCGCATCTGAACTGTCTCTAGAAGGAATATGGAATAAGTATCAGAATGTCAGCCATATTTGGATCGCATCTGAACTATCTCTAGAAGGAATTTGGAATAAGTATCAGAATGTCAGCCATATCTGGATCGCATCTGAACTGTCTCTAGAAGGAATCTGGAATAATTATCAGAATGTCAGCCATATCTGGATCGCATCTGAACTGTCTCTAGAAGGAATCTGGAATAAGTATCAGAATGTCATCCATATCTGGATCGCATCTGAACTGTCTCTAGAAGGAATTTGGAATAAGTATCAGAATGTCAGCCATATCTGGATCGCATCTGAACTGTCTCTAGAAGGAATTTGGAATAAGTATCAGAATGTCAGCCATATCTAGATCGCATCTGAACTGTCTCTAGAAGGGATCTAAGAAGATGATGATCTTTGCCTGTTGATTGATCTTTCCTGAAAAGGTAAAGAGTTAGTTGTATGCAATGTCATGATGTATGCATTGTGTAATGATGTTCTCAAAATAAAATGAGATTTGTGTCATATGTATTTTGTATGCATATGTTATGAATGTTGTTGAAGTGTAATTTTATCTTGGACTTTGCTCAAAATGTTTCCACTGGGGATCCCTGCTTTGTTGTTTGAGGAGAACTCCGCTGGGGGATATTGAAAACTCTGTGGGGAGTATGTTTATTTCTGCTTGGGAAAAGAGTTTAGGAGTCTTAGTCGTCCGTTGCTCTACTGGGGAGTCGAAGTTGAACTGATATCTGGTCGGGTCCAGGTTTCGCAGTAACTTGCTGGGGATTGTAGAGTAGTGTTGTACCCCAAAATTTGCCCTCCCATACTCTTCAAGATTTGTCAAGATCAATCTTCAAATGGACCAAGGGGTTGCCCAGTCAAACATCCTCCTAAGCCAGTCATAATTAGGGTTTTGGTTCCTTCAGTGAATTTGAGGCTTTCAGTGGTCCAATCAAGTCCCATAGGCCCATATACATTGTAAAGCATCTACATGCCAAGTTTCAAGACTTACAGATGCCAATTGCACAGTCATAAGCCCTATTTGCTTCACAATCAACTACAGGGGTAAAATGGTCATTTTACAGTCAAAAGTCAAAATTTTTGGTCAACATCTTATTTTGAGCACACAATCATCATTTGATCAAATCTTGATCATTGATTCCACAAGAATGGCTCAAAAATCATCAAGATGCAAAAGTTTCTATTTTTGGACAGCTGAAAAGTCAACTATAACTTGACCAAGGCATAACTTTTTCATGGTTCATCAGCAAAATCCCATCCAATGCTCATTTTTAAGGGGATGACATTTCCTACAACTCATCTTCACACTCCAAATCCAAGAAATGCTCTCACAAAAAGTTATCAATTTCTACATTATAGGTCAATTTTAAAAGTCAACAAAAAGGCATTTTAAGTCAAAGACCATAACTTGAGATTGGTAAATCAAAATGACATGGGACCAAAGGCATTGGTTATAGGACTTTAAGAACTTTCCAAAATGTCCAAGAACATGTTCATATGATCAAAATTGAGCACGATATGCATTGGAGAAGTTGGGAAAGTTTTGGGAATTTGCAAAAGTCAACTTTGCCCAAAACACCTCATTTTTGCTAATGGGCCTCAAATTCCTTCTTGAAACTTTGTCCAAAGCCTATGCACGACCCATTGAGATTAAATTGATTTATTTTATTATTTTTATTAATTATTTGGATTTTTAATTGATTATTAATTCATTTAATTCATTTAAATGTAGGAAAATACCAAGATATGTTTTTTCAAATCTTTTGTGAAGCAAATACACTCAGGGCAAGCTGGCAATTTCGTGCATCCATCAAAGAGACAAAAATCTCCATGTTTGGCAAGTTTTGTCAATCAAAAAGATTGAAAATTATGTGATTGGAAATCAAATATTGAAAACATTATTCCATGGATTCTTGGACAAAGTTTTACCCTAATTCCATCCTACTACATATACTGAAGTGAACCCTAATGCCTGCAACGTGAGAACTGCTGTCAAAAGCCATAAGCGAATTCCAAAAATTCAAGGAAAATTTGAAAACTGAATTCCACGTTCTAGCACAATTCAAAGCCTTAGAGTGATTCAAACACATTGCTAACATTCCCAGGAACGGATTGGAATCAAAAACAAGCCTTAACACTCCAAGAACATGCAAGAACAAGTCACACGGTTTGGTTATTTTTTCATAATTGTAATTAAATATTCATGCATTATTAATGAGATTTTTTGTGTGTATTGGATTGCTAGAACCTCTCTGAAGCTAATGGCATAGGTGAATTGCATTAAGGAGCCCTGAAACGAAAATTACCATGGACGAATTCTAGGTTTTCAAAGCTTTCAATTTGGGGGTTTCCAGCACAGGAAAAATTGAACCTTCTCACGCATATGGTTGAATTCGTCAAGGCCAGACGAACTCAACCCAACCCTCGCGCCCTATTTATATAGCTTGTACATCTAATCGTTATTTTTCCTCAGGTCATATTGTGGGGGTTAAAAACCACCGCTAACTAATTTGTTTTTGCAGGCATAAGGAAGGAGACGAAGGACGTGGAAGCATATGGTTGGAGCATTCAAACAAATGCGCGATTTTTTTAATTCCCAGCATATTTGATCTCTTTATATATTATTTTCCTTATCCGTTATATTAACAAAGACAAGCGCTTGGCTCAGTGGATGATGACATGTCTGGCAACCATTGGGACCTGGGTTCGATTCCCAGGTCCCCCAAAATTTCTATATTGTTTTTCTTTACCTAATCATATGCAGGCTCTCAGGTGATGTCCATCATGCGCTTCAAGCAATCAGCATGCCATGTGTCCTCATGCACCAATCCAAGGGCTATGAAGTGCCGACTATGACGTTCCCAGTCAACTATGCTCTAGGCAATTCCAAAGTCAACACAGGCTTAAGCTTAATGGGCTGGAAATTTGCTTACAAACCTCCTAATTGGGTCCATCAACCCCTTGGTTTTCTTTCTATTTTCTTTTTCTTTCTTTTTATTTTCTTTAATAACTATTATTATTTTATTATCTAATTAATTCATAAATTATTTTTTCATATTGAAATCAGAAATTTAAAATATTGTTTTTTTATTTATTATCTTCACTATTAATAATTATTTTTGTACATAAATTATAATTAATTAATTTAGTTGTTTAATTAGGACAATTTTAATCTTTTCATAATAAATAAAATCAATCTAGAATTAGGGTTTTTCTTTTGACTTTTAATAACTTTTTCTATTTTTATTTCATTAAAATATAAAAAACACAAAAAACATTTTTCTTTTAATTAATTAATTAATTAGTTTAGGGTTAATATTTAATTAAATGCAAAGGACCAAAATTTCTTTATTTCTCAAAAGGGTCAAAACCCTAAGGACGTCCTGATTCTATTGCTTTTCGCACATTATTCTTATTTTGATTATTTATGTATCTGCTCAGAGGATGTAATAGTTAATTAGGCTTTTATGGCTTTCCTTTACTTTCCGCATTTATTTTCCAAAACGGGTTATGTTTTTGGCGATGTATAGACCTGCGCCTTGTAATAGCTTAGATTTACATTTCCGCAATTTATTTTCCGCACTCTTAACTGTTAATATGCATGAAAGACTTGTATGACAAATAAAATCAATCCGTAGCTCACAAATGCATGATCAAAGATAAACATAAACTGAATTCAACACACATGCACATGCCACTCCTAGGGTACGCCTCACTGGTTGCCTCGACGTGGTCGTCAAGTATAGGGTGTCTTAGAGGTCGCCCTCCTGTCTAAAGATCCAGTTGCCTCGAAACGGTTGCCTCGGATAAAAAGGATCTAGGACACTGGGGTTACCGCTAAGGTGTCCTACTATTGCTTTGGTGACCACACATGTCCCTTATCATCGAATTGACCCGAATAACTCCAACGACGGTGCTACCTACCTCTCAATGGTGGGATAGCACTATCTAAAGGACTCTTACACAGATTAATTCCTTAGAGTAGGTAGATTTCTCATGGGTACTTGCTCTTTCAAAAAACAAAAAACAACTTTTCGCACCTACACTTTCAAAAGGTTTTCAAACAAATATTTCATACACTCTTGAGGACAGATACAAGAGTTACTTAGAAATTTTTCAAATGAAACTTTTTCAAAACCCACACACACTTGAAAAGCAAACATCTTTTGAAAACATAAGAGCAAGTACCTAAGAGCCCGTGGATAACCACAGATAGAAAGGGTGCTAACACCTTCCCTTTCTATAAATCTACCTCCCGAACCGAGAAACATTCTCGAATAAGGAATTTTGCTGTGCTTTTGTCCTTTCCATGTTGGAGAACATAAAAGACGGTAGCGAGTCTTGCTTACCGCGACATTTCACGAACCAGCTTTAAAAACAGTCAGTTCTATTTCCACCGATCACAGAACTGGCGACTCTGCTGGGGAATCTATAATAAGTTAGGTGTACCTTAGGATTAGACCACTCTTATGTTTACAATTGTATGTCTTGATTGCTTTATATTTGTGGGTTTGCATCGGAGTTTCATAGATCCTAACCCGAATCTGGGGAATACCCTTTTAGGTAGCATAAGCTGTGAGGGACCTGTCCGGCGTAGACCGACACGGGTGAAGCAGTGTCTATATTGGTGTGGCACCTTGATCTGTACCGATATCCCTTGTGTTGGAACAAGGAGAATATGGGTCTTCTGAGGAGTCGTTAAGCACCAACTGACCTTAGCACCTTAAATTGACCAACTTGGCCATAGAACAGTAGCAGTATGCTACACTCATTGAGGCTAAACTCTCGCGATGGTTCTGGCCGCAAGAAAAGATTGCGATGCTGGAGTTATGACCGATTGAGGGTAGTCGATGATATTGAGATCCTCTAGAACCCGATTACTTTTGATAGGACAAGTCTTAACCAACGAAACTGAAAGAGGGTAGTACCTAAACTTCATGCTGGCCTAAACTCTAAGGGCTGTCTTGTGTGACTTGTGTGCCTTATCATGTGTGCCTTATGTGAATATTTGTGGTGTGCTTTATCATAACATCATACCATCATACCATTGCATGCATCCTGCATAAGGACTGACCCATTTCAAAGACAAGAGGGTTTCATCTTTGCTCTGTTTTGTAGGATATTATGATGCCCGTGCGAAGGAACACTATCCGGCTCAACTTTGTTCACCCACCTGATTTGCTTAAAGAGTTGGTTGACAGAATTCCAAATACTACTTCCTTCATCCAGAGGCATGGTTCTCTTCTCGGTTTAGTCACTTCAAAGTGGGATCAACAACTGATGAGTGTCCTGACCCAGTTTTATGATCCCCTGTACCATTGCTTCACCTTTCAAGACTTCCAGCTGGTCCCTACCCTGGAAGAATTCTCTGATTTGTTTGGTATCCCTATCTTGGATCAGACTCCCTTCACTGGTTGGGAAAAGACTCTTAGACTTGAGGAAATTGCAGCAGCCCTTCCTTTGACCAACAAGGAGGTAATGGATAACTGGGCGACTAGAAGCGGATTTAAGGGCTTTTTGGCTAAGTTTCTGATTGGTAAAGCTAACAGTTTCTGGAATGACTTAGACTTCAAGGCGTACGAAGACATTCTGGCTCTCTTAATCTATGGTCTAGTACTATTTCCAAATCCTGATAACTTTATTAATGTCAATTCCATAAGGATCTTCATGTATCGGAACCCTGTGCCCACTCTCTTGGGTGATATCCTGCAACAACTCTATGCTCGTACTGCCCGAAGACGGGGAACTCTGTGGTGTTGTGCTCCTTTGTTAGTGAGGTGGTTTATTTCGCACCTCCCTAAGTTCTTGCTGAAGAACAAAGAAGGAAGAGGTTGGGCTCATAGGTTAATGTCTCTCACTGATAATGACATCATTTGGACTCTCAGAGGTTTAGATGAGGTGGCTGTTATTGATCGTTGCAGAGAATATCCTAATGTTCCATTGATCGGTACCCAGGGAGGAATCTCTTATAATCCATGTTTAGCTCTCCGTCAGTTTGGAAGATCCAGAAGAGCAGGGCCTCATGAGATGTTGGTGCCTCACATCAGTTTTGAGTTTCAGGTAGATAGTGACGAGCTGCATCGTAGATTCATCCGGGCTTGGGACAGAATTCACAAAGCTGACCCACATCAGTTGGGACCGAAGACTTCTCTACCAATGGAATCCTACTACAAATGGGTCCGCATCCGTGCTCAGAAGTTAGGTATGCCATACGAAGCTGTCAGGCCTATCATTCTTGAATTTCCTGATAGAAACGGGGTTCCTCCAACTGTACTCCCTCCTCAGATACCCACTGATGTTGACACACTAAAGAGGTCTTGGGCACAACTACAGGAAGAACGGGATTCTTATCGGGAAAGGTTCAACGAACAAGAGCAGAAAATCCAGAAGCTGACTAAGCAATTGGAGAACGAGCGGGTCCTGAATGACTACATCCGTACTGAGAAGCGGAGGCCATGGGAGCACTGATGGGCTTTGGATGTTTCTCTTACAGCTTTTATTTCCTTTTCAGTATTTCCATTCTTGTAACGCCTAAGGGCAATTTCTTGAACAATTTAAATTCCAAAGTTAAATCTAATGAAGTGTGTTTCCTTTTTGTTTACAAAGTTGAACCCCGATTGTCTTTGAAAACATAAATCATACGCATTCCATTCATCATATGCATCACAGATACTCTTTTTACAGGTTGCTTAATCTTCTTCGCTGTTTATTTCAGCAATCATCATGAATCCTGAATCATCCAATGAACAAGCTATCAAGGCCCTCCAGGCCCAGAACACCCAGTTTCAAGAGCTGGTCATGAGCTTAGCCCAGGGTCAACAGCAACTGAAGACTCTGCTGTTGAAGAAGAAGAAGAAGAGGACTGTGCTGTTTAACACTGGACGGAGGTTTGGTAATACACTGCAGAGTGAGGCTGATCAAGCTACTTCCTCTGTAGGGAAAGATAGCCCCCAAGGGGGAAGGGTTCCTAGTCCTATGGTCTCCGACAATGAGACGGATTTCAATGATGAACAGTACCCTCCTGCTGAGGACAGGTACAAACAACTGGAGGACCGTCTGAGTTCCATGGAGATTCAACAAGTGCCTGGGTTGGATTTTGGGGATCTAGGTTTATCTTCTAGGGTGGTGATCCCACACAAGTTCAAGGCACCTTCTTTTGCAAAGTACGACGGGGCTTCCTGTCCTAAGTTGCATCTCAGATCTTATGTAAGGAAGATCCAACCTTACACTGCAGACAAGAATCTATGGATCCATTTCTTCCAGGATAGCCTTTCATGGGCTCAACTCGAGTGGTTCTATCAGCTGGATGGAACCAGTATTCGAAACTGGGAGGACTTGGCTACTGCATTTTATAAGCAGTATCAGTACAATTCCGACCTCTCTCCCACGCGTACCCAACTCCAGGGTATGTCACTTGGGACGGGTGAAGGTTTTAAGGAGTACGCGCAAAAGTGGAGGGACCTGGCTGGCAGGGTGCGGCCACCTTTGACTGACCGGGAGCTGGTTGACATGTTCTTGGGGACCCTGTATGGTCCATTCTTCAACCATCTGATTGGTAATTCTTCTGCAGGGTTTACAGACCTCATTCTGACTGGTGAGAGGATCGAAGCTGGTATCAAGTCGGGGAAGATACATAAAGGTGCATCCTCGAGTGCTGAAAAGAAGCCCTTCAAGAAAGAATCTAGTGCCGTGTATGGTTCCAGGAAACAGAATAAACCGGAACGCCGCCAAGCTGTCAACGCGGTGGTTATTTCTAAGCCTACTGCTGCTCCTCAGCAATATAACCAACCAAGGGGTGAGAGACCCAAAAGGCATTACACTCGGCTCAGTATGACCCTGTCTCAGATATTGCCACAACTACTGTCAACCAATCTGGTAACTGTCAAAGAAGCTCCGAAAGTTGTGAACACAACCTCTCCAAAGTACAACCCCAACGCCCGCTGCGCTTATCACTCTGATAGCCTGGTGCACTCTACTGATGATTGTTGGGCCCTGAGGAACAAGGTTCAGGACCTTATTGATGCTAAAGAAATACAGTTCGAGGCGCCCGAAAGACCCAATGTTGTGACTGCTCCCATGCCCCAGCATGGAGTGAATGCTGTGGAAGAAGACCTGTATGTGGCCTCTATGGATGATATTGTTACTCCGTTGTTGACTGTCAAAAGGAACCTGTTGCTAGCCGGTTTATTTCCGGGATGTAGTAAAGGTTGCCTTCTATGTTCTGTTTCACCTGCTAGTTGTCCTTTGTTGAAGTCAGGTATCCAAAGCCTGATGGATAATAAAGAAATCTTGTTCGAGAAAATTGTTGTTCCTGCTGTTCCTGCTGAAGAAGTGTCCATTGTTACTATTTTCAACAACCCTCCTAAGGCTCCCTCAAAGAAGCCTGTCAAAATCATGTCTACTCAGAAGATTGCTCCTATCATCATCACTGTTCCGGGGCCCCTCCCCTATAAGTCTGACAAAGCTGTCCCATGGCACTATGGAGCAGATGTTTATGTGCTTGGAGTAAAACAAGAGTTCGATACTAGTACCGGCATCAGTAACATTACCGGGCCTACCAAAGTCACTCGAAGTGGTAGGCTGTTCTCACCGGATATTGCACCTCCAGCTATTCAAAGACCTCTTGTCATCACACCTGCCAGTGTGCCTGCTTCCCTTCCTGACCAAGTTCCTGTTTCTACCCCTGTTGCCAAGTCATCTGACGCTCGGGGCAAAGGGATTGCTACTGATGTGCCTGCCCGGACGGAGGCACCGAAGACAAGCAATGTTGAAGCTTCCAAGCAAGAGATGGAAGAGATCCTCAAAATCATCAAGAAGAGTGATTTCAATGTAGTTGAGCAGCTGGGACACACCCCCTCTAAAATTTCTATGCTATGACTATTGTTGTGTTCAGAGGCCCATGCCAAGGCCCTGATTTCCTTCCTGAAGACGGCCCACGTGGCACAAGAGACGTCTGCTGATCAATTTACCGATTGTGTGGCCAACTTGACTGCTGATAATGGGTTGGGTTTCTCTGACGCCGATCTGACTGCCAAAGGAAAGAACCATAACGATGCCCTGCATGTCTCCATTGAATGCAGGGGCACTACTCTTGCCCACGTGCTGGTTGACACTGGTTCCTCGTTGAACGTATTACCCAAGAAAGCTTTAGACAGGTTGGATTGCGAGGGTTTGGAGCTGAAGCCTAGTAACATTGTTGTCCGGGCCTTTGACGGGTCCAAAAGGATGGTACATGGTGAAGTTGACATTCCAATCAGGGTTGGTTCGCAGGTATTTGATTCTACATTCTACGTGATGGACATCCGAACGTCCTACTCTTGTTTGCTGGGTCGTCCTTGGATCCACAAGGCTGGAGCTGTGACCTCCACACTACATCAGAAGCTTAAGTACCCGGTCAGGGGGAAGATTGTGACAGTTCAGGGGGAGGAAGAATATATGGTCAGCCACCTCAACTCGTTCCGGTACATAGAGATGGATGGGGAGTTCATTGAGACCCCCTTTCAACATTTTGAAGAGGTTCCCCAAACACTGGCATCAGCAGAGACTGTGACTGAAGAAGATTCTCCTTTGAAGATGGCTTCCTTAAAGGATGCTCGGGCTGTTATTGAGAAGGGTGAGTGTGCAAACTGGGGCCGACTTCCTGATTTTACTCCAAAGACTGACAAGTTTGGTTTGGGTTTCACTGCAGAAGCTCAGAGAGTTGTTCGTAAAGCAAGGATTGGAAGACCTCCTGTATTCATCACCAACCCGGAAGTGAATGCTATTGAAGACGATGTGGAGGAATCTGAATTTGACAGCTGGATCTACCCAACGACCAACGGTGAACCAAGCAACTGGACTGCGAAAGACTTCGTACCTGTTACTTTTGTTACTCAGTAATGAACTCCTTTGTTTTGAATTTGTAACGAACAATAATTTGAAACTTTATGGCCCGGTGTCTTACCCGGGGCACCGTGGCTTCATTTGTGAGGGCTTATTATTTGTCATTTTCATATATCATGAATAAAAACATTGGACGTTTTTGCATTTCAAATCTTGTGCTCCCTTTCTTTCTTTATATATTGTAAAACAACTATATTTACACATACTCACCTATACAGGTTCCAATCCACTCTAGATCTCACTGGTAACGACTCTGCTACTGCCAGTTATGACTTCGAAAATCCGATCAACTTAGCCGAAGACGAAGGTGAAGATGATTGCGAAGTGCCTGGTGAGCTTGTAAGACTATTACTCCAGGAAGAGAGGGCCATTCAGCCACATGAAGAGCCAGTGGAAACGGTAAATCTGGGTACTGAGACAGACAGAAAGGAAGTCAAGATTGGTGCCAATCTAGAGCTCAGTGTGAAACAACGGTTGATTCAGATGCTGCGTGACTATGTGGAAATCTTTGCCTGGTCTTACGAAGACATGCCTGGGTTGGATACTGACATTGTGGTTCATCACCTGCCTACCAAGGAAGAATGCCCTCCGGTAAAACAGAAGGTCCGCCGTATGCGTCCAGAGATGTCCGAGAAAATCAAAGCTGAGGTTATGAAACAATTTGATGCCGGGTTTCTAGCAGTGACTTCTTACCCCCAGTGGGTTGCCAACGTGGTTCCAGTACCGAAGAAAGATGGTAAGGTCCGAATGTGTGTTGATTACAGGGATTTGAACAGGGCGAGCCCTAAGGATGATTTCCCTCTGCCTCATATTGACGTTCTGGTTGACAACACTGCTCAGCATAAAGTATTCTCCTTCATGGATGGCTTCTCCGGTTATAATCAGATCAAGATGGCTCCTGAAGACATGGAGAAGACCACTTTTGTTACTCAGTGGGGCACCTTTTGCTACAAGGTCATGCCTTTTGGGTTGAAAAATGCTGGGGCAACCTACCAACGTGCCATGGTTGCTTTGTTTCATGACATGATCCACCACGAGATCGAAGTATATGTCGACGATATGATTGCAAGGTCCCAAACGGAGGAGGAACACCTTGACCATCTACAGAAGCTGTTTGACCGTCTGAAGTTGTACAAGCTGAGGTTGAACCCGAACAAGTGCACCTTCGGGGTGAGATCTGGAAAACTGCTAGGCTTCGTCGTAAGCGACAAAGGTATTCAAGTGGACCCTGCCAAGGTGAAAGCCATACAAGATATGCCAACTCCCAAGACAGAAAAAGAAGTCAGAGGTTTTCTAGGACGGCTGAACTACATTGCCCGATTCATCTCGCACCTAACTGCTACCTGTGAACCAATCTTCAAGCTACTAAAGAAAGATCAAGTAGTACGTTGGAACGATGAATGTCAGGCCACTTTCGAAAGAATCAAAGAGTACCTCCCAGAACCACCCATTCTTATGCCACCGGTTGAAGGGAGACCTCTAATACTATACTTGACAGCTCAATGGGGTGTGTGCTGGGGCAGCATGACGAGTCTGGACGAAAAGAGCACGCTATTTATTACCTTAGCAAAAATTTTACCGACTGTGAGACCCGATACTCACTGCTCGAGAAAAATTTCTGCGCTTTGGTATGGGCTGCTCGCCGGCTGAGACAATTATAAGTTGACTCACACTACTCTGTTGATTTCAAAAATGGATCCAATAAAGTACATATTCGAAAAGCCTGCCTTGTCCGGAAGAATAGCAAGATGGAAAATGATCTTAACTGAATACGACATCCAGTACACGACTCAAAAAGCAATCAAGGGAAGTGTATTGGCAGACCATTTGGCACACCAAGCAGTGGACGATTACCAGTCGATGAACTTTGAATTTCCAAACGAGAATATCATGGTGGTGACTGATTGTGAGTACCTGGACCGGATGAAGGACCTGAGAAGAGATCCCGATGGTCTATGCACTTTGACGGAGCCTCAAACGCTTTGGGTAATGGTATTGGCGCTGTGATCATATCTCCAAAAGGCACTCATACTCCACTCACTTTCCGGCTATGTTTCAACTGCACCAACAACATGGCGGAGTATGAGGCATGCATCATGGGTCTTCAAGCTGCAATTGACTTAAGGATCAAGTTTCTGAGGGTCTTCGGAGATTCCGCTCTCGTGATCAGCCAGATCAAAGGCGAGTGGGATACGAAACACCCAAACCTTATTCCTTACAAGGAGTATGTGTTGACACTGATCCCCCACTTCGAGGAGATAACTTTTGAACACTTCCCAAGAGAAGAGAATCAGTTGGCGGACGCGTTAGCTACGATGTCTTCTATGTTCAAAGTTAAATGGGATAACGAGGCTCCCCGGATCATTATCTGGAAATTGGATGAACCTGCATATTGCTGCGATCTTGAGGCTGAAGAGGTAACTGAAAAACCTTGGTATCATGAAGTAAAGAGGTACTTGGAAGCTCAAGAATACCCCGAGGGTGCATCCGTTAATGACAAGAAGTTTCTGAGAAGGTTCGCGGTAAAGTTCTTCCTCAGCAACAACATTCTTTACAAGCGAAACCATGATTCGACCTTACCGCGTTGTGTGGATAAGACTGAAGCAGAAAGGATCATGGTAGAGCTACATGAAGGTACCTTTGGAACACATTCCAGTGGACATACCATGGCAAAGAAAATCCTTCGGGCAGGATATTTCTGGTCCACAATGGAAGCCGACTGTTACCAACATTCTCGGACGTGTCACAAATGCCAGATCTATGCTGATAAGGTGCACATTCCTCCGGTTCCTCTGAACGTCTTGACAGCACCTTGGCCTTTTGCAATGTGGGGCATTGATATGATCGGCGAAATCAGACCTACGGCATCCAACGGGCATCGCTTCATCCTGGTAGCGATCGATTACTTTACAAAGTGGGTTGAAGCAGCTTCCTATGCTACGGTAACCAAGAACGTCGTGGCACAGTTCATTCGGCATAACCTGATCTGTCGATACGGCGTCCCGGAAAGGATCATTATGGACAATGGGACCAATCTTAACAACAAGATGATCACTGAGCTCTGCGAGCAATTCAAGATACAACACCATAACTCTTCTCCCTACCGGCCGAAGATGAATGGGGCTGTAGAAGCAACTAATAAGAATATCAAGAAGATTGTGTAGAAGATGACAGTGACCTACAAAGATTGGCATGAGATGTTACCGTTTGCTCTTCATGGGTACCGTACCTCAGCACGAACATCAACAGGGGCAACACCCTTTTCCTTGGTCTATGGCATGGAAGCAATCCTACCCATTGAAGTGCAGATACCCTCTCTCCGGATAATGAAGGATGCAGGTTTGAACGAAGATGACTGGATCCAGACTCGACTTGATCAATTAAACCTGATTGACGAAAAGAGACTCACCGCTATTTGTCATGGTCAAACGTACCAAAAACGGATGATCAGGGCATTTAACAAGAAAGTCAGACGACAAGAGTATCAAGTCGGAGACCTGGTAATCAAGCGCATCATTCTTCCTCAAAGTGATCCCAGGGGCAAATGGACCCCCACGTACGAAATGCCATTTGTGGTTAAACATATCTCCTCAGGAGGAGCTATGATTCTAACCACCATGGATGGTGACGACCTTCCTCACCCTGCCAATGCAGACATAGTAAAAAGATACTACGCATGATCAAAGACCCGCTAGGTTGACACACATAGGCAAAAATAAGGGCTTCCCGGCGAACCAAAAGGGTTCGGGCAAAAATAAGGGATGAAATGAAAAAAATCTGTACACCCGGCAAGTCGAAAACCTGAAAAGGCGGCTTGGGCAAAAATGGGTATCCCGGTGGACTGAAAACCTGAAAGGGCGGTCCAGGAAAAAGTTAGGGATAAGCGTAATACTATGTCTCATTGGATCACCTTGCATCCAGAATTCGGTATCAACTATCAGGCTCAGACGGCATCAAACAATCAACTTCATCCTCAACTAAGCAGCCAAGTGATGAGACGCTTGAAGACATAAAGGCGATAGCAGAGTTGGAACCCAGTGGGATTTTTCACATAGCTGTTTTGTTTTACTTTTCACAAATTGTATAAACTCTATTCTGTTCGACGGTGTTCTCTTACTAGGACGTCAGCCTCTTGTACACAAAACGCCTATTTATAGGCAAATTCCAAAAAATCAATACAAGCTCATTTTTCCAGACAAATTGTCAACAATTGCTTTTCCTTTTTTCTGTTTTGTCTTGCGAAGAACGTCCAATGTTCATTTTTGATATATGCATTTGACATTAATTGTTAATCATAAATATTTGCATGCGAAACAAAGGACTAATTACAGGTGACATCAGAAACAGGGGCAATCAGAGTTGTCTAAGCGATCTAGTTGCTCTGTCCACCAAGGTACCAAGGTAGGTTCGGCTGAAGAATGTAACCAAGATACCTTCACTCCCCGCAGGATAAGACAAGATTCAACAATTCTCCCCAAGCAGAGTTGGTCTCCAATCAGCCCGAAAAGGCACAGTATCTCCAACAAGTCAGCGATACTCTCCCCAAGCAGAGTTAGTCTACTGTCAACCTTAAGGAAGTTGGGTATCCCCAGAAAATCTCAATATTCCCCAGCGGAGTATACAGATGTTCCTAAGCAAGCATCCCCGGCAGTCTTGATCTAAGATTGTTCCCCGGCAGAATACAGACATCCAATGGAGCCATTCCCTAATACAGTCCAAAAAGTTTCCCCAGGAGAGTTGAATCATCCTCCCCAATAGAGTCTGGAAGCTTATCCCCAGTAGATTCTGGAAGCTTATCCCCAGTAGATTCTGGAAGCTTATCCCCAGTAGATTCTGGAAGCTTGTTCCCCTGCAGAGTACATGCATCTCTCCCTGACTTTATTCAGAAAGTTATTCCCCACCAGAGCTTATAACTGGGTTATCCTCAGCTAATTACAACAGAAAGATCGTCCTCGGCGAAATTCTTCCTACCCCCAGCGGAGTTCATCAAATCCTCCAACAAAGCTTATCAACAGAATCCCCAGCGGAGTTCTCATTAAAATCTCAGCGAAGCATCTCTTTCCCACAGAGTAATTCCCCGCAGAGTAATCTCTCCCACAGGTTTATTCCCCAACAGAGTCATCTTCTCCTACCGGTTTATTCTTGCAACCATCATCCCCAGCGGAAATGAAGAACTATACTCTTCAATATCAGCCCAGGATTCAAAAAGCTCCCGGCATTCGTCAAGGATTTATTTTCCCAGACGAAAACACATTCATAAACATATCACATTTCATACATCCTGCTTACAACATGATAAAATGCATACTACACTACCTCTGAACATCATGACATCATGCATCATGACATTGCATACTGCTGATGTTTTGCCTTTTCAGGAAAAAGGTCAATCCAAAGATGATTACTATCAAGTGTCGCAATTACATATTCGATTCCTGTATCTAGCCAAGGCATATCTGTGAATGATTGATTGTAGATTCGACACCTGTATCCAGCCAGGGCATATCTGCATGAAGAGTTTAGAGATTCGATTCCTGTATCCAGCCAGGGCATATCTGTAGATGACCAATTCCAGATTCGATTCCTGTATCTAGCCAGGGCATATCTGTGAGTAATTGATTGTGGATTCGACACCTGTATCTAGCCAGGGCATATCTGCATGAAGAGTTTAGAGATTCGATTCCTGTATCCAGCCAGGACATATCTGTAGATGACTAATTCCAGATTCGACACCTGTATCTAGCCAGGGCATATCTGTGAGTAACTGATTGTAGATTCGACACCTGTATCCGGCCAGGGAATGTCTGCATGAAGAGTTTAAAGATTCGATTCCTGTATCCAGCCAGGGCATATCTGTAGACGACCAATTCCAGATTCGATTCCTGTATCTAGCCAGGGCATATCTGTGAGTAACTGATTGTAGATTCGATACCTGTATCCAGCCAGGGCATGTCTGCATGAAGAGTTTAGAGATTCGATACCTGTATCCAGCCAGGGCATATCTGTAGACGAAGAATTCCAGATTCGATACCTGTATCTAGCCAGGGCATATCTGTGAGAGACTGATTGTAGATTCGATACCTGTACCCAGCCAGGGCATGTCTGCATGAAAAGTTTAGAGATTCGATACCTGTATCCAGCCAGGGCATATCTGTAGACGACTAATTCCAGATTCGATACCTGTATCTAGCCAGGGCATATCTGTGAGTGATTGATTGTGGATTCGATACCTGTATCTAGCCGGGGCATATCTGCATGAAGATTTTAGAGATTCGATACCTGTATCCAGCCAGGGCACGTCTGTAAGCAACCTTTTGAAGTTCCGGATTCGATTCCTGTATCTAGCCAGGGCACATCTGTGAGCAATTAATTGTAGATTCGATACCTGTATCTAGCCAGGGCATATCTGCATGAAGAGTTTGAAGATCAACCCCTGTAACAGGCCAGGAAACCATCTTCCTTTCTCAAAGTACGCAATTTCTCGCTAAGGAATCTCTTACGCGATCGACACCCCTAGATGGCATCTTTAAGCCCATCTCCACGACTATCCATTACACTTCCAAATGGCATCTATAAGCCCATTCCCGACAAGTTTCTGTCACATCTCCAGATGGCATCTATAAGCCCATCCTCCTATCCATCATCTCTCCAAATGGCATCTGTAAGCCCATTCCCGCCATCACACTGCTGATACTCTACTATGCGAGTGCAAATTTCTGGGCACTCTAGTGTTCAATCATCTTCCACCTTCGGATCACGAAAGGCACGGAAGCCAATCTACATCCTCAGGTTTAAGAAGATTGAACAGGGGCAACTGTTGTACCCCAAAATTTGCCCTCCCATACTCTTCAAGATTTGTCAAGATCAATCTTCAAATGGATCAAGGGGTTGCCCAGTCAAACATCCTCCTAAGCCAGTCATAATTAGGGTTTTGGTTCCTTCAGTGAATTTGAGGCTTTCAGTGGTCCAATCAAGTCCCATAGGCCCATATACATTGTCAAGCATCTACATGCCAAGTTTCAAGACTCACAGATGCCAATTGCACAGTGAAAAGCCCTATTTGCTTCACAATCAACTATAGGGGTAAAATGGTCATTTTACAGTCAAAAGTCAAAAATTTTGGTCAACATCTTATTTTGAGCACACAATCATCATTTGATCAAATCTTGATCATTGATTCTACAAGAATGGCTCAAAAATCATCAAGATGCAAAAGTTTCTATTTTTGGACAGTTGAAAAGTCAACTGTAACTTGACCAAGGCATAACTTTTTCATGGCTCATCAGCAAAATCCCATCCAATGCTCATTTTGAAGGGGATGACATTTCCTACAACTCATCTTCACACTCCAAATCCAAGAAATGCTCTCACAAAAAGTTATCAATTTCTACATTATAGGTCAATTTTAAAAGTCAACAAAAAGGCATTTTAAGTCAAAGACCATAACTTGAGATTGGTAAATCAAAATGACATGGGACCAAAGGCATTGGTTATAGGACTTCAAGACCTTTCCAAAATGTCCAAGAACATGTTCATATGATCAAAATTGAGAAAGATATGCATTGGAGAAGTTGGGAAATTTTTGGGAATTTGCAAAAGTCAACTTTGCCCAAAACACCTCATTTTTGCTAATGGGCCTCAAATTCCTTCTTGAAACTTTGTCCAAAGCCTATGCACGACCCATTGAGATTAAATTTATTTATTTTCTTATTTTTATTAATTATTTGGATTTTTAATTGATTATTAATTCATTTAATTCATTTAAATGTAGGAAAATACCAAGATATGTTTTTTCAAATCTTTTATGAAGCAAATACACTCAGGGCAAGCTGGCAATTTCGTGCATCCATCAAAGAGACAAAAATCTCCATGTTTGGCAAGTTTTGTCAATCAAAAAGATTGAAAATTATGTGATTGGAAATCAAATATTGAAAAATTATTCCATGGATTCTTGGACAAAGTTTTACCCTAATTCCATCCTACTACATATACTGAAGTGAACCCTAATGCCTGCAACGTGAGAACTGCTGTCAAAAGCCATAAGCGAATTCCAAAAATTCAAGGAAAATTTGAAAACTGAATTCCATGTTCTAGCACAATTCAAAGCCTTAGAGTGATTCAAACACATTGCTAACATTCCCAGGAACGGATTGGAATAAAAAACAAGCCTTAACGCTCCAAGAACACGCAAGAACACGCAAGAACAAGTCACACGGTTTGGTTATTTTTTCATAATTGTAATTCAATATTCATGTATTATTAATGAGATTTTTTGTGTGTATTGGATTGCTAGAACCTCTCTGAAGCTAATGGCATAGGTGAATTGCATTAAGGAGCCCTGAAACGAAAATTACCATGGACGAATTCTAGGTTTTCAAAGCTTTCAATTTGGGGGTTTCCAGCACAGGAAAAATTGAACCTTCTCACGCATATGGTTGAATTCGTCAAGGCCAGACGAACTCATGCCAACCCTCGCGCCCTATTTATATAGCTTGTACATCTAATCGTTATTTTTCCTCAGGTCATATTGTGGGGGTTAAAAACCCCCGCTAACTAACTTGTTTTTGCAGGCATAAGGAAGGAGACGAAGGACGTGGAAGCATATGGTTGGAGCATTCAAACAAATGCGCGCTTTTTTTAATTCCCAGCATAATTGATCTCTTTATATATTATTTTCCTTATCCGTTATATTAACAAAGACAAGCGCTTGGCTCAGTGGATGATGACATGTCTGGCAACCATTGGGACCTGGGTTCGATTCCCAGGTCCCCCAAAATTTCTATATTGTTTTTCTTTACCTAATCATATGCAGGCTCTCAGGTGATGTCCATCATGCGCTTCAAGCAATCAGCGTGCCATGTGTCCTCATGCACCAATCCAAGGGCTATGAAGTGCCGACTATGACGTTCCCAGTCAACTATGCTCTAGGCAATTCCAAAGTCAACACAGGCTTAAGCTTAATGGGCTGGAAATTTGCTTACAAACCTCCTAATTGGGTCCATCAACCCCTTGGTTTTCTTTCTATTTTCTTTTTCTTTCTTTTTATTTTCTTTAATAACTATTATTATTTTATTATCTAATTAATTCATAAATTATTTTTTCATATTGAAATCAGAAATTTAAAATATTGTTTTTTTATTTATTATCTTCACTATTAATAATTATTTTTGTACATAAATTATAATTAATTAATTTAGTTGTTTAATTAGGACAATTTTAATCTTTTCATAATAAATAAAATCAATCTAGAATTAGGGTTTTTCTTTTGACTTTTAATAACTTTTTCTATTTTTATTTCATTAAAATATAAAAAACACAAACAACATTTTTCTTTTAATTAATTAATTAATTAGTTTAGGGTTAATATTTAATTAAATGCAAAGGACCAAAATTTCTTTATTTCTCAAAAGGGTCAAAACCCTAAGGACGTCCTGATTCTATTGCTTTTCGCACATTATTCTTATTTTGATTATTTATGTATCTGCTCAGAGGATGTAATAGTTAATTAGGCTTTTATGGCTTTCCTTTACTTTCCGCATTTATTTTCCAAAACGGGTTATGTTTTTGGCGATGTATAGACCCGCGCCTTGTAATAGCTTAGATTTACATTTCCGCAATTTATTTTCCGCACTCTTAACTGTTAATATGCATGAAAGACTTGTATGACAAATAAAATCAATCTGTAGCTCACAAATGCATGATCAAAGATAAACACAAACTGAATTCAACACACATGAACATGCCACTCCTAGGGTACGCCTCACTGGTTGCCTCGACGTGGTCGTCAAGTATAGGGTGTCTTAGAGGTCGCCCTCCTGTCTAAAGATCCAGTTGCCTCGAAACGGTTGCCTCGGATAAAAAGGATCTAGGACACTAGGGTTACCGCTAAGGTGTCCTACTATTGCTTTGGTGACCACACATGTCCCTTATCATCGAATTGACCCGAATAACTCCAACGACGGTGCTACCTACCTCTCAATGGTGGGATAGCACTATCTAAAGGACTCTTACACAGCTTAATTCCTTAGAGTAGGTAGATTTCTCATGGGTACTTGCTCTTTCAAAAAACAAAAAACAACTTTTCGCACCTACACTTTCAAAAGGTTTTCAAACAAATATTTCATACACTCTTGAGGACAGATACAAGAGTTACTTAGAAATTTTTCAAACGAAACTTTTTCAAAACCCACACACACTTGAAAAGCAAACATCTTTTGAAAACATAAGAGCAAGTACCTAAGAGCCCGTGGATAACCACGGATAGAAAGGGTGCTAACACCTTCCCTTTCTATAAATCTACCTCCCGAACCGAGAAATATTCTCGAATAAGGAATTTTGATGTGCTTTTGTCCTTTCCATGTTGGAGAACATAAAAGACGGTGGCGACTCTTGCTTACCGCGACATTTCGCGAACCAACTTTAAAAACAGTCAGTTCTATTTCCACCGATCACAAGTAGTCTACCGGGGAAGAGGAGTTGTGGTCCTTTGATTTGTAGTAGTCGGAGAGGCAAACTCAAGCTGGGGAATCCTGGTGTTGTAGGGGAAATAAACCCTGTCGTCAGTCTGCTAGAGAGGTGATATCTTCGTTGGGGGAAGTCCTTGTGGTTGATTCAGCTGGGGAAAGGTTTTGAGAGATTAAACCCTTTCTGGGAGTCATCCTATGAGAAGGATTTTAGGGAGATTTGTCATTGCCCCTAGTAGAAAGTGTTTGTTACATTGCCAGAAAATGTTTAACTGTACGTAACCCTTCACTGAGATTGATGTTCAATGCCCCAAGTGACGGAGATGGAGACTTGCCCCTGGTTACTCTGCACTTCTTCAGAGATTTCTTGAAATCTTGACTGGACTGCCCCAGGTATGCTGGATAGTGACATGTCAAGTCCCCCTGTTGATAGGAGATTCGTCAATGGAAGTGTCATCCTTCTTGAATTGATTTTGTTCACTGAGAGAGTTTTTGTTCACTGGATATTCATTGTGTGAATTTCTCCGCTGTTAAACAAATAGCCATATGCAAACAATGATATTCAAGTAATGCAAAGTTTATGTTTGTCTTGAAGTTTTTTTTGAAAATGCGTTTTAGCGAGTAAAGAAATTTTGCTAAGAAAATTCAAACTCAGGATTTAGAGCAAAGCCTTACAGGAGTCAGGATACCTTTGTAACAATATGCTTTCGAACTAACCCATGCTTCAATTAGGACTTTTGAAGGGTTGTAATGTGGCTTGGTTCACGATTTAAGAAGCAAAGGATAAAGGCTCAAAGTATATTTGTACCCACTCGCTCTTCGTGATGTTCTTCAATCCTAAACTCAGTTAATTGTGCACTTGAACTCCTAATGAGTCTGGATCGACGTTTTTGGTGATGGTTCACACAAGTTGAATTTGTTGGAAGGCAGTCATTTTTGCAACATTTTTCATGTTGTTGAGGATTTGTAGCGACCTCGTTCTTTTGATTTGTTATCCCTAACTTTTGCTTGACTGTTCCTATTTTCGAGATTACAGTCAGCGGGATGCCCCAGCTTTCTTAAGCCTCCTTTATAGGTTTTGGCTCAGTGGGCTTTTCTCTTTTGAGAGATTGACTGCCTATGAGATAAGGAACCACCACTGTCTTTTGATTCCAGAGGAATGCTTTTGATGTCGTTCGTTGTATTATGAACTGAGAGTTTTACGACTTCAATACGCATCTTTTGAATTAACTGAGAGACTACCCTTCCCCAGGTTTAAATTAAAGGTTTCAATTTGTGTTTAAAACAGAAAACTCCTACTTCTTTGGCTCGAAGGGGTTGACTAGGGATTATCTTCCTTATAACTCCAGTGTTTAGGATTTGAAAGAAACGCCTGTACATCGTCAGCAAGGTCTGTCCAAAAGCATACTGTATGAGATTATGGCATTGTTTCGTCATCCTCCCTCTAAAGGCTTGTAACTTTTAGCAAGAGTTGAATGTCATAAAGTGAGTAAAAAAACATAGTTTAAATGTAATGAAAATGAGTGGATCAAATCAAGACAAACATATGCAATGCATTAATGAAACAAAATTTGACATTAATAGATAATTGTTCGAATAACAAAGAGATTACAACTTGAAAATTCAAATGAACAAAATCTTTTAATGATTCGTCATAGGAGCAGTGATTATGTTTGGAGTCTCCGGAGGGTCAAACTCGATCTCCTTGGTATCAATCATGTCTTGGACCTTGTTCTTTAGAGCCCAACAGTTGTTTGTGTCATGTCCCGGACTGTCAGAGTGGTATGCACACCTTTCATTGGGATGATAGGTAGGAGCGGAAGTATTTGGGTTCTAGAGAGGAGCCTTTAATGTAATCAGCTCTGCCTTCAACATGTGTTGTAGCGCTTGAGTCAGTGACATGTTGATCTTAGTGAATTGTATTTTAGGCGCGACCTCCTTACGCTGATGCCTCTGTCTTTGTTGAGCAGGCGTAGGATTAGAGATCAAGATTTCTCCTAGGTGTTGGTCATGACGACTCTTTTGACCATACACAGCATTGGACTCTTTCTTTCCATTGTAGGGCTTTTTCTGAGCATTAGAAGGTGTAGCTTCTTGAATCTTCCCACTTTTGATGCCAGCTTCGACCCTTTCGCCGGTCAGTATTAGCTCGGTGAACCCGACTGAAGAGCTTCCGATCAAGTGTTTGAAGAAAGGTCCTATCAATGTTCCCATGAAGATGTCAATCAGCTCCCCGTCAGTTAAAGGGGGTTGCACCCTACCAGCCAGATCTCTCCACTTTTGGGCGCATCCTTTGAAGCTCTCGTTGGAACCCATGGTCATGTTGTGCAATTGCACACGAGTTGGTGCAAGATCAGCATTGTACTGATACTGCTCATAGAAAGCAGCAGCTAAATCCTCCCAGGTGTGGATGCGAGAACTCTCCAATTGATAGAACCATTCGAGTTGAGTCCCTACTAGGCTTTCTTGGAAGAAATGGGTCCAAAGCTTCGGATCAGTTGTGCATGGTTGAATCTTGCGGACATAAGACTTTAAGTGCATCTTAGGGCAAGAGACTCCATCGTACAGGGCAAAAGTAGGGATTTTGAATTTTGGCGGGATGACCACTCCAGAAACCAAACCCATGTCTCCTAAATCCAAGCCAGGTATCTGTTGAATCTCCATAGCACTGAGGCGATCCTCCAACTGTTTGTACTTGTCATTAGTGGGAGGATATTGTTCCTCGGAGTAGTCAGCTTCAACTTCATCAATCTCCAAATTGTGGTCTTCTTCAAGACTATCCCCTATGCTGGATGGAGTTTAAAGATCTAGGGTTTTAGGTCTTCTTCTCAAGTTCAGGATGCCTATTGTCTTCTTGGACTTCTTATTCTTGTCTTTGAGAAGGAGAGCTTTCAGGTCCTCTTTCCCTTTACCCATATCCAGAAGCATTTGTTGGAACTGAGCGTTTTGAGCTTGGAGATCTTTCACCGTTTGTTCCATATCCATCTTACTGAAATAAACAGTAGGAAGATAAGGAGACCTGTATGGGAGAAACCTGTCATGATATGATATGTGGATGCATGTTTTCAAGGATCTCGCAGGGTAACCACAAGAAAATGTTAGAGGTTGAACTTTGATCAACATCTTTGATTGTAGAACCTCGTATCGGTGGATGTCTTTCCACGAGAATCAAGCTCACCATGTCAAGTGGGTCATAGCCCCCGATTCAAGTTGTCGTGTTTTGATTTCCAGACAACCTTGGCTAGAGGAAAATGAATCCCCTTTGCCCCTTGCTAGACATTTGATTTACCATAACCTGCATCACAGACCCTTGAGATCCTTGAAATGGTTAAGGAAATATTAAGGCATGATGTTATGATGTGTATGCTATGCGTTTAAGCAAAAGTGTGAGGTGATGTAAGTAAACCCTGCAATAAATCCAAATTATCGGATAAGGACTGTAAATAAAACCTGCAAGGAACTCATGTTGTCAGATAACAAGAATGTGCAAGTAGTTCAAGTTTGAAGGCACACAAGTCACACATATAGCCTTAAGTTTAGGCTGGCATGGAGTTTAGGCATTACCCTCTTTCAGTTTAGTTGGTTTAAACCTGTCCTAAAAATAGTAACCGGGTTCTAGAGGATCTCAATATCACTGACTACCCTCAATCGGTCATAATTCTAGTTTAGCAACCTTTTCTTGCGGCCGAAATCATCGCGAGAGTTTAGTCTCAATGAGTGTAGCATACTGCTACTGTTCTATGGCCAAGTTGGTCAATTTATGGTTCTAAGGTCAGTTGGTGCTTAATGACTCCTTAGAAGACCCATATTCTCCTCGTTCCAACACAAGGGATATCGATACAGACTAAGGTGCCACACCAACGTAGCTACTGCTTCATCCGTATCGGTCTACGCCGTACAGATCCCTCACAGTTTATTGCTACTTACCTAAAGGGTATCCCCAGATCCGGGTTAGGATCTATATAACTCCGATACAAGCCCACAAAATTAAAGCATACAAAGCATACAATTGAAAACACAAGTGATCTAATCCTAAGGTACACCTCACTTATACTTTTCCCAGCAGAGTCGCCAGTTCTGTGATCGGTGGGAATGAGAACTGACTGTTTTGGAATGCTGGTTCGCGTTTGCGTTTGTTTTTACAAAATGTCGCGGTAAGCAAGAGTCGCCACCGTCTTTTATTTTATCCAACAAGGAAATGACAAAAGCACAAAAAAATTCCTTTTCGAGATGTTTCTCGGGTTCGGGAGGTAGATTATAGAAAGGGAAGGTATTAGAACCCTTTCTATCCGTGGTTATCCATGGGCTCTTAGGTACTTGCTCATTGTGTTTTCAAAAGTTTTCTTTTCTTTGTGTTTGTGGGTTTGAAAAGAGTTTTTGTTTGAAAGAGAGTGTAAGTGCAAAAAGTTTTGTTTTGTTTTAAAAGGAGCAAGTACTTAAGAACCATCTACCTACTCAAAAAGGAATTAAACTGTGCAAATGTCCTTTAGACAGTGCTATCCCACTATTGAGGAGTAAGTAGCACCGTCATTGGAGTTTTCGGGTCAATTCGATTAAGGGACGTGTGGTCACTAAAGCAATGTTAGGATGCCTTAGCGGTAACCCTAATGTCTTAGATCATTTTATCCGAGGCAACCGTTTCGAGGCAACTTATGATCTTTGGACAAGAGGGCGACCTCTAAAACTTCCTATACTCAATGACCACGTTCGAGGCAACCAAGTGAGGCGTACCCTAAGAGTGGCATGTGCGAGTGTATTGTTTTTCAGTTTATTTATTTTTGTACATGTTATGGTAAACTACGGTTGATTTTAAATTAAAGGTTGATCTTGTCATGCATAGCCTATTATTCAAACACCTAACAGTTAATGATTGCGGAAAATAAATTGCGGAAAATAAAGCTAAGCTATTACAAGGCGTCGGGTATTTACATCGCCAAAAAAAAACCCATTGAAAATAAAGCGATAAAAGTAAAGACCTAATTAACTATTACAACTAAATTGAAAGACAAGTAAAAAGTAAAAATAAAGAAGAGAAAAGACTTCTTCGATCCATGCCATGGACTCGTTCGATTCACCCTTCTTTGGCCTTCTTTCGATTGAGCTAGGGAATGGGTGTGAGTAGCCTTCGATTGGGCTTAAGATTTGACGGGGAAAGCTTCGATTTGCACCCTTTCCTGACTCCTTCGATTGGGTTTGGGAAGGATATGGGTAAACTTCGATTGCAGGGAGAAGGTGGGCTTCGATTCAGAGGAAGAAGGCTGCCTTTCGATTCTATGAAGGGGGTTGCTGGAAAGGCCTGAAGGATCACCTGTGGAGGCACTGCATCTGCAAAAATATGTTAGCAAAATAAAACGCATGACCTGGGTATCGAAACCCAGGTCCATCGATCCTGCGCGCGCTGGGTCTTTTCAGGCTATATCTGTAGCAAGTGTTAGCAACAAAAAACATGACCTGGTGCCAAACCCAAGCCCTTTGATTCTGTCTAGAATGACAATCGAATGAAACAACAAATATGGATGTGTTATGTAAATACAAGGTTTGACATTTTACCCTCTCTTACCAGTAGTTGGAACCTTCGATTTGGAACTTTCTAGATGTGGGTATCTTCGATATGGGATTTCTGGGCGTGGATACTTTTGTTGAATGGCTGCTTTGGCTTGGATTACTTATGAAAATGTTGATAACCTTTGGTGGGTTTGTGGGCAGCGTATCTCCAAATCCTCGTCCTTCTGTAATGTGTCATTGGCCTCGTATTTATAGAAGTGTGAGGGTGCATGAAAATGGCAAGGGACAACCATTTAACCAGGCCTTTAAAGCCATGAGACAAGAATCAGACATATTAAAAGATTTCCTTTTTTGAAATATTCATGTCTCTTTGGAATCTTGAATGAACCTGGACACCTTTGATTTTCGAATGCCTCCAGGCCATTCTCTTCGATTGGTCTTGAGTTGCCTCCTTCGAATGGACTTCTTATGTACCCTTCGAATGGGCCTTCTGAATGCTTCTTCAAATGGACCTTTTGAATGTTCTTCGAATTGACCCTTTGAATGCTTCTTCAAATGGACCTTTACATGTTCTTCGAATGAGTCACTTACATGTTCTTCGAATGAGCCTCTTGTCTGGTGTACTGGCAAGTTGATGGACCTTTTCCTTTGTGAATCGAAACAAACTTGTAGGAGATTCTTGCCTCGTGAGTCGAAGGTAAGCCTGAAGTAGTTAATGCATAGTCGAAGCATTGTGAAATTGACTTGATCGGAGGAGGTCCAGCGCTCAATCGAAGACTTGCGAACCAAAGCTTGATCGAAGGGTTCCAAACACCTAATCGAAGCTTACTAATCAAATCCCGATCGAAGAGTGCCAAATTCCCAATTGAAGACTGGTGAGTCAAGCCTGTATCGAAGGATTTTGGATACCCAATCGAAGACTTTTCCCATATACCAATCGAAAGACACCTTGTTCATCTTCAAAAAAAAACTTTATTTTCCTTAGGCAAGTGTTTGTGACCAACCATGTAAGGGAAGACCTTTTAAAACATGAGAGGGAAAATTTTGGGGTACAACAGTTGTGCATGCTGAGACACGGAAGAATTCATCCATACTAAGTGCGCTTTGAAGGAGGTTTATTGCCTTTTTCTCATACAGGACCTTTTTCTTATCATCATCATCCCATGTAATTTTAGGCTTTGATGAACCAACGCCGTTTACTACAGTTACCAAAACAAAAGGGCCATTTTGGACAGCATCCCATATTTCTTCTCCTTGTGCTTCTAGATGAGCCTTCATACGGATCTTCCAGAAATCAAAATATTCACCACAGAATAGAGGAGGCTTGTTGCCACTGCCACCATCTCTGAACACATAATTGTAGTTTGCGGAAGCCATTCTGGATCTAGTAGGAACAGGTTACCTATGACCTGCTCTGATGCCAATTGTAAGTTCAGATGCGCCTAAGAGGGGGGGGGGGGGGGTAAATTAGGTTCTTTAAAACTTTTTCTGAATTGTATGAATATTTTTGCACGAGTTTCTTTTCTTTCTTTTTCTGATAAGTGATGAAAGCAGTAAATGCGAAAAGTAAAGAACACAGAGATGTATCCTGGTTCCCCTCACAGTCCGAGAGTACTCCAGTCCCCTTTCAACATGAAAGAGATTTCCTTATAGTTGGTAATTTGTACAAAGACTACCAAACAACCAAGAACAATCCTCTTGGACCAAGAACAATCCTCTTGGATTTTCACTAAGACCACAAAGAGAACAATCCTCCATAAGTGTCTTTCTTGTTTCCAACAATCCTGAAAACAAGTATACAATAGTTTGTTTGATTTGTATAAGAGTTTGAAAGATGAAAGAGCAATGTCAATCACTTGATTGATCTTTTCTTATTCAATATGAAATTTAAGATGGAATACTCTTCTAAGTTCTCAAGAACAATCTTCAGTATGCATATGAAAATGATGAACAAAAAATCTTGAGTATAAAGAGTATGATCAAAAGAATAGAAAGTTGTTAGTGATTGTTGTTGTATTTTTTTGTTGTTGTTTTCAAAAGTCTAAATGAAAATAATTTATAGTGTAGTAATACCTCTTCAATGAATCATAGCAATATTTAAACCATTTTTCCTAAAACAATGTATTTGAAAAGATACAAAGATTGCCATGAAAAGGTGTTACAAAAAGTTGCTGGAAAAATAAATTTTTTCAAAATTTAAGGCACAACAACCGGTTGACTAAAGCAAAAATCGATTGCTGTAAAAGCAATGTTTAAAAAATTTGAAAAATATAACTATGACAACTGATTGTCATTGAGGAGCAATCAGTTGCTCATAAGCCAACGTTCAAAAATTTGAAAATAGAACATATGACAATCGATTGCTGCTAGATGACAATCGATTGTTTTTCAAAAAGAAGCTTTTGTTTTTTGGATGCAACCGATTGTCCTAGCATGACAATCGATTGCTTGTGTACAAAAATTGAAAAATCATTATTTTCAAAGATTTTAAGCAATTTAAAACATCCTTCTTCAATCATACATAGTATATACTCAAAATATTATTTTAATAAAGTAAATGCATGATTAAAAATAGTTTTGAGCACTAAGAGCGTAAGATAAAAAATTTCATATACCTTAAGCCATAAGTCTTGAAATGTTGATCTTGATCAATGAATCTTGCTTGAGATAAATCTTCTATCTTGATCCATTCATTTTTGCATGCTAGCTTGTCTTCATCAAAACATTTGGAAAGCTTGATTTCACAGGGAATTCCCCACAACGGTCAATGATAGAAGTATCTTCCAAGGATCTCGAACACCAATGAATATCAGAGTGGGTGAGGGACATCATTCTTGAGACCATGTCAATCTTTGCTCTTTCTTTAATGCTAACGAGGTAGGTGTAAAGTGAACCACTTGGAGAGTAAGGGAATACAACACAAGAAAGTACCTCTTTTCTTCATGGTGCGGGTATGGAAGCAATGTAAGATGTCCCCTAGCAAGGTAGGTATAGGATTGCGAGAGAGAAATAATTTTATGGCATTTACATCTATGAATTGGTCTGATGTGGGGAATATAACCAAACCATAGATGATAAGGGCTAGGACGTCTTCAAAGGCTTAAAAATCCATGTCTTCCCAGAATGGACGAGCCTTCTCCAATAGGAACTTGGCTAGGAACCCTTTGACTCCGCTTCTTGTCTCCCAATTTTCTATGATGTCGACTCTCTTCAGATGCAAAGCTTCGACAATGACTTCAGGTTTCAGAGTCCCCTCTAGACCGGTGAACGGTATTTGATCAAGCACGGGCACTCCTAATAGTAGAGAGAACTCTTCTAGGGCAGGCACCAACTGATAGTTAGGAAAGCTGAAGCAATGATGTACGGGATCAAAGAATTGGAAGAGCACACACATCATTTCCTCTTGGAAATTGGAGGTCTTCAAACTGAGGAGTCGACCATATTTTCTGGTAAAAGGAGAATCTCCGGGCACCCTTGATGCTAACTCTTGGAGCTAGGGGTATGCTTTCACAAAGCTGGTTCAGATGGTGTTCCTTCTGATGAGATTCATGGCCTACAAAACAAAGCAAAGATAAATTCCTAAATCCTTTAAATGGTTAGTGAGAATGCTTATGATGTTATGATGTTCATGATGTTATGTACAACTAAGCAAGTTGTTATGTACACACAAAGCAGACAAGTCCTTAGGTTTAGGCTTGCATGGGGTTTGTAGGTAAGTACCCTCTTGAAGTTGAGTTGGCTCAACCTGTCCTAGTAATAGTAACCGGGTTCTAAAGGATGTCAATATCACTGACCTTTCTTTTAGGCATTGTCTCAGCATAATCAATCTTTTCTTGCGGTTGAGATATCCCAAAAGTCCAATCTCAATGAGTGTAGTATCGAGTATCAACCAATTTTCAGCTTTCCACCGAAATCGGTTATCTCATTACGTCCTAATGGCCAAGTTGTTCAATTAAGGTTCTAAAGTCAATTAGTGCTTCATGACGCTGCTCAGCGGCCCCATATTCTCCTCGATTCAACACAAGGGATACCGGTACCAACAAATATGTCACACTAATGTAGCCATTGTTTCAACCATATCGGTCTATGCCATACAGTTTCCACAATCTATTGCTACTTACCTAAAAAGGTGCCCCAGATCCGGGTAGAGGATCAAAACAAATCCAAACAAGGAACCATAATGTAAAGCAAACAAAAATCAAACAAAAGATAGTAAGTAAAGGTGATCTATCCCTAAGGTAACCCCACTTTTAAGTAAAGATCCCCAGCAGAGTCGCCAGTTCTGTAATACGGTGGGAGAACTGACTTGGGTGTTTTACGTTTTATTGAAATTATTGCAGATAGCAAGAGTCTCCACCGACTTTTCTTTTATCCAATAAGGAAAGGTTGAAAATAACAGGAAAGATCTTTCGAGATTATTTCTTGAGTTTGGGGGGGGGGGGGGGGTTAGGTTATGAAAAGGGAAGGTGTTAGCATCCTTTTCATCCGTAGTTATCTACGGGCTCTTAGTTGCTTGCTAGATCACTTGCTTTTGTTTGAAAGTGTGTTTGTGATGTGGGTTTTGTAAGTATTTTGAAAAGAAATGTCTTTGTAATGGTTCTCGTCTATATAAGAATGCGCACAAAGTGTTTTGTCTTTTGAAAATGTTTCAAAATGAAGTGTTGGTGTATAAAATGTTTTTGTTGTGGGTAAGCGAGCAACCAGGAGCAACCTACCTACTCAAAAGATATTAAATGTTTTTTTCCTCCTCCTTTAGATGTTGTTATCTCACTATTATTTTGTTAAGGAACCCCATAATTGGATGTGAAGGGACGGTCACATGACGTTTTGTGTAGTCATCGAAGGCAACCTATGGGATGTTTTAGCAATGTCGTTTATGGACTAGATCGTTTACTGAAGGCAACATTGAGGGTCATCGTGGAACTACGATCTTTTATCGAGGGTCTTTGCTAAAACACCCATATTCGAGGGACATGACTATTTTCCGAAAGGCAACAAAGCGGGATTACCCTAAGGGTGCTAGTGTGCAAGTATGTTTGATTTACATGCATTTTAGTCTTGATTAGGGTCATCTATTTGTTGATTTTATGTCTTTCTATACAAACCCTAATTACTAGCATTTATGTTTGAAAGTGATAAATTGAGGAAATGTAAAGTCCTACACTATTACATTATTTAGGGATGGGGGTACAAATTTACAAATGGGGAGTTGCAAGAATTTAAAATCCTAATTATCTATTACAACCATATTGAATTGTACAATACAAGAAAAGGAAAAAGGTTGGTTTTGAAAATGATTTTTTGTCTTAACAAATTAAAAGGAAAATAATTAGTTGAATAAAAGAAAATATTTGTATGTCTTGTTTTATATTAATAAAAATAGTTCTAATGCTAAAAATGATAAAAATAAAAGAGAAAAAGGAAAAATAATGAGGCATAGGATCAACATGTTGCTGAAAGCAAAATAAAGGGGATCAGAAGTTCTGATGCCAGGCGCGCTGTGGTTCAGAATGAAACGCCAGAGTAAATCAGAAGTTCTAGATTGATGCACTTTGAGGTCCTGAAAGAAACGTTAGAAGGAAAAACATAAGTTCTGGGTTGCTGCACGCTGAAGTTCTGAGTGTCAGAACAGTGAGAAAGTCCTAAAATTTTCGTGTGTGTTAAAACAGTAAGAAAGATCCTAGAAGTTTTGTATAATAAAACAGTGAAGAGAACTCAGAAGTTCTGTGTGTATTAAAACGGTAAGATAGGTCCTAGAAGTTCTGTGTGTGTTAAAACAATGGGAAAAATCAGAAGTTCTGATATCATGCCATAATAATGTAAGAACCTAGGAATTCTGATGTGTTAAAAAACAGTGGGGAGAATTCAGAAGTTCTGTGTTGTGCTAAAACAGCGGGAAAGAAAATCCAGAAATTCTGTGTTTCACTTCACCTTTTTCCTTACATTAGTCAGAACATCTGCAACTTACTCAGTCCTTAATAACAACAAATCAGAAAGATAAAAGCACGACAGTTTATAGAAGTTCTAGTCCTAATTCTGAGCCTAGCTTTATTCAAGAAGTTCTGATCCACAGTTTTTCTACTTATGCAATAATATGGACATCATCAACACTATGACATTTACATATTTAATGATGTTCTGAATGAAAAATTCAAAGTCAAAAAGACTTACCTTGAATCGGAAGCGTGTGTTTGAAACTTGAGCTGCTGTTTTTAGATGTTCTGGGGTTAGCAAGGAACGGAACATAATGTTATGTTCTTTGATTCAAAGGGAAGAACAAATGTTTGGTTTTGCTTGAGATTTCTGGGTTTACGAACGGTTTACTGTTTTCTTTTCTCTATTTGACAATTCTCTCTTTCCAAAAGCCACCCCCTTAAATGTGTGATGAAGCAACTTATTTATAGATGGGTTTGCTGTGGTTTTGGGGGAAAACAAATGGGATTTAAACCATTTTGGCATATTGTTCCATTGCTTTTTAAACACAGCTTTTGTATGCTAATTTGGTGCAAATATAGGGTTTGAGAAAGTGCAGGCGTGGACTGGATCAGCAGCTGATTGCAGGACTGTGCTGTAGCAGTGCAGCAGGCTGCTTAAATGAGGTTTTGGGATTTGGTGATATTCTGATCGCAGAAGATCATAATGAGACTCGAAGGGTGATCTTTTGACCGAAGCGTTGATCATAGTCTTCATATGCTGAAGAATCATGTTCTGGTTGAAGAACACAATTTCCATATGTTCTGATTGACGAGTCATGTTCTGAACCATGTTTGCAAATTTTGACAACACTTGTATGGAGGCTGGCCCAGAAGTTCTGAAGTACCATATTCTCTTAACACTTAGAAAATTTTCTAAATGTTTAGAAATTTGATTTTTCAAAGTAATTTCTGACTTTTGATTTCTTGAGGAACCAATTTCATGTCTTGGTAAAATATAATTATTGAAACTTGATTTTTGATCAAAAAGTCAAAGTTTGACTTTTCAGTGTGCTTTTGACCATTTTGCCCTTGTGAATGACATTCTTGAAAAATTGTAATTGAGACTTGAAACTTGCCAGAAGTATACCTGAGGGTCCAGGACAATCTTTTGAGAAATGAGAGGGCAAATTTTGGGGTACAACAATATGGATACCATGTTTCATGATTATCTTTTTCATATGGTTCCCTATGAGATACAGAGTACCCCAACTCTTAGGGACTGTAGTGTTGTACACGGCTACATCCGATGGTTCTTCAGGATGTCACATCCTTATATAGAACCTGAGGCCCCGGAAGATCCAGCTAGACCAGGTCATCAGAAGATACTAGAGGAGGAGCAGACTATGGCTGATCATGTTGTTGATGTGCTTCCTAGATATCAATGTATCATGAAGATTAGACATATGGGTATAGACAACTGACTATTTCTGGATGGCTATGCACTGAGGGATGTTATAGATGCTATGATATGTGAGGCACGAGAGACACTGTAGTACATGAGGCAACGTAGGAACAGGGACCGCGATCCATCATACGTAGTAGTTTATAGTTTTTGTATTATTTTGGCACTATTTTCTATTATATTATATTTTGTTCTATTGATTTGACTTTATTGCGTTATATGGATTTATTAATTTATTTATGCCATTTTGATATTATTCCGAAAGTGTGTGATTTAAATTATACAAAATAGTCATGTATCGTCAAATTCATCAGAGCATTTATAAATAAAATGCAGAAAATCACTATCTGGTATGATTACAAAGATGTATCTCCAGAATTTGTCTGGTGTGATCAGAGAGATGCATCTTCTGAACAATTCTGGTCATCATCAGACATTTTACAAGGAAAATGTAAATGGTGTATATTGAGTTATTACGAAGATGCATCTCTAGAGACAAATTTAAACAACATTGGGGGGCTACTCAATTTAAATGCATTTGAGAAATACACAAAGTGTGTTCAGAAATATATCTCCATAATTTTAGGATATTTTTCCCTTTTTTTTAAAGATATTTCTCCAACACTTAAAGATGAGGTTAGCAATATCCAAATTTTATTCTAGGTAAAAACAATAATATTATCCAATGGACATTTTTCTCCAAATGGTAAAAAGTGGTCTTCTATGGTGGATGGTATGAAGTGGTCTCCTACCTTAGAATTTGCTTAGAACCTGATCTCAATCTTAACGCAACTACCAATTATAGAAAGTAACATATTTTAACACTAAATCTAAGAACATATAAAACACATAAAAAAACATGCACGTTTTTTAATTGATGCTTGAGAAATAGTTCTGGAAATTGAAACAAGAACAAGATTTACAACAATTACATCAAAACAATTCTCCCTCAAATTCCAACACTTTTAGATATAGATTATCTCTTTCTACCATTTAAGGTATCGTTTCACTCTCTCATTTTCTCCTGTTTTTTTTCTCTTCTCTTACAAGATATATATAGTATTCCTTCTATTATAAATTAATTGTGTTTATGATTCACATCCTCTACCACAGTGCAACGATGAAACAAATATAAAACATATTCATGCATATGATAGCATCATTTTACATATAAATTTTTTGTAGCATTGTGGAAGAAGATCTTAGTTTGTGTATGTATGTATATGCATATGTGAGTTTTTTTTTTCTTTCTTTATTATCATTTTTAATCTTTTCTCTATATTTAATGTAAAGTATTTGAAATTTTCAAATGTTATTTTGTTCAGGTATAATATTGTGTTATAATCAAAAGTGGTGATAACATGGGAGATGAATGGTCAAGGTATGTGAAGTTGAGCAAAGATAAAGAACAAGCGCCATTTCGGGACATTACTCCGGGAGAGCTTAATCAACCCATTGATGTGCCACAAGTAATTTACTATTTTTTTAAATATATTTAAATGTTTCTTAATTTAAGCATTCTTTTGAGATTTAAGATCTGTTTGAAGTGATTAATAAATATGTTTCTTATCTATAAATGGATGAAATAGAAGAAAAGAAGTTAAGTTAAAAATAATTTAATTGGTATATATCGATAACGGAAAGAAATTTTACATTATCAATTAATTATAATTGTTAGATTTTAATGATTGTGATGTATTGATTGACTATGTAAAATTTTTTACAGTGTATAACAATTAATCTCAATTAAAAATTATTTAATTTTTTAATAGATATTTTTTATCCTCAATTGAAGAATGTAATTAGATCCTTTTAGAATTTTGGGGTGATTGGATCCAGTATATTTGATAGCCTTAAAGAGGGAAACAAGAATTCATGTATAAGGATCCAGCATGTTTAATAGTCTCAAAGGGCAACAAGGATTTCACTATAAGGATACATCATGTTTAATAGTCTAAAAGGACGACAATGATTCATATATAAAGATCCAACATATATAGTTGTCATGCGAGATAATTTTCGACAAAATATTTATCACTTCTTAGTTATCTGCAAGAAAATCATCAATAATTCAATTTCATATAATAAAGTGAGGGTATTAACAACAAATCCTTGTGCCACTTTGGCAACATAAAGAAAAGAGTGTTCCCACAAACAAAAGAATGTTATTAACTTATCCTTACAAGCGATAAAGATTATAACTCGCCTAAATAAGACAAACCACCAAATAAAATGAATTAAGTGAGGCTCAATGCCTTAATAGTTATTGTCATTTGATAAGAGATCATTTCCCTCAACCTCTATGTCTTCCTAGCCTGAAGTGGCTAGGCCCTTACCCGTGAAAGCTTCCTTCAATGGCTTTGCCTCCACCTTCACACCAATTATGCTCACAATCGGTGTTCTGATCTTCTTCAGCTTCATGCCCTCTACATAGCACGTGTTGGTGATCTTTTGGTCTTGTTGAATAACTCCAACTCGCCCATTTGGAAGCGAATACTTCATATATAAATACAAGGTATATGAGGTGTCTCCTAGGTGGTTAAAGGTGAGTCGTCCTATAATCATGTTATAAGAGGAAATCACGTCAATAACAAGGTAACTTACCTCAATTTATCTGGGGTTTTCTTTGTCTCCAAAGGTGGTCTTCAATTTTATATAACCTTTCACTTTCATAGACTCTCCCGAAAAACCCACCAATGATCCTTCGAAGGGTTTGAGTCTACCTAATTCAAGCGAAGTCTCTCAAACACATCCCAATGGAGGATATCCATAGAGCTTCTTTGAATAATCAAGACCATTTTAATCTCCTAATTGTCACATCTCACAGTAATAACCATGGGATCATCGTTATGGGGGTGATTGTCTGTTGCATCTTTCTAAGAAAAGGTGGTCTATGCTTCTAAGGCTTCTGGTTCGCCTGTATCAAAGTCAGTGGGAAAAACCTTAACGGTTAGCATTTTTCGGGTGTACCTCTTACATAAATATATGGTCTATCCTCCCCCGACGAATCCTCATGCGATGATATTGAGAGTATGGTAAACATATTTGTCGTCATCTCCCTTTGTCTTGTTCTTTTCCTTTAGTTCACGACTCCTCAAATAATCTCGCCCCTTAGAGTTAGATTCTCATAATACTCAAGTGAATCCGCCCTTGACATATTTTCTCAGGTGCCCTTCTTAGATCAGGCGCTTTATCTCCTTTTTGAGTTGGTAGCAATCCTCTGTATGGTGTCCTTTAACTTTGTGGAATTTTCACTAACTATTGAGATAAGGCCCTGTGATGTTTGGCTTTTGAGCTGAAAATTATTGAATTTTATGCACATGGAAGACATCTTACCCTATCTAATCCGGACATGTGTTCAGAGGCATGAAGCTCTTGACGACTTTTCTACTTCGTTTGAACATCGTTCTGTCTCTGGCGAGAGATATGTACTAACCCCTTCGTGAGCTCTCAACATCAGAGGTTCCTTATTTCACATATCAGAGCTTATTTTTAGTATTGCTTTCCTCTCCCTTGATGTAACATTCCACCCGCATCACTACTTCATCCAAGGACGTTGTTGGCCACGGGTCGAGGGATTCGTTGAAGTGTCCCACCCTGAGTCCATTCTAAAATGCTCTATGAACATTTCCTGGTTTGGATGGATTGCATTAATTGTTGCCTCAGTGAAGTGGTCAAGGTACTCCCTTAGAGTTTCAGACGAGCCTTAGAAAATGTTGAATAGACTAGTGGCGGCCATCTTTTTGTGCATGCTTGTAGCAAATTGGTGGACTAGTTTCTTCACCAAGTCTTGATAGCTTATGATGGAGATAAGAGGTAGGCCCATATACCACCTTAGAGTTTTCTTTTCTAAAGGTGTCAGATAGGAGCTTGCATTTCAAAGAGTCAAGGGCTCCAGTGATCTTTATTTGCATGTTGATGGATGCAACATGTTTGTATGGGTTGTCGTGTTCATCGAACTTAACCAATGAATGAGGCTTAAAGTTATCTGAAACGCGCGTCTACCATATCTCATCTGAGAAAGGTTAGGGATCTAACATCTCCACCTCGTCTGTAGTGTTTGTCTCTTGCTTGTGCTACTCGATATGGAGGATATTATCCTCCAAAGTTTGGTACCGGTGATGTTGATCGTCTATAGTAGTGCACATTTTTGCTATAGTGTTTTCTTACCTTCATATTCTTCGTTTGCTGGAGTTGTTATCTTTTTGTTCACCTGTACCCAAACCCATACCCGTATGAGCACTAATGTTTAAACATGTACCTATACCCTATAGTTATTTAATTGGTTAAATACTCTTTTTGTCTCGTATGTTAACCTCATGATTTATTTTGGTCCATTAACTTCAAAAAATTTCATATTGGTCCCTTACATCTTCAAAATGTACCATTTTAGTCCTTTTTGTCATATTAACGACTGATTTAACGGCCAATTTTTGAGTTTTTCCGTCGCAAATTAGACGAAAAGGACCAACATGAACATTTTAAAGTTCAAAGACTGAAATAAACCCTGGAGCTAACACACGAGACCAAAAATGATATTAAGCTTATTTAATTACCCATACCCATAGCCATTCACTCGCATTTCTAATAAAAATAATATATTAATTATTATTTATCATATCATTTTAAGTTTTTAACAACATTAAAAAAATTCAAGGATGTTATTGTTGAGTTAAAAAATAAACAAACATTTATATTAAACCGCATTCAAGTTTAATAGTGATGTATTTAATAAAATTTATAAATTAACATGTATACATAATAATAAAAATAAAAAATATAATATATATTGTGCGAGTATGGAGCGAAATGGATACTAAGATACTCATACCCGCATCCATATCCACTTATTTTAGTGGGTAATTTCTTGTGCTGATACCCGTATCCGTTTTGTGGGTTTTCACATCATCCGTTATGGGTAATTTTTTACAGATACCCACTAGGGATGGGTCCAATTGTCATTCCTGCTTAGGCCTTTGAAACTAGAAACCATCACTGAGAGAATGCGGGAGTGGATAGTTTATCCACTATTATTTTAGAGAACAAGGTAAAATGACTCCTTCCGTACTATTACAAAATAAGGACGCATCATTTTCCCACTTTCCCAATTCAGGCAACTCCTTTCAAAGAAAGGGAACATATTCAATAAAGGGGAGACACATATAGTTAATAGACATTCGATCTAAGAAAATGGCGACTTTGAACCCATAATCAGACTCTGATACCACTTATAGGATCAATCACTTACCACTTGGTCAAAAATGTTATTAATCACGGCACACCTATATTTCCTTATAGTGAGTCTCAAGGGTCCTATCTTATCCACCTATCACACATGTGTAAGCATTTATGGGTGGAATGTTAAGCCCATCAAATCCTTCAGAATGACGCTTAATTAAATAATCTAACATGTTACGATTATATTTACATAACATCACATAGTTGATATTGTTTTTTCGCTTGATCTAATAGTTGTGAGGCTGTAACTACACAAAATTGGATAATTTCTTTCAAATCTCTCATGACTGATTATCATTATTTCTCTTATATTCTTTCCCTTCTTCATTTTATTATTATTTATAATTAATTTTCTCTCTCTCTTTTTATCATTAAGTGAAATATGTATCATTGATGATTGATATTATCTTTTTATAGTTAAATGCTCGTAGATGTCTTGAATGTGGACAAGTTTTACCTGAAGCTTACCAACCTCCAGCCGATGAAGATTGGACAACTGGAATATGTGGTTGTTTCGAAGATATTGATAGCTGTAAGATGTTTCCGATTTTTCCATCACGAAACCATGAACGTGTAGAATTTTTGTTTATTATGTATCCTTGAAATTGTGTTCTAGGTTGGATTGGAGTGTTCTGTCCATGTGTTTTATTTGGAAGAAACACTGAAGCACTGAAAGACGACATTCCTTGGACCAGTCCATGTGTTTGTCATGCAATGTGTGTAGAAGGTGGAATGGCACTTGCTGTAGCAATGGCATTTCTCAATGGAATTGATCCTGAGACATCATGTCTCATTGCTGAAGGCCTTTTTTTCACTTGGTGGATGTGTGGTATTTACACCGGTCTCTTTCGACAAGCTCTTCAAAAACAATATCATCTAAAGGTTATGTTTTATCTATTGATTATCCTATTGATTATCGAAAATATCCAGGTGTTTTGTCTCACTCAAATATTTGTATTTTTTTTTAATCAGGATTCACCATGCGATCCTTGTATGGTACATTGTTGTTTGCATTGGTGTGCTATATGCCAAGAGCATAGAGAGATGAGGAATCATCTTTCTCATAACACAAACAGTGATGGAACTATTATCAATCCACCTCCACTTCAAGAAATTACATCTGATTTCAATAAGGAGTCCACATCCTCAGCAAAATCTTATACAAATAATGATCAACAAAACAATTTGCAGATCCAGCCTATATAGTTGTATCCATTAGACGAAGACTCTCGCGATAGTAAATTAATTATAATCATTTTTTATTGAATTTTAATTATGTTTCAAAAAAATTTAAATAAATATGATTAATAAATTAATATTATATCAATTTATTATAAATTATAATTGAAAAAATTATTAGAATTAGTCATAGATAAAATGTACGTTTTACTTGTAAAGAAAATCATATGCTTGTAAATTTAAAGTGACAACAAGGATTTAATTTTGCATATATATATATATATAATTAAAAATTATCATTATTTATTTATTTTTCAATCTGATTCTCATGTATTTTTTAAATTTGTATTTGATTTAGATATTTAATTTTAAGTTATTTAAGATGTCTATTTACTTTTAGTCTTAAATTAAAAAAAAAATTAAAGTTTTTAGATGATTATTATCAAATAAATTTTTTAATACTTTTATTATATTTCATAGGGTTACTACTATAAAAATAAATATTGGGTACACTATAAATAATTTTAGGAAAACTCTATATTCTCATATTTGAAAAATTAGAAATATTGTTGTTTGTCTTTATTTTATTTGTTTGACATAATATGAAAAATAATATAAAAAATGCAGTTGTATACTCTATCATATTTTAATTTGAACTAAGAGTGATTTACATTTGAAATAGTGTAATCTTCTTTTATTTTATCTTATTTTATTTATTAAAAAATCATGCAACAAAAAGATAAGTAGTGTTTATAAAGTGTATAAAATAATATATATCAAAGTTATAAACAGTTGTTAGTTTAATATATAGTTGATATATTTTAACTTTGAATCCATGACCTCCAATAGATAATATATATGATTTATGTCCTTGTGAAAAATAAATAAGTATTTTGAGATGTGTTACATAGAATTAGAATTATGAGTCATGTGAATCAAAGTTAGTAAATATTAATTTAATATATTTTTGTTTTTGAGAGGGTTTGAACCAATGACTTTCAATAGATAATAATAAGAGTCTTCACAAAAACACATAAGTGAGTCGTTGAGAAAAAGGTTATATATGAATTCTCTAAACGGCGCAAAAACATCTAATACCATCAATAATGGCTCAGAATATTGTGAGCAATGAAGAAAAGAAATATGTAATGATTACACAATTTAAAGAATTTTACACGTAAATTTTTTTATAGATGTTGCATAGTAATTAATTTAATTGGTATGCATAAGTAGTTTTACTCTCGACACCGTTAAATATTTATTGAGATTTGATTTTTATTTTAATTATTTATAAAATAATATTTTTGAATGGTTATAATGTATCGACTGTATAGAGAATTTTACAATTCAGTACATAATAATTAATTTTAATAAAATTTAATTATTATGTATTGACAGTGTAAAACAATTTTATATTATCAATAAATCGTGACTGTTAAATATTTATTGAAAATTTATTTTTATTTTAATTATTTATAAAATAATATTTATGAGAAGTTATGATGCATTGAATATATAAAAAATTTTACACTCACAATACATAGTAATTAATCTCTTATTAATATATTATATTATTAATTTATTTATGTTTTTTGTTATAATTTTATTATAATTATAATAATAATAATAATAAAATAATAATAATAATGATAATAATAATAGAATAATACTATTTAATACGAAATAATTTGAAGAAAAAATAAAAGAATATAAATTTATTATTATTTTAAAAGTGAATTTTAAATTGATTTTAATTTTTTTTTAATATAAATCATGGGATGATGGTGATATTAAATGGTTAGAGTTGATTCTTATATTTTTTCTTTTTTTCTTTTTTTATTATTAAGTATTTTCCAATAAAATAAAAATAGCTGATAAGAAAGAAAAAAGGTAGTTTGTGATTAGATGGTGTAAGACAATGTTTGTTTTTTAAATTGAGATTAGCCATGAAATAAATTGGTAATAAAAAATATGGTAGTTAATCTTACATTTTCTTGTAATGTTTTTTTTTTTTTGTCGTTGTCTTTGTATTTTTCATAATTTTTTATCGCGTGGTACATTTTACTTTTAGGATAGGAAGATCTGTTCATATTATTTTAAGCCACAACTTTCAATTTGCTTTCACATACTTCTAGGACTAAAAAGATTCAATAATTTTTGCATTCATAAGAAATCTGATAGATTTTCTTAATTTTTTAACCATATTATTAATAAAGTCCTTTTAATTTTTCGAAGATTTGGAGTAGCTTAATCACCAAGAGATTTGGAGGAAAGATTGCCACTGAAAATGAGATGTTACTAAATTTTATGTATTATTGAATAAATGTAACTTTCTATTATAACTAATGTAACAATCTTAAAAATATCCTCGAAAGTATTTAAGGAGATATTTATCAAACATTGCTAAAAAATAGTATAATGATGGTCTAAAATCGTCCTCAAATGTAGTTAAGGGCACAATTAGCAATTGTTGCCAAAAAAATTAAAAGCGCGACGTTTCAAAAACGTTCCCAAAAATATTTTAGGCACCGATTATCAAAGGTTGTAAATATATTTCTGACAACATCCATAAATCGTTGTCTATACAAATTTTAGGCAATAATTTTTACATGTAACCAAAAAAAGTGTTGCCAGAGACAACAAATCTTGTAGTGACAAGAATAACAAATAACCCTCTCACTCTAAATTAGGATTTGCTATATACAATGATGAGAGACTAGCATGCTATTTATAATAAACCTAACATACTAAACTAATTGGCTTTTTTCACAAATATCCATTACAAGCTAACTTGGTAGAACTAACTTAAACAATTGAACATAACAAACAGGTCGAAATACTAACAACCCTAGCATTTCGACACCACATATTGGAACACACTTTGACTACAATATGTAGGTCTTCAACACCAGCATGTGAACATACTTCAATGACATGCTAAACTCCTGTCGAACCAGAAGCTACTCTTCGACCATCTAGAGTTCGACCCAATTCTCACAAATCTCCACCTTGAAACAAACTCTAATATCAGAGAATAAACTAGCTTTCTTCATGCAGCTTTATCAACTGCATACAGTGGAAAAACATGCAACTGAGTAATATCTTAGTGATCATATCATTAGCATTGTGATAAGTCGAAACCTTCAGTACTTAGACTTCTCCACGCTCGATTACCCCTCTGACGAAATGCAGCCTCACATCGATGTGTTTGGTTTGCTCATGATAAGATGAGTTCTTCGACAGGTGTAATGCCCTTTGACTATCACATTTAACAATGATAACTTGACCTTGAAGTTTCAGCTCCTTAGCAAAACCTTCAAGCCACAATGATTCTTTCACAACTTCAGTGAGGGTAATATATTCTGCTTCAGTGATTGATAAGGCAACAACCTTTTGAAGTGTCACTTTCCAACTGATTGATGTATCAAACGTAGTAAAAACATATCCAGAAATAGATTTTCTGGAAACTATACAGCCTGCATAATCAGAGTCGACATACCTTTCGATTAGTGCTTTACTATCTTCACCCAAGGCTCCACCATAAATTAAGACTTTGTTCAGAGACCCATTTATGTATATTGAAATCCACTTCAATGCTTTCCAGTGAGTCTTTTTAGGATTTTCCATGTACCGACTTATAAGACTTACTGCATATGCTATATCGGGTCTAGTACAGACCATAACATACATAAAAGAACCCACTATGTTAGCATATGGGATGCTATTCATATAAGCTCTTTTGACCTCAATACTAGGACACTGATCTATACTCAGCTTGAATTGAGGATTTGTTAGAGTTACAACAGGCTTTGAATTCGACATACCGAACTTGCCGAGAATCTTCCATAGGTATGCCTCTTGAAATAAGCATAATTTCAACTGATTTCTATCTCTTCAAATGTAAATCCCAAGAATCCTGGATGTAACTCCCAAATCCTTCATTTCGAACTCCTTATTGAGTTCATCCTTCACCTTTATTACATCTTCGACATTGTTGCTTGCTATGAGAATATCATCAACATAAAGCAACAAAATAACAAATGAATTACCAGGACGAAATCTGAAGTAAAAATAGTAGTCGAACTGACTTCTAATGAAACTTAAGTATGCCATGAACTTGTTAAATCTCTTATTCCACTGTCGAGGAGATTGTTTCATCTCATATAAAGATTTATTCAACTTGCACATATAACCTTCCTTTCCCTTTTTGACATACCCTTCAGGTTGCCTCATCAGGATTGTTTCGTCTAGATAACCATACAAGAACACAATCTTCACATCCATTTGTTCCAGTTCAAGGTCAAACTGTGCCACCATGGCAAGAAACATTCAAATAGACCCATACTTCATAATAGTAGAAAACACATCAATGAATTCTACACCTTCTTTCTGAGTGAACCCCCTTGCAACCAACCTTGTCTTGTATCTTTTCTACGCCACTCCTTCGATTCCTTCCTTAAATTTGAAAACCCATTTACAACTAACTAACCTGGATCCGACAGGTTTCTTGATCAGTTCCCAAGTGTTGTTATCATGAAGATATTTCATCTCATCATCCATGTCCTTCATCCATTCAGTCTTATTTTGACTCCTCATAACTTCCTTATTGTCTCTAGGTTCTTCGTCTAGAACCTCACTTGCATAGGTTAAGGCATAAACTATACGATCTGCATACCCAAGTCTCTGAGGTGGCTTGATGACTCTGCGCATCCTATCTCTTGCCAATAAGTGGTCATAGACAGTTTCCTCAACTTCCTCAGTATCTTCTGCTTCTTCTCCGACTTCATCTGGGGTACGCAATTCAGCATCAACATGCTCCACCTCAACAGGAATCTCTACATGTTCCAGCTCTTTGTCAGATATTTCTACACTTCGACCAACGTCATTAGTTTTCTTGAAAGCTATTTCATCTTCATTGAAAACTACACCTCGACTGGTGATACACCTCCTATGACCTGGCTCTAGGCACCATAGCCTATAAGCTTTGACTCCTTCAAGGTACCCCATGAACATGCATTTTAGAGCTCTAGGTTCGACCTTGTCTTGCCTAATGCGATCATAGGCTACGCATCCAAATACTCTCAATTTCTTGAGATCTGGTGGATGTCCCGACCAAACTTTTTCAAGTGATTGCATATCAAACGTAGTCGAAGGACATCTGTTTATCTGATATGTTGTTGTCATGACAACCTCAACCCAAAACACCTTCTTCAATCCAACACTAGTTAACATGCATCTAACTCTTTCCAAAATAGTTCAATTAAATCTTTCTGCCAAGCCATTTTTTATGGAGTACCTGCAGTAGTTTTGTGCCTTGCAATACCAGAGGCAACACAAAAGTTGTCGAAAGCCTCAATTCGAAATTCAAGGCCATTGTGGGTTCCCAGCCTCTTGACCTTTCTGCCCGTTTGATTTTCGACTAGAGTCTTACAACTTTTGAAATTCTCAAAAGTTTCATCCTTAGTCTTCTGGATGAATACCCATAACTGTATGGAATAATCATCTACTATGGATAGAAAATATCTTGCTCCTAAATATGATGGATACCTTGCATGCCCCCAAAGATCAACATGGAAGTAATCAAGGGATCCATGTGTTCTTTGTTTGCCTTTGTTGAAATTCACTCTACAAGATTTTCCAAGTACATAGGGTTCACAAAACTTCAGCTCTTCGACTTTGTCTCCACCAAGTAAATTTTGTTTCCCCAATTCGACCAGACCCCTTTCACTGACATGGCCCAATCTCGTATGCCAAATTTCTGTCTTCGACAAAGGTTTCGTGGATGCAACATTTATCGAACCACTTACAACTTCAGCCTCAAGGGTATACAAGCCTTTCTTCTTCACGCCTCTCAAGACTTCCTTCGATCCCTTCATGACTCTTAGGATAATTTTCTCTCCTTGGAAAACATACCCTTTCTTGTCGAATTCACCAAGAGAAATCAAATTTCTCTTCAAATCAAGTACATACCTGACTTCAGTCAATAACCCTATTGACTCATCATGGAGCTTGAATCTCACAGGTCCAACACCTGCAATCTTGCAAGCTTTGTTGTTTCCCAGCAATACATATCCACCATCTTGATCACATAATTCTTCTAACAAGTATTTGTTTTGATTCATGTGCCAAGTGCAATCTGAATCCATAATCCACTCCTTACTCGAGTCATTGTTTGAAACCACAAGAACATCAGATGAGTCAAAATTATCTTGAACAATGATTGCGTTACCATTATCCTTACCTCCATGATCTTTCAGGCGTTCAGGGAACACCTTTCTTGTGTGACCCTCCTTATTACAATGATATCATCGAATATCATATTGCTTCTCCACTGTAAGACTTCTGCTGACTTTTACATTTCTTCTTGTCGAACTTACCATCCTTTTGCAAGAATTTTCCCTTAACGGGAAAACCTTCACCAATCGTTGAAGGTTTATGCTCCTTTCATTCGTTCAAGTCCTTAGAATACAAGACTGATTGAACTTCTTCAAAGGTCAGGGACTCTCTTCCATACAAGAGAGTTTCTTTGAAGTGAGCATGTTTATGGGCAAAGCGCACAACAACGACAACAATGCTTGATCTTCATCATCGACCTTCAAACCAATATTTTCAAGATCAAGAATCAGCTTGTTGAACATATCCAACTTCTTAGCCAACACTTTGTCTTCAATCATCTTGAATGAATACAAATCTTGCTTCAGGTAGAGTCGATTAACCAACGATTTGGTCATGTACAAACTTTTAAGTTTTACCCATAACCCTGGTGCTGTCGTCTCCTTTGATACCCGTCAAATAACCTTATCACCTAGGCTCAACAAGATTGCGTTGTGCGCTTTCTCTATCATGGTCGTCTTCTCCGCTTCCGTTAACGCATCATTCATGACTACCTCTCCCTTCAATGCTTTCAAAAAACCCTGCTGAACCAGTAAGGCTTTCATCTTCAAGCGTCACAGACCTAAATCGTTCACTCCGGTGAACTTTTCAATCTCATACTTTGTTGAAGGTATATTCTCCACGCTCACAACACCAATTTATTGTGAAAATGATGCCTTGGAACAAAGTATAAACAGTTTCTCTATGATCAAGAAACACACAAGGGTAGAAAAGATGGAAAAACAAGAAGAACACAAGGAATTGGTTATTAATTGCTATTCTTTACTTTCTCTTCAAACAAGATTACAAGTACACAAGAATAACAAATAACTTTGTCGCCCTAAATTAGGATTTGCTGTATACAATTACGAGAGACTAGTATGTTATTTATAATAAACCTAACATACTAAACTAATGGGTTTTTTCATAAATATCCATTACAAGCTAACTTAGGGTACAAGCTAACTTAAAAAATTAGACATAACAAACAGACCCAATTCGAAATACTTACAACCCTAGCATTTCGACACCCACATACTGAAACACACTTCGACTATAATATGTAGGTCGTTGATACCAGCATGTGAACATACTTCGACGATATGCTAAACTACTGTCGAACCAGAAGCTACTCTTCGACCATCTAGAGTTCGATCCAATTCTCACAACTTCTATTTTCTTTAATAGTACAAAAATGTAATAACTTGTGCGTTCACACAAATTTTAGTCTGATTACTAGTGCGTTCACACGATACTATTATGTTACTCGTGTGTTCATACAGATTCTGATATGATTACCCATACGTTCACACGGTACTGGTGTATTACCTGTGCATTCGTACAAGTAATGGTGTGATACGCATACTTTTGTTTTCAAAATATAATAAAAATATAAATAAGAAGAGTTTTTAATAATTTTTCAATTCATTATTATATAATATTATCGTTATAATGTTAAAAAAGAATATTTTTAGTGTGATATTTATAAATTATATTTCATATTTATTCTTTTAAAAGTAGCTATATAAGTCAATGTATTTTGACTCCATATCATTTAAGAATAAAAACTCTCCAGAAACATTACCTAACTCAAAACAATGTATTTTGACAATTATATAACAAATTATAATCAAAGTAATTTATGTGTTCGTTATCTATTTATGCATCTATGATAGTTATTCGGATTTAACTAATATATCAATAAACTTTATATAATAATTGACTGATAAATTTTTTTATTTTATGCATGAGTATTATTTTAATTATCATTAAAGTTACATAAATATTTATTTACTAATTTGTATTATATGTTAAAAGACTTGAATATTTTTACTCATTTGACCATTATTATTTTAAAAGAAGTTTTTTATGGTTGTTTTTTACCATGTGAGTATAAAGCTCCAAACAAAGATGTATTTACAACTCCAGCTTACAAAATATCGCATAAACTACATATATTAAGGAAATAACAATGAAAACAATGTCGGTGCTAATAATTCATGTTCGTTGTTTTGGAACTAAACAAAAACTAAAAAAATACTGGTGCAGATATCGAAGGAGATCAAAGTTAAGAGTGAGAAGAGAAAAGAATGAGTAAGCTGAAGATGAAGTTGTGGTAGAGACGACTGATGTCTTTGGAAATGTGTTGCACTGTAAAATCAATCTATGTGCTGGGATGAGACATTTGAGGACTGTGCAGATGTCAGAGCGCAAAAAACATAAAGCAAAGAGTTAGAAATTTAGTATTGTAACGGTAAAAATGTTTAAAACTAAGTTATTAGATTGACTAGACTTATACAAATCAAAATAAAAATCGTCACCGCGCTTTATTGTTTATAAAAGGATGGGAAAAGAACGAGTAATCCAAAAAGAGGGGGAAAGATTTTAGGTAAAGGGGTTGGTTATGCAAAGGGAATGTATTAGCACCCTAGACATCTACGGTACTCCGCAGGAACCTCTTTGTAAATCTGTATATTTTGACTATAAAATATTGTATGTAAAATAGATGGTGGAGGTGAGAAAAGTAATATATTTTTATGATTTTTGCACCCGCTGCGGTTGCGAATATTTAGTGCATACGTACCACCTCTCGTGCAATAAGAGATCAGGGTACACGTAGTTCACCTTTAAAAAATTTTAAAATACAAGTGTGTTGGTTAATTTTATGAGATAAAATATCATCGTCATTGTCCGTGTGAAAAACATATTTACTATCCACAATCATGAGAAAGAAGAATTTGCATCATCTCAAAGTGAAGGATATGACTTGGATTTTAGAATCAACAAAGCCTCACTCAACACCCAAGTGGAAAATATCTCACTTCATTACATATTGTAGAAGTATAGTTGTTTATATCACTACAAGAATTGACAAGAGTCTAATCTTTTGAGAAACGTTTTTAAAGTAAAAAAACCAAAGTGGCAAAATTGTTTGAAATGAGATTGATTGACTTTTAGTCTTCTCACAAAAAATGTCAAGGTATTATTTAAGTTGATTGAAGTTTATTTATGAAAAAGTTTTGAAAATGCATGGACCTAGGTCCAAGTTTATTATGAAAGTGGTTCAAGATTAAAAACAAGAAGAGTTTTCAAAAGGAGAGAGAAGATTTTTGAAATTAAAGAAGCTAGGAGGAGAAGAAGAGACTATCCTAAAGCATGAGGTAAAAGCTAGGGAGAAGAGCCATCTAACCAACAAGAACCCAATAATTGACATTATGAGTCAAGATAGAATTCTCATTCTTTGAATTGAAACCAAGCAAGCAAATATACTAGACCTCTTGAGGGAATTAAACTTCAAGTGTATTAAGTCTTCGTAAAAATTGGGCAGAGTAACGGCTGTATATGAGTGAATTCCATATTACAAACAAAGTATGTAATCACAATAACCTGCACACAAAATAAACAAACAACCCAATGTCTTGAGGTAAACCTTAAGAACTCCAGACAAAATATCAATTAAGGTCACAAGCTCTCCAACATAGGCCAATGTTTCTAATCCTAAGTCCAAGAAGTCCAATACTCCATAATGCCAAGGATAGTAACCAAATAGTCCATGTATCATTAAAGTTTTTTATGGTTCATGTTGATTATTAAGTATCTTCAAAAAGAAAAGAAAAGCTCAAGTGAGCAAAATAAAAATGACATAAAAGTAAATGCTCAAGTGAGCAAAATAAAAATGGCATAAGAATAAATGCTCAAGTGAGAAAAGATGAAAATATCATGAAATGTAAATGCTAAAGTAAATGGTACATAAAGTAAAGAACACAAAATAAAGGCATAAAATGAAGTCAATTGTTATAAATTAGTGGTTAGTTGGATGACCATCTTGAAACTTGCATTTGAAACTCATTAGAGGATTGGTAGAACCAAAGCCTCCACACAACAAGTTGCATTTTCTTTTTGTCAAGTATATCATCCATTTTAGAATCCTCAAAAGTAACATTTAATGATCAACGATGTTTAATTGATTCGTGTTGACCAAAATTGATGAAGATCCATTAGAGGATTGGTAAAACCAAAGCCTCCACACAATGAATCTCAACGTTATTGGATCAAAGAGATCAAATTAACATACTTGGGTTTGCAAACATAGGATTGGGCCACAAATGATCATTTATTCGAATCGGGACAAAATTTAGCGCTATGTTAAGCAATCGTAAGTGGACTTATATAGAAGTCGCACATATTTTGAGGCCGGTCAATAGCAATCTATGCACGATTTATTTTGAGACATGATATAGAGATCATGCTCCAATAACACTTAGTGTAATAAGAAAAAGATAAGATGAAGATGGGTGGAAAAGAATATACAAATTATTTTTGAATTAAAATTTAATCAAACTATTATTAAAATTATTCGTCCATTTTTATGGAGTTAGAGTCAATACCATGGATCCAATGATGTTAATAAATTGCATGATAAAAAATTCAACCCAAGATCAGCCAGAAAATAATACAAAATAATATTACATTTAATATATGCATTAAAAAGGGTTTTAAAATATTTTAAAATGGAAATAAAAGAGAAAAATATCAACTATGTTCAAATTAATCAAGAAATATTATGTAAGACCATAGAAAAATTAGAAATGAACTCAAATCTTTTTATAAAATTTTTGGTAATTTTTTAAAGTCAGAAACTATTTTTAAAATTAAAAGAAATGAGTAAAATAAATAAAAAATGATAAAAAATAACAAAGTCAGAAATAAAAAATTAAATGAGGTCGCCAATATTTGTCACAATATCATTTGATCATTCCATATTTTTTTAGAATTTAAAAATGCATAAAAGTATTTTTAAACATTTAAAACAATTCAAATAAAGTGAAAATTTATAAAAAATATTAAAATACAAAATAAAATTGTAAAAAAATAAAAATCAGAAAGAGAAAAATCAAAAATATTTTTCATAATTTTTTCAGATTTTTTGGACTAAAAATGAATTTTCTATGATTTTTGAAGTTTAAAACAATTTAAATATAAAAATCAGAAAATAAAATAAAGTCAAGAAAATGTGGACCGATGGATGAGAGTCAAAACGCGTTAGTAAGCTAATCCAATGGATCAGATGCACTGTGCATATCATGGTCATTAGTGAATAACACACGTGATCATTAATTAAATCAGATATTCAAAAATTCCAAATGGCGTTGTTTCATTGGTTGAAGGATGACACGTTGGTCATCTTCAACCTCCAGCCAGTCTCAAATCGAGCTTGCTCAAACTGTAAAATTAGAGCACGAGACCGCTACCATTCGCTTCGTCTCATCAAGACGAAGACAACCACACCTTCGCGAAAAATTTATATAAACTGTAGCTTAAGCAATTTGGAAGGAAAGTTTTGAAAAGGAATTTGAAAATTCATGGCCAAAACGTGTTTCCAGTTAAAAGAAAGTGTTGCACTAGAACCAAGGCAATGAGATCTTCACAATGATTTCAAAGTTTGGAAGAATTGATGGAGAAATCTACCAATTGAAGTTCAGTTGCAGAGTTCTGTAAATAGACTTGGTCAGATCAATTAAGAAGGTTTCAAGGCTCAATTCTTCTTCTGTTAGCTTCAAGGAAGATCAAGGAAGGTGAATTGATAGAAAAAGGCTTGAACAATGATTTCGAAGTTGCAGAAAAGTGAGTTATGGAGCGAGTTTGGCAAGATGCTTTTGGATGTTCAAGCTTGAAAAAAATGAATGGGATAGCTCATGGATTTATAGGAGAAGCAAATGGGATCAAAAGGAAGGGTGAATGATGCAATTTGGGGGGAATTCGTGTGGGTCTGCATCATGAAGAAAGTGTGACTTCTCTTTTGTCAAAACTCATCCAAAACGCGCGTTTTAATGCACTAATCCACTTGGGAAAGTGGGATAATCGTGTTTAGACCCAAAACGCGTGCTAATTTGAGGGTTAGAAGTTGTAACATGAAATTCAAATTCGGACTTGCGATGAAACTTCAATTCCAAGTTACCACTTTTGAAACAATGGCATTCTCAGCTCAAGGGGTCTTAAGGCATGGTTCTTGATGCTTTAGAAAGATGAGATTACAAGCTTTGCAATGGGAAAAGAATGGAATCAAATGGATGTTTGAGCTGAAAGTTGCAATGAGTCAAAGTTGGGAAAAAGAGGTTGACTTTCCATACTTAGAAATATTTCAAGTTTTTCTTCAAAAGTGACCTATAATGTTTTGCATCCAAACATGGCCTTCCACTTGGAATTTTCTCTTGACCAAAAAATATGGCATGAAATAGACCTCTTGAATGACATTTTGAAACTTGAACCATTCAAAATCTCTAAAAATTGAGAGAGTTATGAATTGTTGAAGTTGGCAAAAAAGCATGAAATGATCTATAATCTTTTGTATCCTTAAGGCATCCTCCATCCATTTTCTCACTTTGCACATAAAAGAAGGAATAAATTTGACATCCTCAAGATCATTGTGGAGAAATATTGGGCTCAAGGTGATAAAAATTGACCAAGTTATGATTATTTGAAATCACACATGGGAAGTTGGGGGGTTTATCTGGAGGACTTGTAATCTTTCTTCATCATCAAGTTTCTTCCACATGAAAACTCCTTGAAACTTTTGAAGTGATTTGTTAATAACCCTTTGAAGAGAATTATGTTTTTGGAATCACTCAAAATTACCAAAAGATGAGAAAGATATACTTCTTTGAAATTCAAAACCCTAGCTCCTAGATCAAGAAACTGCTTTGAGGAACTTTGACAATTTTAAACAACCTTCTTGTACCAACACTTTTGCTTTGTAGATAGAAGTTGTTGAGGATGATAATGAGAACTCATAGAAACCAAAACCACTTCTATATCTTGAGAATTGAGAGAAATATGCACTTGTGACTAATAGGAACAAGGCCTTGTCCCACCATGACAACTTCTTCAATCAACCCCTTGTACTTTTGAATCAATCTTGATAACTTTGAAATGTGGTGAACCAAAATAAACCTTGTCATGCCATTTCTTCCAAAACAACTTCAATGGTGAGGTTTGAATTTATCAAGCTTTATTGACTAGGGTAAGGAAATAAACTTATGAACCCATGGATCAACTTGCTAAGCCACACTGCCTTTACCTACATTATTAACAAGTAAGACAAACCAACATTGCATTTTATTAATTAAAAGGAAAGTCAAAAGAAAATATGGATGATCACAAAAGAAAAACAAGTCAAGGTGCTTGGTGATTCCTCAAAGAGAAAAGCTAAAGATATGGAGGAGAACCAAAAGCCATAATGTGATCTTGTTGTGATTGAATCAATATGGTATGATGAAGGGATATTAGGGGCAAAAATTGGGGTACAACAATTGCCCTTATTTAAGTTTCTTCTATCCAGAGATACGAAGGTTAAAAATCTTCGTGTCGACATGATCGGAGATACTTAAATATAAAACAAACCATATTTTTGGCCCCAAGATTCCATGCAATGCTAATGAGTATGAATGCATATGAACAACTTCAAAGAGACGCAAAACACCATTGGGGATGTAGCAAAGGAAATAAGGATCAAAAGAGAAACCCGACCAGGAAAATAAATCACTGGTGAATAAAAAAGACCCGACTCTATTGGTGTAACACCCAAAGAAGAGATAAGGTAGCATCAACTCAGCTAAAGAGGAGATATTACATGATAAAAAGTGATTGAAAACCAACTGTGAACCACCAAACTCAATAGTCGAAGGTAGAAGATCAAAAGGATACACCAACTTTTACTGAAGGCGAAACTACCAACGTTCACTGAAGATAGAAAGAGAAAAGAATAACAACACTGACGTTCACTAACGGTGAGCTGCCAACATTCATTAAAGGTAGAGAGACAAACATCGATGTTCAATGACGATGAACTACCAACTTTCACTGAAGGTAGCAAAAAGATAACAATCACCAACGTTCACTGATGGTGAACTACCAACTTTCACTGAAGTTAGAGAGAAAATAAATATCATAGCACCGACGTTCACTGACGGTGAACTACCAACGTTTACTGAAGGTAGAAAAAAGATAACAATCACCAACGTTCACTGATGGTGAACTACCAAATTTCACTGAAGGTAGAGAGAAAAGAAATATCATAGCACCGACGTTCACTGACGGTGAACTACCAACATTTACTGAAGGTAGAAAAAAGATAACAATCACCAACGTTCACTGATGGTGAACTACCAACTTTCACTGAAGGTAGAGAGAAAAGACATATCATAGCACCGACGTTCACTGACGGTGAACTACCAACATTCACTAAAGGTATCCAAAAGATAACAATCACCAACGTTCACTGATGGTGAACTACCAACGTTTACTGAAGGTAGAGAGAAAAGAAATATCATAGCATCGACGTACACTGACGGTGAACTACCAACGTTCACTGAAGGTAGAAAAAAGATAACAATTACCAACGTTCACTGATGGTGAACTACCAACTTTCACTGAAGGTAGAGAGAAAAGAAATATCATAGCACCGACGTTCACTGACGGTGAACTACCAACGTTCATTGAAGTTAGGAAAAAGATAACAATCACCAATGTTCACTGATGGTGAACTACCAACTTTAACTGAAGGTAGAGAGAAAAGAAAAATCATAGCACCGACGTTCACTGACGGTGAACTACCAACGTTCACTGAAGGTAGCAAAAAGATAATGATCACCAACATTCACTGATGGTGAACTACCAACTTTCACTGAAGGTAGAGAGAAAAGAAATATCATAGCACCGACGTTCACTGATGGTGAACTATCAACGTTCACTAAAGGTAGCAAAAAGATAACAATCACTAATATTCACTGATGGTGAACTACCAACTTTCACTGAAGGTAGCAAAAAGAATAACAAGTTTCTCCAAAATTCTGGCGTTTCACCTAGAACGGGTCTCAACTTATTCTTTAACCAAGGCATTCCGCCTGGAAAGGGTGATATATAAGCTGTCTCAAATAAAGAGACTACCACTTGCTTCTATAAGAAGGATCGTAAAAATTTCTTTCTGGGGAAAGAAATATGGCTTCCTAGGGAAAGAAATATGAATTCCTGGGGAAAGCAATACAACTTCCTAGGGAAATTCCAATATATTCCTGCTGAGGAGATAAAAGTTTTTTCATGCCAAGATAAATGCACATTCTCAAACCAATGCTCGAAGCTCGCAGAAATCCAAAGTAATAATATTGCTAGGAAACAAAGATTCAAACCAGAAATAAACTGGAGTGAAACAATCAACCAAAATACATCCTTTGAGAAATAAACTCAAGAGGGAAACCCAATCTATCCAGACAAAGATCTGTACAGGAAGGCTAAAGAAAAAATCTTCCATGAGGGATAACTCAGTGGGGAAATTGAAAGAATATACACTTTTTTCTTAAGGCCGATACTCTATTGGAGAGAAGACAACACAACTCTTCAAAACAAGGTAATATGTCAATAAACAAAATTAATGAATGCGAATGAGCAATGATTTTCTAAATTCAACTATGCATGATGTATGTATGAATGTATGAGTGTTATTATGTATATTCTAACAAAATAGACATATAATACAGGGAATAACCAGACAAAACTAACTCGGGTACAATCAATACTCAGCTAAATCACATTCAAGATGAAAATTCCATAAGAAAATAAGCACCAAACGAGGAAACAGAATCATATTTCGCGGCTTAAATTCACTGGGAAGGAACATAATCCGGAAGTAAACAAATCATAGCAACAAAATAGTACAGATACAGGGATATAACGTCCTTCTCCAGGCTTCACCAGGGAATAACACTCAGACTTTAATGGGGAAACAAATTTTTTCATGGTCTGCACTTCTATTGGGGATCGCAATACTAATTTCAAATAAGGTAGATGGAAACCATATCAGTAAAACATCAATTGATGATTTCGAGCTGACTTCATTGGGGAAATATCATACAGACTTCACTAGGGGAGGTAGTGCCTCATTATCGAGATATCAGCTGAGGACCTCGTGTTGACTTCATTGGGGAGGCCAACACCACATCGAAGAGTGGAAACCAAGATACGTTCTTCAATATTGAGAGTAAGTATTGCACCAACTTCTCTGGGGAAAAAGTATGAAACCTCATGGGGATAACAACTTGGGGAGTTAAGAAGTCAAACATTATAGCAAGAAATCAATCTTATGCGGATTTTAAATCAAACCCAGCACTTGGTGGGTGAAAACCCAAAAAATTGATGAATGCCTCAACACTTCTTAAGTAAAACATTGCCCTTGCCTGATTATCAGGCAATCAAACAAAATGCAAGTACTGCCGAAAGGGAGATGCTTCGTAAATGAGTCAAATCTCAGCATGCACGGGGAGAAAATACTTCTATCAAATAGTGAAGCCTTCACTGGGGAATCTTGGATTGAGTCTTCATATCATGAAAACTTATTCAAACAAAAGATTCCCTGGGATAGCCTTCCCAGGGAATCAAGAAGTCAACATTATAGCAAGAAATCAATCTTATGGGTGTTGTACCCCAAAATTTTCCCTCTCAATTCTCAAGGCCTTTCTTACAAGAATTTTCAAGGTTCAAGCTTGAACAAGTGCATTGGGATTTTCTAGTACCAAAATTAAAAGGAAACTGTCAAAAATGGAGAAAACAGATAAAAATAACATTTTGACAAATTTGGAGGAAAACAGGTCTCCTTCGATTCAGCACCCTTCGACTGACTCTAAGCCTCCTTCGAATGCAAGTTTAGGTACATCCTTCGTTTGGATTTGAAACCTCCTTCGAATGCCAGTTTAGGTACATCCTTCGTTTGGATTTGAAACCTCCTTCGAATGCAACTTAGGTACATCCTTCGTTTGGATTTGAAACCTCCTTCGATTCAGCCTTTTGATTAGACAAGTGTGCTGCCTACATGGTTGCAATCAAAGGCCATGACATGTTGGCCACACATTCCCCCTGTAAGGAAACCTTTTCGATTCACCAAGTGTGCTGCCTGCAAAGCCTACTTCGATTTGGACAAGTTTACTGCCTACAAGCCTGCTTCGACTGGACAAGTTTGCTTCCTGCATGCTTGCTTCGTTTGGACAAGTTTCGATGGGAAAAAGTAACCATCTCTATGCATCCTTCAAATCCACTTGCATCAAGGGCCTCTTGCATACTTTGCTTCATACAAGCTTCGTTTGATCCAAGAAGTATCTTCATACAAGATGTAACTAAGTTCTTGCTTCCCTTGAAAAAGCGCCCTTCAATTCAGAAGCCAGGAACTTCCCTCATGCTAAAAAGACACAAGGCAATGACTCCCTTTATGTTTGTTTCGATCCACATGCTTCGATTGAGCAATATGCTTCCTTCGAGCACGAGCTTTCGATTTAGCAATATGTTTTCTTCGATACAAGCTTCGACTGGGAATTAGCTTGTTTCGACAACAAGCTTCGACTAAGGCAAAGGCTTCCTTCGAAAGGGTGTGCTTCGATCTCACTCTTGCATTCGACACAAGACCAAATCTCGTTTGCCAGGCTACGTTGCGTCCAAATCTTTACATAGTCAGAAGCTTGTACAAGGGTTTTAAACTTTGTCTTTTAGATACTACTATTCTTGGTTAAAGGCTACATACTCTTTCTTTTCATAGAGAGTACTTTAGTCACAAAAGCAGCTTTCAACCTGAATTTGGTCTGAGCACAAGCAATGTCAAAAGCATAAGTCACATCTTCTGCACCCCAACTGCCAAGAGGCTCCCACATGTACTTTCACGTTACCTATTATTTTATTGTTTTGCAAGGCTGGCTACTTCAAACATGTCCATTCTTTTTCTCTATAAATAGAGGAATTTTTGCAAAGCTGAGAGGGGATCTTTGGACCAGAGGAACTAATCTCCCAAATTTTCTCAAACATAACAAAACTTCTCAAGTTCATCAACACTTGAGAAATCAAAACCCAGAATCCCATACACTCACCTCTTTCGATTCTGAAGAACACGCCACACATAGAAGTTTGTTCAAACTCAAAGACAACCTTCTGTGACAACTCTTCGAACCAAAAGCAAACCCCCTGTGACTACTCTTCGAATTCCAGAAACGTCCAGGTAGCAGTTCAAGTTTGAATCCCACATCCATTCAAGGCCTGAAGCAAGGTAAGTCACTCTTACCCTTGAACCTTTCGTTTCATGGCATAGTATGTGAATAATCTTCCCTTTCATTTCAAAACATGTACATAATACTTTGGTTCTTTTCGTTTCCACCTACTTAATATGTTTTCAGAGCTAACCCTTTCGTTTTGCTTTCTGTTTACCTGAACTTGCTTTAATTGTTAAACTGTTTACCAAACAAATACTAGCATGGCCTCAGGCCATGTTGCCATTTAATGCTTTAAATGAAAGAAACAGGAAACAAGAAATAGGAAACGAAGCTTCTGGCTTCTATCCTCTTTCTCCAGGTCGAACGAAAGAGACAACCAGGAGGAAAACCATACACTGACTTCCAGGCTCAGTCGAAAGGCATTCCCTCACTGCTTTCAACCTCCAGTTGAAGAAGACAACAAGGCAGAACCAGAAGGCTTCGCCATACACTGACTTCCAAGCCAGTCGAAGGACAGAACCTCACTGGTGATGACCCCAATCGAAGGAGGCCAACAGAATGCAAATCGAAGGATGCTGCTGCCTGGGTCGAAAAGCTCATGTTCCTTGTTTTTTTTTATTTTCTTATTTTTTCCTTTACATTTTCTTGCCTTTCAATATGGTTGTAATAGTGTAGGATTTATTTTTTGCACTTTTTATTACTTTTGTACAAATGCTAGTAACTAGGTGTGTATGGCAAGATAAAACCAACAAGTAGACAACCCCTAATCAAAGACTAAATGCATGCAAATCAAACACACTATTCACACATGCACCCTTAGGGTAATCTCGCTTGTTGCCTCGGAAAATGCAATCATGTCCCTCGAGTATGAGACACTCTAGCAAACGTCCCTTCAATAAACAAAGATCGTAGTCCCTCGATGACCCTCGATGCTGCCTTCGATAAAACGATCTCGTCCCTTATAAAATTGCTAGAGCGTCTCACAAGTTGCCTTCAATGATTGTATACGATGACCCGTGCCTGTCCCGCTTAACATCCTAACACAAGGTTGTTCACCAAATACAATGGTGAAACAACACTGTTAAAAGGGTTAAAAACATGAGAAAGATCTTTGAGTAAAATTGGGGTAGATAGCTCTTAGTTACTTGATCAAACTTGCAAAACATCCTTGCCATTTTTCAAACACACATCACAACACAACTTCAAAACAACTTTCAAAAACATTGAATTATCTTTTCAAAAAGACACACACCTTTGTATATACTCAAACAAGAGTCATTAAAAAGGTTGCCTAGACAAGGCATCTTTTTCAAAACATTTTCAAAACCACACACACAAAGCACCATTTCAAGCAATTGAAAAACAAAGGCAAGTGATCTAAAACAAGTAACTAAGAGCCCATGGATAACCATGGATGAAAAGGGTGCTAGCACCTTCCCTTTTCATAATCTACCCCCCGAACCCACGAAAACATCTCAAAGATCTTTCCTGTGCTTTTTGACCTTTCCTTAGGATAAAATAAAAAGTCGGTGGCGACTCTTGCTTAACCGAAACATTTGCGAACACAAACGCAAAACTTCAAGTCAGTTCTCCCACCGTATCACAGAACTGGCGAGTCTGCTGGGGAGTATTTCTAAAAGTGGGGTTACCTTAGGGTTTTAGATCACCTATAAATGCTTAATTTGATTGCTTTGATTGCTTTACTTTTTGGGTTCCTTGTTTGGGTTTGTTTTAAATCCTACACCCGGATTTGGGGGCACCCTTTTAGGTAAGTAGCAATAAACTGTGAGGGAACTATGCGGGGTATACCGACATGGTTGAAACAGTAGCTACGTTGATGTGGCACTTTGGTTGGTACCGGTAACCCTTGAGTTGAGTCAAGGAGAGTACGGGGCCGCCGCATGGTGTCGTGAAGCATCAACTGACTTTAGAACCTTACTTGACCATCTTGGCCTTTTTAGGGGTAGTGAGATGACCGACTTTGGTGCAGTCCGAAGTTGGTAGATACTCGATACTACACTCATTGAGGATTGTTTTCTTGGAATATTTTGGTCTCCAGTTAAGTGGCTAAACCAAAACAATGAACACAGAAAATAATCCAGTGATATTGAGCTCCTTAGAACCCGATTTCTATTTTAGGACAGGTTTGAGCCAACTAACTTCAAGAGGGTACTTACCTACAAACCCCATGCAAGCCTAAACCTAAGGACTTGTTTGCTCTGTGTAAATATGATTGCCTGTATATATACTTGCTTACTTTTGCATACATGTACATAACATCATAACATCATACCATAGCATTTTCAATAACCATTTCAAGGATCTCGAGGGTCTTTTGATACAGGGACACGTTGAACCAGACATCTACCAAAGGGCAAGAGGGTTCCCCTCTAAACAAACACCGTCAAAGATCAAGTGCAACAACTTGAATCAGGGGCTATGACCCACTCGACATGGTGAGCTTGATTCTCGTGGAAAGACATCCACCAATAACAAAGTTCTCCAATCAAAGATGTTGATCAAAGTTCAAATCTCTAACATTTTCTTGTGTTTACCCCGCGAGATCCTTGGAAACATGCATCCACATATCACACATCATATCATGACAGGTTTCTCCCATACAAGCCTCCTTATCTTCCTACTGTTTATTTCAGTAAGATGGAACAAACGGTGAAAGATCTCCAAGCTCAAAACGCTCAATTCCAACAAATGCTTCTGGCTATGGGTAAAGGGCAAGAGGATCTGAAAGCTCTCCTTCTCAAAGACAAGAAGAAGAAGTCCAAGAAGGCAGAGGGCATCCTGAACTTGAGAAGAAGACCTAAAACCCTAGATCTTTCAACTCCATCCAACATAGGGGATAGTCTTGAAGAAGACCACAATTTGGAGATTGATGATGTTAAAGCTGACCACTCCGAGGAACAATATCCTCCCGCTGATGACAAGTATAAACAGTTGGAGGATCGCCTCAGTGCTATGGAGATTCAACAGATACCTGGCTTAGATTTAGGAGACATGGGTTTGGTTTCTGGAGTGGTCATCCCGCTAAAATTTAAAATCCCTACTTTTGCCCTGTACGATGGAGTCTCTTGCCCTAAGATGCACTTAAAGTCTTATGTCCGCAAGATTCAACCATACACAACTGATCCGAAGCTTTGGATCCATTTCTTCCAAGAGAGCCTAGTAGGGACTCAACTCGAATGGTTCTATCAATTGGAGAGTTCTCGCATCCACACATGGGAGGATTTAGCTGCTGCTTTCTATAAGCAGTATCAGTACAATGCTGATCTTGCACCAACTCGTGTGCAATTGCAGAACATGACCATGGGTTCCAACGAGAGCTTCAAAGGATATGCCCAAAAGTGGAGAGATCTGGCTGGTAGGGTGCGACCCCCTTTAACTGACAGGGAGTTGATTGACATCTTCATGGGAACTTTGATAGGGCCTTTCTTTAAACACTTGATCGGAAGCTCTTCAGCCGGGTTCACCGAGCTAATACTAACCGGCGAAAGGGTCAAAGCTGGCATCAAAAGTGGGAAGATTCAAGAAGCTACACCTTCTGATGCTCAGAAAAAACCCTACAATGGGAATAAAGAGTCTAATGTTGTGTACAGTCAAAAGAGTCGCCATGACCAACACGTAGGGGCCGTCCTGATCTCTGGTTTTGCGTCACACCGACAATAGCAAAGGGGAAATCAACGAAGGCTAGACGCGCCTAAAAGACAATATACTAAGATCAATATGTCACTAGCTCAAGCGCTACAACACATGTTGAAGAAAGAGCTGATTACATTAAAGGCTCCTCATCTGAACCCTAAGACTTCTTCTCCTAACTACAACCCGGATGCAAGATGTGCTTATCATTTTGGTAGCCCAGGGCATGACACAAACAACTGTTGGGTTCTGAAGAACAAGGTCCAAGACATGATTGATGCCAAGGAGATCGAGTTTGACCCTCCGGAGACTCTAGCATAATCACTGCTCCTTTGACGAATCATTGAGAGCATCTTTGTTTCATTTGAATTTTCAAGTTGTAATCTCTTTTGTTATTCAAACAATTATCTATTAATGTCAAACTTTGTTTCATTAATGCATTGCATATGTTTGTCTTGAATTCATCCACACATTTTCACTATTCTTATACTGTCTTTATGATATTCAACTCTTGCTAAAAGTTACAAGCCTTTAGAGGGAGGATGACGAAACAATGCCATAATCTCATACAGTATGCTTTTGGACAGACCTTGCTGACGATGTACAGGCGTTTCTTTCAAATCCTAAACACTGGAGTTATAAGGAAGATAATCCCTAGTCAACCCCTTCGAGCCAAAGAAGTAGAAGTTTTCTATTTTAACACAAATTGAAACCTTTAATCAAAACCTGGGGCAGGGTAGTCTCTTAGTTAATTCAAATGCGCTTTAAGTCGCAAACTCTCAATTCATAATACAACGAATGACATCAAAAACATTCCTTTGGAACCAAAAGACAGTGGTGGTTCCTTATCTCATAGGCAGTCAATCTCTCAAAAGAGAAAAGCCCACTGAGCCAAAACCTATAAAGGAGGCTTAAGAAAGCTGGGGCATCCCGCTGACTGTAATCTCGAAAACAGGAACAATCAGGCAAAAGTTAGGGATAACAAATCAAAAGAACGAGGTCGCTACAAATCCTCAACAACATGAAAAATGTTGCAAAAATGTCTGCCTTCCAACAAATTCAACTTGTGTGAACCATCACCAAAATGTCGTTCCAAATTCGAATAGAGTTCGACGCACAATTAACTGAGTTTAGGATTGAAGAACATCACGAAGAGCGGGTGGGTACAAATATACTTTGAGCCTTTATCCTTTGTTTCTTAAACCGTGAACCAAGCCACGTTACAACCCTTCAAAAGTCCTAATTGAAGCATGGGTTAGTTCAAAAGCATACTGTTACAAAAGGTATCCTGACTCCTGTAAGGCTTAGCCCTAAATCTTGTGTTGAATTTGTCTTATAAAAAGTTTTCTACTAAAAAACGCATTTTTCAAAACTTCGAGACAAGCATAAACTTTGCATTACTTGAATATCACTGTTTGCATTTGGCTATTTGTTTGACAGCGGAGAAATTCACACAATGAATATCCGATGAACGAAAGCTCTCCCAGTGAACAAAATCACTTCAAGTGGGATGAAACTTCCAACGACAAATATCCTATCAACATGGGGACTTGACATGTCACTATCCAACACACATGGGGCAGTCCAGTCAAGATTCCAAGAAATCTCTCAAGAATTGCAGAGTAACCAGGGGCAGGCCTCCATCTCCGTCACTTGAGGCATTAACCGTCAAACCCCGACAAAGGGTTACATACAATCAAACTTTTTGGCAATGCCACAAACATTCGCTACTAGGGGCAATGACAAGTCTCCCCAAAGTCCTTCTCATAGGATGATTCCCCAGCAAGAGTATAATCTCTAACCCCCTTTCCCAACTGAATTAAACCTCAAGAATCCTCGAGGACTTCCCCCAACGAAGATGTCACCTCTCTAGCGGACTGACGACATGGTTTATTTCCCCAACAACACCAGGATTCCCCAGCTTGAGTTTTCCTCTCCGACTACTACAAATCAAAGGACCACAACTCCTCTTCCCCAGTAGACTACTCTACAATCCCCAGCAAGTTACTATGAAACCTGGACCCGACCAGATATCAGTTCAACTTCGACTCCCCAGTAGAGCAACGGACGACTAAGACTCCTAAACTCTTTTCCCAAGCAGAAATAAACATACTCCCCACAGAGTTTTCAACTTCCCCCAGCGGATTTCTCCTCAAAACAGGAATCCATTGGAAATATTCTAAGCAAAGTTTGAAGACACACATACTCTTCAACAACAGTCCAGGATTTAATGACTCCCCAGCTTTTGTCAAGGATTTATTTTCCCAGACAAAATACATTCATTAACATTTCACATTTCATACATACATGATAAGTGCATACAACACAATCTCATTTACTTTTGAGAACATCATGACATTATGCATTTGATACATCATGACATTGCATGCAGCTAACGTTTTACCTTTTCAGGAAAAGGTCAATCAACAGATGGCTACCATCAATCTTTTCAAGTTCCGGATTAATACCTGTAGCAAGCCAGGAAAACTATCTGTGGACGACTGATTGTAGATTAATACCTGTAACAAGCCATGAAAACTATCTACATGAAGAGATTGAAGATTAACACATGTAACAAGCCAGGAAACTATCTTTCTTTCTCAGGTCAGAGATTAATACCTGAAACCAGACAGGACAACTATCTCATCGGCCAACCTTTTCAAGTTCCAGATTAATACCTGTAGCAAGCTAGGAAAACTATCTGTGGACGACTGATTGTAGATTAATACCTGTAACAAGCCAGGAAAACTATCTACATGAAGAGATTGAAGATTAACACCTGTAACAAGCCAGGAAACTATCTTTCTTTCTCAGGTCAGAGATTAATACCTGAAACCAGAAAGGAGAACTATCTTGTCGACCAACCTTTTCAAGTTCCGGATTAATACCTGTAGCAAGCCAGGAAAACTATTTGTGGACGACTGATTGTAGATTAATACCTGTAACAAGCCAGGAAAACTATCTACATGAAGAGGTTGAAGATTAACACCTGTAACAAGCCAGGAAACTATCTTTCTTTCTCAGGTCAGAGATTAATATCTGAAACCAGACAGGACAACTATCTCATCGGCCAACCTTTTCAAGTTCCGGATTAATACTTGTAGCAAGCCAGGAAAACTATCTGTGGACGACTGATTGTAGATTAATACCTGTAACAAGCCAGGAAAATTATCTACATGAAGAGATTGAAGATTAACACCTATAACAAGCCAGGAAGCTATCTTTCTTTCTCAGGTCAGAGATTAATACCTGAAACCAGACAGGACAACTATCTCATCGGCCAACCTTTTCAAGTTCCGGATTAATACCTGTAGCAAGCCAGGAAAACTATCTGTGGACGACTGTTTTTAGATTAATACCTGTAACAAGCCAGGAAAACTATCTACATGAAGAGATTGAAGATTAACACCTGTAACAAGCCAGGAAACTATCTTTCTTTCTCAGGTCAGAGATTAATACCTGAAACCAGACATGACAACTATCTCATCGGCCAACCTTTTCAAGTTCCGGATTAATACCTGTAGCAAGCTAGGAAAACTATCTGTGGACGACTGATTGTAGATTAATACCTGTAACAAGCCAGGAAAACTATCTACATGAAGAGATTGTAGATTAATACCTATAACAAGCCAGAAAAACTATCTACATGAAGAGATTGAAGATTAATACCTGTAGCAAGCCAGGAAAACTATCTTTCTTTCTTAGGTCAGAGATTAATACCTGAAACCAGACATGACAAATATCTACTCGACCAACTCATGCTTATTCAACTTCAAGACTTCTGAAAACAGTTTACGGATTCTCCAAATACGGATGTTAATCTATCTCTTGTTCAGATTCAACTTTTGAAAACAGTTTACAGGTTCTCCAAATACGGATGTTAATCTATCGCTTGTTCAGACTCAACTTCTGAAAATAGTTTACGGATTCTCCAAACACGGATGTTAATCTATCGCTTGTTCAGATTCAACTTTTGAAAACAGTTTACGGATGCTTCCCAACATGGATGTCAATCTATTGCTTATTCATACCCCAGCTCAGAGATGTTCCAAAACATGGACACCTTTCTGATACTCATTTCTTTCACCTACAACATACATTCCATATGGCATCTTTAAGCCCATCTCTAACAACTATCCACCATCTCTCCAAATGGCATCTTTAAGCCCATTCCCTACATAATCAACTAACACATCTCCGAGTGCAAATTTTCTGGGCACTCTAGTGTTCAATCATCTTCCACCTTCAAGTCACGAATGGTAGAATTACCAATCTAACTCTTCAGGTGTAAGAAGTTTGAACAGGGGCAGCTGTTGTACCCCAAAATTTTCCCTCTCAATTCTCAAGGCCTTTCTTACAAGGATTTTCAAGGTTCAAGCTTAAACAAGTGCATTGGGATTTTCCAGTACCAAAATTAAAAGGAAACTGTCAAAAATGGAGAAAACAGATAAAAATAACATTTTGACAAATTTGGAGGAAAATAGGTCTCCTTCGATTCAGCACCCTTCGACTGACTCTAAGCCTCCTTAGAATGCAATTTTAGGTACATCCTTCGTTTGGATTTGAAACCTCCTTCGAATGCCAATTTAGGTACATCCTTCGTTTGGATTTGAAACCTCCTTCGAATGCAACTTAGGTACATCCTTCGTTTGGATTTGAAACCTCCTTCGATTCAGCCTTTTGATTGGACAAGTGTGCTGCCTACATGGTTGCAATCAAAGGCCGTGACATGTTGGCCACACATGCCCCATGTAAGGAAACCTTTTCGATTCACCAAGCGTGCTGCCTGCAAAGCCTACTTCGATTTGGACAAGTTTAATGCCTACAAGCCTGCTTCGACTGGACAAGTTTGCTGCCTGCATGCTTGCTTCGTTTGGAAAAGTTTCGATGGGACAAAGTAACCATCTCTATGCATCCTTCAAATCCACTTTCACCAAGGGACTCTTGCATACTTTGCTTCATACAAGCTTTGTTTGATCCAAGAAGTATCTTCATACAAGATGTGACTAAGTTCTTGCTTCCCTTGTAAAAGCGCCCTTCAATTCAGAAGCCAGGAACTTCCCTCATGCTAAAAAGACACAAGGCAATGACTCCCTTTATGTTTGTTTCGATCCACATGCTTCGATTGAGCAATATGCTTCCTTCGAGCATGAGCTTTCGATTTAGCAATATGTTTTCTTCGATACAAGCTTCGACTGGGCATTAGCTTGTTTCGACCACAAGCTTCGACTAAGGCAAAGGCTTCCTTCAAACGGGTGTGCTTCGATCTCACTCTTGCATTCGACACAAGACCAAATCTCGTTTTCCAGGCTACGTTGTGTCCAAATCTTTACATAGTCAGAAGCTTGTACAAGGGTTTTAAACTTTGTCTTTTAGATACTACTATTCTTGGTTAAAGGCTACATACTCTTTCTTTTCATAGAGAGTACTTTAGTCATGAAAGCAGCTTTCAACCTGAATTTGGTCTGAGCACAAGCAATGTCAAAAGCATAAGTCACATCTTCTGCACCCCAACTGCCAAGAGGCTCCCACATGTACTTTCACGTTACCTATTATTTTATTGTTTTGCAAGGCTGGCTACTTCAAACATGTCCATTCTTTTTCTCTATAAATAGAGGAATTTTTGCAAAGCTGAGAGGGGATCTTTGGACCAGAGGAACGAATCTCCCAAATTTTCTCAAACACAACAAAACTTCTCAAGTTCATCAACACTTGAGAAATCAAAACCCAGAATCCCATACACTCACCTCTTTCGATTCTGAAGAACACCCCACACATAGAAGTTTGTTCAAACTCAAAGACAACCTTCTGTGACAACTCTTCGAACCAAAAGCAAACCCCCTGTGACTACTCTTCGAATTCCAGAAACGTCCAGGTAGCAGTTCAAGTTCGAATCCCACATCCATTCAAGGCTTGAAGCAAGGTAAGTCACTCTTACCCTTGAACCTTTCGTTTCATGGCATAGTATGTGAATAATCTTCCCTTTCATTTCAAAACATGTACATAATACTTTGGTTCTTTTCGTTTCCACCTACTTAATATGTTTTCAGAGCTAACCCTTTCGTTTTGCTTTCTGTTTACCTGAACTTGCTTTAACTGTTAAACTGTTTACCAAACAAATACTAGCATGGCCTCAGGCCATGTTGCCATTTAATGCTTTAAATGAAAGAAACAGGAAACAGGAAATAGGAAACGAAGCTTCTGGCTTCTATCCTCTTTCTCCAGGTCGAACGAAAGAGATAACCAGGAGGAAAACCATACACTGACTTCCAGGCTCAGTCGAAAGGCATTCCCTCATTGCTTTTAACCTCCAGTTGAAGAAGACAACAAGGCAGAACCAGAAGGCTTCGCCATACACTGACTTCCAAGCCAATCGAAGGACAGAACCTCACTGGTGCTGGCCCTAATCGAAGGAGGCCAACAGAATGCAAATCGAAGGATGCTGCTGCCTGGGTCGAAAAGCTCATTTTCCTTGTTTTTTTTTTATTTTCTTATTTTTTCCTTTACATTTTCTTGCCTTTCAATATGGTTGTAATAGTGTAGGATTTATTTTTTGCACTTTTTATTACTTTTGTACAAATGCTAGTAACTAGGTGTGTATGGCAAGATAAAACCAACAAGTAGACAACCCCTAATCAAAGACTAAATGCATGCAAATCAAACACACTATTCACATATGCACCCTTAGGGTAATCTCGCTTGTTGCCTCGGAAAATGCAATCATGTCCCTCGAGTATGAGACACTCTAGCAAATTTCCCTTCAATAAACAAAGATCATAGTCCCTCGATGACCCTCGATGCTGCCTTTGATAAAATGATCTCGTCCCTTATAAAATTGCTAGAGCGTCTCACAAGTTGCCTTCAATGATTGTATACGATGACCCGTGCCTGTCCCGCTTAACATCCTAACACAAGATTGTTCACCAAATACAATGGTGAAACAACACTGTTAAAAGGGTTAAAAACATGAGAAAGATCTTTGAGTAAAATTGGGGTAGATAGCTCTTAGTTACTTGATCAAACTTGCAAAACATCCTTGCCATTTTTCAAACACACATCACAACACAACTTCAAAACAACTTTCAAAAACATTGAATTATCTTTTCAAAAAGACACACACCTTTGTATATACTCAAACAAGAGTCATTACAAAGGTTGCCTAGACAAGGCATCTTTTTCAAAACATTTTCAAAACCACACACACAAAGCACCATTTCAAGCAATTGAAAAACAAAGGCAAGTGATCTAAAACAAGTAACTAAGAGCCCATGGATAACCATGGATGAAAAGGGTGCTAGCACCTTCCCTTTTCATAATCTACCCCCCGAACCCACGAAAACATCTCAAAGGTCTTTCCTGTTCTTTTTGACCTTTCCTTAGGATAAAATAAAAATTCGGTGGCGACTCTTGCTTAACCGAAACATTTGCAAACACAAACGCAAAACTTCAAGTCAGTTCTCCCACCATATCACAATGGGGATTTTAAATCGAACCCAGCACTTGGCGGGTGAAAACCCAAAAAAACTGAGAAATGCCTCAACACTTCTTAGAAAAATATACTTCCCTGGTCTAGTTGTCTGGGAAATAAATACCAACAATAATGCCAATACCGCAGAAAGAGTGACATTTTGCAGATAGTTCCATCTCAGCACACCAAGGGAAAAAGACCTTTCGTCATATGAGGGAAGACTTCACTGGGGAATCTGGGATAGAGGCCTCAGACCATGCAAACCCAAAAATAAAATAAAAATGAACCAAGACTTGACTGGGGACACTGGGATCACAAACCCAATACCACACCTTACGCCATTTGGTGTTGTCTTCAATATACAAAAATCACGCGCATACCAGTGAAAACAACCTGAGAAAACCCTCTTGGGAAATCAAGAAGTTAACATTATAGCAAGACGTCAAATTTATTGAGATTTTAAATTAAGCTCAACACTTGGTGAGAGAAAACCCAAAAAATTGACAAATGTCTCAACACTTCTTAGAAAATATACTGCCCTTATCTAGCTACTTGGGAAGCACATAACAACAATAATGTCGTAATAGGGGAAAACACTGCTCTACAAGATATTCCATATCAATACAAAAGGAGAAAGAACTCCATCAAATGAGCAAAGGCTTCATAGATTTTTTTAATCTCCGTTTGATCACCACCTTGATGAGTAAAGAAATCACACTCAGCTGGAGAAGTCTGCAACAAGAATGGAAAAATGGGATTATAAACCCAACACCATAACACAACCTGTAGGAAACCCTTTAATTGATCAACAATTGATAGAGGAATCCAGACACACATCTACAAAATAGATGGCAAGAAACAATCCTACTTAAGGAAGATTCTCGGCTTGGGGTAGACATATCAGCTATCTTGACGAAATCTGGATATGCCCTTGGAACCCAATCTGGTGTCCCAAGCTTACCGTGCTGATCAAGGTAACTTTCATAACCTTCCTTTGGCTGCATGCTTTTAAGATAACCTTTCTAATCAAATGGCTTCTAGATATTTGTCAAATCTTGACGTAACTTTTCTAGATTGGCTGAATGTTGCATCCTCTTTGCTCCGCAACTCTTCTCGGCAACATGCCTTTTACTAATACTCAAATGTAAACTTCCATGATATCAAGCATTTGTTTTACAAGCAGAAAATGTTTATTCTAAGAATGAAAATTCTAATGCAACAATTATGTAAGTCTTGAAGATTTTATTTGAAAAGATGTCGCAGAACCTTGTGAACGAATCACTGGCCAGGATACGACATGGATCTTTTGTATGAAAGATAACAAAAGCATATGATACCAATCACAATAATTTAGCAAGATTAATGGGAGTCAGGAAACACTATTTCATTGGAGCATGCTTTCGAAATAAACCATGTTTCAATTAGGACTTTTGAGGGTTGTAACGTGGCCTGGTTCACGGTTTTAGAAAAAATGGATTTTAAGGCTCAAAATTATTTGGTGCCCACCCCCTTCGTGATGTTCTTCAGTCCTAAGTTCAGTTAACCTGACACGAACATTCCTCTCTCAAAAGAAATTTCAAGATGGTTGAGGAATCAAAAAAGGTTTTCTTTGGACATGCAAGTCACTTATTCCTTCTTCTTTTTGGTTTCTTTTCATGCGAATCTATTCTTTGCTGAGGATTTCGCACTGTAATCCTTTATCGCATTTCAGGCTTTCCATTTCTTCCTTGCTTTCTAGACAAATTCCTTTTGACTTTGACTCTGAAGTGCAACGGGATGCCCTGACTTTTTCCTAAGCGACTTGTTTTTTCAAGTTCAGACTTAGCGGGGATTTTTGTCTCTTTCTTTTTCATCATCATTTTTTATTCATATTATATTTTTCTTTTTTCTTTTTGAACATGTCGCGTGACTTCAAGTCATTTGTGACTAGTTAGAAAAATTGTGACTGCCCTATTTCTGAGTAGATAAAGGATAACCATTATTGTATCATCATCTGTTGATCTCCTGATATGTGAGAGATGCCCATTGGGATAACGTCTTATTTTGATGCACACTACTGATATGTGGAGATTAAGCATTGCGGTTTTGAATTCCCTCAACCTCTTGAAGGATAACCATTATTGTATCCTTAGATGCACACACTTGATGAGATTTGAATACTCAATCAGATTAACTGAACACTGCCCTGCCCCTGGGTTAAAAATGAGGTTTTTTTTTTCTGAATAGAAAAAGAAACTCCTACTTCAAGGCTCAAAGGGGTTAACAAAGGTTTCACTCCCTTATATCTCCGGCGTTTGAGGATTTGAAACAATGCATGTACATCGTCAACAAAGTTTTATCCAAAAGCATACACCCCAAAAAATTGCCTTTTAATATCCTCCTCCTCCTCCCAATCTGTTCCTAGGCAAAAGAATGGGTAACAAGTTGGTATCATAAAGCAATTTAAAATTGAAAACAAATACGAGTGAAACGAATGAATTTCTTCAAGGCAAACATACTCATTGTATTGAGATTAAACATTCAAATGCAAACAAGTTCTTACATGCAAACAATGCAATGATAAACAAGAAAAATTAAAAATGAGAAAGCAATAAAAATTCTAATAAACTGAGAAGGCTCTCTTATCTGGACTTGCGCTGAAGGAAACATTTTCCAAACTTTGGAAGTGATTCATTCATGCTCTACTAAGGATTTGTTTTGAACATTAGGGCCAATGTCCTTAAATGACAAGATACCTCTTCGGACCAACCTCTGAACTTCGACCTTCAAAGCAAATCAATCTTCTAAGTCATGCCCAGGAGCATCTCGATGAAAGGCAGATGAAGCGTCAGCCTTATATCCTCATGGAAGTTTTTCAGGAACAAATGGTCGAGCTCGGGTTTGAACTAGATTATTCTTTAACAAAGAAGGATACAACTCTGTGTATGCCATTGGAATTGGATCAAATCTCATTTTCCTCTGATGACCTTGCCCTTGATTTCCTTGTTGAGGTGCCCTCTGATATGCAACAGTAGTCGAAGTCTCATTGACGACTGGAGTCACAGAAGCAACTTGTTGATTCCTATTATGAGATCTCACTTTCCTACCACGAAGTACATCGTAGGAGTCTTGCTCGTTCTCTTTGGAAGAACTATCACCATACTTCTTAGCACCATTTGACGAGTCCTCATCTTTAGATAAACGACCTTCACAGACAGCTTCCTCTAAACGGACACCCATGCCCACCATTTCAGTAAAGTCACTTGGCGTACTCGCCACCATAATCTCATAGTATAAAGCACCCAGAGTCCTCAGGAAGATCCTTGTCATCTCCCTTTCTTCCATTGGAGGAATCACTTGGGCGGTTACCTCACGCCATCTCTGTGCATACTCTTTGAATGATTCACTGTCTTTCTGGACCATGGCCCTGAGTTGATCACGGTTAGGCGCCATGTCCACATTATACTTGAATTGTCTAATGAAAGCTTCTCCCAAGTCATTGAAAGTATGGATATTGACATTGTCCAAACTCCTGTACCACTTCAACGCAGCACTAATCAAACTATCTTGAAAAAAGTGAATCAGCAGACGCTGATCATCAGTGTGGGTAGACATTTTTCTTATATACATCACAAGATGAGCACGAGGACAAGTGTTGCCCTTGTAATTCTCGAATTCCGAGACTTTAAACTTCGCAGGTATCTTGACATTCGGGACCAAGCATAAATCATTCACATTTTATCCGAACAATTCCTTTCCCTTGAGGGCCTTCATCTCCCTCTTCATCTTGTCAAACTGATCTTGAAAATCATCCATTAGATCATAGATACCCAAGCCTTCACTTGGTGGAGGAAAAATACGATACATATCATCATTAGAAAATGAGACCATATTCACTGAAGGAGGTGCAACAGGAGTAGCATGCACCACAAAAGGTGCAAGAGTAATAGTAGTCTGAACAACTGGAGTAACTTGAGGACCAAGATTGAAACCTTCAAGCACAAAGTTCTCTAGAATTACCCATGGATAACCTTGAGGCATGCGATTCTGAACAACAACTAGAATGGCAGACACAGGAATAGTCTGAGCTTTAGTAGTAACCTTTGTCTGTTGAGGTTGAACACTCAGTGGCTTATTCTGAGCAGCCACTAGAGATTCCATCAGAGCAGTAAGATTGGACATGCCGACCTTCAGAGAAGAAACTTCCTTACGCAGCTCGCAATTCTCTTGTTCTAAGTTATCCATCTTCCTTCTAAAATTAGCTCGGTATTGTATTGGTGAGACAACTTACTGAACAACGTAAAGAAGGTTGGTAAGACACCTGGATATGCATAATAAATGCAAGAAATATGTGCAATATGATGCATGATATGCAATGCACATGATTTATTTTATTAATATTTAAAGGGACTTAAAGATTTATATAACAAATTGCAAATACCAAAACACGTGATAATTTGAGGGTTAGAAGTTGTAACATGAAATTCAAATTCTGACTTGCGATGAAACTTCAATTTCAAGTTACGACTTTTGAAACAATGACATTCTCAACTCAAGGGGTCTTAAGGCACGATTCTTGATGCTTTAGAAATATGAGATTACAAGCTTTGCAATGGGAAAAGAATGGAATCAAATGGATGTTTGATCTGAAAGTTGCAATGAGTCAAAGTTGGGAAAAAGAGGTTGACTTTCCATACTTAGAAATATTTCAAGTTTTTCTTCAAAAGTGACCTATAATATTTTGCATCCAAACACGACCTTCCTCTTGGAATTCTCTCTTGACCAAAAAAGATGGCATGAAATAGACCTCTTAAATGACATTTTGAAACTTGAACCATTCAAAATATCCAAAAATTGAGAGAGTTATGAATTGTTGAAGAAGTTAGCAAAAAATAATGAAATGACCTATAATATTTTGTATCCTTAAGGCATCCTCCATCCATTTTCTCACTTTGCACATAAAAGAAGGAATGAAGTTCACATCCTCAAGATCATTGTGGAAAAATAGTGGGTTCAAGGTGATATAAATTTACCAAGTTATGATCATTTAAAGTCACACATGGGAAGTTGGGGGGTTTATCTAGAGAACTTGTAATCTTTCTTCATCATCAAGTTTCTTCCACATGAAAAATCCTTGAAACTTTTGAAGTGATTTGTTAATAACCCTTTTAAGATAAGGATGTTTTTGGAATCACTAAAAAATACCAAAATATGAGCAAGATATTCTTATTTGATGTTCAAAACCCTAGCTCATAGATCTAGAAAATGCTTTGAGGAACTTTGACAATTTTAAACAACCTTCTGGTACCAACACTTTTGCTTTGTAGATAAAAGTTGTTGAGGATGATAATGAGAACTCATAGAAACCAAAACCACTTCCATATCTTGAGAATTGAGAGAAATATGCACCTATGACCAATGGAAACAAGGCCTTGTCCCACCATGACAACTTCTTCAATCAACCCCTTGTACTTTTGAATCAATCTTGATAACTTTGAAATGTGGTGAACCAAAATAAACCTTGCCATGCCATTTCTTCCAAAACAACTTCAATGGTGAGGTTTGAATTTCTCAATCTTTATTGACTAGGGCATGGAAATAAACTCATGAACCCATGGATCAACTTGCTTAGCCACATTGCCTTTACCTAAATTATTAACAAGTAAGACAAACCAACATTGCATTTTATTAATTAAAAGGAAAGTCAAAACAAAACATGCATGATCACAAAAGAAAAACAAGTCAAGGTGCTTGGTGATTCCTGAAAGAGCAAAGCTAAAGATAGGGAGGAGAACCAAAATCCCTAATGTGATCTTGTTGTGATTGAATCAATATGGTATGATGAAGGGATCTTAGGGGCGAAAATTGGGGTACAACAAGTATGATTGCGATTATGGTTAGAAGAATAACGTAACTCGGTTTGCTATTAGAAGAAGAAAAAAAAGATTTGCAGAGATGTAGTAGTTCCTAATCATTTATTCAGTTACGTAGCTACTACAGGGGTAGAAAATGACCAATTATTCACCAATTGTGTTAAAGTGTTGATAGATGGAAAAAGGGTAGGAAAGGTTTTTCAAGGGCCTTAAATTTTCTTATATGGTAGATAAGAATTTTTTTTGTTTCACTTTCTATATAAATTACATTTTCACTAACCTTATTTTGTAAAAAATTATACTCTTACCAATTATATTGGTATGTCTCTATAACTCTAGTAATCAGTTTGTATCATTGTGTGTGTGCGTGTGTAATACAGTGGGAGAACTGACTTTTTGGTTTTATCGCAAATATTGCGGTTAGCAAGAGTCGCCACTGACTTTTCTTTTATCCAAAAATTAGAAAAGATGAAAAGAACAGGAAAGACCTTTGATAGATTTTTCTTACCCACTAAGCATGATTTTTATTACCCATTAAGTATGATTTTTATTATTCTTTTCCTTCTTCTTTGGAGATAGTATTATTCATAGCATTAGTTGGTAGGTAATCCTATCTGTTGGATATGAAGGGACATACGTAGGGTCATCGTATGGTCATCGAAGGTAACATGTAAGAATACTTTAGCAATTGTATCGAAGGGACTATCATCATTTTTCTCGTAGGGTCATTGAAGGGACTGGATCATTTTGTAGGCAAATCGGAGGGTCATAGGGGGATTATGATCTTTATTCGAAGGGACCATGATAATATTGTTGAATCGGGGGTCTTTTGCTAAAGTATCCCCACTTTCAAGGGACGTGACCAATATTCGCAAGGCAATAAGAGAGGTTACACTAGAGGTGTAAGTGTGAAGAGTGTGTATTTTCAGTTATTTTAATCTTGAATTAAGGTTTTCTAGATTTGCTTTTAGTCTTGCCATACAAACCCTACTTACTAATAGTTATAAAATATAATGTGCGAAACGTAAAGTGCGGAAGATTAAAGCTAAGCTATTACATGAATTTGGGGCAGATGCATAATTAGACAAAAAATGTGGGAATGTAAATCTACGCTATTACATTTGAGAGCGAAAACCTATACATTTATTCTAGGAATTTAAATAGCAAGAAGAAATAAGAAAAATGTTAGAATTTTTTTTTAATGTTTTTGTATTTTTGTGTTTGTTTTAAAAATGATTTAAATGATAATAGTAATCAAACCCTAATTATTTCTAATTAATTTTAATATTAAGAAAATGGTAATTAACTGAATTAATTAATAAATAAAAATATGTGAAAAAATTAATTACTAACTTGAAAACCCTAATCCTAATTTGTTATAGTTTAAAAAAAGTTTAAGGTTTGTTAATGGTTAATTAAAATTTATTAAGAAAAAGAAATAATTGAAAATATTGAAAGAAGATAAATAAGCAAAAAAAAGAATGCAGGCGCCAGGGTTTGAACCCACGTCCACCAGTGTCCAACCTTCCTCTTTACCAACTCAGTTGCGCTATTTTTTGTGTTATGGAATATGAACCAATCGACATATTATGAACCTGCGTGTTATCCTGAAAAAATAAAAGAAATTGACAAAAGCTGGGATCAAACTCACCCCCTTTGCAATATCGGTCATCACTCTTACCACTTGGCCAATTATTGTTTCACATTAACTGACTATGAATTAAACAATAAATAATAAACGCGCGTTAGTCTTTGATTTTTGAAACGAGTCCAAAGTGGACCCCTGTGGCTTAAGTGATGACCAATCATGAAGCACCTTTACGCCATGCAAGCCCTACCAGAGTCAACCAAAATACAGAGACGCCATAGTCAAACTCCGATGGTCTTCTGCCGCGAGCTCCAATGTCAAACCTGCGAATTACATAAAATAAAAACAAAAGATGAACCATATCCCCCTAATTTGGTCCTTGCAAATCCAATGGTAGTATTGGTTTGACCTGCAAATTCTTGTAGAGTGAGTTTTGAAGAAAATATCTCAAACTGCCCTAACAATGGCAGATCTCTATTCTTGCTCCAAACCTCACAAGTAATGGATCAAAACAGTTCCAAACATCATCATGAACATGAATGTATGCATAAAATTAATTTAAATTGCATGAATTAAAAGTTTGAAATTCAAGAAGGTTAACAAACCGGTACAGCCGAGGGAGAGAGTTATGGCGCGCTTCAAGCTTGAATAATGGTTGGGATGAACTTCTGGGACCTTCAGGAGGAGGATTTGATACTTGAAATCGATTGATAATGGTTGGAGATAAGGGTTTGTGTTTGCCCTAGTTATTGAAAATTTTGAGAGCTTTAGGGTTTGTTCTTGAGGCAGTCTTGCATGTTTTTTGATGTCTGAAGGTGTCATATATTTATAGGAGAGAATATTAGGTCAAGTGGTGGGCTTGGACATCTCATGAAATCATATCTTTGATTTTGTTTGAAAATAAGTTGAAATCTTCCAAAACCAAGGAAGATTTGTTTCAAATATAGACCACACGATTTCTTCAGCTTCAAGGTAGATTTTTGGGCCTCCAACATGATTAACAATATTAACCATGCGCCTTAATACAATGTTTTTATATTTTATTTGATTTAATTTACATTTAAATGAATAAAATCCAAATAAAATAAATAAAAATAATAAAAAATATGTGAATGAATTTAGGGGTCCTTTATAAGGTTATGAACACGTTTGGACCTTAAAAGATAGGTCCATTAGCCCAAAAATTCAACTCTGCTCAAAGTGGACTTCATGCATTTTCTCAAAATTGCCCAACTTGCACAAATCATAACTCACTCAATTTTTGTCATATGAAGGTGATCTTGTACTTTTTGGAAACCTCAAGATGTCTCGTACAACTTTCATGTTGATAATTTTTTTATTTGAAGTATTTATATTAATGTAAATTGCATTGAAAAAAAATGTCTTTTTGTTAACTTTTAAAATGATCTGTAATGTTTTGGCTCATATCTCTCAAATGAAGCATTTTTGGCCTTGAGCTTAGAGAGACAAAGTTGTAGATAATTGAATTTCCTTAGAAATGAACTTTGGTTGAGAAATTTATGATGAAGTATGTGAAAGTTATTCTTGGTCAAAGTTCAGTTGACTTCTCCTTAAGAAAACCCTAATTTAGTAACTTGACTTTTTATGAATCTTGAGTTTTCTTGATGAATCATGATCAAACATTTATCAAATGATGAATGTGACTTCAAAATGTTGATGTTGACCAAAAATATTGAGATTTGACTGTCAATTGGTCAAAGTTGACTTTTTGTCCAATATGGTTAATTTTCAATCATCTGGCTAATTGACTGAGCAAACTTGTGATGTAAGGCTTGAAACTTGGTATGAGGGTACCTTGATACATATGAGAAACCATGAAATCCACTTGAGTCTTTAAAAACTAAATTTCCTTTGAGAGAAGCAAAACCCTAGTTGTAGGTCAATTACTTAGGAGGAGAGTTTGGTCTGGTCAATCTTTGAGTAGTCTTGAGTGTTTGAGACCTTCATGAGCATGGGGAGGTATCTTGAATCAATTTGTCTCAAAGATGGGAGGGAAAATTTTAGGGTACAACATCTGCCCCTGTTCAATCTTCTTAAACCTGAAGATTTAGATTGACATGCATGCCTTTCGTGATCTGAAGGTGGAAGAGGATTGAACACTTAAGTGCCCATAAATTTACACTCACATGCACATGAAGTAACACTGTTAGTTGATTGTACTGCTTGAATGAGATTAAAGACGCCATTTGGAGAGGTGGTAGAGTGTCATCGGATATGGGATTATAGATGTCATCCGAAGTAACTGTTGACAGGTGTATTAGAATGAGTCTATGCTCGATTGTATCTGAAAAGTATACTAGAATGAGTGTGTGTCCGTATGTGTCTAGCAGATGTGCTGGGGAGTGTCAGAATGAATCTCATGTCTCGATTGTATCTGAATGATGTTCTAGAATGAGTATATGTCTTGACTGTATCTATAAGAGGATTAGAATTAGTCTTCGCCTGACTTTATCTGAACAATGTATTAGAATGAGTCTATGCCTGATTGTATCCAGAAGTGGATCAGAATGAGTCTTCGCCTGACTGTATTTGGAAAATATATTAGAATAAGTCTACGAATGACTGTATATAAAGGTGGATCATAATGAATCTTCTCCTGACTGTATCTGAATGATGTATTGGAATTATTATCATAATGGATCTATATCTCGATCATATCTGAACTGTATCTAGAAGATGTACTGGAATGAGTCTACTCCTGACTGTATCTAAAGGAGTATCAGAATGAATCGTCGACTGATTGTATCTGAAGGATGATGTTTATCAGAATGAATCACTGTCTGATTATATCTGAAAGATGATAAACTATTGACAATATCTATCTATTTGGGAACTAACCTGAAAAGGAAAAGTTAGTTTTTATGCAATGTCATGGTGTATGTAATGCATTGCATAATGATGATCTCAAAATAAATGAGAATATTATCTGCATTTTGTATGAATATGTTATGATATTTTGTAAATAATGTATGGATGTAATATGTTGTTGGAGCGTATTGGTAGCTTCTTGTAACAACGTCTAGCTAGGGAAAATAAATCCCTAACTGTTGTTGGGGATGAAGAAAGTAATTCTTTACTTTTTGTTTAGAATGACTTTACTGGGGATTTTCGCTTTTCGTTTGAGGACACTCCACTTGGGATCTTTGACTTTTGCTTGGGGATAGAAGCATTCAATGAGAGTCGATCGTTCGTCTCTCTTTTTATTGAAGGATTTGATTCTTATGTACCCTGACTGGGATAAAAGAGATGGATATTCCTCTGATGCGCTATACCAGGTTTTAGATATGGGTATCAGCTCTTCTAGGGAGGATAACGTTGAATGACATCTGGCTAGAGAAGAGAATTTTGTTGGGGAGTTTGTTGTATTGGAGAAATAAACTTTGTTGGGGAATTAAATCTTATAGACTGTGTTAAGGAAATAATCTCTGATGGGGAATAAAACTTTATAGGTTGCGCTGAGGAAGTTTCCACTGTATGCTGGGGAAATGAACTTAAGGAGTGAATTAAGGAATTTAGCCATGATGAAGTTAAGGAGTGAATTAAGGAATTTAGCCATGATTTGCAGGTCTTGTGGATTTCTTCTGATGTTGAGAGATTTTTCTGTCATCTTTAGAACAGATTTCAAGCTTTGAAAGAAGAGAGTGGTTGGAAAAGTGAAGCTTTATGCAAATGGAAATGTTACTTTAGCATTTCTAACCATAAATGGTATCAAGACTTGGACAAAGCTTCAAATGATTGTGTAATAAACTTAGGGTTTGTGTAATTACTTTATTATGCATAGATTTGGAGATAACATAGCCTGAAAAGAGATATCTTGTAGCTTTAGTTGGAATTTTAGTCAAGTGTTCATCATAAATTCTGCTTTGTAATTCAAGAATGAAACCCTAACTTCATCTCTTCGATCCTCTCAGCTCAAGAATGATCTCAACGAGTTCTTGGACTTTTTGGAAATATTGGAACCTCCCCTACAACTTTCATGTTGACCACTTTTGTTAAATCAAACTGGAACTTGATGAAAATTGGCCAAGAAGTTGGGATAAAAACCTGACCAAAACTGCTGAAAATTTCTCTAAGTGTTAAATGAAAATGTCATGACTTCATGAATTTATAACTTGAAATACAAGCATATTTTGGAGAAGTTGTGTAAATAAATGTTGTAGATATCATGGATATCTACAACTTTCATGTTGGAAGTTTCTCTTGAATCATCTTGCGTCATGGTGAAAAGTTTGCTCAAAGTTATGAAAAAAACATAAAATTTCCAACACTTAGAAAAATTTCTAAATTTAGAATTTTTGACTTTTCAAAATGAAATCTTGAATTTTTGATTTCTTGATGAATAAGTTTCATATTTTGACATGTCTTGATGAATTATGATCTTTTGCACTTGAATTTGACCAAAGAGTCAAAGTTTGACTTTTCAATATGTAGTTGACTTTTGATCAGTTGACTGCAAGTTTCATCTGTCTATCCAATGGATTTGCAATGTGTTGGACCATATAATTAGGTAAAGATGATGCAATTGAATCCTTGGAATCATGGTTCAACTCAATTGGTCATTTTCTAGATCAAAAATCAGAAATTGCCATTTCTCAGTCAAAACCCTAATTTTGACCATTTTGCCCCTTTGATGATTTGATCAAATTTATTGAGGAATTATGATCCCAACTTGATCAAATGATACATATGAGTCTATAATGTTGATTTGGATAAAAAATATATGAAGTTTGACTGTAAATTGGCCATGGTTGACTTTCCCCCCAATACAGTTGACTTTTAGGTCAACTGTCCAATTGACTGATCAAAAATGTGGTTCAAGGCCTGAAACTTGTCATGAGTAAACTTTGGGGTTCATAATGACGTTTGAAAGTCATATGAAGTATTGATAGTCCAAAAATCCTTGTTCAATCTCAAAACCCTAATTTTGGGTGATCAATGCATGATGAGAGGCCTTGAGCTGGTCAAACCCTAATCCAATCTTGAGTTTAAGAGATCTTGTGAGAATAACCTTGATAAATGAGAGGGAAAATTTTGGGGTACAACAACCATCCTTTCGGGTTTTCAGTCCATCGGGATATCCTTTTTTGCCCCAGCCGCCTTTTCAGGTTTTTGACTTGCCGGATGTACAATTTGTCATATATATCTCCCTATTTTTTGCCCGAACCCTTTTGGTTCTCCGGGATTCCCTTATTTTGGCCTAGTCCTGTCAACCTAGCTAGTCTCTTTTATGTATATTATTTTTTGACTATGTCCGCGTTCATAGGGTGTGGAAATCTTCACCGTCCATGGTGGTATGTATCATAGCACCGCCAAAAAATATCTTTTTGATCACAAATGATCCTTCGTATGTGGGAGTCCATTTTCCCCTGGGATCACCTTGTGGTAGGATTATGTGCTTTATTACCAAATCACCAGCCTGGTACACCTGATGTATGACTTTCTTGTTAAAATCCTTGATCATGCATTTATGATACATCTGACCATGACAAACAACCGCAAGCCTTTTTTCATCAATCAAATTTATCTGGTCAAGTCGAGTTTGAATCCATTTGTTTTCATCTAAACCTACGTCTTTCATAATCCTTAGGGAAGGAATCTGGACTTCAATAGGTAAGACAACCTCCATACTGTAGACGAGGGAGAACGAGGTTGCTCTAGTTGATGTACATACTGAAGTGCGGTAACCATGAAAAGAAAATGATAGTATCTCATGTCAATATTTGTATGTCACCGTCATCTTCTGCAAGATCTTCTTGATATTCTTATTGGCGGCTTCCACTGTTCCATTCATCTTTGGTCGGTACGGAGAAGAATTGTGATTCTTAATCTTAAACTGCATGCAAATTTCCATGATCATAGTTTTGTTAATATTGGTCCATTGTCCGTGATGATTATTTTAGGGATGCCATATCGACAGATAATGTTATACTTAATGAACCGAGCCACAATATTCCTGGTAATGAAAGCAAATGAGGCTGCTTCTACCCACTTCATGAAGTAATCAATAGCGACAAGGATGAAACGATGCCTATTGGAAGCAGTAGGCTTAATATCTCCAATCATATCAATTCCCCACATTGCAAACAGTCAAGGAGCAGTCAATACATTCAAAGGAACTTGAGGCACATGTACTTTGTCAGCATAAATCTGGAATTTATGGCAAGTTCTGGAATGATGATGGCAATCGGTTTCCATGGTAGACCAATAATAACTTGCTCTCATAATCTTCTTAGCCATTGTATGTCCATTGGAGTGAGTACCAAATACACCTTCGTGCATATCTTCCATAATTTTCTCAGCTTCCTTCTTGTCTACACAACAAAGCAAAGTCAAATCATGGTTGCGTTTCTACATATTTTGTTACTAAAAAAGAACTTGGTAGAGAACCTCCTTAGAAATTTATTATCATTGATAGATGTCCCTTCAGGATATTCTTGAGTTTCGAGGTATCTTTTTACTTCGTGGTACCAAGGATTTTCCTCTACTCCATCAGTATCAACTTCGTAGCAATGCGCCGGTTCGTCTAGTATCTCAATAGTAATTCGAGGTGCGTCATTATCCCATATGACTTTGAACATATATGACATGGTAGCTAGCGCATCTGCCAATTGATTTTCTTCTCATGGAATGTGTTTAAAAGTGATTTCTTCGAAGTACGGAATTAATGTGAACACATGCTCTCGATAAGGAATGAGATTCGAATGCTCCATGCCCCATTCTCCCTTAATCTGACTGATCACTAAGGCTGAGTCTCCATATACATTCAAGAATTTAACTCTCATATCGATGGCAACTTTGATACCCATGATGCATGCTTTGTACTCTTCCATATTAATGGTACAGTCAAAACATAATCTGGCGGTGAAAAGCGTATGGCAACCCTTGGGAGAGATAATCACATCACCAATTCCATTACCAAGCGCGTTGGAAGCTCCATAATAAAACATAGTCCACTGGGATCATGGTTCAGGTCCTTCATATGGTCCAGGTTCTTCATAATCAGTAAGTAACATGATATTCTCATCTGGGAACTCAAAATTCATATAATGATAGTCATCTATAACTTGATGAGCAAAGTGATCTACCAGTACACTTCCTTTGATTGCCTTCTGAATAGTGTACTGAATGTCGTATTCTGTCAAGACCATTTTCCATCTTGCTATTCTTTCAGATAGAGCGGGTTTCTCGAATATGTATTTTATTGGATCAATCATAGAGATCAACAAAGTAGTGTGAGTTAACATATACTGTCTTATTCGGCGAGCATCCCATGGAAAATTGTAACAAGTTTTCTCGAGCAGTGAGTATCTTGTTTCACAGTCGATAAACTTTTTGCTAAAGTAATATATTGCATGCTCTTTTCGATCAAACTCGTCATGTTTCCCCAATACACACCCCATTGAGTTCTCTAATACTGTCAAGTACATGATCAGAGGTCTTCCTTCAACCAGTGCCATCACAGTTGGAGGTTCCTGGAGGTACTCCTTGATTTTGTCGAAGGCTATCTGACAATCGTTGTTCCACTTCACTACTTGATCTTTCTTCAGTAACTTGAAGATTGGCTCATAAGTAGCGATCAAATGGGAAATAAATCTGGAAATGTATTTCAATCGTCCCAATAAACCTCTGACTTCCTTCTCAGTACAAGGAGATGACATTTCTTGAATGGCTTTAACCTTGGTAGAATCAACTTCAATACCTTTACCACTAACGATGAAACCTAGGAGTTTACCGGGTCTTACCCAAAAGGTGCACTTGTTTGGATTCAACCTCAACTTATACTTCTTCAATCTCTCAAACAACTTTTATGTAACTCCCGTAATTTAATTAATTATTTAATTAATTTATTTTTGTATTATTGTGATGTTTAATTATGATGATAGATGTTGTGTTGTGATTATTTGAATTAATTTATTTGGTTAAGTTGTGGAATAATATTAGAATAATATTATTATTTGATGTGGACTTATTTTTAAGGATTACAAGTAGTAGAAAATGGGTGTAAGAGTTAAAGCCCATTAAGACATAATGAGAATTATAGTGTTATTATATTGGTTATTTAGAAATAATAAGGAAAAAGAAGTAACAGTAAGAAGAAAAGAAAATAAGGATTGGAAGAGAGAAAGAGAACGTGGAAGTTGCAGAAAAGAAGGAAAAGAAGAAAAACAAAATTCAATCGGAAAATTGTAGAGCAACCTTTAATCCAAGTTAAGGGTGGGGTTCTGACTCTATAATAGGGTTTATGATGAGTAGTATGTAAGATTGAACTTGAAAAGTTATTTTGTTTATGATTGAATATATATATATATATATATATATATATATATATATATATATATATATATATATATATATATATATATATATATATATATATATATATATATATATATATATATATATATATATATATATATATATATATATAGTTGTTTGATGATGATCCATGATTTAGAGATGAATAATGATGCCCTAATGCTTTATAATTGATGTAGAAACATAGGATTATTATAATTGATGATTACCTATTATTAGAGGATGTTTTTAGGACCTAGGGCAGGGAAATTGCAGTGAAAACACAGTGAAATCGCAAAATATATTCAGCACAGATCAGTATGAGTCGACCTCAAAGGCCATGCGTCGACACATGCAGGATTTAAGACTCAGGATGAGTCAATACGAAGGATCATGTGTTGATACATGCAGTGTGCAGACTCAGTATGATTTAACATAAGAGGATTATGCGTTGACACATGCAGGATTCCAGACCAGTACGTGTCGACTCAAAGAGACATGCGTCGACTCATGCAGTCCAATTTTTGACAGATTTTTCCAAAGGCTGTAACTTGAGTTTCCGGACTCCGTTTGAGGTGCCGTTTGAAGCGTTGGATAGCTAACGCAATGAACTTCATTATTAAGGATTAAAATGAAGGATAATAAGAATAATCCTAGTACCAAAATTAGGATAGAGTTGGCTACCCGTGTTAATCGCTATGATGATTTCGTGAAGTATGATGAGGATAAGACGATCTTAGATTATTGATTGGTTCATAACAGTAAGATTAATAATAATAATGATGTAGCATTGCAGTATAATAATATGTAGAGGTTTGGTAATTAGAGTTAAGCATTAGATAATTAATTAAATAAGGGCATTATCTTGTTGGGGGCCTATGGCCAACGTTGGGGGATTGTTGATCTTTCGTTGTATTGTTGTTATGGTTGAGTTGCTGTGGAATTACGTTGAATTATGTTGATGAATTATGTTGATAAATTATGTTGATGAATTATGTTGATGGATTATGTTGATGAATTATGTTGATGAATTATGTTGATGAATTATGTTAATGAATTATGTTGATGAATTATGTTGATGAATTATGTTGATGAATGATGTTGAGATGCCTCTAATAATTGGCAGCTATTAAGTTGTAGGCTTCTGGCCAATGATGATGTTGTGTTGAGATGTTGTTAGTTGTGGTTGTTGTTCCTATATTCATGATTGTGTCGCATACGTTGTATATCAAGATGGAGTTAATGCTCGTTAAGATGGACTGTACTAGCGAATATTAAGATGAAGGCTTATGCCTTGTTGATGCCTCTATTTATTGACAATTATTTTGAGATGGGAGTTCTGCTCCAATGGTACCACATGCATTTTCATAGTATTGAGTCGCATTATATGATTTCATAAAGAAGTTGTGTATTGATGCGGTAATGTTGTATATTGTTGGTGTTCCGTTGCGATTATTGTTGTTTATAAGATGTGAAGTGGTGATATCATATGATATGATATGATATATTATTTATAATATGTTTTATTATATTGTTAGATATCTTACCCATTATGTTTAAATGGTACCCTTACATTGGTAACATGCAGGTAATCCTGAGTGAAGGTATTTTACCTTCAGTTGTTCGAGTCAGTGTCATTGCTCTGATACGTAACACTCGGGGGGATGAATGCTTGTTGCTTTTAGTTATTGTTATTCCAGTTGTTGAACTTTAATTTGATTGTTGCTAAGTATTTGAAGTTACTGTAATGTTGGACAAGGATGTTATTATGATTCCGCTGCGTAGTTGTTCAAGTTGTTTAGTTAAGAGATTAATTTATTTTATGGTTGGTTCATCCGAAGTTTTAAAAGTGTTATGTATCCATGTTGAATACAATGGTTTTTAGGTTGAATTTGCGGCATCCTGATTCAGTTGTATGAATTTTATAACTCTAATTTACATTTATAATTGTCGGGTAGAATTAGGGTGTTACATTTTGCAGGTGGTCAAGATGTTCTTCTTCAGTCTGAGATCTGGCTATCATGTCATCAACGTAAACCTCTATCTCATGATGAATCATATCATGGAACAAAGCTACCATAACACGTTGATATGTTGCACCGACGTTCTTCAAACCAAAAGGCATAACTATGTAATAGAAAGTGCCCCAATGCGTGACAAAAGTAGTCTTCTCAATGTCTTCAGGTGCCATCTTGATTTGATTATAACCAGAGAAACCATCCATGAAGGAAAATACTTTGTGCTGAGTGGTGTTGTCAACCAGAACATCAATATGCGGAAGCAGAAAGTCATCTTGGGGGCTTGCCCTGTTCAAATCCCTGTAGTTTATACACATACGTATCTTACCGTCCTTCTTAGGTACCGACACCACATTTGCAACCCACTGAGGATAGGACGTAATAGCTAAGAAACCTGCATTAAACTGCTTCGTGACCTCAGCTTTGATCTTTTCAGACATCTCAGAATGCATACAACGAACCTTCTGCTTTATAGGAGGACAACCTTCCTTCATCGGTAGACGGTGAACCACAATGTCAGTATCAAGCCCTGGAATGTCTTCATAAGACCAAGAAAAGATCTCAACATAGTCACGTAACATCTGGATTAACCTATTTTTGACATTGTCTTCTAGGTTGACACCTATCTTGATTTCTTTATACTCCTCTTCAGTACCCAAGTTCACAACCCCGACTGACTCTTCACGCAGTTGTATGGCTTTTTCTTCCTGTCCTAACAGTCTAGCAAGCTCTCTAGGTACTTCACAATCTTCCTCACCTTCGTCCTCAGCTTGGTAGATCGGATTTTCGAAGTCATAATTGACAATAGTAGAATTGTTATCAATGGGACCCAGGGTGGATGTGGATATGCAATTTTTTATGTGGGTGTGTAAAAAAACATAGCTATTTTGAAAGCAATAAAGTAAAAGAATGACAAGGAGCAAAAAGTTGAATGCAAACGTCCAATGATTTATTAAATGAAAATATGTGGATGAAAAATGACAACCCTAACAAATGGACCATTGTTCCCCGGGTAAGGCACAAGAGTTAAAGTTATTGTTCAAATTACATAACCAAATACTTGAAAGCAAGAAAACATAAAATAGAATTTACTGCTGACTAAAGGAGATTGATATAAAGTCTTCACCTTTCCAATTGTTGAGCCCACTGCCAGTAGTAGGGAAAATCCAACTGTCTATGTCACAGTCACTATCAACGTCTTCCACAATGTTGACTTGATTTTTGTGAACTCCATTGTTATTGATGCAGAATGGCGGTCTCCCAGAATTAGCACGGGCACAACGGACAACCCTCTGAGCCTCTGAGGTGAAACCCAAACCAAATTTTTCAGACTTGTAAGGAATGTCGGGAAGCTGACCCCAAATAGTTCCACCACCTTCTTCTACCACAACCTTAGCGTCTTTCAGAGAAGCCATTCTTGGTGGAATATTGGTAACCTTAGGAATAGTAGGAGAAGATTTAGCAACAAGGGTTGTCTGAGGAATAACTTCGAAGGTCTGGAAAGGAGTCTCGAGGAATTCACCATTCATCTTAACATACTTGAAGGAGTTCAAATGGCTCACCGTGTATTCTTCTTCGCCATAAACTATAATGATTTTTCCTTTCACGGGATACTTTAACTTTTGGTGTAAAGTAGAAGTAATATCCCATTCCCCATGAATCTAAGGGTGTCCAAGCAAACAGGAATAGGCTGGATGAATGTCCATCACATAGAAAGTAGAGTAAAAAACCTGGGAACCCACTTTGATTGGAAGATCAACCTCTCCATGCACCATTTTTTTTAAACCATCAAAAGCTCTCACTACAATGTCACTGGGTTTTAGCACAACCCCTTCATAGTCAAGTTTGTCTAAAACAACTCTTGGCAATACATTCAATGAGGAACTTGTGCCACCAATACATGAGATAAGGTAGTGCCCCTACACTGAATAGAGACATGCGAGGACTTATTATGGTTCCTTCCTATGGGAGTTAAATCAGTGTCAGAAATTCCTAGCCCATTATCAGTTGTCAGGCTAGCAACACAATTTTCGAATTGATCAACAAAAATTTCCTGCGGTACATGAGCAGATTTCAAAAACTTTACCAAAGTATGAGCATGGGCTTCAGAGCACAACAGCAGAGATAACAGAGATATTTTGGAGGGGGTTTGCTCCAACTGTTCAACAATCTTATAGTCACTCTTTTGAATAATTTTTAGTACCTCCTTCATCTCTTGCTTGGAGGTATCTTCAATAGTAACCTCTTTCGGTGCCTCAGTCTGGGCAGGCTCGGTCATCTGTTCTTTGCCTCGAGTTTCAGTAATTGATCCAGTAACAATGATATGAACTGGTGTAGTAACAACCTTTGGAGAGATCTCTGGAGAGAAAACCCTTCCACTTCTGGTAACCTTACTAGTCCCAACAATATTTCCAACATTGGGATCAATAACTTCTGTATTTTCATCTTCAACAGCTAATGGTTCTTGCTTGACGCCATGGTAGTAGACATCAGTTCCATAATTCCAAGGGATAGCCTTGTCAGAGGAATATAGAATTGGCCCAGGTGCAGTAATGTTCAGAGGAGCAACCCTAGGCTCGAGAGTAACCTTCACAGGACCCTTAGAAGTGATCTTTACAGGAGTACTGGAAATTATAATCACAGACACATCTTCAAGCTTCAGGCCTTGAGACATACTTTTACATAAGGTTTCCACAGAAGGAATATTCTCAAATAGAATTACATGGTCATCCATCAAACATTGAATACTTTCTTTCAGCAGTACACAACCATTGGATTGAGACACACAGTGGTAGCAGCTTTCAACGCAACCTAGAAATAAACTGGCTTGCGACATCTTCTTCTTAACAATCATCAAAGGAGTAGTCAAGTCACTCAAACAGAAATATAAGAAACATCATCAATATCATTAATGCCTTTGTCATGATTAAGCATAGGTGCATTGATCACATTAGGAGTCTCAGGTGGATCAAATTCAATCTCCTTAGAGATAATCATATCTTGAATCTTATTTTTCAATGCCCAACAGTTGTTAGTTTCATGTCCAGGACTGTTGGAGTGATATGCACACCTTGCATTAGGATTGTAACTGGGAGAAGAAGTATTGGGATTCTGAGGAGGATCCTTCAATGTAATCAGCTCTGCCTTCAACATTTGTTGCAATGCTTGAGACAACAACATGTTGATTTTTGTGAACTGTCTCCTGGGTGCGACTTGCCTATGCTGATTATTCTGTTGTTGTTGTTTTTGTTGCATTGGTGCAAGATTAGAAATCAGAACTTCCCCCACATATTGGTTGCGGCCACCTTTACTACGACCTTTCTAGATGTACACAACATTGGATTCTTTCTTACCATTGTATGACTTCTTCGCAATATTCGAAGATGTAGCCACCTGAGTTTTACCACTTCTGATTCAATTCTAAACATGCTTCCATGTTAATATTAGTTCAGTGAAACCGGCTGAAGAACTTCCAAGTAGGTTATTATAGAAAGGACCTATTAGTGTACTCATGAACATTTCAACCAATTCCCTATTAGCCAAAGGAGGTTGAACTCTGTCTGTAAGATCTCTCCATTTCTGTGAATATTCCTTAAAACCTTTCTCAGAACCCATGGACATACCCTATAGTTGCATGTGGGTTGGTGCCAAATTAGAATTATACTAATATTATCTATAGAAAGCTGCAGCCAAATCTTCCCAGGTATGGATATTGGTACCTCCGAGTTGATAGTACCATTTCAATTGTGTTCTAAACAGACTTTCTTGAAAGAAATGCAACCAAAATTTCTTGTCAGTAGTGTGTGGTTGAATTTTCAGAACATATGATCTCAAATACAACTTAGGGCAAGAAACACCATCATACTTAGTAAAGGTAGGAGTTTTGAACTTAGGAGGAATGATGACTCCTGATACTAAACCCAATTCTTCAAAGTTCAAGCCAGGAACCTTTTGAATCTCCATAGCTTTCAGACGCTCTTCTAACAACTTATACTTCTCGCCAGCAGGGGGATATTGTTCATCCAAATCATCCTCTTCCTCTTCATCAGAGCACTTGTCAGAACCATGATTGCTGTTTTTAGTTTTAACACTCTTACCATCTTCATCCCGTTTGTTATGTTCGTCCAATGAGATATCAAGATCTTAAGCTCACTTAATTGGACCTCTGAACTTTCTCCCCATATTAAGGATGCTGGTTGGTTTCTTTGTCTACTTCTTATTCTTCTTCTTCTTCTTCTCGTTAGCGATGAGTGCCTTCAGTTCTTCTTTCTCATTGGCTAAGCTTAGGAACATCTCTTGGAATTGAGCATTATGAGCTTGGAGATCTTTGACTGTCTGTTCGAGAGCCATTTTTCTGAAATAAATAGCAAGAAGATGAGAAACCTATCTTGGAAACTTGTTATGCAATGATATGTATGGCATGTAGATGCATATGCAACGTTTTCAAGGACCTCATGATATTTAAATTTGTAAATCAAAAGGGAACAAAAACAAAGACTCTTATTAGTAAGTTCAAATTATAACTGCCTCTTAGGCTTATAATGAAAATAAAAAGGGTTGCAAGGAAACCAATTATAAACTCCTAATCCATAAGGCTCAAGTCTCCTATGGACGCTTCCTCTTTGTGTTGACATATGCATTAAGGCAATACTCTTCGTGAAGTCGTTTTGTCAGCTCCAATACTTTCTTCTCACTAGCATATAACCGAGTCTCAAAGGTGTCCCTTTCTTCTTTCAATTGAATCTAATACTTCTGTAGCTCATCAAGGTCAATATGCATATTGTGATCGGTGGGAATGAGAACTAATTGTTTTGGAATGTTGGTTCGCGTTTGCGTTTGTTTTTGCAAAATGTCGCGGTAAGCAAGAGTCGCCACCGTCTTTTATTTTATCCAACAAGGAAAGGACAAAAGCACAGAAAAATTCCTTTTTGAGATGTTTCTCGGGTTCAGGAGGTAGATTATAGAAAGGGAAGGTGTTAGCACCCTTTCTATCTGTGGTTATCCACGGGCTCTTAGGTACTTGCTCATTGTGTTTCCAAAAGTTTGCTTTTCTTTGTGTTTGTGGGTTTGAAAAGGGTTTTTGTTTTGAAGAGAGTGTAAGTGCGAAAAGTTTTGTTTTTGTTTTCAAAAGAGCAAGTACTTAAGAACCTCTACCTACTCAAAAAGGAATTAAATTGTGCAAATGTCCTTTAGACAGTGCTATCCCATTATTGAGGAGTAGGTAGCACCGTCATTGGAGTTTGCGGGTCAATTCGATTTAAGGGACGTGTGGTCACTAAAGCAATGTTAGGATGTCTTAGCGGTAACCCTAATGTCTTAGATCATTTTTACCCGAGGCAACCGTTTCGAGGAAACTTATGATCTTAGAACAAGAGGACGACCTCTAAAACATCCTATACTTAATGACCAAGTTTGAGGCAACCAAGTGAGGCGTACCCTAAGAGTGGCATGTGCGAGTGTTTTTTTTTTCCAGTTATATTATCTTTGTACATATGATGGTGAGCTACGGTTTATTTTAAATTAAAGGTTAATCTTTGTCATGCATCACCTATTTACTAGCAAGCATATAAAAGTGATAAAGTGCAGAAAGATAAAATCCTACGCTATTACAACCATATCGAAAGGCAAAAAAAATATGAAGGAAAAGCAAAATAATAAATAATAATAAAAAAAAACAAGGAAAATGAGCTTTTCGACCCAGGCAGCAGCATCCTTCGATTGGCATTTAGTTGGCCTCCTTCGATTGAGGCTGGCAACAGCAAGTTGTATCCTTCGACTGAGAGTTCGCGCCAGTGAGGTCAAGGCTTTCGATTGGGAACAGTGGGACAATATGTTGTGTCTTTCGATTGGGTGTCTGGAATCAGTCATGCCCTTCGATTTGCCTTTGTCTCCTTCGACTGGGGGTTAGAGTCAGTAAGGTTCTGGCTTTTCCACAGGCTCCTTGCTGACTCACTGTAAGCATCTCAGGCCCTCAGATTGTGATTCGAAAAACTTATGCAGCTGGCTAATCGAAGGGTATACCAAACCTGTCTTAAGTTCTTAAAAGGCAACATCCAAACATAACTACAGTCCAGGGGTTAGCACAAAAATCAAAACAAAACAATGGCCCCCAAAGTCCAAAGTATAACTACTTAAGGTTGAGTTTTCAGCGCATGGGCAGTCAGAATCGAATGTTAAAACATGGTCTAGAAATATCTACATTTTTTTATTGGTATGCACACATAATATAAAAATGAAACAGTTCTAAGTTTAGAGTGAACTTACCTCTTGAAGCGCTTAAATCGAAGGAAACTGCAAGTGACTTCCTTGGTGATGAATGGAAGTTCGTTGGAATCTTCCTGAGGCTAGTTCAGTTATCACCTTGCTTGAAAAGTCACTGAATCGAAGGAGGGAGTTTAATAGTGGTGAGTGAAATGAAAGTTATTATATAACAGTCTATAGGATGAATCGAAGGCTGGTTATCTGGCTGTTGGAGAGTGAATCGAAGGATTCACCAATGTATGAAGGGTCTGAGTTTTTCTTAAGAGTGTTAGGAATAAAACGTTGGGAGGTGTCTAAGAGTTTTTTTGAGAATTTTCAACAGAGTTTTCTTACTTGAGGATTTTTTATGATTTTTCTCTCTTAGTAAAAATCTGCCCTTTTCTTTGTTAATGGTTCCTCTATTTATAGAGAAAGGGTTTGGAAGTTAAAACAAAGGCGTGGCTTGGTTGAAACTTTTTGGAGGGAAACCAAAATGTTTTGAACAATTTGGGTAAGCTGCTCTTTGCAGCCTCTGAGGAACAGTGCTTTATGCTATTTCGGTGCAAGAACGGAGCAGTGTCTCAGGACTGCTGTGCAGCAGTTCTGGCCAGTGTACCATGCCTGAACTGGGCAGCAAGCATCTTTGACTATTTCATCCTTTCATTTTGATCCTCCTTCGACCAAATTCTTCTTCCAACATACTGTTTGTCTTTCGAACAAATCAACTTTGTGCATCATTTGAAGGGGCCAAATGTGTGCGTCGAATGGACTTGCATGAAGGGAGCCATATGCCCATTCGAAAGAGGCATGTAGGAGGCAAAATGTCCAGATTCGAAAGAGGCATACAGGAGGCAAAATGTACAGATTCGAAAGAGGCATACAGGCAGCACGCTTGGTGAATCGAAATAGGCTTGCAGGCAACACGCTTGGTGAATCGAAATAGGCTTGCAGGTAGCACTTGTCCAGGTCGAAGTAGGCTTGCAGGCAGCAAACTTGTTGAATCGAAGTAGGCTTCCTTGCAGGGGTATGTGTTGCCAACATGTCATGGCCTATGATTGCAAGCATGGTGTGATACGGTGGGAGAACTGACTTGATTTTTGCGTTTGTATTCACACTTGTTCGGTTTAGCAAGAGTCGCCACCGACTTTTTATTTTATCCTAAGGAAAGGTTTAAAAGCACAGGAAAAACCTTTTGAGATGTTTCGTGGGTTCGGGGGGTAGATTATGAAAAGGGAAGGTATTAGCACCCTTTTCATCCATGGTTATCCATGGGCTCTTAGTTACTTGGTTTTAGATCACTTGCCTTGATTTTCAATTGTTTTTGAAATGGTGTGTGTGTGTGTGTTTTGAAATTTTTTTGAAGAAGATGCCTTGTCTTAGGCAACCAATGTAATGACTCGTGTTTGAGTGTTTTACAAAGGTGTGTATCTTTTCGAAAAGATGTTTCAAATGTTTTTGGAAGTTTGTTTTGAAAGTGTTTGTGGAGTGTGGTTTTGAAAAGTAGGCAAGTGTTTTTGCAAGTTTGATCAAATAACTAAGAGTTAATTTTACTCAAAGGTTTTTCCTCATGTTTTAACCCTTTTTTAACAATTTTGTTCCACCATTGTATTTGGTGGACAATCTTGCGTTTAGGATGTTTTACGGGACAGGCGCGGGTCATCGTATAGACCATGAATGCAATGGTGCCAAGTGTCTTTGGCAATTTTGTTTGAAGGGACTATGATCATTTTGATAGGAAACTTTCGAAAGCGTCATCGAGGGACTATGATCATTTGAAATGTTTTTGTTTTGCCAAAGATACTCAACGTGCAAGCATGGCCAATTTTGGAAGGCAACAAGCGGGATTACCCTAGGGGTGCAAGTGTGATTGTGTATTGATTTCATGTATTTGTCTTGTACTAGGTTATCTAGAGTTTGATTTTATGTACATGCAAACCCTAGGTCTAACCATGGTATATTTGAAAGCGGTAAATTGCAGGAATTTAAAGTCTACGCTATTACAAATAAGTATCCGGGAGTGGGGGTACAAATGTTTAAAATGGGGATGAGACTTAAATGGGAGAGTAGTGTCCAAATAAATTACAACCAAATCGAATCGATCGCAAATGTAAATATGTATCAAATGTACAACAATGTATAAGAATAAAGCAAATGTGTACGTATCAAGGTATTTGTGTAAGTGTATGATTTATTTACAAGTTGAGAAAAATGTGAATTTTAATGTATTATAAAGTATTGTCTATTTATTTTGTTTTTTTTTTGTATTCTTGTATTTTTGCTAAGTGTGTACAAAGAAAATATTTTTAGAAAAGAAAATATTCAAATTCTATATATTAATGTCTTATATTAAAGAAAAGTATTTCTTATGTATTTACAAATTAATGTATTTTAATACAAGAGTTTTAATTAAAAGAAAGAAGTTTTAAGTTTGAGAAAAAAAATTAATGTTTGTATATTCATGTTAAAAAAATATATATATATATATATATATATATATATATATATATATATATATATATATATATATATATATATATATATATATATATATATATATATATATATATATATATATATATATATATATATATATATATATATATATATATATATATATATATATATATATATATATATATATATATATATATATATATATATATATATATATATATATATATATATATATATATATATATATATATATATATATATATATATATATATATATATATATATATATATATATATATATATATAAGTGTTATTTATTTATTTGAAACATTAATTATGTTAAGAAAAGAGCATTGTTAATTAAAATTTAATATAAAAAAAAAGTTAGTTTGAAAAATGATAAAAAAGGAACTAAAGGGTTAATTGGGCCTTTCAACCCAAATAAAACGTATCAGGCTAAGTCAAAAGGGGGGGTGCATACCCAAAAACAAATGGGCTTAGGCGCTGAAACGGGGCAAGGCCCAAGTGTTGACACAAGTTTTGTCTTAGGGTTTCTTTGGTTTGTGTCATTTTGGATGTTAGGGTTTGTTTGAACACAGAGGCGGCGTCGTTCGTTCTCTTCAACGCTTCTTTGTCTTCTTCATCTCTCAAGCAAGCCTTTGAGTTAACTCCTTCGTCCAAGGCCACCAGGCGCCGTCGTTCGTCCTCTTCCCTCCATGGTCGCTCAGTGATGGCTACAAGGTTTGATCTCTGTCTCTATCGCGTTAGGGTTTTCACTAATTCCTTTTGCATGTTCTGATTTTGCGTTTTGATTTTATGTTGTTATTTGTTGTTTCTGATTGAGGTTTTGAAAAGAGAAAGAAATAATATTACCTTTGTTGGAGGAGGATGGTGGACGTGGAGGCGCTTGCAGGCGGCCAAGGGCGGAGGAACGGTGATGCCGGAAAACCTGGTATTTGGTATTTTGCCCTTTTTATGGTTTCGTGATGAGCTCCTGAAAACCTTGTTTTATCACTTCTTTCCTCTTCTTCTGTTTGCCCTATTTCTGTATGCTCTGAGATGATGATATTGCTCTGAGTATTGCTTTGTATGCTATTGTGATCGGTGGATCTGGAACTGACTGTTTAACGCTGGTTCACGAAATGTCGCGGAAGCAAGAGTCGCCACCGTCTTTTATTTTCTCCAAATGGAAAGGATAAAAGCACAGAAAAATTCCTTATAGAGATTGCTCTCGGTTCGGGAGGTAGATTATAGAAAGGGAAGGTGTTAGCACCCTTTCTATCCATGGTTATCCATGGGCTCTTAGATACTTGCTCACTTGTGTTTTCAAAAATGGTTTGTTTGCTTTTCAACTGTGGGTTTTAAAAAGTTTCTTTGAAAATTTCAGTTCGACTCTTGTATCGGTCCTCAAGAGTGTTTGAAAAATGCTTTCGAAAGCTTTTTGAAAATGTGTTGGTGTGAAAAGTATTTTTGATTTGTTTTGTTTTGAATTAGAGCAAGTATCTATGAGAACCTACCTACCCTAAGGAATTCGTCTGTGTAAATGTCCTTTAAAGTAGTGCCATCCCACCATTGAGAGGTAGGTAGCACCACCGTTGGAGGTGTTCGGGTCAATTCGAGGTTCGGGGCATGGTGATCACCAGAGCAATGGGAAGACACCTTAGAAGCTACCCTCATGCCAGGTTCCCGGATCATGAGGACTTACTAAGACATCCTCTACTCGACGATCACCTTTCGAGGCAAGGCAACAGTGAGGCGTACCCTAGGGGTGGTGTGTGATTTGTGTGTCGTTTTCATTTATTTTTGTCTTGTCAGGTTATGGGTGATCTATGCGTTTGTTTTTATTTTTTTGTCATTCATTCTTGCATGCATTTATTTAACAGTTAAAAAATATTGCGGGAAAGTAAAAAATTCTAAGCTATTACAAAAGGCGCGGGTCCACATCGCCAAAATTTCTCGAACCCGATTTGACAGAAAATAAATAAAGAAAAGAAAAGTGCGAGAAAATTAAAAGGTTACATGGCCTTGGGAGAGATACATAAATATTATAAAGAAATAAAATAAATATGCGCATAAGAATTAAATCGAAACGAGGGCGTTGGACCCTTTTTGCAAAATTAAATTACATGGAATTAATTAAAATTAAAAAGAAAAGGAAGAACTTGTTTTTTGGTATTTTTTTAGTATTTTAGGATTTAATATGAAAAAAGAATTAATTAAAATAAATACTAACCCTAATTCTAATGGCTTTTAATTTATTAAGAAAACATTGAATTTTAACCTAAATTAACCCTAATTTTTATATACAAATTTAATTATAAAAAATAAATATCTAATTATTTAATTATTTATGAAAGAAAAATAAAAAGGATGAAAAATTAATTAAACCCTAATTCTACATTTTTTAGATTTTTATTAAAAGTATTAAAATTAAACCTAGTTTACACTAAATTTAATTATATGCATTTATTTATGAAAATACTAGAAATAAAAATATTTATTATTTTAATTCTTTTCTGATTTTTTAATTGTTTTGTGTTTTTTTTTTATGAAAATAATTAATTAATTAAACAAATAATGATTAAAAGAAAATAGAATTAATAAAATAAAAATAACATTGCAAACCTAGGGGGGTTGTAGTCCCCAACATGGAGGTTAAAGTTTAGTAATCTGGCCCATTAATCTTGGCCTGTTTGACTTTCTCCAGGGAGCATGCTGGCGCGTTGACTGGGGCTCACCATGTATCTCAATTCTTGGCCTTTGATTGGATTCTGTGGGACGCGTGGACGCTTAATCTTGGAAGTGTATGGTACGTCCCTTAGGCTGAAACTACATGTGAACGTAAATTGAAAAATAACATTGAGATAATGGAGACCTGGGGCTCGAACCCATGTCATGTACTTTACCAACAACTATGCTTGCCAGCTGAACCAATTCACGCGTTTTAATATATAATGAATAACAAATATAATAAATAAAACAAGAGTTAGTGCTGATTCTTCGCGCGAAAATTTAAAAGAACCAATCCACTGACGCCACGAGGTCATCTTCTTCCTCGTTCCTGAAACACAAACACATTAGGCAACGTTTTTTATGGTGTTCTTTTAGGCCAGCTTCTGAAAAATAACGACTAGCCCTGTGACGCTCATAAATTGAGCGTGAGGGTGCCGTCTTCTTCGTCCAAACGCGCTTGTGTCAATGGTGGTACTCAGGGGTTCTAATTTTCCCTGGACTGGGAAACCTCAATTCAAAGTCCTTCAAAACCCTAAAAAATGATAATGGTAGATTCGCGTAGGGTGCGTAAAAATTCAATCAAACACATGGGTTAGCTTCAGAATAGCATAAGGAACGTAAATCACATATTAAAACTTGCAAAAAACGCATGAATTGAGATGCACGATTATGAATTTTATTTGAAACAGTTTGACTCCATTGTACCAATTCCGGGCGTTTTGATGGATGTTTTTGATTGGAAATTGTTCAGTGAACCTCCAGGAAGATGTTTGAACAGCTATTATGCCTTGAATCACCCTAGAATGTGGTTTTCAGAATTGAGTTTCTTGCAAAAAAAATTCAAGTTTGATAATGGGGTTTTGCGCAGCTTTTCTGGTCTCTTTGATTAGGGTTTCGTTCTAGCTTATGTAATGAACCAATTAAGTCAAGAATTCTGATCAAAATCTCTTGCATTCATGGCTTTGAAGATTTGATTTTCAAGCATTGTTTTTTCAATCTTTTCCATGCAATTTTGTACCAATCATGATCCAATCAATCCAAATCTTTCCCTATTTAATTATACACGAATTATTGAGTAGATTTTATGCACAAAGAGATTGTAAAACTTAGGTTAAATATTTTTCATGTATTTAATTTGATTTAAATGAATTATTATTAATAAAAATTCAAATAAATAAATAAAAAATGAAGAAATACTTCCCTTTGGGCCAAGTGGTCGTGCACATGCTTGGGTTGATGAATTGTGGAAGAAAAATGGGCCCATTAGCAATTTTAGGTCATTTGAATCAATGTTGACTTTTCAAAATATCCAAAAATTTCCCAACTTCCACAAGGCATAACTTGCTCAATTTTTAAGCTTTGCTCATGTTCTTGGACATTTTGGAAAGGTCTTTGAGTCCTATAACCAATGCCTTTGGCCCCATGTCATTTTGATTTACCAATCTCAAGTTATGGCCTTTGACTTAAAGTCCCTTTTGGTTGACTTTTGAAAATGACCTATAATGTTGAAATTGATAACTTTTTGTGAGAGCATTTCTTGGACTTGAAGTATGAAGATGAGTTGTAGGAAATGTCTTTCTCTTCAAAATGAGCTTTGGATGGAATTTTTCTGATAATTCATGTGAAAGTTATGCCCTGGTCAACTTACAGTTGACTTTTTCAACTGTCCAAATAAGGAAACTTTTGCATCTTGATGGTTTTTGAGCCAAGCTTTGAGAATCATGATCAAGCATTGATCAAATGATGTTTGTGGCTTCAAAATAATATGTTGACCAAAAATTTGAACTTTTGACTGTCAAATGACCATTTTGCCCCTACAGTTGACTGTAGTGCAATTAGGGTTTTGACTGTGCAATTTTGTGCTGAATGTCCTGAAACTTTGTATGAGGATACTTGAACATGTTTGTAGGCATATGGGACTTGATTGGAACTTTGGAAACTTCATTTTCTTGATCAGAACACAAACCCTAATTTTGACTGTTCAGGAGGCTCTTGCACTGTGCAACCCTTGGGGAATTTTGCAGTTTGACTTGGCAATTTCTTGGAGAATATGGGAGGGAAAATTTTGGGGTACAACAGCTATGTTGTGCTTGAGTTGCCTTTCCCTCCTCTTCTCTTTGCCTCGTATGCTAGCTTGATGCCTTGATGCCTTGATGCCTTTGATATTCTGTTGAATGTTGCTTCTGAGTTGCTGAGTTGCCTTGATGATTTTTGGTTTTGGACGAGTGGTTGATTTGCTCAGTGATGAACCATTGATGTTCTGAGAGCTTGAGTGCTTTCTTTGCCGTGTTCTGAGATTATTTGATGATGATATGTTTGCCCTGAATATGCTTGTTGGTATTGAGTATTGAATGCTATTGTGTTTGATTTGTGTGCTTCCCCAATGATGAAATTTTTCTGAGGGCTTGGTGGCTTTGATATGACCCTGGTATAAACTTTGTGTTATTTGAATGGGCTTGGCCTTTGACAGGTTGATATTCAGCAGGCTTTAGGCTTAGTATGCTTACAGGCCTGTGTTGAAAAGGGCTTGTATGTTTGATGCTCTGGTTTGGACTTGAAGCTTGATGCTTCTGGTTTTGGAGGCTTTTGGTCTTAGACAGTTTACAGGCTTTTGGTGTTTTGGTTGCAGTTAGGCTTCATGTTTTTGACAAAGGTTTTAGGCCTTGGCTTAGTATGCTTTAGGCTTTGGCTTCTGTGAACTATGCAGGATTTAGGCTTGTGTTTCAGGTTTGAAATAGGTTGAGGACTCTTTGAATCAGGTAAGGCTTTGGTGAGGTTTGGATATGCTGGTTCAGTTTTTAATGGTTATTGAAAGGTTGATGTGTTTTGTGAGGTTTAAGCTTAGGCTTCAGGCAGGACTGTCTTCTGTTACAGTTTTGAGAGCCTCTTGCTTTTTGTTTAGAGCTTCTTGATATATTTTCCTGCCCCCTTGTACTGTGTTATTACAGTTTGTTTTTATATCTTTCTTCAAGCCTAAGCCCTGTAAGCCTATACTTCTTTCACTCTCTTCTCTCTCTCCCTTGACAGACTAGACATCAATTTTATATTGTTTATGTTTGTCCTATGTTCTGAAAAGGTAGCTGGCCTTTGGAAAGTGATGTGATTTGAACATTGCTTGCAATATTGGTTTACTCTGCATACTTTATCTGTTCTTCCAGATTTTATGCTTCTTTGACAGCCCTTTGTACTTTGATATCTTGATATCTTTTTGGACAGCTTTTTGGATATCTTGTGGAAAGTTTGAAATTGGAACTTTGTAGTTCTAGTTCAGTTCAGTTTGCCTTTGGATTTTGTTTGGCATTTTATGAACTATGCAGCTTTTTGACCATTTTTGAAATTGTGCAATTACAACTTTTGTGCATTTCATGTCTTTTTCTTTTGCAAGCATTTTTCATCCCTCTTTGTGAACCGGGAGAAATCTCGTGATTTGCAGAGAGGGCAATCTGATTCCGGCCAGCTGCCTTTAATGATGAATCCATTTTTTTATCTGTCTGTCTTTTTTAATTTTATCTGCTTTGACTTTTTCTTTTCTTTTTGCAGATAAAAATCAAATGGAGAGGAGTAGCAGTGGAAGCTGAAGATTTGAAGACTTAGGGATTTTTAGGATAGTTTTATTTCATTTCAATTATTTGTACTATTATTATTGTAATCAAAGATGTAAATAAATTTATAGTTTGTTCAAATAATAACTTGTAACAAAACAATTAAAGATGAATGAAATCCTTTTTGTCAGTTAATTCTTCTTTCTGCTGTCTATTTTAATTACTTATAAATTCTTAAATTATAATAAATGGAAATAAATTCCAATTATCCTAACTTAGAATAAATAAACAACTAATAAACACTGTGGTTTTAGCATCGATCAATAATAAACCCGACGCTCCAATTAAACAATGCACCGTTAATCAAACCAACATCCAGATACTTATCTTTTTACTGATTAAATCAACACTGCAGATTCTCAATTTAAGCACCTAAGCTTTTATCTCATCTCAAATCAAATGCCTTAGCCTTTACTGATTAAACAAAACCCTGCAAGTTCTTGATTCAAATGCCTCAATCCAAATCTCAGAGTAAACTGAAAAGAACTGTAAAATTAATTCTTTCTGAGAAATATGCGCACAAAAACCCTGATTCTTAATTAAATGCCAAAGAAGCGTCCGCTTGATCAAAACCTGAGCCAACTCAACCAAACCTCAACAATCTGCCTGAACTGCTTTAAAATCAATGAAAACCCTAAATTTGTCTGACTGACGAGAAAAGTCTGTTTGACTGATTCTTACGCCAATCTGAAAAATCAGGAAAAGCCCGAAGCTGTGATTTCTTGTGGAAAAATACGAGGGCAAATTTTGGGGTACAACAGTTGCCCCTGTTCAATCTTCTTGAAACTGAAGAGTTAGATTGGCAAGTTTGCCTTTCGCGACTCGAAGGTAAAAGGAGATTGGACACTAGAGTGCCCTAAAATTTGCACTTGGTGATGTGATGGTAGAGGGAATGGGCTTACAAATGCCATTTGGTGATGTGACAGAATCTGGTCGGGGGATGGGCTTAGAGATGCCATCTGGAAATGGGCTTAAAGATGCCATTTGGAAGTGTAATGGATAGTTGTTGAGATGGGCTTACAGATGCCATCGGGAGGTGTGACGGAACTTTGTCAGGAATGGGCTTATAGATGCCATTTGGAATTGTGTGTCGATCGCGTAAGAGGTTCCTTAGCGAGAACTTGCGCACTTGAGAAAGAAAGATAATTTCCTGGCCTGTTACCGGTTGATCTTCAAACTCTTCATGCAGATATGCCTTGGCTGGATACAGGTATCGAATCTACAATCAAATGCTCACAGATATGCCCTGGCTAGATACAGGAATTGAATCTTGAATTGGTCGTCTACAGATATGCCCTGGCTGGATACAGGAATCGAATCTGGAATTAGTCGTCAACAGATATGCCCTGGCTGGATATAGGAATCGAATATTCAAACTCTTCAGATATGCCCTGGCTAGATACAAGAATCAAATATGGAATTAGTCGTCAACAGATATACCCTGGCTGGATACAGGAATCGAATCTTCAATTAGTCGTCAACAGATATGCCCTGGCTAGATACAGGAATCGAATCTTCAAACTCTTCAGATATGCCCTGGCTAAATACAGGAATCGAATCTGGAATTAGTCGTCAACAGATATGCCCTGGCTGGATACAGGAATCGAATCTTCAAACTCTTCAGATATGCCCTGGCTAGATACATGAATCGAATCTGGAATTAGTCGTCAACAGATATGCCCTGGCTGGATACAGGAATCGAATCTGGAATTAGTCGTCAACAGATATGCCCTGGCTAGATACAGGAATTGAATCTGGAATTAGTCGTCAACAGATATGCCCTGGCTGGATACAGGAATAGAATCTGGAATTAGTCGTCAACAGATATGCCCTGGCTGGATACAGGAATCGAATCTGGAATTAGTCGTCAACAGATATGCCCTGGCTAGATACAGGAATCGAATCTGGAATTAGTCGTCAACAGATATGCCCTAGCTGGATACAGGAATCGAATCTTCAAACTCTTCAGATATGCCCTAGCTAGATACAGGAATCGAATCTGGAATTAGTCGTCAACAGATATGCCCTGGCTGGATACAGGAATCGAATCTGGAATTAGTCGTCAACAGATATACCCTGGCTTGATACAGGAATCGAATATGGAATTAGTCGTCAATAGATATGCCCTGGCTGGATACAGGAATCGAATCTAGAATTAGTCGTCAACAGATATGCCTTGGCTAGATACAGGAATCGAATCTGGAATTTGTCGTCAACAGATATGCCCTGGCTGGATACAGGAATCAAATCTTCAAACTCTTCAGATATGCCCTGGCTAGATACAGGAATCGAATCTGGAAACTGATCACTCACAGATGTGCCCTGGCTAGATACAGAATCGAATCTGGAATTATGACAGTTGATGGTAATCATCTTTTGGATTGTCCTTTTCCCTGAAAAGGCAAGACATCAGTTGTATGCAATGTCATGATGTATGAAATGCATGACGTCATGATGTTTTCAAGAATAAATGAAATTGTGTGATATGATGCGTATATGCATGCGTCATGGTTTATAAAATGTGAAATGTCTATGAATGTGTTTTCAACTAGGAAAATAAATCCTTGATGAAGTCGGGAACTTGTTGATCCCTGGGATGACGTTGAAGAGTAGAGTTCTTCGCTTCCGCTGGGGATGATGGTTGCAAGAATAAACCGGTAGGAGAAGATGACTCCGTCGGGGAATAAACTTGATGGAGAGATTACTCTGCGGGGAATTACTCTGTGGGAAGAGATACTTCGCTGAGGGTTTGATGAGAGCTCCGCTGGGGATACCGCTGATAAGTTATGTTGGGGAATTTGATGAACTCCGCTGGGGATAAAAGAATCTTGACGGCTGTCGGGGAAAGTGAATTCTTGACTGCTGCAGGGGGAGACAAGAATCTCTTGATTGTTGAAAGTGAGAAATCCTTGGGCCACTGTTGGGGGACCAGGAGCTTGGGTTGTATGCCAATCTACTGGGGATTCTTGTCTTGAGGAGATCTTCACTGGAGAATATTCGAATATTCTGTGGGGACCTGAAAATGAGAGTCTTCACTCTGCTTGGAGATTGATAGTTGGAAGTTTTAGCTCCACTGGGGATTTTGAAACTTGACTCTGAGGGGAGTTAGCTTCTGGAAGGCTCTCTGGTTGGGGATTACAAGAATCTTTTGAGTTTGAGAAGGAAACGGTGTAGGGTTTCCTGATGATGAGTCCGTGTAAAACTACATCTTCCAACAGGTGATGAAGGAATTGTTGAACACTTTTGACATTCGAATGCCCCAAGTGGTGATGAAAGAGACTCTTTATGTAGATAATTTCCTGGCTTGTTACAGGTGTTGATCCACAATCAGTCGTCCGTAGATATTTTCCTGGCTTGTTACAGGTGTTGATCTGGAACTTTAAGAAAGGTTGGTCAAGGAGATATTGTCCTGGCTTGTTACAGGTGTTGATCTCTGACCTGAGAAAGAAAGATGGTTCCCTGGCTTGTTACAGGTGTTGATCTTCAATCTCGTCATGTAGATGATTCCTGGCTTGTTACAGGGGTTGATCCACAATCAGTCGTTCACAGATATTTTCCTGGCTTGTTACAGGTGTTGATCTGGAACTTAAGAAAGGTGACAGAATGGCAACCGTGTCTGGAGCACATCTGGACCGTATCTTCCAACAGGTGATGAAGGAATTGTTGAACACTTTTGACATTCGAATGCCCCAAGTGGTGATGTAGGAGACTCTTCAGGTTACTCTGCAATTGAGAGATTTTGTTGAAATCTTGACTGGACAGCCCCAGGTTAACTGAACTTTGAAAGATCTGTTGAAACCTTGACTGGACTGCCCCAGGTTAACTGAACTTTGAAAGATCTGTTGACCTTGACTGGACTGCCCCAGGTTAACTGGATAGTGACATGTGATGTCCCTTGTTGATAGGAGATTTGTCAATGGGAGTGCCATCCTTCTTGAAGTGATTTTACTCACTGAGAGAGTTTTCGTTCCTCCGAACATTCGCTGTATGAATTTCTTCACTGTCAAACAAATAGCCAAATGCAAACAGTGATATTCAAGCAATGCAAAGTTTATGTTTGTCTCGAAGTTTTGAAAAATGCGTTTTTTAGCAGGAAACTTTTTCATAAGACAAATCAACACAAGTTTTTAGAGCAAAGCCTTACAGGAGTCAGGATACCTTTTGTAACAGTATGCTTTCGAACTAACCCATGCTTCAATTAGGACTTTTGAAGGGTTGTAACGTGGCCTGGTTCACGGTTTAAGAAACAAAGGATAAAAGCTCAAAGTGTATTTATACCCACCCGCTCTTCGTGATGTTCTTCAACCCTAAGCTCAGTTAATTGTGCGTCGCACTCTATTCGAGTTTGGAGCGACTTTTGGGTGATGGTTCACCAATTAAACTTGGGAGACAGTCATCATCTCTTTTTTCTCTTTCAACATTTTTTCATGTTGTTGAGGATTTGTAATGACCTCTCTATTTTGATTTTGATTTGTTATCCCTAACTTTTTCCTGACTGTCTCTGTTTTTGAGACCACAGTCAGCGGGATGCCCCAGCTTTCTTAAGCCTCCTTTACAGGTTTTGGCTTGGTGGGCTTTTCTCTTTTGAGAGATTGACTGCCTATGTGATAGGGAACCACCCTTGTCTTTTGATTCCAAAGGAATGCTTTCTTTTGTTGACGTCGTTCGTTGTGTTACGAACTGAGAATTTGCGACTTCAATGCACACTTTTTTTTTGAATTAACTGAGAGACTACCCTGCCCCAGGTTTATATCAAAGGTTTCGATTTGTTTAGAACAGAAAACTCCTACTTCTTTGGCTCGAAGGGGTTGACTAGGGATTATCTTCCTTATAACTCCAGTGTTTGGGAATTGAAAGAAATGCCTGTACATCATCAGCAAGGTCCGTTCAAAAGCATACTGCATGAGATTCTGGTATTGTTTCGTCATCCTCCCTCTAAAGGCTTGCAACTTTTCATCAAGAGTTAAATATCATAAAGAAAGCATAAGAGTAGTGAAAACGAATGGATGAATTCAAGACAAACATATGCAATGCATTAATGAAACAAAGTTTAACATCAACAGATAATTGTTTGAATAACAAAAGAAATTATAACTTTGAAAATTCAAACGAAGCAAAAGTCTCTCAGTTTAAGCTTTGTCACTTCAGGTGGAGCAACCCTTAACGAAAGATTTTCATCTCTCCGTCTGGCATGAACCTCAGCACTCCAATGTCGATCAGATCTTGAATCTTGTTCTTCAAGGCCCAACAGTCGTCGGTGTCATGCCCCGGGCTGTAGGAGTGGTACACACAAAATGCATCGGGATGATAGTTAGGAGTGGAGGTATTTGGGTTCTGGATAGGATCCCTCAAAGCAGTCAGATTGACCTCCAACAAGCGCTCCAGAATCAGAGATGACGGTATGTCAGTCTCGGTGAACTGTCTTCCCGACGTATTTTGATTACGCTGATTACCCCGTTGACGCTGGCGAGGTTGTTGTTGGGCTTGTGACCCTGAAGCAAGCAGAGGAGCCTTCCCCTTGTCTTCTTGAGTGGATGGGGGTTGAGCGGTGACTTGCTCTTCAACCTCAGATGTTTGCCCCAGTTAGTTGTTCCGAAGCAGTTGGTTGACGAGAACTCTGAGTTCCTCTTGTCTTTGAGACAAATCCTGGATGAGAGCCATCTGGCCCACCAGTTGCCCCGTTATTTGGATCCTCATTGTTGTCAGCTCAAACTACAGCGCTTCCAACTGATCACTCCTGGCATTGTTTGAATTCTCCTGAACCAAGCCCTTTGTGAGGAGAGCTTTCATTTCTTCTTGCCCCAGAGACAGCTTCAAGAACATTTCCTGCAGTTGAGCAGTCTGGTCTTGGATATCTTTGACAGACCTTTCTAGAGCCATCTCTTACTGAAATAAACAGCAGGAGAGTAAGGAAACCTGAAAAAGGAAAGATCGTCAAGATGCAATGCATGATATGTGGATGCATGCTTTCAAGGATCTCTTGGGGTAAACACAAGAGAACGTTAGAGGTTGAACTTCGATCTTTGATTGGAGATCTTTGCCCCGGTGGATGTCTTTCCACGAGAATCAAGCTCACCATGTCAAGTGGGTCATAGCCCCTGATTCAAGTTGTTGCACTTGATCTTTTATTGGAGAACTTTGCATTGGTGGATGTCTTTCCACGAGAATCAAGCTCACTATGTCAAGTGGGTCATATCCCCCCGATTCAAGTTGTTGCACTTGATCTTTGACTGGAATTTGTTTAGAGGAGAAACCTCTTGCCCTTTGGTAGACGTCTGGTTCAACGTAACCCTGCATCAAAAGAACCCTGGAGATCCTTGAAATGGTTATTGAAAAATGCCATGGTATGATGTTATGATGTTATATGCATGTATGCAAAAGCAAATGAGTGTATATACAAGTAATCATATTCACATAAAGCAAACAAGTCCTTAGGTTTAGGCTTGCATGGGGTTGTAGGTAAGTACCCTCTTGAAGTTAGTTGGCTCATCCTGTCCTAAAATAGAAACCGGGTTCTAAGGAGCTCAATATCATTGGATTGTTTTCTATGTTCATTGTTTTGGTTTAGCCACTTAACTGGCGACCAAAATATTCCAAGAAAACAACCCTCAATGAGTGTAGTATCGAGTATCTACCAACTTTGGAATGCACCAAAGTCGGTCATCTCACTACCCCTAAAAAGGCTAAGATGGTCAATTAAGGTTCTAAGAGTTCGTTAGTGCTTCACGACATCACTCAACGGCCCCGTACTCTCCTTGATTGAACTCAAGGGTTACCGGTACTCACAAATATGTCACACTAATATAGCTTACTGCTTCAACCATGTCGGTATACCCCACACAGTTCCCTCACAGTTTTATTGCTATTTACCTAAAAAGGTGCCCCAAATCCGGGTGTAGGATTTACAACAAACCCAAACAAAGACCCAAAAAATGTAAAGCAATCAAAGCAATCAAAGCAAGAATGTAAAGGTGATCTAAACCCTAAGGTAACCCCACTTTTAGTTCCATCCCCAGCAGAGTCGCCAGTTCTGTGATACGGTGGGAGAACTGACTTGAGTTTTGAGTTTGTATTCGCACTTGTTCGGTTTAGCAAGAGTCGCCACCGACTTTTTTATTTTATCCTAAGGAAAGGTTAAAAAGCACAGGAAAAACCTTTTGATATGTTTCGTGGGTTCGGGGGGTAGATTATGAAAAGGGAAGGTATTAGCACCCTTTTCATCCATGGTTATCCATGGGCTCTTAATTACTTGGTTTTAGATCACTTGCCTTGATTTTCAATTGTTTTTGAAATGGTCTGTGTGTGTGTGTGTTTTGAAAATGTTTTGAAGAAGATGCCTTGTCTTAGGCAACCAATGTAATGACTCGTGTTTGAGTGTTTTACAAAGGTGTGTATCTTTTCGAAAAGATGTTTCAAATGTTTTTGGAAGTTTGTTTTGAAAGTGTTTGTGGAGTGTGGTTTTGAAAAGTAGGCAAGTGTTTTTGCAAGTTTGATCAAATAACTAAGATTTGTCTACCCCTAATTTTACTCAAAGGTTTTTCTCATGTTTTAACCCTTTTTTAACAATTTTGTTCCACCACTGTATTTGGTGGACAATCTTGCGTTTAGGATGTTTGACGGGACAAGCGCGGGTCATCGTATAGACCATGAATGCAATGGTGCCAAGTGTCTTTGGCAATTTTGTTTGAAGGGACTATGATCATTTTGATAGGAAACTTTCGAAAGCGTCATCGAGGGACTATGATCATTTGAAATGTTTTTGTTTTGCCAAAGATACTCAACGTGCAAGCATGGCCCATTTTGGAAGGCAACAAGCGGGATTAACCTAGGGGTGCAAGTGTGATTGTGTATTAATTTCATGTATTTGTCTTGTACTAGGTTATCTAGCGTTTGATTTTATGTACATGCAAACCCTAGGTCTAACCATGGTATATTTGAAAGCGGTAAATTGCGGGAATTTAAAGTCTACGCTATTACAAATAAGTATCCGGGAGTGGGGGTACAAATGTTTACAAATGGGGATGAGACTTAAATGGGAGAGTAGTGTCCAAATAAATTACAACCAAATCAAATCGATTGCAAATGTAAATATGTATCAAATGTACAGCAATGTATAAGAATAAAGCAAATGTGTACGTATCAAGGTATTTGTGTAAGCGTATGATTTATTTACAAGTTGAGAAAAATGTGAATTTTAATGTATTATAAAGTATTGTCTATTTATTTTGTTTTTTTTTTGTATTCTTGTATTTTTGCTAAGTGTGTACAAAGAAAATATTTTAAGAAAAGAAAATATTCAAATTCTATATATTAATGTCTTATATTAAAGAAAAGTATTTCTTATGTATTTACAAATTAATGTATTTTAATACAAGAGTTTTAATTAAAAGAAAGAAGTTTTAAGTTTGAGAAAAAAAATTAATGTTTGTATATTCATGTTAAAATATATATATATATATATATATATATATATATATATATATATATATATATATATATATATATATATATATATATATATATATATATATATATATATATATATATATATATATATATATATATATATATATATATATATATATATATATATAAAAGTGTTATTTATTTATTTGAAACATTAATTATGTTAAGAAAAGAGCATTGTTAATCAAAATTTAATATAAAAAAAAAGTTAGTTTGAAAAATGATAAAAAAGGAACTAAAGGGTTAATTGGGCCTTTCAACCCAAATAAAATGTATCAGGCTAAGTCAAAAGGGGGGGGGGTGCATACCCAAAAACAAATGGGCTTAGGCGCTGAAACGGGGCAAGGCCCAAGTGTTGACACAAGTTTTGTCTTAGGGTTTCTTTGGTTTGTGTCATTTTGGATGTTAGGGTTTGTTTGAACACAGAGGCGCCGTCATTCGTTCTCTTCAATGCTTCTTTGTCTTCTTCATCTCTCAAGCAAGCCTCTGAGTTAACTCCTTCTTCCAAGGCCACCAGGCGCCGCCGTTCGTCCTCTTCCCTCCATGGTCGCTCAGTGATGGCTACAAGGTTTGATCTCTGTCTCTATCGCGTTAGGGTTTTCACTAATTCCTTTTGCATGTTCTGATTTTGCGTTTTGATTTTATGTTGTTATTTGTTGTTTCTGATTGAGGTTTTGAAAAGAGAAAGAAATAATATTACCTTTGTTGGAGGAGGATGGTGGACGTGGAGGCGCTTGCAGGCGGCCAAGGGCGGAGGAACGGTGATGCCGGAAAACCTGGTATTTGGTATTTTGCCCTTTTTATGGTTTCGTGATGAGCTCCTGAAAACCTTGTTTTATCACTTCTTTCCTCTTCTTCTGTTTGCCCTATTTCTGTATGCTCTGAGTTGATGATATTGCTCTGAGTATTGCTTTGTATGCTATGTTGTGCTTGAGTTGCCTTTCCCTCCTCTTCTCTTTGCCTCGTATGCTAGCTTGATGCCTTGATGCCTTGATGCCTTTGATATTCTGTTGAATGTTGCTTCTGAGTTGCTGAGTTGCCTTGATGATTTTTTGTTTTGGACGAGTGGTTGATTTGCTCAGTGATGAACCATTGATGTTCTGAGAACTTGAGTGCTTTCTTTGCCGTGTTCTGAGATTATTTGATGATGATATGTTTGCCCTGAATATGCTTGTTGGTATTGAGTATTGAATGCTATTGTGTTTGATTTGTGTGCTTGCCCAATGATGAAATTTTTCTGAGGGCTTGGTGGCTTTGATCTGACCCTGGTATAAACTTTGTGTTATTTGAATGGGCTTGGCCTTTGACAGGTTGATATTCAGCAGGCTTTAGGCTTAGTATGCTTACAGGCCTGTGTTGAAAAGGGCTTGTATGTTTGATGCTCTGGTTTGGACTTGAAGCTTGATGCTTCTGGTTTTGGAGGCTTTTGGTCTTAGACAGTTTACAGGCTTTTGGTGTTTTGGTTGCAGTTAGGCTTCATGTTTTTGACAAAGGTTTTAGGCCTTGGCTTAGTATGCTTTAGGCTTTGGCTTCTGTGAACTATGCAGGATTTAGGCTTGTGTTTCAGGTTTGAAATAGGTTGAGGACTCTTTGAATCAGGTAAGGCTTTGGTGAGGTTTGGATATGCTGGTTCAGTTTTTAATGGTTATTGAAAGGTTGATGTGTTTTGTGAGGTTTAAGCTTAGGCTTCAGGCATGACTGTCTTCTGTTACAGTTTTGAGAGCCTCTTGCTTTTTGTTTAAAGCTTCTTGATATATTTTCCTACCCCCTTGTACTGTGTTATTACAGTTTGTTTTTATATCTTTCTTCAAGCCTAAGCCCTGTAAGCCTGTACTTCTTTCACTCTCTTCTCTCTCTCCCTTGACAGACTAGACATCAATTTTATATTGTTTATGTTTGTCCTATGTTCTGAAAAGGCAGCTGGCCTTTGGAAAGTGATGTGATTTGAACATTGCTTGCAATATTGGTTTACTCTGGATACTTTATCTCTTCTTCCAGATTTTATGCTTCTTTGACAGCCCTTTGTACTTTGATATCTTGATATCTTTTTGGACAGCTTTTTGGATATCTTGTGGAAAGTTTGAAATTGGAACTTTGTAGTTCTAGTTCAGTTCAGTTCAGTTTGCCTTTGGATTTGGTTTGGCATTTTATGAACTATGCAGCTTTTTGACCATTTTTGAAATTGTGCAATTACAACTTTTGTGCATTTCATGTCTTTTTATTTTGCAAGCATTTTTCATCCCTCTTTGTGAACCAGGAGAAATCTCGTGATTTGCAGAGAGGGCAATCTGATTTCGGCCAGCTGCCTTTAATGATGAATCCATTTTTTTATCTGTCTGTCTTTTTTAATTTTATCTGCTTTGACTTTTTCTTTTCTTTTTGCAGATAAAAATCAAATGGAGAGGAGTAGCAGTGGAAGCTGAAGATTTGAAGACTTAGGGATTTTTAGGATAGTTTTATTTCATTTCAATTATTTGTACTATTATTATTGTAATCAAAGATGTAAATAAATTTACAGTTTGTTCAAATAATAACTTGTAACAAAACAATTAAAGATGAATGAAATCCTTTTTGTCAGTTAATTCTTCTTTCTGCTGTCTATTTTAATTACTTATAAATTTTTAAATTATAATAAATGGAAATAAATTCCAATTATCCTAACTTAGAATAAATAAACAACTAATAAACACTGTGGTTTTAGCATCGATCAATAATAAACCTGACGCTCCAATTAAACAATGCACCGTTAATCAAACCAACATCCAGATACTTATCTTTTTACTGATTAAATCAACACTGCAGATTCTCAATTTAAGCACCTCAGCTTTTATCTCATCTCAAATCAAATGCCTTAGCCTTTACTGATTAAACAAAACCCTACAAGTTCTTGATTCAAATGACTCAATACAAATCTCAGAGTAAACTTAAAAGAACTATACAATTAATTCTTTCTGAGAAATATGCGCACAAAAACCCTGATTCTTAATTAAATGCCAAAGAAGCGTCCGCTTGATCAAAACCTGAGCCAACTCAACCAAACCTCAGCAATCTGCCTGAACTGCTTTAAAATCAATGAAAACCCTAAATTTGTCTGACTGACGAGAAAAGTCTGTTTGACTGATTCTTACGCCAATCTGAAAAATCAGGAAAAGCCTGAAGCTGTGATTTCTTGTGGAAAAATACGAGGGCAAATTTTGGGGTACAACACATGGTAAGGAATTCTGCCTTGTAAATCTTGGCTAACACGCAGGAAAGAGGCTATATGGCCAAGTGAAATATTTGCACTAAGAGAATACAACATTCAAACGAAATCCAATATCCCAAGAAATGAACTTGCCCAAAAGGAGTCCAGCGCCCAATCGAAGGATGCAAGCCAAGCTTGTGTCGAAAGTGGTCAAAAGGCCAATCGAAGGATGCAAGCCAAGCTTGTACCGAAAGAGGCCAAAAGGCCAATCGAAGGATGCTGATCGAAAGAGGCCTAAAGTCCAATCGAAAGAGCTGAAACGAAAGACACTTGTATTTCCCTAAATTTTGTCAAAATCATATTTTTATCTGTTTTCTTTTAACTTTGGTACTGGAAAATTCCAAAGTACTTGTGCAAGCTTGAACCTTGAGAATCCTTGTGAGAAAGGCCTTGAAGAATGAGAGGGAAAATTTTGGGGTACAACAGTTGCCCCTGTTCAATTTTCTTAAACCTGAGGATATAGATTGGCTTTCGAGCCTTTCGTGATCCGAAGGTGGAAGATAATTGAACACTAGAGTGCCCAAAAATTTGCACTCGCATGGTGTAGTACCAGCATTGTGATGTCGGGAATGGGCTTACAGATGCTATTTGGAGATTGTTAGTAGGTGGTTTTGTCTTCGTTGACGGGTTGTCTCAATTGACAGGTTGTCTCTATTGACATGTTGCTTCAGAAAAATCTTTAGGAATCGATTTAACTGATTTTGTCTCCATTGACCGATTATCTCTTCTGATGGGGTGTCCCCTTTGATGAGTTGTCTCCATTGACAGGTTGTCTCCATTGACGGGTTGTCTCCATTGACAGGCTGTCTCTATTGACGGGTTGTCTCTATTGACGGGTTGTCTCCATTGACGGGTTTGGCCTCAGAAAAATCTTTAGGAATCGATTTAACTGATTTTGTCTCCATTGACATAGTTGAGAATTTAACTGCATCTTTCCTGAAAGGTAAAGGTCAGTCATATGCAATGCATGATATGGATCAAGCAATGATGTTATCAACATAAATGAGATTGTATGGTACGATGCGTATATGCATGTATCATGATGTATGGAAATGTGATGTTTTAGTTGGGGAAAATAAATCCCGAACGGCTGCTGGAGAGCAGGGTTGAATTCTTCGTTTCCACCGGGGATGATGAACGAAGATGATTGTAAGAATAAACCTGCAGGAGAGGATGACTCCGTTGGGGAATAAACTGGTGAAGAGATTACTCTGCGGGGAATTACTCTGTGGGGAAGAGATACTTTGTTGAGATTTTAATGATAAACTCTGCTGGGGATTCCGTTGATAAGCTCTGTTGGGGATTTTGATGATGAACTCCGCTGGGGAAATGACTCCACTGTGGTGCCCTGTATTCCGCCGGGGAACATTCTTATATTCTGCTGAGGAATATTAAGACTGCCGGGGATGCTCTTACGCTCGCTGGAGAATATCTTTATACTCCGCTGGGGAATATTAAGACCTTCTGGGGATACCCACCCTTTTTAGGGCTGATGGTAGACCAACTCTGCTTGGGGAGAGTATTGCTGATTTGTTCATAGCTGCAAGTCTCAGCTGAGAGAGCTATCGTTACTGTCTTACTCTGCGGGAAGTGAAAGCATCTTAACCATATTCTTCAGCTGAATATATACCTTTGGTACCTGGTGGACAGAGCAACTAGACCGCTCAGACAATTCTTATTGCCCCTACTTCTGATATCACCCGTAATTTGTCCTTTGTTTCACATGTAAATATTTATGAGTAGAAATTAATGTCAGATGCATATATCAAAAATGAACATTGGACGTTCTTTGTAAAACAAAACAGATAAAGGAAAAAACAGTTTGAAATTTGTCTGAAAATGAATTTGTATTGATTTTGAAGTTTGGCCTGTAAATAGGCATTTTGTACAAGAGGCTGACGTCCTAGTAAGAGAACTCCGCCGAACCAATAGAAATTATACAATTTGTGAAAAGAAAACAAAACAGCTATGTGAACAATCCCAATGGGTTCCAGCTCTGCTATTGCCTTTATATCTTCAAGCATCTCATCACTTTGTTGCTTAGTTGAAGATGAGTCTGATTGACTGGTGCCGTCCGAGCCTGATAGTTGATACCGAAGTCCAGATGCGAGGTGATTCAATGAGACATAGTGTTATGCTTTAATCCCTAACTTTTGCCTGGACCGCCCTTTCGGGTTTTCAGTCCACCGGGATACCCATTTTTGCCCAAGCCGCCTTTTCAGATTTTCGACTTGCCGGGTGTACAGATTTTTTTATAATTTTCATCCCTTATTTTTGCCCGAACCCTTTTGGTTCGCCGGGAAGCCCTTATTTTTGCCTAAGCCAGTCAACCTAGGGGTCTTTGATTATGCGTAGTATCTTTTTACTATGTCTACATTGGCGGGGTGAGGAAGGCCGTCACCATCCATGGTGGTTAGAATCATCGTTCCTCCTGAGAAAATGTTCTTAACCACAAATGGCCCTTCGTAAGTAGGGGTCCATTTGCCCCTGGGATCACCTTGAGGTAGAATAATGCGCTTGATTACCAGGTCCCCGACTTGATACTCTTGTCGTCTGACTTTCTTGTTAAATTCCTTGATCATTCGTTTTTGGTACATCTGACCATGACAAATAGCAGTAAGTCTCTTTTCGTTGATTAGATTCAGTTGATCAAGTCGGGCCTGGATCCAGTCGTCTTCGCTCAAACCTGCATCTTTCATGATCCGAAAAGAGGGTATCTGAACTTCAATAGGCAAGACTGCCTCCATGCCATAAACCAAGGAATAGGGTGTTGCCCCTGTTGACATCCGTGCTGAGGTACGGTACCCATGAAGAGAAAACGGTAACATCTCGTGCCAGTCTTTATATGTCACTGTCATCTTCTGCATAATCTTCTTAATGTTCTTATTTGCTGCTTCGACAACCCCATTCATCTTCGGCCGGTAGGGAGAAGAGTTGTGGTGCTGAATCTTGAATTGTTCGTAGAGCTCAGTGATCATTTTGTTATTAAGATTGGTACCATTGTCCGTAATGATCCTCTCTGGTACACCATATCGACAGATCAGGTTATGCCGAATGAACCGTGCCACAACGTTCTTGGTTACCGTAGCAAAGGAGGCTGCTTCAACCCACTTCGTAAAGTAATCAATCGCTACTAGGACGAAACGGTACCCGTTGGATGCCGTAGGTCTGATCTCTCTGATCATATCAATGCCCCACATTGCAAAAGGCCAAGGTGCTGTCAAGATGTTCAGAGGAACTGGAGGAATATGCACCTTATCAGCATAGACCTGACACTTGTGACATGTCCGAGAGTGCTGATAACAATCAGCTTCCATTGTGGACCAGTAATATCCTGCCCGAAGGATTTTCTTTTCCATGGTATGTCCACTGGAATGAGTTCCGAAGGTACCTTCATGCAGTTCTGCCATGATCCTTTTTGCTTCAAACTTATCCACACAATGCAGTAAGGTTGAATCATGGTTACGCTTGTAAAGAATGTCATTGCTGATGAGGAACTTTGCCGCGAACCTTCTCAGAAACTTCTTGTCATTAACAGATGCACCCTCGGGGTATTCTTGAGCTTCAAGGTATCTCTTCACCTCATGATACCCGGGTTTTTCTGTTACCTCCTCAGTCTCAAGATCACAACAATGTGCAGGTTCATCCAATTTCCAAATAATGATCCAGGGGGCCTCGTTGTCCCTTTTGACTTTGAACATAGAAGGCATCGTAGCCAGCGCGTCCGCCAACTGATTCTCCTCTCTCGGGAAGTGTTCAAAGGTTATCTCCTCAAAGTGGGGAAGCAACGTCAACACACACTCCTTATAAGGAATAAGATTTGGGTGTTTTGTATCCCACTCTCCTTTGATCTGACTGATCATGAGAGCGGAATCTCCGAAGACACTCAGAAACTTAATCCTTAGGTCAATTGCTGCTCGAAGACCCATAATGCATGCTTCATACTCCGCCATGTTGTTGGTGCAATTGAAACATAATCGGGCGGTAAACGGAGTATGAGAACCTTTAAGAGATATGATCACATCGCCAATGCCATTATCCAAAGCGTTCGAAGCTCCATCGAAGTGCATAGACCATCGGGATCCCTCCTCGGGTCCTTCATCCGGTCCAGGTGTCTCACAATCAGTCACTACCATGATATTCTCGTCTGGAAATTCAAAGTTCATAGACTGGTAATCCTCCACTGCCAGATGTGCCAAATGGTCTGCCACTACACTTCCCTTGATTGCTTTTTGAGTCGTGTACTGGATGTCATACTCAGTCAAGATCATCTGCCATCTTGCTATTCTTCCGGACAAGGCAGGCTTTTCAAAGATATACTTGATTGGATCCATCTTTGAAATTAGCAAAGTAGTGTGAGTCAGCATATACTGTCTCAGCCGGCGAGCAGCCCATGCCAAAGCACAACAAGTTTTCTCAAGCAGTGAGTATCGGGTCTCACAGTCGGTAAACTTTTTGCTAAGGTAATAAATAGCATGCTCTTTTCGGCCAGACTCGTCATGCTGCCCCAGCACACACCCCATTGAATTATCAATTACTGTTAAGTATAGGATCAGAGGTCTCCCTTCAACTGGCGGCATCAGGATGGGTGGCTCCTGGAGATACTCTTTGATTCTTTCGAAAGCGGCCTGGAATTCATCGTTCCAACGTACCACTTGATCTTTCTTCAGCAGCTTGAAGATTGGCTCACAAGTAGCAGTTAGATGTGAGATGAATCGGGCAATGTAGTTCAGACGTCCTAGAAAACCTCTGACCTCTTTCTCTGTCTTGGGAGCCGGCATCTCTTGTATGGCTTTCACCTTGGCAGGGTCCACTTGAATACCTTTGTCGCTCACGATGAAACCTAGCAGCTTGCCAGACCTCACCCCAAAGGTGCACTTGTTCGGATTCAACCTCAGTTTGTACAACTTCAACCGTTCAAACAACTTCTGTAGATGGTCAAGGTGTTCCTCCTCAGTTTGGGACCTCGCAATCATATCGTCGATGTATACTTCAATCTCATGATGGATCATGTCATGAAACAGAGCAACCATGGCACGCTGATATGTTGCCCCAGCATTTTTCAACCCAAAAGGCATGACTTTGTAGCAAAAGGTACCCCACTGAGTAACAAAAGTGGTCTTCTCCATGTCTTCAGGAGCCATCTTGATTTGATTATAAACGAAGAAACCATCCATAAAGGAGAATACCTTGTGCTGAGCAGTATTGTCATCCAGAACGTCGATGTGAGGCAAAGGGAAGTCATCCTTAGGGCTTGCCCTGTTCAAATCCCTGTAATCAACACACATTCTGACCTTACCATCTTTCTTCGGCACTGGAACCACGTTGGCAACCCACTGAGGGTAAGAAGTAACTGCTAGAAAACCGGCGTCAAACTGTTTCATAACTTCGGCCTTGATTTTCTCAGACACCTCCGGGCGCATACGGCGAACCTTCTGTTTTACCGGAGGGCAGTCTTCCTTGGTAGGCAAGCGATGAACCACAATGTCAGTATCCAACCCAGGCATATCTTCATAAGACCAGGAAAAGATCTCAACATAGTCATGCAGCATCTGAATCAACCGCTGTTTCACGCTAAGCTCCAGATTTGCACCGATCTTGACTTCCTTTTTGTCTGTCTCAGTACCCAGATTCACTGTTTCCACTGGCTCTTCATGTGGCTGAACGATCCTCTCTTCCTGGAGTAACAGTCTTGCAAGTTCACCAGGCACTTCGCAATCATCTTCACCTTCGTCTTCGGCTAAGTTGATCGGATTTTCTAAGTCATAACCGGCAGTAGCAGAGTCATTACCAGTGAGATCCAGAGTGGATGGAGACCTGTGTATGTGAGTGTGTGTAAAAATAGCTATTTTGCAATATATAATAAAGAAAAAACAAAGAGCGCAGAAATGCAAAAAACGTACAATGCTTTTATTAATGATATATGAAAATGGCACATAAAAGCCCTCACAAATGAAGCCACGGTGCCCCGGGTAAGACACCGGGCCATAAAGTTTCAAAACATTGTCTGTTACAAATTCAAAACAAAGAGTTCATTACTGGGTAACAAAAGTAATAGGGATGATGTCTTTTGCTGTCCAGTTGCTTGGTCCACCGTTGGTCGTAGGATAGATCCAGCTGTCGAATTCAGACTCCTTCACATCATCTTCAATGGCATTTACTCCCGAGTTGCTGATGAACACCGGAGGTCTTCCCATCCTTGCACTACGAACATCCCTTTGAGCTTCTGCTGTGAAACCCAAACCAAACTTGTTAGTCTTCTGAGTGAAATCAGGAAGTCGGCCCCAGTTTGAATACTCACCCTTCTCAATAACAGCCCGGGCGTCCTTTAAGGAAGCCATCTTTATAGGAGAACCTTCAATCACCGTCTCAGCTGATGCCAGTGTATGAGGAACCTCTTCAAAGTGCTGAAATGGGGTCTCAATGAATTCCCCATCCATCTCTACGTATCTGAACGAGTTGAGGTGGCTGACCATATACTCTTCCTCCCCTTGTACTGTCACAATCTTCCCTTTGACCGGGTACTTCAGCTTCTGGTGGAGCGTTGAGGTCACAACTCCAGCTTTGTGGATCCATGGATAACCCAGCAAACAAGAATAGGACGGCCGAATGTCCATCACATAGAATGTAGAATTGAAAACCTGAGAACCAACTTTAATTGGGATATCAACCTCACCATGCACCATCCTTTTAGACCCATCAAAGGCCTGGACAACAATGTTACTTGGCTTCAGCTCCAACCCTTCGCAATCCAACCTGTCTAGAGCTTTCTTGGGCAAGACGTTCAATGAGGAACCAGTGTCAACCAACACATGTGCAAGAGTAGTGCCCCTGCATTCAATGGAGACATGCAGGGCATCGTTATGGTTCTTCCCTTTAGCGGTCAGATCAACGTCGGAGAAACCCAAACCATTATCAGCAGTTAAATTGGGTACACAATCGGTAAACTGGTCAGCTGATGTCTCTTGTGGCACATGGGCCGTCTTCAGGAAAGTAATCAGAGCCTTGGCATGGGCCTCTGAACACAACAACAGTGATAACATAGAAATCTTGGATGGGGTTTGCCCCAGTTGCTCAACTACATTATAATCACTCTTCTTAATAATCTTCAGAATCTCTTCCATCTTCTGTTTGGAGGCTTCAACAGTGATTGTCTTTGGCGCCTCCGTCTGGGCAGGCATATCAGTGGTGATCCCTTTGCCCCGAGCTTCAGAGGACTCGGCGACAGGGGTAAGGATAGGAACTTAATCAGGAATGGTAGTGGGTACACTTTCAGGTGTAATAACAACAGGTCTTCGAACAGTTGGTGGAGCAATATCAGGTGAGAAAAGTCTACCGTTGCGGGTGACTTTTGCAGGTCCAGTAATGTTGCTGACGCCGATATCAGCATCAAACTCTTGTTTAACTCCGAGAACATAAACATCTGCCCCATAGTGCCAAGGACAGCTTTGTCATAGGTGTAGGGGATGGGCCCCGGAACAATGATGATTACAGGTGCGATCTTCAGAACAAGCGTAATTCTGACAGGCTTCCTCGAGGGAGCCTTGGGAGAATTGTTGAAAATGGTAATGATGGCAACTTCTTCAGTAGGAATGGATGGAATAATAGTCTTTTCAAACAGGATCTCTTTGCTATCCATCAGGTTTTGGATACCTGACTTCAAAGATGGGCAACCAGTAGGTAAAACAGAACACATATGGCAACCTTCACCACAGCCCGGAAATAAACCGGCTAGCAACAGGTTCTTCTTGATAGTCATCAGAGGGGTAACAATATCATCCACAGAAACTACAAACAAGTCTTCCTCTACAACATTCACTCCATGCTTGGGCATGGGAGCAGTTACAACATTGGGCCTCTCGGGCGCCTCAAACTCAATCTCCTTTGCATCAATCAAGTCTTGGACCTTATTCTTCAAAGTCCAAAAATCATCTGTATTATTCCCCGGGCTCTCAGAGTGATAAGCGCAGCGGGAATTGGGGTTATACTTTGGTGATGTAGTATTCGGATTCTTTGGGGCTTCCCTTAGAGTCACTAGATTGGTCTTCAGCAACTGTGGCAGAATCTGAGACAAGGTCATGCTGAGATGGGTGAATTGCCTTCGAGGTCTCTCGTCCCTTTGTTAGCTGTGATGCTGAGGAGCACCAACAGGTTTTGAAATAACAACCGCATTGACAGCTTGGCGGTGTTCAGGTCTACTCTTTCTTCTTGAATTGTAGACAGCACTGGACTCTTTCTTAAATGGTTTCTTCTCGGTGCTCGATGAGGCACCCTTCTGTATTTTCCCAGCTTTAATACCAGCTTCAATTCTTTTACCAGTCAAGATAAGGTCTGTAAACCCGGCTGAAGAGCTTCCAATCAGATGATTAAAGAACGGACCGGATAGGGTCCCCAGAAACATATCAACAAGTTCACGATCAGCCAAAGGTGGTTGCACCCTTCCGGCAAGGTCTCTCCATCTTTGAGCATACTCTTTAAATCCTTCACCCGTCCCTATTGACATACCCTGGAGTTGGGTACGCGTAGGAGCGAGGTCGAAGTTATACTGGTACTGCCTATAGAATGCAGTAGCCAAATCTTCCCAGCTGTGGATACTGGCTCCATCCAGCTGATAGAACCACTCAAGCTGAGTCCCTGAAAGACTACCTTGAAAGAAATGGATCCACAAGTTCTTATCAGCAGTGTAAGGTTGGATCTTCCTCACATATGATCGGAGGTGCAACTTTGGACAGGAAGCTCCGTCATATTTGGCAAAGGCAGGTGCCTTGAACTTATGGGGAATCACCACACCAGACGATAGACCCAGATCTCCGAAATCCAGACCGGGCACCTTTTGTATCTCCATAGAGCTCAAGCGGTCTTCCAGCTGTTTGTACTTATCCTCAGCAGGAGGATACTGTTCTTCTTCATAATCCGTCTCGTTGTCGGAGACCATAGGGCTAGGAGCCCTCCTTTCTTGTGGACTAACCTTCCCTCCAGATGAGGTGGTCAGGTCAACTTCATTATGCAGCCCGCTTCCAAATCCGCGTCCAACATTGAACAGGATGGTCCTCTTCTTCTTCTTCCTCTCTTTCAGAATCATGGTCTTCAAGTCCTGTTGACCCTTAGCTAGGCTCATGACGAACTCTTGAAATTGGGCATTCTGGGCCTGGAGGGCCTTGATAGCTTGCTCAGTGGAAGGTTCAGTAGACATGATGATTGCTGAAATAAACAGCGAAGAAGATAAGAGACCTGTAAAAGGGTACCTGTTTATGAAGTGCATGAGGTGAAATGCGTATGATTTATGATTTCAAAGACAATCGGGATTCAAATTTGTAAACAAGAAAGGAAACACACTTCATTAGATTTAACTTCAGAAATTAAATTGTTCAACAAATTGCCCTTAGGTGTTACAAGAATGGAAATACTGAAAAGTAAATAAAAACTGTAAAAGAAATCATCAAAGGTCCATCAATGCTCCCATGGTCTCCTCTTCTCAGTGCGGATATAATCATTCAGGGCCCGGTCACTCTCCAGTTGCCTAGTCAGCCTCTGGATCTTTTGCTCTTGTTCATTGAACCTTTCCCGATAAGAATCCCGTTCTTTCCACAGCTGCGTCCAAGACCTCTTCAGTGTCCCAATATCAGTGGGCATATGAGGATGGAGAATAGTTGGAAGAACCCCTTCCTCATTTGCAACTTCAAGAGTAACAGGTCTGACAGCTTCATATGGCATACCTAGCTTCTGGGCACGGATACGGACCCATCTCAGATATGGCTCCATTGGCAGAGAAGTCTTTGGTCCCAACTCATGTGGGTCAGATCGGTGAACTCTATCCCAAGCCCTGATGAATCTACGATGCAGCTCATCGCTATCTCCCTGAAAGTCAAAGATGATATGAGGCATCAACATCTCATGAGGACTTTCTCTCCTGGCTCTTCCAAACTGACGGAGAGCTAAACATGGGTTATAAGAAATTCCTCCATGGGTTCCGATCAATGGAACGTTAGGATACTCTCCACAACGATCAATGACAGTCACCTCGTCCAAGCCTTTGAGAGTCCAGATAATGTCGTTATTAGTGAGAGACATTACCCTAAAAGCCCATCCCATTCCTTCTTGGTTCTTCAGTACGGACCTAGGGAGGTGCGAAATAAACCACCTCGACAATAAAGGAGCACAACACAACAAAGTTCCCCGCTTTCGGGCAGTACGAGCATAGAGCTGATGAAGGATATCACCCAAGAGAGTGGGTACAGGGTTCCGAGAGATGAAGATCCTTATGGCATTAACATCAACAAAAGTGTCAGGATTTGGAAACAATACCAGACCATAAATCAAGAGAGCCAGAATGTCCTCGTACGCCTGGAAGTCTAAGCTGTCCCAGAAGTAGTTAGCCTTGCCAACCAAAAACTTAGTCAGGAAACCTTTAGCTCCACTCCTAGTCTCCCAGTTAGCCATTACCTCCTCTTTGGTCAAGTGAAGGGCTGCAGCAATTTCTTCGGGCTTAAGAGTCTTTTCCCAACCAGTGAATGGAGTCTGCTCAAAAACAGAGATACCAAGCAGCTCATGGAATTCTTCCAGGGTAGGAACCAGCTGGAAGTCTTGAAAGGTGAAGCAATGATATAGGGGATCATAAAACTGGACCAGGACACTCATTATTTGTACGTCCAACTTTGAGGTGACCAAACTGAGAAGAGAACCATGCCTTCCGATGAAGGAAGTAGTGTCTAGAATCCTGACAACCAACTCTTTAAGCAAAGTAGGTACTTGAACAAAGTTGATTCGGATAGTATTCCTACGCATTATGATGTCCTACAAAACAGAGCAAAGATGAAACCTTCTTGTCTTTGAAATAGGTTAGTCTTTATGCAATATGTATGCAATGTTTATGATGTTATGATGTCATGGTAAAGGCACACCACAAATATCCACAAAAGGCAAACATGGTAAAGGGAACACAAGTCACACAAGAGAGCCCTTAGATTTCAGGCTGGCATGGAGCTTAGGTACTACCCTCTTTCAGTTTAGTCGGTTAAGACCTGTCCTAAAAAATAGTAACCGGGTTCTAGAGGATCTCAATATCACTGACTACCCTCAATCGGTCATAATTCCAGTTTAGCAATCTTTTTTTTGTGGCCGGAACCATCGCGAGAGTTTAGTCTCAATGAGTGTAGCGTACTGCTACTGTTCTATGGCCAAGTTGGTCAATTTAAGGTTCTAAGGTCAGTTGGTGCTTAATGACTCCTTAGAAGACCCATATTCTCCTCGTTCCAACACAAGGGATATCAGTACAGACCAAGGTGTCACACCAACGTAGCTACTGCTTTATCCGTGTTGGTCTACGCCGGACAGATCCCTCACAGTTTATTGCTACTTACCTAAAGGGTATCCCCAGATCCGAGTTAGGATCTATAGAACTCCGATACAAGCCCATAAAATTTAAAGCATACAAAGCATACAATTGAAAACATAAGTGATCTAATCCTAAGGTACACCTCACTTATAGTCCCCAGCAGAGTCGCCAGTTCTGTGATCGGTGGGAATGAGAACTGACTGTTTTGGAATGATGGTTCACGTTTGCGTTTGTTTTTGCAAAATGTCGCGGTAAGCAAGAGTCGCCACCGTATTTTATTTTATCCAACAAGGAAAGGACAAAAGCACAGAAAAATTCCTTTTTGAGATGTTTCTCGGGTTCAGGAGGTAGATTATAGAAAGGGAAGGTGTTAGCACCCTTTCTATCCGTGGTTATCCACGGGCTCTTAGGTACTTGCTCATTGTGTTTTCAAAAGTTTGCTTTTCTTTGTGTTTGTGGGTTTGAAAAGGGTTTTTGTTTTGAAGAGAGTGTAAGTGCGAAAAGTTTTGTTTTTGTTTTCAAAAGAGCAAGTACTTAAGAACCTCTACCTACTCAAAAAGGAATTAAACTGTGCAAATTTCCTTTAGACAATGCTATCCCATTATTGAGGAGTAGGTAGCACCGTCGTTGGAGTTTTCGGGTCAATTCGATTTAAGGGACGTGTGGTCATTAAAGCAATGTTAGGATGTCTTAGCGGTAACCCTAATGTCTTAGATCATTTTTATCCGAGGCAACCGTTTCGAGGAAACTTATGATCTTAGAACAAGAGGACGACCTCTAAAACATCCTATACTTAATGACCACGTTTGAGGCAACCAAGTGAGGCGTACCCTAAGAGTGGCATGTGCGAGTGTTTTGTTTTTTCAGTTATATTATCTTTGTACATATGATGGTGATCTACGGTTTATTTTAAATTAAAGGTTAATCTTTGTCATGCATCACCTATTTACTAGCAAGCATATAAAAGTGATAAAGTGCAGAAAGATAAAATCCTACGCTATTACAACCATATCGAAAGGCATAAAAAATATGAAGGAAAAGAAAAATAATAAATAATAATTAAAAAAAACAAGGAAAATGAGCTTTTCGACCCAGGCAACAACATCCTTCGATTGGCATTTAGTTGGCCTCCTTCGATTGGGGCTGGCAACAGCAAGTTGTATCCTTCGACTGGGAGTTCGCGCCAGTGAGGTCAAGGCTTTCGATTGGGAACAGTGGGACAACATGTTGTGTCTTTCGATTGGGTGTCTGGAATCAGTCATGCCCTTCGATTTGCCTTTGTCTCCTTCGACTGGGGGTTAGAGTCAGTAAGGTTCTGGCTTTTCCACAGGCTCCTTGCTGACTCACTGTAAGCATCTCAGGCCCTCAGATTGTGATTCGAAAAACTTATGCAGCTGGCCAATCGAAGGGTATACCAAACCTGTCTTAAGTTCTTAAAAGGAAACATCCAAATATAACTACAGTCCAGGGGTTAGCACAAAAAACAAAACAAAACGATGGCCCCCAAAGTCCAAAGTATAACTACTTAAGGTTAAGTTTTCAGCGCATGGGCAGTCAGAATCGAATGTTAAAACATGGTCCAGAAATATCTACATTTTTTATTGGTATGCACACATAATATAAAAATGAAACACTTCTAAGTTTAGAGTGAACTTACCTCTTGAAGCGCTTAAATCGAAGGAAACTGCAAGTGACTTCCTTGGTGATGAATGGAAGTTCGTTGGAGTCTTCCTGAGGCTAGTTCAGTTATCACCTTGCTTGAACAGTCACTGAATCGAAGGAGGGAGTTTAATAGTGGTGAGTGAAATGAAAGTTATTATATAACAGTCTACAGGATGAATCGAAGGCTGGTTATCTGGCTGTTGGAGAGTGAATCGAAGGATTCACCAATGTATGAAGGGTCTGAGTTTTTCTTAAGAGTGTTAGGAATAAAACGTTGGGAGGTGTCTAAGAGTTTTTTTGAGAATTTTCAACAGAGTTTTCTTACTTGAGGATTTTTTATGATTTTTCTCTCTTAGTAAAAATCTGCCCTTTTATTTGTCAATGGTTCCTCTATTTATAGAGAAAGGGTTTGGAAGTTAAAACAAAGGCGTGGCTTGGCTGGAACTTTTTGGAGGGAAAACAAAATATTTTGAACAATTTGGGTAAGCTGCTCTTTGCAGCCTCTGAGGAACAGTGCTTTATGCTATTTCGGTGCAAGAACGAAGCAATGTCTCAGGACTGCTGTGCAGCAGTTCTGGCCAGTGTACCATGCCTGAACTGGGCAGCAAGCATCTTTGACTATTTCATCCTTTCATTTTGATCCTCCTTCGACCAGATTCTTCTTCCAACATACTGTTTGTCTTTCGAACAAATCAACTTTGTGCATCATTTGAAGGGGCCAAATGTGTGCTTCGAATGGACTTGCATGAAGGGAGCCATATGCCCATTCGAAATAGGCATGCAGGAGGCAAAATGTCCAGATTCGAAAGAGGCATACAGGAGGCAAAATGTCCAGATTCGAAAGAGGTATACAGGCAGCATGCTTGGTGAATCAAAATAGGCTTGCAGGCAGCACGCTTGGTGAATCGAAATAGGCTTGCAGGAAGCACTTGTCCAGGTCGAAGTAGGCTTGCAGGCAGCAAACTTGTTGAATCGAAGTAGGCTTCCTTGCAGGGGCATGTGTGGCCAACATGTCATGGCCTGTGATTGCAAGCATGGTAAGGAATTCTGCCTTGTAAATCTTGGCTAACACGCAGGAAAGAGGCTATATGGCCAAGTGAAATATTTGCACTAAGAGAATACAACATTCAAATGAAATCCAATATCCCAAGAAATGAACTTGCCCAAAAGGAGTCCAACGCCCAATCGAAGGATGCAAGCCAAGCTTATGTCGAAAGAGGTCAAAAGGCCAATCGAAGGATACAAGCCAAGCTTGTATCGAAAGAGGCCAAAAGGCCAATCGAAGGATGCTGATCGAAAGAGGCCTAAAGGCCAATCGAAGGAGCTGAAACGAAAGACACTTGTATTTCCCCAAATTTTGTCAAAATCATATTTTTATCTGTTTTCTTTTAACTTTGGTACTGGAAAATTCCAAAGTACTTGTGCAAGCTTGAACCTTGAGAATCCTTGTGAGAAAGGCCTTGAAGAATGAGAGGGCAAATTTTGGGGTACAACACATATCTAGATGAAAAATGGTATGAAGAATATCTCCTTCAACAACATGCTCCATAATTACTGGAAGGACAACACGATATGGAATTATATGATTTTGAGCATGATACCACACCCATTTGTGGTAGGGCTCCAAAGGGATGGAGTTTTTCTATCCCAAAGTCTTGCTATCAATCTTGTTCACCATGCCCCAAGCACGTATAAACTTTTGACGGTAACCTTGAGGGTCATTCTCGTAATCGAATACAATACCTTGGATAAGCAAATCACGAGGACTGTTTCTTCGAGCATAACCAAATTGATGTAGAGCTAGAGAAGGATCGTAAGTAATACCTCCCCTTATTCCAAGGAGTGGAACATAAGGGAATTCCCCAGAGCAGTCAATAATAGTGATATCCTTCTGAGACCGAGAACAACAATAGATATCTAAATGAGAGAGTGACATCATCCTTTGAGACCACTTCAAACCTTGTTCATTCTTCATCACTGATCGGGGAAGGTGCATAATAAACCACCTGGATAGTTAAGGTATGCAACACATGAGAGTCCCTTGCTTTCTCATAGTATGAGTATGAAGAGAGTTAAAAATATCTCCAAGCAAAGTAGGCACATGATTATGAGTAAGAAATATTTTGATGGAGTTCGCATCAATGAGTTTGTCTGGATTAGGGAATAGTACCAAACCATAGATCAACAGAGCCAAGATCTCCTCAAAAGCATGAAAACTCATATCATCTAGAAACAACTGAGCCTTTACTATCATAAATTTAGTAAGAAGAACTTTAACTCCACTTCTTATTTCCCAATTAGACACAATGTCTGACCACTTCAGATGTAAGGCTGCTGCAATAACTTCAGGTTTTGGAACTTTCTCTAAACCGATGAAGGGTGTCTGATCAAGAATAGGTACTCCAAGTAGCTTATAAAAATATTCCGTTGTGGGTACCAACTGATAATCCGAGAAGGTAAAATAGTGATGCTTAGCATCAAAGAACTGGAACAGAACACTCGTCATGTCTTCTTCAAAACCTGAGGTAACCAAATTGAGTAGATAACCATGCCTCTTGATGAATTGAGAGTTTTATGGAACCTTTGAGACTAACTCCTTAAGCTTGGAAGGTATCCTCACAAAGTTGATTCTGATAGTGTTTCTGTGAGCGAAAGCCATAACCTGCAACAAGGAACAAAGATAAATCTGTAGGTCCTTGAAATGGTTAGTGAAAATGTTATGTTATGATGATATGATGTTATGATGTTATGTTCATGTTAAATTAGTAGCAAACACAAACAAGTTATATAAGAGCCTTAGGATTAAAGGCTTGCATGACTTCCATAGGTAAATACCCTTCCCCATTGAAGTTAAGTTGGCTCAACCTGTCCTAAAATAGTAACCGAGTTCTAAGAATTTCATATCACATATCTTTCTTGTAGGCTTTATTTTAGCACGACAACTGGCTTGCCACTAAAATATCCCGACAGACGAATCTCAATGAGCGTAGCCTCGAGAATCAACCATCTTAGGACTGCACCAAAGCCGGCTATCTCACTATTTTCTAATGGCTAGGATGGGTCAATTAAGTTTCTAAAAGCAAGTTAATGTTAATGACACCACCCAAAAGCATAATGTTATCCTCGACTGACTCGAGGACATCAGTACAAACCCAAGTGTCACACTAACTATAGCCATCATGTTAACCATATCGGTATACGTCGTACAATCTTTATGATCTATTGCTACTTACCTATGGAATTACTAGATTCAGGTGTAAGACCTTTCACACAAGCAATAATACCCCAACATGAACCCTTAAAGTGAATCAAACAATTCAAACAATTAAAGCAAGTAAAAGTGATCTTAACTCTAAGGTATCCCCTTTTTTAGATTTCTCCCCAGCAGAGTTTCCAGTTCTATAATACGGTGGGAGAACTGACTTTTTGGTTTTATCGCAAATGTTGCGGTTAGCAAGAGTCGCCACCGACTTTTCTTTTATCCAACAATTAGGAAAGGTGAAAATAATAGGAAAGACCTTTGATAGATTTTGAGTTTGGGGGGTAAGTTATGAAAAGGGAAGGTGTTAGCAACCTTTTCATCCGTAATTATCTATAGGCTCTTAATTGCTTAGCTCACCTTTAAAAAACTTGCTTTGTTTGTGTGATTTGTTTGAAAATATTTTGAAATACCAATGTAAGGCTAACTTTGTAATAATCCTTGTGTCGGTCCTCAAGAATGTATACAAAGTGTTTTTGAAAATATTTTTTTTAAAAGTGTAGTGTGAAATATGTTTTATCTGTGAGCAAGCATTCAAGAGTTCTTACCCACTAAGTATGGTTTTTATTATTCTTTTCCTTCTCCTTTGGAGATAGTATTATCCATACCATTAGCTGGTAGGTAATCCTATCTGTTGGATATGAAGGGACATGCGTATGGTCATCGTATGGTCATCGAAGGCAACATGTAAGGATAATTTAGCAATTATATCGAATGGACTATCATCATTTTGCTAGTAGGATCATCGAAGGGACTAGATCATTTTGTAGGCAACTCGGAGGGTCATCGAGGAATTATGGTCTTTATTCGAAGGGACAATGATGACATTATTGAATTGAGGGTCTTTTGCTAAAGTATCCCCACTTTCGAGGGACGTGACCATATTTGTAAGGCAACAAGAGAGGTCACCTTGGAGGTGCAAGTGACAAGAGTGTGTATTTTTAGTTATTTTAATCTCGAATTAGGGTTTTCTAGATTTACTTTTAGTCTTGCCATACAAACCCTATTTACTAACAATTATAAAATATAACATGCGGAATGTAAAGTGCGGAAGATTAAACCTAAGCTATTATATAGCTTTGGGGCAGTTACATAATTAGACAAAAAATGCGAGAATTTAAATCTACGCTATTACATTTGAGAGTGCAAACCTATACATTTGTTATAGGAATTTAAATAGCAAGAAGAAATAAGAAAAATATTAGAAAAAAAAGTTTTAATGTTTTTGTATTTTTGTGTTTTTTAGAAAATAATTTAAATGATAATTGTAATAAAACCCTAATTATTTCTAATTAATTTTAATATTAAGAAAAGCGTAATTAACTTAATTAATTAATAAATAAAAATATGTGAAAAAATTAATTACTAACAAGAAAATCCTAATCCTAATTTTTTATAGTTTAAAAATCTTTTAAGGTTTGTTAATGGTTAATTAGAAGTTATTAAGAAAAAGAAATAGTTGAAAATATTGAAAGAAGAAAAATATGCAAAAAAATAATGCAGGTGCCAGGGTTTGAACCCACGCCCTCCTGTCTCTAACCTTTCTCTTGACCAACTGAGCCACACTATTTTTTATGTTATGGAATAGGAACCAATCAACATATTTTGAACCCGCGTGTTATCCTGAAAAAGTAAAAGAAATTGACAAAAGTTGGGATCGAATCAACGCCCTTTGCAATACCGGTCATCACTCTTACCACTTGGCCAATTGTTGTTTCACGTTAACTGGTTATGAATTAAAAAATAAATAATAAACGCGCGTTAGTCTTTGATTTTTCAAACGAGTCCAAAGTGGACATTAGTGGCTTAAGTGATGACCAATCATGAAGCGGCTTCACGCCATGCAAGCCCTACCGGGGTCAACCAAAACACAGAGACTCCTGAGTCAAACTCCGATCCTCTTCTCTGGCGAGCTCCAATGTCAAACCTACGAATTACGTAAAATCAAAACACAAGATGAACCTTATCTCCCTAATTTGGTTCTTGCGAATCCAATGGTAGCATTGGTTTGACCTGAAAATGCTCGTAGAGCGAGTTTCAAAGAAAATATCTCAAACTGCTCTAACAATGGCAAATCTCTATTCCTGCGTCAAACCTCACAAGTAATGGATCAAAACCGTTCCAAACATCATTATGAACATGAATGTATGCATCAAATTCATTTAAATTGCATGAACTAAAAGTTTGAAGTTCAAGAAGGTTACCAAATTGGTACAGTCGAGGGAGAGATTTCCGGTGCGTTTCAAGCTTGAATAACGGTTGGGATGAACTCCTGGGACCTTCAGGAGGAGGATTTTATACTTGAAATTGGTTGAGAATGGCTGGAGATAAGGTTTTTTGTTTGACCTAGTTCTTGAAAATTTTGAGAGCTTTAGGGTTTGTTCTTGAGGCAACCTTGCATGTTTTTTGATGTATGAAGGTGTTATGTATTTATAAGAGAGAAGATTAGGCAAGTGTTGGGTTTGGACATCTCATGAAATCATATATTTGATTTTGTTTGAAAATAAGTTGAAATCTTCCAAAATCAATGAAGATTTGTTTCAAATATAGTCCACACAATTTCTTCAACTTCAAGGTAGATTTTTGGGCCTCCAACATGATTAACAATATTAACCACGCGCCTTCATCTAATGTTTTTATATTTTATTTGATTTAATTTGCATTTAAATGAATAAAATCCAAATAAAAGAAATAAAAATCATAAAAAAATGTGAATGGATTTAGAGGTCATTTACATGGTTATGAACACATTTGGACCTTAAAAGTTAGGTTCATTAGCACAAAAATTTAACGTTGCTCAAAGTGGACTTCGTTCATTTTTTCAAAATTTCCCAACTTGCACAAATCATAACTCACTTAATATTTGTCATATGAAAGTGATTTTGGAACTTTGGAAACCTCAATATGTCTCCTACAACTTTCATGTTGGTCATTTTTTCATTTGAAGTATTTTTTTGATGTAAATTTCTTTGACAAAAAATGTCTTTTTGTTGATTTTTAAGAAAAACCAACACCGACGTTCACTGACGGTGAGATACCAACGTTCACTGAAGGTAGAGGGAAAAGAAATATCATAGTATCTTCGTTCACTGACGATGAACTACCAATGTTCACTGAGGGTAGAAAAAAGATAACAATCATCAACGTTCACTGCCAATGACCTACCAACTTTCACTGAAGGTAGAAAGAGAATATATCATAGCATCGCCGTTCACTAACGATGAACTAACAACATTCACAGAGGGTATAAAAAAGATAACAATCATTGACGATCACTGCCAATGACCTACCAATTTTCACTGAAGGTAGAAAGAGAATATATCTTAGCATCACCGTTCATTGACAATGAACTACCAACGTTCACTGAGGGTAGAAAAAAGATAATAATCATCGATGTTCACTGCCAATGACCTACCAAATTTCACTGAAGGTAGAAAGAGAATACATCATAGCATCGCCATTCACTGACGATGAACTACCAACATTCACTGAGGGTAGCAAAAAGATAACAATCATCGATGTTCACTGCCAATGACCTACCAACTTTCACTAAAGGTAGAAAGAGAATATATCATAGCACCTCCATTCACTGACGATGAACTACCAATGTTCACTGAGGGTAGAAAAAAGATGACAATCATCGACGTTCACTGCCAATGACCTACCAACTTTCACTGAAGTTAGAAAGAGAATATATCATAGCATCACCGTTCACTGACGATGAACTACCAACATTCACTGAGGGTAGAAAAAAGATAACAACCATCGACGTTCACTACCAATGACCAACCAACTTTCACTGAAGGTAGAAAGAGAATATATCATAGCATCACCGTTCACTGACGATGAACTACCAACGTTCACTGAGGGTAGCAAAAAGATAACAAGTTTCCCTAAAATTCTGGCATTTCTCCTAGAATGGGTCTCAACTTCTTCTTTAACTGAGGAACTTTGCCTGAAAAAAGGGTAATATGTAAGCTGTCTCAAATAAAGAGACTTCCATTTGAAAATATTTCACAGCGAGCTGTTTCTGTGAATTTGAAAGTCTTGCCACCCACTGGCGTAAATTGACGGCGGACTACAAACTATCCACTCATAGAGGAGATAGCCAAAAAAAGTTACGTCGACTTTTACAGGGAATCACAAGTTGCTCAAATACAGAGACCTGCTACTTGTTGTCATGGAGGATTGTAAAGAGAAATGACTTTCTGGGGATAGAAATATGACTTCCCGGGGAAAGAAATATGACTTACTGGGGAAAGGGCCACAATATTCCTGCTGAGGAGATAAAGTATTCTCGTGCAAAATAAATGCACCAACCAAAACTCGAAGTTTTCAGAAATCCAAAGTAAATAATATTATTGTGGAACAACAGATTCAAACCAGAAATAAACTGGAATGAAACAGTAAACCAAAATACATCATTTGAGAAATAAACTCAAGAGGGAAAACCTAATCCATCCAAACAAGGAGATGCGCATGAAGTCTTAAGAAAAAAATACTCCACAAGGGACAACTCAGTGGGGAATTGAAAGAACTGCTTAAGGCCAACACTCTATTGAAGAGAGGACAAAGTAACTCTGCAAAACAGGGTGATATGTCAACAAAAATATTAAAATGTTAATGAACAATGATTTGCCAACTTTAGCTATGCATGAAGTATGTATGAATGTATGAGTGTTATCTTGCGTATGCTGATAAAACAGATATACAACATTGGGAGTAACCAGGCAAAACCAACTCTGGCACAAATAACACTCGGCTAAACCACATCCAAGATGATCATTCCAAGAAAAAGTAAATTCCAACTGAAGAAACAAAACCTACTGCCTGCTTTAGCTTTATTGGAGAGAAACAAAATCCGGAAGTAAAGAAAACAAAGTGACAGAATAGTACAGATACAGGGATTGAACATCCTTCTTCAGGCTCCACCGGGGGAACAAATGTTTTCAAAAGTAACACTTTTACTGGGGATTGCAAAACAGTCTTAAGTAAAGCAGATGGACATCAAATCATCAAAACATTCACTAGGGCATTCAGGCCTACTTCATTGGGGAGATTAACACCACATCCTCAAAGGGAAAACCACAATGCGTTCTTCACTAGAGAAACCAGGAACCTGCATTCTTCAAGAGTGATTATGGTACCAAATTCTCGGGAGAAAGAACTTCCATTAGACCAAACTAAAACTTCACTAGAGAAATATTGGATCGAAACTTGACATCATGAAAAACTTAGAAAAGAGGAGAAATGAATCCAAACTTGACTGAGGATACCGAAGTCATGAACCCAATACGGTGAATCTTCCTGAGTAAACCTTCCCGATGGGAACAATAACTTCTTAAAACAAACTGGAATTTTTCCATTCCTAGGATCACCATTTTGTTGTTTTTTTTTCGCATCACAAATTCCAAAGTAAAAGAAAATTGTAAATTATTTTTGAAAAAGTCGATTTTGTTATTTAATCTTTTTGCTTTGAAAGTTAGTATCAATAATAAATGGAGTCTTTGCAAGCTAAATAAAATAAGAAATACAAAGAATTGGATAAAAGCTCAAATTTCATTAATAGAATGGTAGTCTGCAAATGGCGAGACTCCATGGATAATTACAAAGTTCGGAAAATGGTAATATATAATGGAAAAGATACATTGAGATACAATGACCATTATCCCCTCTAACAACTTTTGAAATCCCGAGCAGCAACTTCTGTTGAAGTGTGATGAGAATCTGAGAAGATCGTTGCTTCAATGATCAAGTCTTGTCTGATGTAGTTACTTGCCAAGAAAGTCCCTAACTTTTTCCTAAGCTTCCCTTGCAGGTTTTCAACTTAGTGGGAAATTTATTCTGTTTATGTCTCTAACTTTTGTCTAGACCGCCCTTTTGGCCTACCGAGACGCTCTTTTTTACCTAAGCCACCCTTTCGGGTTTTCAACTTAGCGATCTGTTCTTTTATTTCTTTAGGCGAAGTATTTCTTGATTGCATCAACATTCATGGGACGTGGGAACTCCTCGCCATCCATAGTTTCAAGAATTAATGCACCGCCAGAGAAGGCTTTCTTGACAACATATGGGACTTCAAAATTGGGAGTCCACTTGCCCCTAGAATCAGTGTTGAAAGACATGATATTCCTGAGCATGAGGTCGCCTTCTCTAAATTCACGAGGTTTGACCTTCTTATCAAAATATTTCTTCATTCTTTTCTGATATAACTGGCCATGACACAAAGCCGTCATCCTCTTCTCCTCAATCAAATTTAATTGGTCAAACTAGTTTTGGACCCATTCAGCCTCTGACAACTTGGTTTCCATTATCACACGCAAAGAGGGAATCTCAACCTCGACTGGGAGTACAACTTTCATTCCATGCATCAGGGAGAACGAAGTTACTCTTGTTGATGTGCGGACATATGTTCAACATCCATGCAGAGCAAAAGGGAGCATTTCATGCCAATATTTATAAGTAACAACCATTTTCTGGATAATTTTCTTGATAATCTTATTATCAGCTTCAATAGCTCCATTCATCTTTGGCCTGTACGGAGATGAATTGTGATGGACAATATTGAATTCCTCACAAATTTCTGTCATCATTTTATTGTTCAAATTCGAGCCATTATCAGTGATAATTCTGCTCGGCACACCATACCGACATATAAGATTATTCTTGATGAAATGCACAACCACCTTCTTAGTAACATTGGCATATGAAGCAGCCTCCACCCATTTGGTGAAGTAATCAATTGCTACCAAGATGAAATGGTGTCCATTCGAAGCTTTAGGTTCTATCATCCCTATCATGTCAATACCCCACATAGAGAAAGGCCATGGGGAAGATATCACATTGAGAAGTGTCGGAGGCACATGGACCTTGTCTGCATAAATCTGGCATTTATGACACTTCTTTGCAAATATGTAACAATCAGATTCCATTGTCAGCCAATAGTAATCCGCCCTTAGCATCCTTTTAGCCATCGAATGTCCATTGGCATGAGTTCTAAATGAAACTTCATGAACCTCATGCATCAACATGTCTGCTTCGTGTCTATCCATGCATCTGAGCAAGACCATGTCATAATTTCTTTTATACAACATATTTTCACTGAGGAAGAAACTGACTGCCAATCTTCCTGTCTTTCTATCTTTCTTCGAAGCACCAATCGGGTATTCCTGAGTCTGAAGAAAATGATTGATGTCATGATACCAAGGTTTTTCACCTGCTACCTCCTCTGTTGTAATCACATGAGCTGGCCTATCCAGTTGATGAACCGTAATTCAAGGTATATCATTCCAAGTATTCACTTGGTACATAGAAGCCAGAGTTGCCAGAGTGTCCGCCATGTGATTTTCATCTCTAGGAATGTGATGGAATTCCATTTTGTTAAAGAAGGGTAACAATATTCTAGCATAATATTTGTAAGGGATCAAGCCGAGGTGACAAGTATCCCATTCTCCTTTAATCTGATTTATTACGAAAGCTGAATCACCATACACATCTAGAATTTTAATTCTGAGATCAATAGCTTCTTCGAGACCCATGATGCAAGCCTCGTATTCTTCCATATTATTAGTATAATCAAATGTTAATCTTGCGGTAAAAGGAATATGCGATCCATGGGGAGTGACAATCACAACACCAATTCCTTTACAATAAGCGTTCACAGCTCCATCAAATATCATACTCCAATGAGATCCAGGGTCAGGACCTTCCTCAGGCAATGGTTCATAAAAATCTTTCACTTTCAAGAACATCACATCCTCATCGGGGAACTCATATTCTACAGACTGGTGATCCTCCAGTGGTTGGTGAGCAAGATAATCTGCCAACACACTGCTTTTAATAGCTTTTTGAGTGCAATATTCAATATCATATTCAGATAACAACATCTTCCAGCGGGAAACTCTCCCAGTAAGAGTAGGATTTTCAAAAATGTACTTGATTGGATCCATTTTGGAGATCAACCAAATAGTGTGATTCAACATATACTGCCGTAAATGTTTTGCCGCCCAGGCCAAAGCACAACATGTCTTTTCCAGCATGGAATACCGCGACTCACAATCAGTGAATTTTTTACTGAGATAATAAATGGAAAACTCCTTCTTCCCTGTTTCATCCTGTCGTCCTATAGTACAACCCATGAATTTATCTAACACTGTCAGATACATAATCAACAGTCTTCCTTCGATGGGAGGGAGAAAGATAGGAGTTTCAAGCAGATATTATTTAATACTTTCAAATGCTCTTTGGCAATCATTTGTCCACACACAACCTTGATCTTTATTTAACAACTTAAAGATTGGTTCACACGTTGCAATCATGTGGGAAATGAATCTGGAAATATAATTCAAACGCCCAAGGAAACCTCTGACTTGCTTTTCAGTTCTTGGCGCTGGCATCTCTTGAATTGATTTGACTTTATCAGGGTCAACTTCCATTCCTTTATAGCTAACAATGAAACCCAACAATTTTCCTGATCGAACACCGAAGGTGCATTTATTTGGATTCAAGCGGAGACGATACTTCCTCAAATGCTGAAACAACTTCAACAAATCTTCCACATTCCCTTCTTCAGTCTGGGATTTATAAATCATATCATCAACATATACTTCAATTTCCTTGTGCATCAGATCATGGAATAGGGTCATCATAGCCCTCTGGTACGTCGCACCAGCGTTCTTCAACCTGAAGGGCATCACTCTGTAATATAATGTTCCCCAGGGTGTGATAAACGTTGTTTTTTCCATGTCCTCCGGAGCCATTCTTATTTGATTATACCCGGAAAATTCGTCCATGAACGAGAATACTTTGAATTTTGCTGTGTTATCCACTAACATATCAATGTGTGGTAATGGAGAATCATCTTTTGGACTAGCTTTATTTAGATCTCTGTAATCTACGCACATGCGGACTTTTCCGTCTTTCTTTGGTATTGGGACAATATTGGCAATCCATTGAGGATACACTGACGTCACAAGAAAACCAACATTAATCTGCTTTAGAACCTCCTCTTTGATTTTCACTGCCATGTCTGGGTGAGTTCTTCTCAACTTTTGTTTAATTGGCGGACACTCTGGCTTCAACGACAAATGGTGCTCTACAATATCTGTATCTAGACCAGGCATATCTTGATAATACCAAGCAAAAATATCCATATACTCTTTCAATAGCTCAATCAACCTGCTCTTCACATCAGGATGCAACAATGCTCCAATCTTGACTTCCTTCGGATCTTCTTCTGAACCCAAATTGATCACTTGCAATGGCTCTTTATATGGATGAATGGTATTTTCCTCGTGCTCAAGCAACTGTGAGAACTCTTCTGGAATCTCATCATAATCTTCTTCTTCGGCCCCATACACAGGACATTCAAAGTTGGGAGAGGGTTCAGGGTCATTGTATTCAACGGGTTTTTTAATTATTCTGCACATATGATTTATGATTGCTTTTAGAAACTGACAAATATAACAAGTGATCATGCAGATTGAGTTTCAGTTATTATTTATTTTGAAAGGTTTTTTTATTACCATTTTCCAAGAAAAAGCAGAAAATAAAGACACAATTTGGGAAACAAAGACAACTTTTATTATTGATTTTAACAGTCATAGCAAACAGATAGGCCCTAAAACATTAATACTTCCACCTTGGGCAGAGTGAAAGCCTTTTTTAGAAAGATTAACAAAATAAATTACTTTGAAACATGTATGCAAGAGGGAACATCAATGGTGATCCAATTCTGAACCCTAACTCCGTGCGTCACATAATTCGGCATTTCCTGCCCTGCTTCATCTTCTATAATGGTGTTAATCCTGGAAACAGTTGGATGAAGATAATCCCCGATACGGAAGATATCTCGATACTTGCTCGCTGCAGACTTCGACTACATGCCCTTACCTTTGTCATTCTTCAAAGAGAACCCCAAGCCAGCTTTGTTCTTGTTCACAGGTGGATCCACAATCTGTCCCCACACTTCACTATGACCCTTACGCACAACCAGATACGCATCCTTAAGTGAAACCATGGAATTCTCATTTCCTCTTATATTGTCAATGGATAAGGCTTGGAACTGGGTTCCAACAGCAACTTCATCCGCCTCCACAATGCTGAAAGAGGACAAATGAGATATCAATAATTCTTGTTCCCCATTAAGATCACTACCTTCCCTTCGCGTACAAACTTCAGTTTCTGGTGTAAAGTTGAAGTGACAGCCCCTACCTCATGTATCCACGGCCTTCCTAGCAAACAACTATAAGCGGGAACAATATCCATGACCTATAAAGTTATCTGAAACAAATATGGTCCTATATGAATAGGCAAGTCCACTTCACCAATAACAGATTTCCTTGGTCCATCAAACGCTTTCACAATGATGCCACTCGGGCGCATAGGCGTTCCTTGATATTTCAACTTCATAAGAGTGCTCCTCGGTATAACATTCAACGTGGATATATTATCAATCAACATATTGGATAGTGAATCATTCTTGTAGTTCATGGAGATATGGAGGGCCAGGTTGTGATTCCTTCCTTCATCTGATAATTCATCATCGCAGAAACTCAAGTTATTACATGACGTAATATTCCCTATTACGCTGGTGAATTGGTCTATTGGAATATCATTCTTCACAAAAGCTTGGTCCAGTACCCTCATCAAGGATTCTCTGTGAGCAGAGGAGTTCATCAATAATGCCAGGATAGATATTTTTGAATGAGTCTGCAGTAGCTGATCTACAATTCTGTAGTTGCTCATCTTGATTATCTTCAAAATATCATCTACTTATTTCTCTAATGCAGTCCTACTAGTCTCACCTGTAGCCTTCTTGGGTTCAACATTCTCAGCAATTTTCTTTCCAACACTAACATCTCTTTGAACAACTGGTGCAAATACACGACCGTTGCGGGTCACCCTGCTATTTTCAGCAATATTTCCAACATCAGGCATTGGCTGGATGGAAACTTCCACTTCATCCTCTAATATTGTAGCATTGTATTTGTAAGGCACAACCTTATCTGATTTGTAGGGGATAGGACCCGGCAAACTAATCACCAATGGGGTAACAACTAGCTTGCTATAATACTCAATTTCAAGATGGGCAGGTGCCCCAAAACAAGGTACAATGACGTTTACCCCTTCTTCAACACAATCCGTCATTATTGAGTCATTTATGGAAAACAAATCCTCATCTGAGGAGAAATACTCATCATCCGACTCCTCTTCAGTCAAACGAACCTCAACCATATTAACTTCATGGTAATCATCCCTTTAACTTATAACCTTGATAATTCCATTATCTAACAACAATTGAACACCCTTCTTCACGATTGAACATCCTCAGGAATCTCGACAGCAAACTCGGCAAGATCCATATTGGTGTTCCACCTGACCAGCCATATGGAGGAAGGTAGCATGCAATTGCACAAGGTCTTCATTCATATACTCTACATCAAAAATTCTGAATTCTCCAGGACATCCGAAAACCATATTCACCTCCTCTTCCTACTCTGCCCTAGGCCTGATTATGTGGATAAGGCTATCGTCTATTATCTCTTGTAAATCAGCCTTTATCTTATCTCAACCCTGCATGTCTGTACTACAAATAGCACAACCAGCATGGTCATGCGTATAGTAGCTAAATTCACAAAGGTCTGCATGCATTTTCACCAAATCTCCTCTAACCAGATTAATATCAAAAATCCAGAAGTCTCCTGGACAACCGGCCACCATATTCACAACATTTACTCCCCCATGCTTGGGTAGAGGATTATCTTTCACATTAGGTCCCACATCCTTGAAAGATAGAATACCAGACTTCACCAATTTTTGCACCTCAGTCTTCAAAGGGTAACAATTCTCAACATTATGCCCTTGTGCTCCATGATGAAAAGCACATGTTTGGTCTGCCTTGTAATACCAAGGCAATGGTGATGGTACGGCGGGAGGTGGTCGGGTATGAACCAAATTCTTCTAAATCAATACCGGTAGTAACTCTGTATAGCTCATAGGAATAGGTTCATAACTCTCCCTTCTCTGATTATACCCTTGATTCCCCTGTTGGGACGGTCTCTGATACGCAACGGTAGTTGGAGCTGCACCCACAACTGGAGTAACTGAGGCGACTTGATGATGACGTTGATAATTCCTTCTAGGAGTATTAATCCCCCTCTCTTGCATAAAAGAATTTTCATCCCCTTCCTTTTTCTTGGTAAACCCATAATACGATTTCTTCACACCTCCAGAACTTTCACTCTTTGTTAAACGGCCGTCTCTTACATTCTCTTCTAAGCGGATACCCATTCCTACCATTTCAGTAAAGTCACTTGGCGCACTTGCTACCATCCTCTCATAGTAGAAAGCACCCAGCGTTTTCAAGAAAATCTTAGTCATCTCCTTCTCTTCCATGGGAGGAATCACTTGGGTGTCTACCTCACGCCATCTCTGTGCATATTCTTTGAATGATTCCCTATCTTTTTGAACCATGGCCCTGAGTTGATCATGGTCAGGTGCCATGTCCATGTTGTACTTGTATTGTTTGATGAATGCTTCTCCCAAATCATTGAAAGTATGGATATTGGCGATGTTCAAACTCATATACCACATCAACGCAACACCAGTCAAACTATCCTGGAAAAAGTGAATCAGCAGACGCTGATCATCAGTATGGGTAGACATTCTCCTCATGTACATCACCAGATGAGCACGAGGGCAAGTGTTGCCCTTGTACTTCTCAAACTCTGGGACCTTAAACTTAGTAGGTATCTTAACATTTAAGACCAAGCATAACTCATTCACATTCTGCCCAAATAGCTTTTTTCCCCTGAGGGCCTTCATCTCTCTTTGCATCTTGTCAAACTACTCTTGAAAGTTATCCATTCTGTCATAAAGACCCAAGTCTTCACTCGGTGGAGGGAAAGGACGACACACATCATCATTAACAAACATAACCATATGTAACAAAAGAGGTGCAGCAGGAGCAACATGCACCACAGGAGGTGCCAGAGTAACTATAGTCTGAAAAATCGGAGTATCTTGAGGACCAAGATTGAAACCTTCAGGTGCAAAATTCTCTGGAGTTCCCCATGGATAACCTTGAGGCATGTGGTTCTGAATAACAACTGGAGTAGTAGATATGGGAACAGTCAGAGCTTCAGTAGTTGCCCTTGTTGGTTGAGGTTGGACACTCGGTGGCTGATTCTGAGCAGCCACCAAAGTTTCCATTAGAGTAGTTAGATTGGCCATGCCGGCCTTCAAAGCAGAAACCTCCTCGCGCAGCTCGCGATTCTCTTGCTCTAAGTTGTCCATCTTCTTTCTGAAATTATCTCGAGTGTTGTAGTGATGAGTCAGCTTGCTGAATAAAGTAAGGAAGCTTGGTAAGACACCTAGATATGCATAACAAATGCAAGAAATATGTGCAATATGATGCATGATTTGTAATTCACATGATTTTATTTTATTTAATATTTCAAGGGATTTAAAATTTATGGACATATTGCAAATATCAAAGTAATAACGCTTTTGAAATACTGAAATTTTTTGTTATAACAACTCCAAAATGGATTACAAGTTTCAATGATCCCAAGTACAAGATGAAAATAAAATCTAAAACCCTGAAAAGTAAGACTGATAGAGATCACTCTATACGCTGGCGCTTCCCCGTGAGCCTGGAAATCTGAGCCTTCAATCTCTGGTTTTCTTCCACATATCTGATGGAAACCTCCTTCCAATCACCTGAACCAGGAAGTGAGTGATCAACATCTGATTGAGGCTTAGGAGAAAATAAATCCCATTGCCTCTCCATAGTCTCTACCGCTCGACTCTCAAGGATCTCAATCAAGTCGTCTTTCTCCTTTAGGTCCTCTCTATAGGAAATCTCTAAAGTTTGGAACTTGTTCTTTCAAGCGTCCTTTTCCTGCTGCATCCTGACCAAAGCAAGATGTTGCTCTTCTAGATCATCTAATAAGGGAGGAGTGGTCTTCACAAATAGATCAGACATAGGTGTTTCCCGGGAATACATCATCTTCAACTGAATAGCTCTCGTTTGGACCCACTGAAGATATGGCTCCAAAGAAACAGCACCCTTAGGTCCCAAATCCTTCCTACTTTTCTTATGAATGTGACGCCAGGCCTTTGCAATCTGCTCCCTAGCTTCCCTATGTTCTTCTCCCTCCTTCAGAAAGAAACTACTCAAATGAATACTATTTGGTTTATCCCTCATCGGATAACCAAGTTGTCATCATGCAAGAACATGGTTATAGTTAATTCTTCCCTTTGTACCAAGAAGAGGTACATTGGGTAAACTACCACAACTGTCAATAATCTCTATATCCTGGTAAGCTCGATGATACCAATCAATATCCGAGTGAGTAAGTTCCATGATCTTAGGATCCCAACGGAGATCCTTCTTGACTTCCCAAAAAGCATCAGACTGAGGCATATTTCTAATCCTAAGTCCAAAAAGTCCAATGCTCCATGATGCCAAGAATAGTAAGCAAATAGTTCAAGTATCATTAAATACTTTTAGAGTTTATATTGATTATTAGGTATCTTAAGAAAAGAAAAGAAAAAGCTCAAGTGAGCAAAATAAAAATGACAAGAAAGTAAATACTCAAATGAGCAAAGATGAAAATGGCATGAAATGTAAATGCTAAAAGTAAATAGTGCATACAAATAAAAGGGGCATATAATAAAAGAATAAAGGATAAAGTCAATTACTAGTGATTAGTGGTTAGTTGGATGATCATCTTGAAACTTGCATTTGGAACTCATTAGAGGATTGGTAGAACCAAAGCCTCCATACAACAAGTTGCATTTGCTTTTTGTCAAGTATATTATCCATTTGGAATCCTTATGAGTATCATTTAATGATCAACGATGTTTAAGTGATCCGCGTTGACTAAAGGTATTGTAGATCCATTAGAGGATTGGTAGAACCAAAGCCTCTACACAATGAATCTCAAGGTTATTGGATCAAAGAGATCAAATTAACATGCTTGGGCTTGCAAACATAAGTTTGGGCCACAAATGATCATTTATTCGAATCGGGACAAAATTTAGCGCTATGTTAAGCAATCGTAAGTGGACTTATATAGAAGTCGCACCTATTTTGAGGTCGGTCAATAGCAATCTATGCACCATTTGTTTTGAGACATGATATAGAGGTCATGCTCCAACAACATCTAGTACAATAAGAAGGGGATGAGATGAAGAGGGTGAGAGAGAATATACAAACCACTTTTGAATTAAATTTAATCAAATTATTATTAAAATCATTCATCCATTTTTGTGGAGTTAGACTCAACACCATGGATCCAATGATGTTCATAAAGTTCATGATAAAAAATTTAACCCAAGATCAGCCAGAAAATAATCACAAAATAATATTACATTTTAATATATACAAAAGGTTTAAAAATAGAAATAAAAGAGAAAAATATCAAATATGTTCAAATTAATCAAGAAATAAAAAGTAAGACCATAGAAAAATCAGAAAAGGGCTCAAATGATTTTATAAATTTTTTGGTAATTTTTTTAAGTCAGAAACTATTTTAAAAATTAAAAGAAATGGGTAAAATAAACCATAAATGATAAAAAAAATAGCAAAGTCAGAAACAAAAACAAAATAAGGTCACCAATATCATTGGATCATTCCATAATTTTTTCAGAATTTAAAAATGCATAAAAATATTTTTAAACATTTAAAACAAATTAAATAAAGTGAAAATTTATAAAAAATATCAAAACACAAAATAAAATTGTGAAAAAGTAAAAATCAGAAAGAGAAAAATAAAAAATATTTTCCATAATTTTTTTCAGATTTTTTAGACTAAAAATGATTTTTCTATGATTTTTTGAAGTTTAAAACAATTAAATATAAAAATCAGAAAAGAAAATAAATGTCAAAAATATGTGGACCATTGGATGAGAGTCAAAACGCGTTAGTAATCAAATCCAAGGGATTTGGCGCGTTGTGCATATCATTGTCATCAGTGAATAAAGCATTGAATCAATTATTAAATCAGAATTCAAAAATAACAAGTGGCGTGCCATCATTGGTTGGAAGATGACACGTTGGTCATCTTCAACCTCCAGCTAACATGAATTGCAGGTCTCTTAAACTGTAAAATCAGAAGCTCAGACCTATGTCATTCTCTTTGTCTCTTCAGGACAAAGACAACCACACCCTCGTGCCAAATTTATATAAATTGTAGCTCAAGCAATTTGGAAAGAAAATTTTGAAAAGGGATTTGAAATTTCATGGTCAAAATGTGTTTCCAGTAAGAAGTAAGTGTTACGACTAGAACCAGGACAATGAGAGCATCACAATGATATCAAAGTTTTGAAGAATTGATGAAGGAATCTACCTATTGAAGTTGAGTTGTAGAGCTCTGAAACTGGACTTCTATGGAGAAACATAGGGCACGGTTCTTGAATGTAATTATATGGTTAGCTTCAGGAAAGATCAAGGAAGGTGAATTGATGAAAAAATTGGATTGAAAAAGGCTTGTATATGGGTTTCGAAGTTGCTGAATTTTGAGTTATGGAATAAGTTTGGTAGGGTGATTCTGGCCCATCCAAGCTTGAGAAAATGAATGGGATTGTTCATGTATTTATAGGAGAAGCAAATAGGATCAAAAGGAAGAGTTAATGATGCATTTTGGAGGGAATTCATGCAAACCTGATGCACGAGTGAAGTGTGATCTAATTTTCACCAAAACACATCCAATCCTTGCGTTTTAAGGTGCTAAACAATTCTGGAACTTCACTAAACATGTTTAGAGGAAAAAACGTGTGGAAAACTTGTGATTAGAGGCCACATTATGGATTTCAAAATTCCGACTTGGTGAAAAATTCAGTTTCAAAGTGCCAACTTCTGACCAATGGCATTCTCAGCTCAAGGGGTCTTAGGGCATGATTCTTGATGCTTCAGAAAGATGAGGTTAGAAGCTTTACAATGGAAAAAGAATGGAATCAAATGGATGCTTGAGCTGAAAGCTGTGTTGAGTCAAAGTTGTAGAAAAATGTTGACTTTCCATACTTAGAAATATTTCAAAATTTTCTTCAAAAGTGACCTATAATGTCTTGCATCCAAACATAGCCTTCCACTTAGAATTTGCTCTTGACCAAAAAAGATGGCATGAAGTAGATCTCTTGAATGAAATTTTGGAACTTGAACCATTCAGAATTTCCAAAAATTGAGAAAGTTATGACTTGTTGAAGTTGGCAAAATTTCATAAAATGACCTATAATCTTTTGTATCCTTAAGGCAACTTCCATCTATTTTATCACTTTGCACATAAAAGAAAGAAAACATTTCACATCTTTAAGATCATTATGGAAAAATAATGGGCTCAAGGTGATAAAAATTGACCAAGTTATGCTCATTTGAAGTCACACATGAGAGGACTTGTAATCTTTCTTCTTCATCAAGTTTCTTCCACATGAAAACTCTTTGGAACCTTTGAAGTGATTTGTTGATAACCCTTTAAAGAGAATGATGTATTTTGTATCACTAAAAAATACCAAAAGATAGGCAAGATATACTCCTTTGAAGTTCAAAACCCTAGCTCCTAGATTAGGAAACATGCCTTGAGGAACTTTGACAATTTTTGAACAAAATTCTTGTACCAAAACAAATGATTTGTAAATATAAGTTATTGAGGATGATAATTAGAACTCATAGAAACCACAACCACTTCCATATCTTGATAATTGAGAGAAATATGCATTTGTGACCAATGGGAACAAAGCCTTGTCCAAGCATGACAACTTCTCCAATCAATCCCTTGTGCTTTTCAACCAAATTTGATAACATTGAAATGTGGTGAACCAAAATATCCTTGCCATGCCATTTCCTCCAAAACAAATCCAATGGTGAGGTTTGAACTTCTCAAGCTTCATTGACTAGGTCATGGAAATAAACTCATGAACCCATGGATCAACTTGCTAAGCCCTATTGCCTTTACCTACCTTGTTAACAAGTAAGACAAACCAACATTGCATTTTGTTAATTAAAAGGAAAATCAAAAACAAAACATGAATGATTACACAAGAAAAACAAGTCAAGGTGCTTGGTGATTCATCAAAGAGCAAAGCTAAAGATAGGGAGGAGAACCAAAAGTCCTAATGTGATATTGTTGTGATTGAATCAACATGGTATGATAAAGGGATCTTAGGGGCAAAAATTGGGGTACAACAACACTCTAATAGACCCGTTCTTTAATCTACTGATTAGGAGTTCTTCGTCTGGTTTTACAGAGATGATTCTGACTGGAGAAAGGATTGAAAGTGGTATCAAAAGTGGGAAGATCCCAATGGCCTAAACCTCTAATGATGTGAAGAAGCCCTTTGTTGGTAAAAAAGAAACTAATGTTGTCTATGGTCAAAGAAGCCATAGTAAAAATGACCAGCATCAGTCTATGGGAGCGATGTTAATTTCTAATCCTACACCTGTTTAATAACAACAGGGCAATAAGCGTAGGATAAAGTTTCAAGAAAGGCGGTACACTAAGATTAATATGACATTGTCTCAAACGTTACAACATTTACTAAAAGAGGAACTGATTACACTAAGGGATCCTCCTCAAAACCCCGATACCTCCTCTCCTAAGTACAATCTGAATGCGAAGTGTGCCTACCATTCTAATAGTCCATGGCATGACACCGACAACTGCTGGTCTTTGAAAAACAAGATTCAAGATTTGATTGATAACAAGGAGATTGAATTTGACCCTCCTAAGGCTCCTAATGTGATCACTACTCCCATGCTAAATCATGGCCAAGATTGTGAGTGTTTGTTTCATTTGAATCTCAAATTATAATTTCTTTTGATTGTTCGAACACTTATTTTATGTCAAACTTTGTTATTCCATTAATGTATTGCACATGTTTGTCTTGAATTAATCCATTCGTTTTCACTATATTTAAACTATGCTTTTACTTCCTTTTTGTGATATTCAACTCTCAATTAAAAAATTGTAAGCCTTTAGAGGGAGGATGATGAAAAAGATACCACAATCTCTACAATATGCTTTTGAACAGACCTGGCTGACGATGTATGTCGTACCCTAAATTTTCCCTACCTCGACGATTATATTCTTAAGATTTAAAATAGAAGAAGTGTTTAGTTAAGGATGGTTCAGCAATATCTGATGGCTCATTCTTAAATCCAAGACGACCAGGGGGTGTATTTTAATTAAAGGGAATAGGGATTTCTGAATCAGAAAGACTCATGTATCCGTAAACCCATTCGCGAAGCATGTTGGCAATGACCCATGAGATTCAAAAATGGAAAATTATTTTAGCAAAAAATTGTTAAGATAGTCATTATTAAGTCCATTAAGATTTACTCTTGTAGTAAAGTAGGAGGTGAAAATTCAATTTAAAAAAAAACCCATTAAAACTCATACTAGCTCATTTCCGTTTTGGTGGTTGATTAGAAGAAAGGGGGTAAAGTTTCAGTCTATTCATATGGCCCATTTCATTTTTATAGCAAATATTGAACAACGGGCCCATTAAAGTTTTTTAGCAGTCCATTTGATATATTGTTGCTGTTTTAGAAAAAAAAGGGTATTGATATTAAAACTGGTTGTTATTATAAAAAAAAGATAATAAATAATATATTTTTCTTTATTAAAAGAAAACGTAATATATTTTTTATTGTTGATAAATTTTTTTATTATAATAATGTTTGTTGTTAAAAATTATCTTTATATTTTATTTATTGAAGATTTTTTGTTTCAGAAAAAAAGGCCAATTGAGCCTAGTTGTATTAAAAAGGTTTTTTTTTGCTGTAACAAATATAATGTTGCTGGACAAAAGAGATAATTAACTAAGTGCAAGCCCAATACAATTAAGGAATAATAAACGTTGGCCCAAAGTCATAAACTACTACTGTGCAAATTATCCCAAGATATGCGCATGTTTTAGCAACTAACATTCACTGTAGAATTAAAATGCAATCAACTAAATCAAATCTCTTATTTCCAAAACAAAATCTCAGTCCAAACGAATTCGAAATTTATAGAGGAAGGAATCAATTATATAGATCTAATCCCTAATTGAGCTAAAATTCCTAAATCTAAGCAAGCCCAAATTATAACCAAAAAACCCTAATCTAAAATCTATAAATGCTAATAAAAAATTAATAGATAGAGGGGGGAGGAGGAAAAAACGATATACAAAGACGGAGAAAGCTTGAATACAGAGAGGGGAAGATTAAGAAACCAAAAATTTTTGGGAGAACACAAAGAACGCGAAGAACAACGAACCAAGTTTGTTAAAGATCCAAAAGGAGGACGATTAGGGTTTCAACATCTGAAATCCTAATCGTCGTTGCTACCCCGCCTCACCACCATCGTCCGCCGTCTCATTCTGAAGCCTCGCTAGAATCCACAAAGTAAGAGAGAAAGAACATCGAAACAAAAGCGAATCGAACAAAACTCAGAGAAAGCAATATCGCGGAGGGTAAACTTAGCTTTCTTTTTTTCTCTAGTTGTTGATTTGGGGTTTTTTATTGGTTGGGTTTTGATTGAAGGGTTTGGTTTCGCTGTCGCTGTGGTGAGGGTGGGTTTTAGGGTTAGAAAGGATAAAGGAAAGGGTAAACGAGAGAGAGATGTATGGACTAACAAAAATTGAAAATGAATTGAAAAAGTGAAAAAAAAATAATATGCTGAAATGTTTCCTTACCAATGCGCCTGCCATAATTAATATGTACGCCCCGTTTTGACAATTTGAACATTGGTGGACGGCCGTGAGGCCAGGTCCACCCTAAGTTCCATGTACCATCGCACACTTAATCAGCCAGACCCTTAACATTTCCATTTGGGCCAAGCCTGTTTGGGTTTCACACCTCCCTTTACCCACGAGATTGCTAAACCAATTGAATGATGCACCTCCCTTCCAAAACTGCACATTGGGCCTAGCCCAGTCTCCTGTTAACATCCCCTATCTTTTACTTCTAAACTGAAACTGCACCCCCTGGATTAATTAAAATTTTCTTTTTTATTATAATTATTTCTGTTACATCATACTTTTTATTATAATTTTTTTTGCTTATTATCATTATTACTATCTTTTTATAATAATTATTACTATTATTAATTTTTAGTTTTGCATATTATATATTATTATCATGTAAATATTTATATGTAAAAACTCATGTACATATATTAATTTTTCTTATATATTTGCATTAAAACATTTCTTTAGCATGCACTAATTAAGAATATTTTATGCAGTTAATACGATAAAAAATATGCAAAAAATATCAAATTCTTTTTCGCAATAAACTAATCTAAACAAACTATTTTTGCAAAATGGTTTCAAGTATATTTTGGCTAATCACGCGTTTAGTTCAAAATTCCGCAATCTCTACAACCGGTCAAATTGCGAGGTGATTCAAAATACATTTGCAACCCCTAAAAAACACAAACCCATACGAACTATGAATTGGGACTCTGATTCCTCATAAGAGGATACGTAGGCATACAACTAAAATTGTGGCGAGTTCTCCTATTAAAATTTAAAACCCTGTTTAACCCGAAACCTAAACCTAAAACCTAGTATCCTTGTGAACAAGGTAGATGAAAGGTGCCTAACACCTTCCTTTTGTCTAATGAAGTCCGAATCTTAGAATCTCTGTTTGACAATTTAGGGTTTCCTATTAGATGTGCTTCTTTAGAATAAAAAATAGTAGTGGCGACTCTGATTTAAAAATCAGTCGCAACAACTAGCAACTCTGCTGGGGACCTCAACCTTAGGTTTTAGGTTTTATTTTGGGTTTTTATTTATTTTATTTATTTATTTATTTATTGTATTTATTTATTTCTTGTATATTTTTTTATCATTTATATATTTGCTGCATGGCGGGGTTTTATTTCAAAAAATATTCTCAAATAACCCTTAGCAAGAAGGTTTGCATATTAGCTTAGGGGATACATCATCCCTGCCAGTTTATGTGATGACTTCGCCTAGAGTCGGTGGAATTTTGAAAAAGGAATACTTATCGAGAGATATCCTCTTGACGAGTAGGACTTTGGAATGCCACCCATGACTCTTTGTAACGATCTTAACCAAAATATCATGACGAGAACGTTCACGACTTTGAGACGAAAGTCTCGGTCCGAAAAGAGGCTCCACCTATGGGAGGCCCTTGTGCCTTTTCCCTATGGTGTTATTCATGATACCCTTAAGGAAACCACCTTTTGGGAGGGTAGAATAACCGTAGGTCAAAGTTAAGAACCTACCTTATAAGGGTACCTGTCACAAAAAAACCTATCATAAAATCCTATCACTCAACCCTACATCCATGCATTCATACATTTCATATATTCATTATTTGTTCCTGTTATTTGTCTTATTCACAGGGTAAAAAAATAAAAAGCAATAAAATCAAGATTTTGGTGATTATCTTTGAAAATGGATATCAAAGGAAACGGCTTGTCCGCGTCAATGCGCCATACATATATGAAATCAAAGCCACAAAACGGAAATTATACAAAAGAGCTCTGAAGATGTTTGCTCGCTGCTAGAGGGATACCCTTGATCCTAAGGATGTTGAAGACTTTATCAAGCTTTTCCGAGCAATGGTCGATGGTTTCAGAGCAGACATCCGCAAGTGCACCTAGAAGATTTGTTTCCCTTTGCTTAATTTCATGCAAACAAGTTTTGGTTTATGACTGTAATATCTTTCAATATCTGAATCATGTTACTTTCAATAAAGGCATTTTGTTTCCATATCTCGATTGGGTATCCATTTTTAAGATATTCACCAAATAAAAAATAAGAGAAGCAAAAGATAAATATATACCCAAGTGAATAAGACATTTAACCCCTTTTCATGTTCATACATATTCATTCGCATGCATGCATTCGCAAACACTTGCATATCATATCAAAACTCATCTCAATTTTTCAAAAAAAAAACTCTCCAGTTAAACCATTGGTAGAAAAAGATCACCACCTCCTTGGCCTCCATATCGAACAAGGGCCTATCAGCAAAAAGCAATGGAACAAATCGAGGAGAACCAGGTTGCATTCAAGGAGGATCTTGACCAAGTAAAGGGTGATGTAAGTTTAATGAAAGGATATGGGAGTCAAGTTCTCCTAGCCTTGAAGAACATCATCGACAGACAAGATCAAATTCCCAGAGTAGCTTTCGAATAAGTATCCCAAATAATTGGTGCATCAAGCGGTCACCAACTAAGAAAAGAGCCAGAGATAGGACCCCAAAAGTCCGTCATGGCCTAGCAAGAGACAAGAGAAGCTGAAACTTAAGGGTTTGTCCCGCCGCCATCAAAAGCCAGGGCATCATATACCCTACAAATTTCAATCAACAATGCATACAACTACTTGGACCTGCAATATGGAGACCACAACCTAGAGGATGTCAACCCGACACCCTTGAAGATGACTGGTACTCATGCTGTCGATAATCCACTGGTGATGAATCAATATAAGGCTCTGGAAGAAAGGCTGAAAGCTATGGATGGTTTTGATGCTTTCGACGTAGATGCTCTCGAAATGGGCTTAGTTCCTGATGTAGTAATTCTGCCGAAGTTCGAAGTACCCGATTTTGAAAAATAAAAAGGGATCAGTTGTCCAAGAAATCATTTGCGCATGTATTACAGGAAGATGCATGCCCATGCCCACGATCAAAAGCTGATGGTTCACTATTTTCAAGACAGCTTATGCGGGGCATCTTTAGACTGGTATATGCAATTGGAGCGAGCACATATCTGAACATGGGCAGATCTTGCTAATGCTTTCTTAAAGCATTACAAATATAACCTGGACACGGTGCCTACTCGCATGCAACTCCAAAACATGTCCCAGAAGAAAGAAGAGTATTTTAAAGAGTATGCTAAGAGATGGAGGGAGATGGCATCCCGTGTGCAACCACCGCTATTTTAAAAGGAGTTAGTTGATATGTTCATGGGAACTTTGCAAGGGCTATATTATGAGAAGATGGTTGGAAGTATCTCTTTGGAATTCGCAGATCTAGTGACTATCAAAGAAAGAATTGAGACTGGAATAACGAGTGGGAAAATACCAGGGGGACCATCAAATGCCCCCTACAATTAAAAAAGGTCTGCTTCAAACTTCCAAAAAGGAAAAAAGGGAGAGATTAACGTTGTAGCCTCGCAACTAAGGGCATAACAACCATTAATGATCCCACAAGGACAACAGCAAGGCAGGTTTGGAAGGCCGCAAAGAAATTTTGATCCACTCCCCTTGCCACCCAGCCAGTTATTGCAACACTTGGTCAAGGCATCCTTGGTGGAACTCAAGCCTATAGCTCCTCCAGTCAGGCCACTCCCGCGAAAGTACAATGCCGACACCATATGCGAATACCATGCTAATTCTCCTGGGCACACCATAGGGCAATGTTGGGCATTCAAGCATATAGTTCAAGATTTGTTAGAATCTCAAGACATCACTTTTAGGAAGCCTAACATCAAATCAAACCTTATGCCTCCGCATGATGGACCGGAAATAAATGCAATTGATATAGCCACTGAGTTTGGGGAAACCATACAAGCAAAATCCCCGATAAACTTGTTGAAGGAATATCTGTTGGAATGTGGGTTCCTGCTGGAGCATAATGAAGCCTTCGAAAGAACTCTGCAGAAACTAGTGGACCAGGGGATAGTCCAATCCGGACCATACCTTGAAGAAAAATATAAAGCTAATCTGAAGGGTAAAGCACGGTTTCCTCCAATCCAAGAGACCTTTGTCCACAAGGGAATAGAGCACAGCGGACATGTGGCAATGATATCCAACAAAGTCAACACCAAAAGGGCCACTGACTTCATCCGAGTATGCGCTCGAGGGGAAGAACTCAAAAGATGGATTGCCGTGGAGAGTCTCGAGATATTTTTCTTTCCTAAGTAATTTTTCTTTGTTTTAAAAGGAACCTATGTCAAGCCCGAGGCATAGGGGTTGCTTGTAAGGGTTCCTCTGTTTTGTTTCAAACAATATTTACAATTAATAAAAGTTATATTTTGTTTTCAATTAAGATCCTTGTCTTTCGCTTGCATTTATCTCTCAAATTCAAAAATGGCAATACTTTTTTTGCATATGCATTTTCAAAGCTCATATACTAGAATCTACACCAAAACATGATAAACGTGCAAAATCATGCCCAAAACCACCGATAATGTTACTGCTGCGACCCGATATAACTTTGATGCTCTCATCAACCAAGCTAAAGAGGAAGGTGATGAAGATCTTGAACTCTCTAAGGAAATGGCAAGGGAAATAGAGCAAAAAGTTGACAATATACAACCATATCAACAGGCTATTGAAACCAGTAATCTGGGCACAGAGGCAGATCTGAAAGAAATCAAGCTAGGGGCAATATTAGAGCAGAGCATCAAAGAGAGGTTGATCAAGTTATTGCGTGAGTACATGGATAAATTTTCCTGGTCCTATAGAGACGTGACAGGGTTAGAAACAGACATTGTGGTGCACAGACTACCTCTCAAAGATGGTTGTTCTCCAGTTAGGCAAAAATAAGTGACTACGAAATACCAGGACCTGACGAAGGACCCGAACCAGGGGAACGTTGGAAACTTATGTTCGACGGAGCTTCAAATGCATTGGGGCATGGTATAGGGACATTCTTGACTTCTCCAAAGAATTATCACAAGCCCTATATTGCAAGGTTGTGTTTTGACTGCACCAACAACGTCGCTGAGTACGAAGCTTGTATACTAGGACTGGAAGCCGCCATTGATCTGAGAATAAAGCACCTCGAAGTATTTGGGGACTCCGCACTAGTCATATACCAAGTCAATAGCGAGTGGGATACTAAACATCCAAAACTGATTCCATATCGGGATCATGTTTTAAAGTTGGCTACAGAATTCACGGAGATCACTTTCAGTCACATCCCACGAGAAGAAAATCAAATGGCAGATGCCCTGGAAACTCTATCAGCTATGTTCAAAGTAACATGGCCAAACCAGGAACCACGCATCACAATCAGACACTTTGAAGAGCCCGCACATTACCTTGCTATTGAAGAGGGGCCGGATGACAAGCCTTGGTTTTACGACATCAAGAAGTTCCTAGAAAACTAAGAATATCTAGAAAATGCCTCCATCATTGACAAGAGAACTCTACAAAAATTAGCCTTAAAATTATTTGAGTAATGGAGTGTTATACAAAAGGAACTATGACATGGTACTACTCAGGTGTGTGGAGAAGCATGAAGCAGATACACTTATGATAGAAATCCACGAGGGAACTTTTGGAACTCACACAAATGGGCATGCCATGGATAGGAAGATTCTGTAGGCATGATATTATTGGTTAACAATGGAAGCCGACTGTTATCACTATATGAAAACATGTCACAAATGCCAGATCTACGCTAATAAGATAAATGTGCCACCAAATCCTCTGAATGTCATGAGCTCCCCTTGGCCATTTTCAATATGGGGAATTTATATGATTGGCATGATTGAGCCGAAAGCATCCAACGGACACTGTTTCATACTAGTAGCCATTGATTACTTCACCAAATGGGTAAAAGCCGCGTCCTACGCCAACGTGACAAGTCAAGTGGTTACACGATTTATCAAGCAGAATCTCATATATAGATACGGGGTTCCAAGCAGAATTATTAGAGACAACGGGTCCAATTTGAACAACAAGATGATGAAGGAACAATGCGATAATTTCAAAATCGAACATCATAATTTATCGCCATTTAGACCCAAGATGAATGGAGCCGTCGAAGCAGCCAATACAAATATCAAGAAGATCATTCAGAAAATGCTGAAGACATATAAAGAAGGACAAAAAATGCTTCCTTTCGCTCTACAAGGTTATCGCACTTCTATACGCACATCAACATGCACGACTCCTTTCTCTTTGGTATATGACATGTAGGCAGTACTTCCAATTGAAATAGAAATACCATCACTTCGGGTTCTAATGTAAATAAAGTTGGAAGAAGTAGAATAGGTTCAAACGCGGCTCGCTCAGCTCAACCTCATCGAAGAGAAATGCTTGACACCTCTATGTCATAGTCAATTGCACTAGAAGCGGACGAAGAGGGCCTTCGATAAGAAAGACCGTCCTCGAATATTCAAAGAAGGGGATTTAGTGCTCAAGAAGATTCTTCTACCTCGCCTCGATTCACGTGGTAAATGGACACGCAACTATGAAGGTCCATACGTAGTAAAAATAGCATTCTTCGATGGTGGTCTCATCGTCACGACAATGGATGGGGAAGAACTACCGCATCCGGCAAATTCAGACGCTGTCAAAAAATACTATGTATAAGAAGCTCTCTAAGCTTGAACCCTAAACGTACGACTTAGGAAAAAAGGAGCGTCCTGATGGATCGAAAACCCTAAAGGGAGATCCAGGTATAAATTAGGGGCATATAAACAAAAAAAACTATCCTGGTGGGTTGAAAACCCAAAAGGGAGATCCAGGCAAAAATTAGGGATGATTCAAAAAGAAATAAAGAATAAAAGAATGCGATCTAAGAACTACGACTACGAACCACGAAGGGAGAGATGGGTCTAAATCATACAACTCAGAGGCAAAGGAGATAGGAGACATTAAAAGGATATTGGGGAACAACAGTAGCAATTATCATTTTTCATTGCCATTTATAGTTTTGAGACTTTCTATAATTACCTATTTCAAGGAATTACATCCTGTACATTCGCCTATTCGGAGGCATAATAAATAAAACATTCACTTTTATTTTCATCTTTCAAATTATGTTTTTATTTTCTTAGATTTGTTTACAAAATACTACGCTTATTTCTTATGAATATTGTCTTGAAATCATTTCGGGGGATTTGGAAAATAAAAGCATTCGATAAAACAACGAAAAAGCATTTTTGGTTAGAAAAACATTAAAAGAAAATCCACGTCTATGTCCATACACATGTCTACACCCGTGTCTATGCGCACAACACAAAAGTTTGCATCCAGCACATACGTCTACGCCTACGCCCGCACTTACAACATAAAAGTCTACACATATGCCAATACACACTTCTACACCTACGCCTGCAACACATAAGAAAAATAAAAAAATTGCTAATACTTTTCAACAAATTCAAATCAATTCAAAGATACTACAATAATGCAACATACAACACCAAGGAATTGGTAATTCAAACCAATGGTTTAAAGGAGAGAATATCGAAAGCATCTTCATAACATTCTAAAGAATACACACACATCTGCACGCATTTTGCATATAAAAACATTCAATGTACATACGCTCAGGGTTCCATATTAATATCAGACATTCAACACACATACACTCAGGGTTCCATATCAATATCAGACATTCAATACACATACACCCAGGGTTCCAAATCAATACAAACATTCAATGCGCATACACTTAGGGTTCCATATCAACATCAGACGACATACAACAAACAAGAAATCTCACTGTCGATTTAGTTATCTAAGGGTCAGTCATCAAAGAACACTTTTTATACAAATCCAACCCATCACCTAAGACTCCATGCCGTGATGTGTTCAGCCCATCACCTAAGACTCCACGCAGTGATGTTTTCCCTCTACAATGTAGTTCATTACCTAAGACTCCATGCAATAATATAAGAAGCTCGATACATTGCCTAAGACTCCATGCAACAATGTATTCCCCTCATCTTACCTATTACCTAAGACCCCAGGCCGTAATGCGCCAAACTTAGTTCATCACCTAAGACCTCAGGCAGCAGTGCAACATAACCCATTGCCTAAGACTCTATGCAGCGACGTGTTTCCCCATTCTCACTCATTACCTAAGACTCCATGCAGTAATGTGCGACACTCCCACCATTAGATCATTTCCTAAGACTCCATGCAGCAGTGTTCGAAACTCAAACTTAGCTCATTACCTTAGATCCCAGGCCGTAGTGCGTGAAACTTAGATCATTGCCTATGACTCCACGTCGCAATGTTCGAAAGCCAAATAAGATTTGCCACCTAGGACTCCATGCCGTGACGTGTTCATCCCATCACCTAAGACTCCACACAATGATGTTTTCCCTCTACAATGTAGTTCATTACCTAAGGATCCATGCAGTAATGTACGAAGCTCAGTACATTACCTAAGACTCCATGCAGCAATGTATTCCCTTCACCTTACCCGTTATGGTAATGCGCGAAACTTAGTTCATTGCCTAAGACCCCAGGCAGTAGTGTAACATAACCCATTGCCTAAGACTCCATGCAGAGACGTGTTTCCCTATACTCACCCATTACCTAAAACTCCATGTAGTAATGTGCGATACTTCCCAATATAGATCATTGCCTAAGACTCCCTGCCGCATTGTTCGAAATCCAAACCTAGCTCGTCGCCCAAGACTCCACGCAGTGATTCACGAACATAACACATTGCCTCACTCTCCAAGTAGCCATGTGTTATCAGGTTTTTTCTTATTCACCCCCCAAATGGATGAATAAGAAAAGCCAAAACCAAGACATACAATATCGTTCTATCAAGCTCAAAAACATCTGCCTCGTCATCAAACCCTGGTAAGCGATATATCATCAGCTTTACCTACTTCTTAAAGACTCGTAAGGGTATGCTATATCAGCGTAACCATATGTTTGTCGAACAAATTTTCAGGTATTCCAAGTATTCAATAAACTCCCAATCAGAATGCACAAGACTCGTGTATTCTCACGCTATTCGATTGGAAGATAATTGAATAAGGGCAGCTGTTGTACCCCAGATTTGCCCTACCTCGACGATTATATTTTCAAGATTTAAAATAGAAGAAGCGTTTAGTTAAGAATGGTTCAGCAATATCTGATGGCTCATTCTTAAATCCAAGACGACCAGGGGGTGTATTTTAATTAAAGGGAATGGGGCTTTCTAAATCAGAAAGACTCATGTATCCATAAACCCATTCGCGAAGCATGTTGGCCAATGGCCCATGAGATTCGAAAATGGAAAATTATTTTAGCAAAAAAATGTTAAGTTAATTATTATTAAGTCCATTAGGATTTATTGCTGTTAGTAAAATAGGAGGTGCAAATTCAAATTAAAAAAAAGCCCATTAAAACTCACATTGACCCATTTCCGTTTTGGTGGTTGATTAGCAGAAAGGGGGTAAGGTTTCAGTCTATTCATATGGCCCATTTCATTTTTATAGCAAATATTGAACAACAGGTCCATTAAAGTTTTTTAGCAGTCCATTTGATATATTGTTGTTGTTTTAGAAAAAAAAAAGGTATTATTATTAAAACTGTTTGTTATTATAAAAAAAAAGATAATAAATAATATATTTTTCTTTATTAAAAGAAAACGTAATATATTTTTTATTGTTGATAAATTTTTTTATTATAATAATGTTTATTGTTAAAAATTATCTTTATATTTTATTTATTAAAGATTTTTTGTTTTGGAAAAAAGACCAATTGGACCTAGTTGTATTAAAAACGTTTTTTTTTTGCTGTAACAAATATAATGTTGTTGGACAAAAGAGATAATTAACTAAGTGCAAGCCCAATACAATTAAGGAATAATAAACACTGGCCCAAAGTCATAAACTACTACTGTGCAAATTATCCCAAGATATGTGCATGTTTTAGCAACTAACATTCACTGTAGAAATTAAAACGCAATCAACTAAATCAAATCTCTTATTGCCAAAACAAAATCTCAGTCCAAACGAACCCGAAATTTATAGAGGAAGTAATCAATTATACATATCTAGTCCCTAATTGAGCTAAAATTCCTAAATCTAAGCAAGCCCAAATTATAACCAAAAAACCTTAATCTGAAATCTATAAATGTTAATCGAAAATTAACAGATAGAGGGGGGATGAGGTAAATATGATATACAAAGACGAAGAAAGCTTGAATACAGAGAGGGGATGATTAAGAAACCGGAAGAATCTGGGAGAACACGAAGAACGCAAAGAACAACGAACCAAGTTGGTTGAAGATCCAAAAGGTGGACGATTAGGGTTTCAACATCTGAAACCCTAATCCTCGTTGCTACCCCGCCTCATCACCACTGTCCGTCGTATCGTTCTGAAGCCTCACTAGAATCTACAAAGTAAGAGAGAAAGAAGATCAAAACAAAAGCGAATCAGACAGAACTCAGAAAACAATATTGCGGAGGGTAAACTTAGCTTTCGTTTTTTCTTTAGTTGTTGATTTGGGGGTTTTTATTTGTTGGGTTTTAATTGAAGGGTTTGGTTTTTCCGCTGCCGCGGTGGGGGTGGGTTTTAGGGTTAGAAAGGATAAAGGAAAGGGTAAACGAGAGAGAGAGAGAGAGATGTAGGGACTGTAACAAAAATTGAAAATGAATTGAAAAAGTGTAAAAATAAAAACTAATATGCTGAAATGTTTCCCTACCTGCACGTCTGCCATAATTAACGTGTATGCCCCGTTTTGACCATTTGATCATTGGTGGATGACCGTGAGGCCATGTACCCCCTAAGTTCCATGTACCATCGCACACTCAATTAGCCAGACCCTTACCATTTCCATTTGGGCCAAGTCCGTTTGGGTTTTACACCTCCCTTTACCCACAAGATTGCTAAACCAGTTGAATGTTGCACCTCCCTTCCAAAACTACACATTGGGCCTAGCCCAGTCTCCTGTTAACACACCTATCTTTTACTTCTAAACTGAAACTGCATCCTCCCTGGATTAATTAAAAATTTCTTTTTTATTATAACTATTTCTTTTACATCATACTTTTTATCTATTTTTTATTATATATATTTTTTTTCCTTATTATCATTATTAATATATTTTTATAATAATAATAATTATTATTAATTTTTATTTTTGCATATTATTTATTATTATCATGTAAATATTTTTATGTCAAAACTCATGTACATATATTAATTTTTCTTATATATTTGCATTAAAATATTTCTTTAGCATGCATTAATTAAGAATATTTTTTGCAATTAATAAGATAAAAAATATGCAACAAATATCAAATTCTTTTTCGCAATAAACTAATCTAAACAAACTATTTTTGCAAAAGGGTTTCAAGTATATTTTGACTAATCGCGCGTTTAGTCCAAAATTTCGCAATCTCTACAACCGGTTAAAATGCGGGGTGATTTAAAATACATTTGCAACCCATAAAAAAACAAACTCATATGAACTACGAATTGGGACTCTGATTCCCCATAAGAGGATGCGTAGGCATACGACTAAAATTGTGGCGAGTTCCGCTATTAAAATTTAAAACCCTGTTTAACCCGAAACCTAAACCTAAAACCTAGTATCCTTGTGAGCAAGGTAGATGAAAGGTGCCTAACACCTTCCTTTCGTCTAATGAAGTCTAAATCTTAGAATCTATATTTGATAATTTAGGGTTTCCTATTAGATGAAGGGGTAAGAAAACACTTAGAAGGGGGGGGGGGGGGGGGGGTTGAATAAGTGACTTTTTTTTGTTTCAAAACAAAGCTCAAACAATAATGGAATAACATAGTTATTTTTATCCTGGTTCGTTTGAACTCAAACTACTCCAGACCACCCGCCAAGGTGATTTCACCTTTCTCAACAAGGACTTAATCCACTATAATCAACTGATTACAATCACACAACAACTGTTGTGACTAACAATGCACAAGTAAACTTACAAGTGACTAACACCATTAAGACTTAAATCTAGTCCTAGTCTGCTTGAGAAATCTGACCAAACTTGGTTTCTCAAGGAACAAATACAAGAGGTTAATCTTAACAGATAATGAAATAGAGTTTTCTTCTAATCAAGCTATATCACAACTGTGATTTTTCACTTAGAATCTAATACACAAATTGTATGAACAATGAGTTTTTGAGCTTTTGGATCTTTCACGTAGTTTCTTGCTTCTTTTGAAAATTTGATTTGTTTTCTTGGTTCACATCAAAAAGTACTTGGCTTGCAATAAATGTCCTTCTATTTATAGTAGGAACAATAAGACCGTTGCTGCCTTCAGAAAATATGGAGAGCATTAAATGCTTTGCGTGTATCCTTGCAATATTCCATTTTCCAAGAAACTAGTTGTAGGCACTTGAGTGCTTTCATCCGTCTTTGCATTAATGAGCAAACGTCAGAATGTAAGAGCGTGTTTCCTTTGCTTTGACAAGACAAGTTGGTCTAAACGTTGTTTCAGAATTTTCTTCCAATGTCTTTAAGTCAGAACATGCTTCATTCAACTTCTGGGCAGAGAGTTGTTTGCTTAAGAACTTTGAACAGCACTTGCTTTCAAGTTATCTTCTGAATCAAGGAGCCTGCTAGAAGTTAGAAGATACATTTAACAAGTAAAGGTTCTTACCAGAGTCAGCAGATGCGTTTGAATAAAAAGGTTCTTTTATCAAAGAACTTCTTCATAATCTTTTCTTAGTACTTTAGAATGTTTTCTGTCAGAACATTAACTAAGACATTTAAAACACATTTATTAGAGCATAAATTATCTTAAATATAATTTAGTTATCATCAAAACTCTTGAGATAGGTCAGAACTAATCTTGTTCTTTCATTAGATGCCCTTCCTTAGGATAAAAACTAGTAATGGAGACTCTGATTTAATAACCAGTTGCAATAATGTACATGTGTTGTTTCAAATCCTAAATAGTGGAGTTATAAGGAAGATAATACCTAGTCAACCCCTTTTAGCCTAAGAAGTAGGAGTTTTTTTTCACACAAATTGAAACCTTTAATTATAACCTGGGGCAGGGTAGTTTCTCAATTAATTCAATGGTGCATTCAATCACAAGCTTCCCCTTCGTACACAACGAGTAGTGTCGGAGGTATCCTTCCAAAATAAAAGATGGTGATGGTTCTGCATAATTATTAAAACAGGCGGTCATTATATCTCAAAAGAAAAGTCTGCTAAGTCAAAACCTATGAAGGAGACTTAAGGGAAAAACGGGGGCATCCCGCTGACTGTAATCACAAAAGAAATAGTTCAGGTAAAAGGTAGGGATAATAAAATTAAAAAAAAAGAGGTCGCTACAAATCTTCAACAAAAAGAAAAGGTTAAAAAAATGATTGCCTTCTCAAATAAACTTTCAGTATCCGAACCATCACCGGAATATCAGGTTAAAGATTCAAGACTCAATTGGGATCTAAACGCACAATTAACTAAGTATAGGACTGAAGAATATCACGAATAATGAGTTGGGTACAAATAAAGTTTGAGCCTTTATTGTTTGTTTCTTAAACCATGAACCCCACATTACAACCTTTAAAAGTCCTAGTTGAACCATGAGTTAGTTCGAAAGCATACTGTTACAAAAGGTATCCTGACTCCTATAAGTTTACTATGAATCCTGAGTTGAATTCATATTCTTACAAAATTCTATTTGTTTACTGAAAATGCATTTTCAAAACTTCAAGACAGACATAAGATTTGAATTTTTAAAATGCCATTGTTTGCATATGACTAATGGTATGACAGTAGAGAAATTCGCACAACGAATATTCAATGAGCGGAAATCCTCTCAATGAACAGAATCACCTCAGATGGAAAGACATTTCCAATAACAGGCCTTTCATAATCAAGGGGCATGGCATGGTGTCCAACTGATTTGGGGCCAGTCGGTTCAAGATTCAAGGAATCTCTTAAAAGTGCCGAATAACCAGGGGCATATCTACATCTGAATCACTTGGGGAATTGGACATGAATTCCAAAAAAGGATCATGTACGATCGAGCAAACATTTTTCTGGCAGTGCTACAACACTTATTGCTATGGACAATGACAATTCTCTGCACCCCGTGAACACGGACATAGTCGGAAAACACTACGCATGAAAAATACCTTCTAGGTTGACTGGCCTAGGAAAAAATAAGGGCATCCCGGAGAACCAAAAGAGTTTGGGAAAAAATTAGGGATATATAAATAAAACTATACACCCGGCAAGTCAAAAACCTGAAAAGGCGGCTTGGGAAAAAAAGGGTATCCCGGTGGACTAAAAATCTGAAAGGACAGTCCAGGCAAAATTTAGGGATTAAAGCGTACGACTATGCCCCGTCATCTCGTCACCTGTCTATCAGTAGAACATTTGTCGCCATAGATTCCTTCCAGTACCTTGTTGAAGTAGTAGTCACCATAGATTCCTTCTAGTACCTTGTCGAAGTAGTAGTCGCCATCGATTCCTTCTAGTACCTTGTTAAAGTAGTAGTCACCTTGGATTCCTTCTGGTACCCTTTGAAGTAGTAGTCGCCATAGATTACTTCTGGTACCCTTTGAAGTAGTAGTCGCCATAGATTCCTTCTGCTACCCTTTGAAGTAGTAGTCACCATAGATTCCTTCTGGTACCCTTTGAAGTAGTAGTCGCCATAGATTCCTTCTGGTACCCTTTGAAGTAGTAGTCGCCATAGATTCCTTCTGGTACCCTTTGAAGTAGTAGTCGCCATAGATTCCTTCCAGTACCTTGTGAAGTAGTAGTCTCTATAGATTCCTTCTGGTACCCTTTGAAGTAGTAGTCGCCATAGATTTCTTCTGCTACCCTTTGAAGTAGTAGTCGCCATAAGTTCCTTCAAGTACCTCGTGAAGTAGTAGTCACCATAGATTCCTTCTGGTACCCTTTGAAGTAGTAGTCGTCATAGATTCCTTCTAGTACCCTTTGAAGTAGTAGTCGCCAAATATTCCTTTAAGTACCTTGTGAAGTAGTAGTCTCCATAGATTCCTTCTGGTACCCTTGTGAAGTAGTAGTTGCAATAGATTCCTTTTGGTACCTTTTGAAGTAGTAGTCGCCATAGGTTCCTTCAAGTACCTTGTGAAGTAGTAGTCTCCGTAGATTCCTTCCGGTACCCTTTGAAGTAGAAGTCGCCATAGATTCTTTCTGGTACCATTTTAAATAGTAGTCGCCATAGATTCCTTCCAGTACCTTATGAAGTAGTAGTCACCATAGATTCCTTCTGGTGCCCTTGTGAAGTAGTAGTCGCCATAGATTCCTTATGGTACCCTTGTGAAGTAGTAGTCACCATAGATTCCTTCTAGTACCCTTTGAAATAGTAATCTCCATAGATTCCTTCCAGTACCTTGTGAAGTAGTAGTCGCCATAGATTCCTTCTGGTACCCTTTGAAGTAGTAGTCCCCATAGATTCCTTCTAGTACCTTGTGAAGTAGTAGTCGCCATATATTCCTTCTGATACCTATTGAAGTAGTAGTCGGGCGTAGACTTATTCCATTACCTATTGAAGTAGTAGTCAGGCATAGACCGCTTTCAGATACATCTCCTAAAGAGTAAGTCAAGCATTGACTTATTCTTATATTTCTATCAACAGTTACTTTGGATGGCATCAATAAGTCCATATTCGAGGACTCTCCATCACCTTTGGATGGCATCTATAATCCTATCTCCAAAAATTCTCTGTCACCTCTCCGAATGGCATCTCTAAGCCCATTCCCGGTACAATCAACCAACAATGTTACTTCTTACACATGCGAGTGCAAATTTCTAAGCACTTAAGTTTTCAATCATCTTATACCCTCAAGTCACGAATGACGAACAAGCCAATCTAACTCTTCAGGTTTAAGAAGATTGAACAGGGGCAGCTATTGTACCCCAAAATTTTCCCTCCCATTTTCTTCAAGACATTCTTTCAAGGCTTCTCAAAACACTCAAGGGTTGACTAGTCAAGATGTAGCTCCTAAACCAAAGGCCTACAACTAGGGTTTGGAGTTTCCAAAAGAAATTTGGTTTGAAAAGGTCACAAGTGGCTTTCAGGGTTATACATAGGTCCTTAACAAGGTTCATATCAAGTTTCAAGCCCTCTATTACAAGTTTGCTCAGTCAATGGCTCAAATGTTTGAAAATCAACTATATTGGTCAAAAGGTCAACTATGGTCAACATATAGTCAAACTTCAAGATTTTTGGTCAACATCAACATTTTGAAGTGATATTCATCATTTGATCAAGGGTTGATCATGATTCTCCAAGTAAAGTCCTCATATCATCAAAAGTCAAGAATTGCCAAATTAGGGTTTCCTTAGGAGAAGTAAACTGAACTTTGATCAGGCATAACTTTCACACGCTTCATCAATTTTCCCCCAACCAAAGCTAACTGAAGAAAATTCAATTTTCTACATCTTTTATTTTATTCTCAAGTCCAAAAAATGCTTCATTTGGAAGATATGAGCTCATACAATATAGGTCATTTCAAAAGTCAACAAAAGACACTTTTTGTCAAGGCAACTTACATCAAGATAATATCTTAAAAAACAAAAATGATCAAAATATAGATTGTAGAGGACATCTTGGGCTTTCCAAAAAGTCAAAAATCACCTTTAAAATATGAAAATTGAGCAAGTTATGAGTTTCACAAGTTGGGGAATTTTGAAGAAATTCATGAAGTACAAATTGAGCAAAATTGCTATTTTGGACCAATAAGCCTACTTTTTGGATTTCAAACATGTCTATAATATCTTATAGGTCCTATAAATCCATTTTTCATGGCCTTGATTTTTATTTATATTTATATTTATTTTATTTAATTTAAAATCAAATAAATTAGATAAAAAATACAAGAAATAATGGGCTAGACCATTTGGGCTTGACTTGACCTATCACAGAGCCCAAGATTTCGTGCAAGATAGACAAAAATGGTCCAATTTCATTTCTCATTCAAAAAGGGCAAGAATCACTCAAAAATGGCAACTTCTTTATGTGCTTTATTCTTGTCTCAAATGCCATGAATGCTTTGTTCCTTGCCATACATGTTCACTCCTCTCTTCCATCTCTATAAATACACAAGCTTCAGATCACAAAGGATCACACAGATAGCTACAAGAAAGATCTACAAAATTCTCAAAAATTGCTAAAAGTTGCAAGAATTCGCAGCTATATTCTCAGGCGCTATCAGCCTAAACAAGTGAGAAAATCACATTTCTGAGACTTCTAGGAGTCTACTCAGGCCTCTTGCCAAGCCAATCCACGCCAAAAATAGCCGCACCAAGTAGCTCAAGTTGGTTTTGACGCAGGAATCTGAAAATTCCAGATCTAAAGCCTCAAAGGCGCGTCCCTGTGGTGCACCCCAAGATGTTATCCACACTGGATCTAGCGCAGAACTAGGCTTTGTCCAATTTGGGCTTTTAATTCTACTTATTTCTCACCCGTCATTTTCATTTTTGCAGCGCGGCCCATTTTGTCTTTTTGCTTTATTTAATTTCTTTTATTTCAATTAATTTCTTTTTTCTATTAAAAAATCATTTAATCAAAAAATCACAAAAATATTAGACTTAGTTTTTTTAATTAAATTAATTTTGGTTTAATTATTTAATCACTTTATTTTTAAATAATTAATCAATTAGAATTAGGTTTCTATTAATTTAATTATTACTTTTTCCTAAACAAAAACAACAAAAATATTTCTTTTTATCACTTAAATTATTTTTAGGTTTTACATTTTCCCCTCTTTTACTTCTTCACGCGTTCATCTATTTTTATTCGCATTATTTTCATAAATTATGTAATTGTCCAAAGGTTGTAATAGATTAATTTAGGACCCTTTACATTTTTCTTTCCCCATTTTGGGTTTGTAATTCCCCCATACCGAAGTATTGTAATAGCGTAGATTCAATTTCTCACACTTTATTTTCCGTACTTATATACAATTAACTGCTAGATGTATGCTTAATAGGATTGCATGATAAGATCTGAAAACAAATGGTAGAAAACCTAAATGTTTAAAGATAAATAACTGAAATACAACACACTCCCACACGCGCACCTCTAAGGTACCCCCACTTGTTGCCTTCGAAATAAAATAGTCACATCTCTCGAACATGAGAAATTTTAGTAGTGAGCCTTTGGTTATAAGATCATAAGTCCCTCGATGACCCTTTCGATGTTGCCTCGATAAATGATCTTAAAACCTTAGGGTAATTGCTAAAGTATCTTACGAGTTGTTTTCATGACTGTACGATGACCCTCGCTTGTCCCTCAAACATCCAATGATAGGGCTACCTACTAACCAATAGTAAGATAGAATTATCTAAAGGAAAAGAACAAAGACCATTTGATTAGGTAAATCACTTATAGTTGCTTGCTCACAAAAATAAACAAAACAATTTTTCACATACACAAACTTTTCTCAAATATTTTCAAAGACAAAAACACTTTGTATACGTTCTCTCCGAAACGAGAAACATTATAAAGTTCGCCGTACTAAGGCGTCTTTTCAAAAATATTTTCAAACACATTTACACCAAAAACATTTTCAGATGTGAGCTAGCAACTAAGAGCTCATAGATAACTACAGATGGAAAGGGTGCTAACACCTTCCCTTTCCATAATCTACCCCCCAAACTCAAAATCTTTAAAAAGTTCTTTCCTATTCTTTTCACCCTTTCCTTTGTTTGATAAAAGAAAAGTCGGTGGCAACTCTTGCTAACCACTGTATTACAGGCGCGCTCTACCATTGAGCTAATAGCTCGTTGTCTGGGCCTCTTGGAGGGGTCCTCTATGTCAAAAGTGAGAGAAATCCCATCTTTCTCTTTCCCCCATTTTGTCTCATGTCACTGCGTGGGGCAACATGGGAAAAAAAGAGGAGCTCTTATCAAGTTGTTCTGGCCTATGATAATAAGCTAGCTCATGAGATTAGTTTTACTATCATCATATCACCCTTGAGCTCAAGAAAGGAAAGAAGACTTCCATTTATTAAACTTTGCCCCGATAAACTTTTCTTCAGTAGTGTGAAACACTTTAAAACCTAATCACCCAAAATTAATTAGCTCTCCTTGAATAGGATAATAAGCTAGCTCATGAGCTAGGTGTGACATCACCGCCGAGAAACAAAAAATAACTGAAATCTCCCTATTTTAATGAGTTGTAGTTTGCTTCTTTAATTTACTTCATTGGGGTGTGGCGCAGTGTAAAACCTATAACACCCCAATTTTAGTAATTTATTTTGATTTAATCATAATTTTTTGTATTTATTTAATGTGTGGATGATTAAATAAATGTGGGTGAGAGGAAGGGTGTGTGACCTTGTAGTATGGTGTGGAGAGTAATTAGAGAAAGTAGAAAAATTAGAGTCATTTTATTAATTAAAATAATGATTTGATTTGTATTATTTAAATAAAATAAATAAAGATAAAATAGAGGTTGTAGAGATATTAAAGGTAAGGTGGGGATTAGAGAGAAGAGTGAGGATATATTAGGAATAGCAAAAAAGTGTACTAGATTTTTAGAGTAAAAAAATAATTAGAAGGGGAGTCTGACAGTACAAAGAAGAAAAGGTGAAAAGAGGTAAGATGAGAGAGAAGGCTAGGGCATAGAAGAATACCCATTGGAGAAGCTTAGAAGAAATTTCAAGAGAAATCTAAGGGAATAAGGAGAATAACTTTTAATAAAAAGGGCTTATGCATGAGGGGTAGCGTACATGAGTCATTAATCTTCAATAAGGTTTGTTTATTCATTGATTTTTATGGATGTTGATGGAAATATATTTTGATGAATCTATTGTTATAAGTGTTAATCTAAATTGCAATGGTGTTTTGTTTTTATGTGGTTGTGCTCTTGAGTCTTGATATGAAATTGGGTGTGCTAGTGTATGGATTTAAGTGCTTAATTCATGATAAATTAAAATGTTTATGTCTATTAGAAGAGGATTCTTGTATTAGTTTTGTTAGGATGTAAATTGGTGTAATTTGAAGGTCATAATTAGATTAGATGGGGTATGAAGTTATATTTTCAAAATAATCTATTTGGACATGTTAAAGGATGTTTAGGATAGGTCTAAGTTGGATAAAAGAGCTTAGAAGTGAAATTCCCATAAGAAAATCACAGGAAAACACAGGAGAGTATTAATTGACTTGTTTCATGTGTATCTTGAGCTCCGTAAGTCTGTTTGAGGCCCCATCTGTTGCTTTAGAAAGCTAGTGCGATAATATTTTTGTATAAGTAGAGAAATTGAGTCTAGGAGTGCTAAAAAACTAGCACTTACCTAGTTTTTTATACCAGAAATGTTGGCGATTTCAATCATGCGTTAGTCAGCTTGTTTCAAGTGTAAATGGAGTCTCGCGAGTCCGTTTAGGGTGTGGTAAGTTGCATTATAAAGAGGGTTTAATGACCTTTTCAACTATAAATTTTCATACATTTCTCATTAGTATATAATTTTTTGTGCCACTTTGAAGTCAGGAAAATTATTCTACCCGATGCGAGTACATGTTCTTGTTGTTTGGTTAAACTGAACAAATTGGTATATTAAGTCTTGAAATAATAATCATACTCTTAAAATAGACTCTCTAAGATTTTTGGAACATATCATTTGATTGATTCTGACTATGTTTGATATTTTAAATAATTATTTGAATGTGATGTGTTGTCATGTTATATAAGTAAAATAATCATGAATCAATTGTGTTGTTCTATTATGTTGAGTATTAATCCTACTATTTATGCTATTGTGTGATTGTGAATAATTGATGATGATGTTGTGTTGAATTATGTAAATTATGATATTAATGTGATGTTGTATGGTCACGAGATATGTTAACATTGAATGCTATGATTAATATCTTTATGTGTTATGAGTAAAAATGATGAGTGTAATTGATGTGCCGTTGTGTATAGTGGAGTAATGGTGAATTGCATATATGTGAATTAATGATTTTATTGAGTTAAATTACTATTTTTGCTTGAGTTGTGTTGTTGTGTTGAATATGGTGTTGAGTTGCTGTGGTAATCCAGAAGAGATGATTACATGAGTTGCCAATGCATGTATGTTAGGATCAGAAGAAGGGTCTTAAAGCATTGAATTTGTTAACATGTTCATACATTCATGTTGAGTTGTGTCAAGAGGCATGTTTTCTAGTTCAAAAGATGGGACTAGTGGCTTGTCCCAAGCTCAAAAGAGGGGTCTCAAGGGTTCCTAAGGGGGAACCCAGTTCTAGAGAGAACCAAATATTGAGTTGGTGCCACATGCATATGCATAGAGTTGCACAGTCGAGTTACATTGCATAACGAGTTATATGTACATTGTTGAGTTATATTTGTTGAGTTGTGATTGATTGGTGAGTTGGGTGTGAGAATGTAATGGATGTACTGTGATTGAGATTATGTATAATATGTTATGTGTTTATATCCTACCTTGTAGTATATGCCTTTGATTATTAATTATGATTTCTCACCCCTTTTATTTGAACTTTGCCTTTACATGGGTATCATGCAGATGCTCAAGAGTATACTCGTTGCTGTGAGTGGAAGCTAGTTCCTGAATCTATTTCTTTTAGTTTCTTTGTTTAGTTTTGGTTAAGCATTGATATGTAACATTGAGGAGTGATTTTCTTTGTTTTATGTTGAGATTTCTGAAAGATCTTGTATGAACTTGTATTTTTATGTTTTCGTGTGATAAGAATTTGGAGAACACTTACGAGTCGATGCTTTAAATTATAATATGAAGTTTTATCATGATATTTAATTTGTTGTGTATTTTAATAATGATTTTGCTGCCATGATATTGGATGAGTAGGATGTCATATAAACATCCCAAGTACAAATTAGATGAATTGATGTCATATAAACGTCCTAAGTGAAAATATGTGCATTGAAATATTGTGTTGCATATTTATTTAAATTGTGTTACATGATCAATATATATGTGTGTTTTTAGATGTGTAACATCCTATGCGAAAAATTTATGAAAAATATATGATTTAATTACAATTATGTGTTTGGGGAAATAGTGTGTTACACTGCTCATGTGAGGTGAAAGGCTCTGTGGATGAATAATATGTTTCGGTATAAGTGTGTGGGGGTGTGATCAGTGTGAGTTATAATCTGTCTCTTTTCCTCCCTTGGGGAGACATATTTATATAGGTCTTTAAGGCCTAGGGTTATCTTGGGAAAGGTCACCGCTCACTCAGTCATTGATTGATCGTTGAATCCCTATTTTCAAGGAGGTCGTATGTCACTTAAGGAGCCTGATTTCTCTCTGTCATAGAAACGACTCTTCCCATGTTTCCCATGATTTGGCGATATGAAGACGTTGGAGGTGAGGTGATACCCCCCTTTAGATGACATGTTATCATCCATTATTGGGTGTCATATAACCATTTCCCTAGTAGGATCATTTTACAAATATAATACTACAAATGTATTGTTAAATTATATAGTATTATTATTATTTATAATTTTTAATATTGTTTATAATTTAAATAAAATATTACATTTTTAAAAAATTTCCCATTCTTGTTTTTAATATTGTCTCAAATTTAAAGAATATAATACAACTTTCAAATTATTTGAGACGACCATATTTCGACCCCGTAGTACCCTCATTGAAATCCCGATATTTATATTTGACATCCTTCAAATTGGACATGTCACTTCTACATAGTTTTAAAATTCTACTAATAACCATCTCTTAATTTACATCTCCAATTTTTTAAATTTTTTGAAAAAAATTACTTCTAAAAAGGCGGTTAAAAACAAAAAATATTAGTTATAAGTAAACGTCCGATGGAAACACATAATATTGAAAAGAAAAAAGTTTCATTTTGTATCATAAGTTTATTGCAATATATAAATTCGTATGCATTTATATATTCGATGCAAAAGCTTTATACATCGGATTTTTGTAAAAATCCAGTGTACCAGATTTTTTTTTGTCTTTCTCCATAAATTGGGAAGCCTTGTTTCTTTTGTTAAAGTGTCTTAAATTAATGAGTCTAATATGAATGGAGCTCTATAAGTTTTTACATAATTCTTCACCACTAACTTGATATGTTTTACTTACATGTTTTATCTGAACATTTAAAATTTTTAATCGAATTATAGAAGTTTATGAGTAATTTATTTTATGTTATAATTGGTAGGTATTTCCATACCAAATAGAAATGTTATCATGGACATAATATATTGGGAGACAACATTATATTATTATAGTTATCCTTAATTTTGATACATTAAATATGCTAAGAGGTATAAAAGACAAACTAATTCTTGGTTGTGAGAGGGGGGAAATCACAAGAACAAAGAAAAGTCAGAAGTTATTTATAGTAGAAGGTTTGAGTTTCCGTTTGAGATCTTAGTTAAATGGTTGTGGTAGGAACATAAAGGTTATATGTGTTGATCTATGTTCTCTCAAGTATGAAAGTAATGCTATTTATATTGGTAACATTTATCCTAATGTTGATGACATTGGTGTTTTGATGATGACAACGCTAATACTTGTCGAAGTCAATAGTGATAACATTCCAACTTGTCAGTACCATGGTTTTAGGGAATTGACAAAATTTTGCTAAAAAATGGTTTCTGGCCAGATGTCAAACATGATGTTGCAATATCATGATCTGGTGTAGCAGTCAATGCGCTGCTGATTTAAATCTTCACAAATTTGTTTTTTGTTTGGGAGATTTCTTTTGGGATTTGACTCAGATATTTTTGCAGGTATTGAAAGATTTGTTTTGGAACAAATTACATCTCCAGCTGTACAGAAGATACTAATTTAGACCTTAAAGACAAATTAGAAAGCTATGTATTTGTTTATTCCAAGATTTAAGGAGATTGGCTGCATAAAAGGTGCATCACTCAGCTTATGGATCAAGAAACTTCAGGATTAGAATATCGAAGCCCATGGAGTGCAGAGGTGTATAAATAGAGGGATCTTAACCTAATGTATTTAAGTTTTTCAACAATTGTAAAATTAGGGGGAAGCATAAGTCTTAAGTTTTGAGAGTCTCTTGTGTAGTTTGTAAGTCACCCATGTATCTTTTTACACTATATGGTCGATTGATTGTTGCTTGACTGTTAGTCAAGTTATTATCTTCACTCAGAAGCCTTTAGGAAATGAGTTGAGTATTATTCTCACTCGAAGCTTTTAAGCAAGAGTTTGAGTTATTGTAATGGAAGAATGATCTTCTAAATTGAGTTGTATTTATAGACACCCCCTGTGACTGGGATAAGTATTTTATCACTGCAGTGATTGGAAGTGAGATAGTTATTTCTCATATCTAGAGAGGACCTAGGTAGAAGTAGCATTGGGTAGGAATTAGGCGATGAGTTGTAAACGATGGAGTTTAACTTTGAACTAATATTGCTGATAGTCGACTTCTTTCTTGGCTTGGTAGCCCCCAGAGTAATTGATGTTGCACCGAATTGGGTTATCATCTTCACGTGTTATTTATTTTTCTACAGTTTTATTTTTTGTCTCATATTCAGCTTGATTTATCTGGTTTATTACCAGATGTTGTAACATCTATCCCGACATCTTCTACTGTCATGACAATTTTGGTTGTATGTGTTGGATGTACCAAAATTTTAATTGGTATCAAAGCATGCACCCTGGTTCATTGGGTGAGATTTCAGAGAGATATAATTCTGGTGTTATTGGTCTTATGGGAAAGCTGGAGTGATTCAATTCTGGTTGTTAATGGACAATAAAGCTGAAGAGTATCGGGTTTGAATAATTCTGTAGTTTGTAAGACAGAAGAAAAGATCAGTTATCAATGACATTATCATGGAGTTGATAAGTGTTTTATTTCAGACTCTACACCACTTGAATTCGGGCCAACGATACTTGAGAATTTTTCAAGTCCACTCATAAAGGCACGTCTAAGTGTGTTTGGAAGAAAAAAATTCAGATGTGTGGCTGATAAAAAAGAAGTTTCTCAAGTCTCTACTCTAGAGGTTTGACACGAAAGTGACAATCTATTAAGAAAGATAAGATAAATTTATTTTTTCTTTCAACTCTGAAGGAGCTTAAGTTCTAGTTTCTAATAAAAAGGTTTCTTTTTTCTATTATGTTCCTTGAAACGTGATCCAATCAGGAGTTGAGGGGATTGGGAAGGATGTATAGACTAAGTGTCAAAGACATTTGAACTGACTTCAACATGTCTGTGATGCTAAAAAGAATGATGGAAGTGGAGTAAGGATCTATCAATGTTAAAGCATTCATATGAATATGGAGATCTTGGATCTTTGTGAAGCAAAATTCACTGCTTATCTTAAGAGAAACTGTATGGGTTTTCTATATCTGGTTTGACTGAAAGATGGACTTCTTAGGAAGATTTATGAACTAATGATTTATTTAATAATGAGCTGGAAGTTTGTTTCTATGATTTATATCTAGAATGAATGGAGCTTTCAACTGTGAAGAAATAGAAGGTGATTTATTTCTGATCTTATGTCTTAAGAGAATGAAGAAGTATCTACTATCTATGTTTTTGCTAGGAGAAGTGACTCTATTTAATCCTAGAGCTTGATGTCTTGATCAAGTTTTGTAAGGATCATCCAGATCAGTTGGAGGAGGTTCTTCAAGAGGGAAGATGCGTGGATGTTTAAGGAGAATAAGTGTTCTTCTAAGATAGTTAGAAAAGAGAAAATTAAAAGTGACAAAAGGTTATTTTTATAAAAAAGGTAAGCTGAGTCAAGGATGTCATAACATTATGCTGGGCATTATGCTTACTCATGCTATAATAGATTTAGTTGCACTGATGAATCTCTTCTATGTTTAGTTGATTTTAACAGATTTTGGTTACTTTCTCAAAGGTCAAGTTCGGTATTGTTTAACCATGTAGTGGTTAGTACTTAGGGAATACGATGATTACCTTATCTCTCATACCTTTCTTAGTCTCCATCTAAGATGATTGGTCTTTTGACCCTAATTGCTCTAGACACTTAATATATGTAATAGAGTTTCCGATAGTTTGTTGAAGTATCATTCTAGTTAGTATTACTTTGTGGATGAATTCTTTAAGTTTTTGGTAATTGGTTTTACTTAACAACAAATTCAGTTGTGTCATCGAGGAAGAATGTTGTATCTCTTGTGAGATATTTGAGGTCCCTCTAAGGACTGATGAACTATTGTTATTTGTGAAATTCACAAGTATTCAATTCTCTTACTTGGTGTTAAAAGGAATAAGAAGTCAAGATCAGTTCATTGCAAAAGCTCAAGAACCTATTTTATGGATTTGAATGATTCAATGCAAGGTGAAGGTCCTGGTGGACATAAAGGTGTATATGATTCTCTTCTGTCAAAGTGAATCTATTATCTGTGAAGTCTCCACAGGTCTTATCTACTCCTTTCATGAGAGTAAGGTTTGTTTATGAGTTACTATATTGAGGGAAGTACTTTTAGTGATGAGTAACTTTAGGATCAAGATCAGTGATGTGTTCATTGAGAAAGGTACTAATGTTCAATCAGATGTTGGCGCATCATCTCACCAGTTTATTACTCCATTATATGGAAGATTCTAAAAGGATATGAGACAATGAATGAGGAAGCTCTCAAGAAAGCAGTTTAAAAGGGAGATCATTGTTTGGAGTTTGTTTTAGCCCGTGATCATCATATGTTTAATAATTGAGAGTCTTGGGGGTAAAAAGCATTTTTTCCATGCCTGAAGAAGATTGTACCATTGGAGGATATTTTGATCTTTGTGATTAGAATTAATTGAGTACTGGCATGTTTTGAAGATTAGGTACATTTCTAAAGAAATATGCTTTCTATATTGGGCTGATTTAAAAGGGTACAATGTCTAACCAAATGTCATGACATTGTAGTGTAACTTTCTACTGCTACTAAGAGACAAGGATTTTATTTTGCTTACAGAACAAAGTCATTGGATCTATCATCATTATGTCAAATATCTTGCTACAATATATTGGCACTCCTATGGTTGGTCTGGCTAAGGATCTTTGGGAAGGATTTTATCATAACTTGTGGTGCAAGTTATTTTGAGTATTCAAGGGGTATTTTTGAAATTGCACTGTGAGAGAATTTTTGGTATTAACTGTTTGGTCGGGGTTCCCAACTATATTCCTCCTTGTGGCTTATGCAGTCTCATAAGAAAGCTAGGTTCAACATTACAACAAATGTTGTAACATCAACTGTGGCATCCTAGACAGGGAGAACATCTGTGACATAGATGAACTTCCTGAGGAAGAATCAGGCTCTTTTGCATGGTTCAAATTCAGATGCTGATAAATATTGGGTTAATTTTATTAACTCAAGAGGGAGAATTGGATAACTGGTAACTTGTATCTTATGCATGTTGTGTCCGTTTTTTCTTTTGTCTTCTTTTTTTGGGAAACTTAGACTTACTCTTAGTTTCCTTGGGATTTTTTTTGGGAAGAAACTTAGACTAACTCTTTGTTTCTTTGGATTTATTTTTTTCTTTCTTTTGAGTCAGTCCTGCTTGGGGAGTTGTTTTCCCTTAGTCATCTTGATGCTTCTTGTTTTGCATCATTTTGTAGAGTCAGTTTTCTATGTGTCTTGAATTAATTCTTGCATGTGTTGATTCACTGAGTCGGTTTCTTTTACTTTTTCTTCTTGTCAATTTTTGGCTAAGAATGGAGGGGGGGGGGAGATCAATGTGTGTGTCTAGAGTCTAGGTTAGGATAAATGTTGTTACTTGTTCTATACAACACTTTAGGGGGAGCATGACAGTTCATCATGTGAGTCTGAGTCTGTTCTTGCTATTGTTTTGCAGGGATGTTTAACAAGATGTTCTAACATTTTGTCTGTATATTGAGTCTGAATTTGTGTTTTCTAGTCTGGGCCTTTCTGCTGTGTCTTGTAGTCTGAGTTATGAGCATGGTTGTGTCTTGTGCTCTAAGTTACCCAGATTTGGAGTCAAGTCCCAAGGGGGAGTGTTTCTGGTGCTATGTTTAAGGGGGGGTGTTTCTTATCTTATTCCTCATGTACATGCTCTATGAGCTGTGTTTGTATAAAGTTTACATGATCAGTATGTAGCTTGTGTTAGATCTTTATGGTTTTATTCCTCTTCCATAGTTGTTTGACCTTTGGTTGTTTTAGCCAAAATTTTCCAAAGGGGGAGATTGTTAGTACCATGGTTTTAGGGAATTGGAAACATTTTGCTAAAACGTGGTTTATATCAAACAAGATGTCACAACATCATGTTCTGGTGTAGCAGTCAAGGTACTATTGATTTAAATCTTTGCAGATTTGTTTTTTGTTTGGGAGATTTCTTTTGGGATTTCTCTCATATATTATCGTAGGTCTTGAAGATTTATTTTGGAACAGTTTATATCTCCAACTGTACATAATATACTAATTTGGTCCTTGAAGACAAATTAGGAAACTATATATTGGTTTGCTCCAAGATTTAAGGAGATTGGTTGCACAAAAGGTGCATCACTCATCTGGTGGATCAAGAAACTTCTGGATCATAATATTGAAGCCTATGGACTTTAGAGGTGTATAAATAGAGGAATCCTAACCTAATATATTTAAGTTTTCAATAATTGTAAAATTAGTGGAAGCATACGTCTAGGTTTTGAGAGTGTCTTGTGTAGTTTGTAAACTACCCATGTACCTTTTGATACTATATGGCCGACTGATTGTTGCTTGACTGATAGTCAAGTTACTGTCCTCACTTAGAAGCCTTTAGGCAATGAGTTGAGTATTCTTATCACTCGAATATTTTAATCAAGAGTTTTAGTTATTGTAATGAAAGAATGATCTTCTAAATTGAGTTGTATTTATAGACATCCCCTGTGACTAGGATAAGTATTTTATCACCGTGGTGATTGGAATTGGGATAACAATTTCTTATGAACATAGGTAGAATTAGCATTGGGTATGGATTAGGCAATAAGTTGTAAATGAGGGAGTTTAACTTTGAACTAATATTGTTGATAGTGGACTTCTTTCCTGGTTTGGTAGCCCCCAAAGTAAGTGACGTTGCACCGAATTGGGTTATCATCTTCATGTGTTATTTATCTTTCTGCAGTTTTATTTTCTATCTCATATTCAACTTGATTTATTTGGTTTGTTACCAGATGTTGTAACATCTGTCTCGACATCTTCTACTGTTAAGACAATTTTGGTTGTATGTGTTACCTATAGCAGAATTTCACAACTATTTAATGATGTTCATTGAGTTCAAGATATCTCAATCCTTATCAAGAAAAATATTCAAGGTTTTAGTGATTTTCTTATATGATTGGTATATTTGGAAAAGGAACTTGAAAGCTTCAAATTTGTGGAAGAGGGAAAGTGTGAAAGCTCGTCTGGTTGTGTCTGTCTAAGTGACCAAAGTCTTATGAAAGTAGGAGAGTAACTCTTAAGTTACTAAGGAAACTGACACACACTCTTGAAATGTTTTTAAGACCTCTCTATATTTAATAAAATCACCTAAAATTATTTTTAGGTCCTAGCCAGTTAATTAGCAGAGTGACTGATTGGTTGAAAGACATTTTTCAATGAAATAATCGATTAGACCATTAACCTAGTCAATTATGTGTTTATTTTTTAAGTCTAAAGTCATTTGTGACAATCACTTAATGATTGGTACACCCAAATTTCAAAACCTTCCATTTTTGGCTGGAATAATCGATTATTGAAGGTTAATATCAATTAGCCTAATCGATTATGGAATTAATTCATCCCATGAATTGTTTTCTTTTTTATCCTTATTTTCTCTCATATAGAGAAGACTTCTCCTTTTTCGAAATCTCACAAAATTTGGAGTTTTTCTGCTTCTTAACATTTTATAACTCTATTTCTCTCTCTTTAATTTTTTTCTTCACCAAAGTTGCCTTAGTGCCTTGTGAGTGAAAAATACTCGTGAGGAAGGTGTTGTACTAATGATGTGCCCTTGTTTTATTTCAAGAGTGTGATACTCTTGAAGGTTTTAGTTTGGCTCTTGAGATCAACCCTCTAAAAATCTCTATTTGGTAATAGAACTCAACCCGATAAAATTTATGTTTGGTTATTGAAATTAGCGGTAAAATCTCTACTTGGTTGGTGAGTTTATCTCGTGGAAACACCTATATTTTTGTATGGGATAAGGCAGTATAATTTTCTTAATTAGCTTGTATCAAAAGTTCATGGGCATAACCTGTAAAAACTCAAGTTTTTAGTGAACTCTCTAGAATATCTTTTGGGGACATGATTAGGTCGATTCATCCGAACCCGTATAAATCTAGGTTCCATATCTTTAACCTTATCTCTTTAAATTGTGTCACTTATATTATTGTTTTATATCTTTCCACTCATTTTTCTCTCTGATTTTTTTGTCAATACTAACACATGTTGTTTACTAAGTAAGAAAACCTTTAAATTAATCATGAATTTCAAATATAACAATTTACCCCCTCGTTTCTTGGGTTCACTTTTCCAATAATATGTGGTATTCAAAACCACCATCTAGCTAAGGATTTAGATAGTCATGACACATTATGACCTCTAAAACTTGAAGAAAGACATTATGTAAATAACATGACAAAGTAAAACACGACGCTGAGGTACATAATTGATGCATTCAAAGATAAGAATATTGACAAACTTGTTAGACGATGACAACTTATCTAGAGGGGTTGAATAGATTCCCAAAGTAAAAATATTGTTTTAAAGCTTTCACTAGATCAAATCCAATTGCACATTATCGTATCCCAATATTTCCAAACGATTCACTGTCTCACGCTACTCCTTCGACCGAACCGACCATTCTTGGAAGCTTTCACTCAATCAAACAGGCAAGTGTAAAATATCATGCAAAACATCTAACGGGAAAGTGCACTCACATATTCCCCCTTTTTTATGATGGTATAACTTGAGACAATGCATTTCATATAGGATCCCCTTTAATATGTGCATCCCAACTTCGTCTCGCATATGCTTCTCCCCCTTTGACAACATCAAAAAGAGATAAAGCAATCCATGAGAAGTATCATTTATCACACAAATACTTATATATCACACAAATGTGTTTTGCAAAACTAAGAACATACACTCACATATACCCATATACATGGAGTGACACAATGCTTAAACATAAATAACAGGAAATACAAATTACCACAATAACAAATACAAAGACATGTGTTGTACTTCAAAATTTACCTTCTCATTTTAGGCTTTTGTTTCATCATAATCATCATATGGCATTGCATTCATTCAATGTGATGGGATCAAGGTACTTTGGTTCTCAAGTCTTCTTCAAGATTTGGAGGTTGATTGTATTGATAATTTGCTCAATGAGAGTTTTATTCTCTCAATTTCCAGACCTTTCAAGTCCCAAGGACCTCTCATTTCTCAAGACATTTCACTTGTCTTATTGGTTTATCAAGAGCTGAAGTTTTTCATCTGTCTCCTTCATCTGATGAGATTAGGGTTTGACTCATTGCGTGACTTGAAGCTTGGACAAGCCAATTTCTTGAAGCATCATCTTCTTATTATTGCTTTAGGCAACTTTGTTCAAAGAACTTATCAAGAAGGTCTAGTGGAATTAGGGTTTTGAAGATTGATCACCATCTCCTAACACAAAAGGTCAAATTAGGGTTTTAAACTTAATCAAGAAATCTATGACTTTTTGGGCAAGACTTGATTCCATGCCTCTTTACAAGTTAATAAGCACCTATGATTGAAGGATTGAGTGTCAGTTTGAATTGGAAGAGGTTCAATTGATCACAAGGGGTAAAACAGTCATTTTGACCAAAAGTCAACTAAAGTCAAAGTTGACCAAGTGGACTTATGATCAACCATCAATTCAAATATCCTATTTCCATATTTCATGATCATTGGTATCATAGGATCAAGAGAAGAGGTCAAATTGGAGAAAACTTGTTCAAGAAGTCATTTGGATGCTTAGAAATTTTCCTAAGTTTCTCAAGTCCATATAGTACTAAACTTTGGACATCTGTAACTTTCTCATTTTTTATCCAATAGAGGAAAACCATACATATTCAGAAAGTTCTTGAAAAATATTAAAAGTTTGTCAATGTGCGTGGAAATCTCAAAAGTGAATCATTTGGGAGAAAATCAAGTTGGAAGTTCTGGCCACAAGAAATGTCAAGTTGCCTTCTTAGTGGCATGTCACGCACGTAATTTTTAAAATAGCTGGTGTGCCATTTTTATGGCTTGATTTCTTTTTATTCAAGCATCAATTTGAGAATCTAATTGGAGAATTTTTATTTAGCCATGAAGGCTTTCCAATAAACATGGAGTCATTCAATTTGGCCAAATTTTGATCAAGATGTGATAATTGAAAATCATTACCTCAAAACTGATCTGCATGCCCCATGTAGGACCCATGCACACCCATATTTCCTGGACAAAAATCCTAGTATTTTGCTCAACTTTGAACAACCATAACTCACTCATTTTAGCTACATTTTCAATGATCCAAAGCACATAGTGAAGCTCGTTGTGAAATCTCTTGATAGGCCTCTATAAATAAGAAAATGCACGAGCCATTTTGGGGAAATTTGAGTCTAGGCCAAGTTGTTCACGAAATAGGAATACAACAACCAGTCATCAGGATTATGTGCATAATTGATTTTTTTTTCTACATGAGCTTTTGTGCACAACATGTCTACGCATTTTCCAGCCCTTTTCTTGCCTTACTTGGTCAGATAACCTTTTTCACATGCCAGGCACGAGGAGTAATTCTCTTTGCCATATTTGGCAACTTTGCATCACAAACAAATTTCCACCCACGTGCTTAGCTGGCCACCTCATTATGTCATGCTTATCCCATTCTTTTCCACTCTCTATTTGCTCAGCAAAACGAATGCAAAACAAAGGCAATAACAACTCAAAACGCAGTTGGCCAGCATACTTTTCATTGAGACCAAAAACCCTCTAACGGCTTTATGCTTCAAATTACACTCTTACCGTTGCTCTCTATGCTCTATATAAACTACTCTTCACTCTCATAGTAGGGAGGGGTCTTCTCATTCACTCCCAGTAAACTTCAAGTTCTTGTTCTTTGTTATTCAACAAAATATCGCGCTCTCTCTTATCTCTTGCATCAAGATACTAATTTCTTCACCAATTCATCTCCATTGAAGTGCAAGGTAAAGATCTAGCGGTTTTGTCTTCAAAATCTGAGGCACTTGAGTGGATTTATTTTTCACTCCTTGAGGTGAGTTTTCATGAATTTCACAACATAATTCTAGCATGAATATGTAGTGTAGATCTTGCTCTCATCATGTTAGTGAAGAATTGAAAATCATAAGAAGGGGGGGGGGGGGGGGGGGGGGTTGAATTGGAATATTAAAAATCAATGGAAAGAACACGATGATTTTTATCCTGGTTCGTTTGAACTCAAACTACTCCAGACCATCCGTCAAGGTGATTTCGCCTCTCTCCAACGAGGTCTTAATCCACTAATAAATCTTGATTACAAATCTACTTTGACTACTGCCAAAGTCTTCTTGAGTATAACCATAACCCGATTTTTCTCAAGGAAATGCACTAAATAATATAATTATAGGACAGTGTACAATAATGTTTTCTTATAAAACAATATCACAGTATGTGATGTTTTACACAGTTGAGAGAATTGTAAGTATGAGGATTAGAAAAGATTGCAGCGTTGTTGAGTATTGTGAAAATTGTAAACGATTTATCCTCACGTCTTGTTTAAATAGGAGAAGCATGAATGATCTTTTGGAAACATGATTAATGACAGTTAAGGTGCTTTCCAAAAATAAAGATCCTTGTTCCCTTCCAGCCGTTACTCTTGAAATGGAAATATTTGATTTGTAATGCTTCAGAACATTGAGGTATGTGTTGCTGCTTACTGTAGCAACTGGATTTTTAATCAGAGTCACCACTATTAGTTTTTATCCTAGGGAATTGAATCTAACAGAAAACCCTAATTCGCAGACATAGATTCTAGGTTTCAGACTTCTTTAGACGAAAGGAAGGTGTTAGGAACCTTTCATCTACCTTGTTCACAAGAATACTAGGTTTTAGGTTTGAGTTGGGGTAAACGGGGTTTTTAATTTTAATTACGAGGAAAGGGTTTAAGTTTTTTATAGGGGAAAGAGTTTTAACTTTAATAGGGGAACTCACTACGATTTTTGATCGTATGCCTACGTATCCTCTTAAGAGGAATCCGAGTCCCAATTCGTAGTTCGTATGGGGTTGGTGTTTTTTAGGGGTCACAAACGTACTTTGAATCACCTCGCATTTTGACCGAGAGTAGTGATTGCGGAGATTTTGGCTAAATGCGCGGTTAGTCAAAATATGTTTGAAACCCTTTTGCAAAAACAATTGATTAGCTTAGTTGATTATGAAAAATAGTTTGTTATTTGTTGAGTGTTTTTTAATCGTATTAACTGCAAAAAATCTTGTTAATGCACGATTAAAAAATATTTGATGCAAATAATATAAGAAAAATAATATGCATTTTGGAATAAAAAAATTTAAATGATATAATAAATAATATTAATATTTACACATGGATAAGAAATAAATGATATTTACATAGTAAATAAAATAATAGTAAATAGAAAAAAAAATTAATAGATAATAATTATAATAATAATATTTAAAAAATATGATAATTAGTATTACTAATAATAATAATTATAAATAGAAAATAAATAATATGAGAGAAGATATAATTAAAATTAAAAAATAAAATAATTTAATTATGATTTAGGTGTGTGTAAAAATTAGTTGGGCCCGACCTATTCAGTAAATTGAGAGGGCCGATTGGGTTACGTGGGTGAGGGAGCATTAAAGTTACGATGGGACTTGGCCTATGGTCGTCTGATCATGATCTAGCGGATGTGTTACCTTGGGAAATCTTAAGGGATTCAAGTGCATGTGATAAATGAAAATACTTTCATAAGTTAAGAGGCACCCTCCAAAATAAGGGTTTTTTGGGGAACATGAGCCAATATATGTAAAGTTGGTTTTTTTTATTAAGTCAGAGTTAATGCTAGGAAGGAGCCATGTTGAAATTTCCGAAAATTGGATCACGCCGACTAGGAAGAAATAATAGAATGTGTCAAGAGGATCGAATTGGTTTAGTCGACCAAAAGGGAAAAAGAGAAGGGCTTAGTCGAAGGTGGTATTAGTCGATAAAGAAGGGTATCTTGGACTTAGAGAAAGTGTGATTATTATTTTCCAGAAAGAAAGCGTCGAAGCAAGGAAGAGGCAATTTATGTTCAAGAAGCTTAGAGGAAACATGGGCAGTTACCAACAACCCACGACGTGTTCAAGCGGCAAATAAGTGGAATTTCAAAGTTATGAGCGGTTACTGGCAATCCACGACGTGTTTTGAGCGCCAAAGAGGTGGCAACATCTAGTGAGGCAGTTACCTTAAGATCTTAATATTAGTCGTAGATTTTATGTAGGTAGTTACTTTTGTAAACACTATAAATAGGAAGATTCTGTGTAATTTAGGTGTGCTCACTTGTACTCTCAAATCACTTGGAAAACTCTCTCATTCCAAGCGTTAGGAAATCAAGAGTGAAGAGTGCTTGATGTACGTGAATCACCATCTTTATTTCAATGCAAATCTTTTATTTTTCAGTTATATCTCTTGAGTGTTTTATATGTTTTCTCTTTGCCATCGATCAAGATCTATACGTTGTCTTCTATTTTGCATGAAGAATTCGACACTATCTGTGGGTCACGAGTCAGCTATCAGTTAGTTTAGTGAGTCTCATTTTGTACGAATATCTTCTGTCGGTCACGAGTTACAAGGCAGTCTGTAACGCGGTGGGAGAACTGACTTGGTTGTTTTGCATTTTATCGCAAATGTTGCGGATAGCAAGAGTCGTCATCGACTTTTCTTTTATCCAAAAGGAAAGGTTGAAAAGAACAGGAAAGACCTTTGAGATGTTTTCTTGAGTTCGGGGGGTAGATTATGAAAAGGGAAGGTATTATCACCCTTTTCATCCGTAGTTATCTACAGGCTCTTAGTTGCTTGCTAGATCACTTGCTTTTGTTTGAAAATGTGCTTTGTGTGGGTTTTTGAAAGTATTTTGAAAAGGGGCCATCGTTTAGGCAAACTTTGTAATGATTCTCGTTTGTAAGAATGTATACATAGTGTTGATCTTTTGAAAATGTTTCAAGTTTGAAAGATGTTTTGAAAGTGTTGGTGTTTGTTTTAAAAATAGCAAGGATGTTTTGGTTTGAAAATGAGCAAGCAACTAGGATCACTCTACCTACTCAAAATTCTTTCTTGTTTATTTCCTCTTTCCTTTGATATTGTTATTTTACCATTGATTGATAAGTAACCTTATCTTTGGATGTAAAAGGGACGGGAATGGGTCATCGTATAGCCATGATTAGCAATGTTGGAAGATATCTTAACATTTTCTTTAAGGGACTAAGATCATTTTTGAAAGCCAACTTTGATAGCGTCATCGAGTGACTATGATCTTGTATTTTTTTATTACTTTTCCTAAGATACCCCACATGCATAATATGACTATTTTCATAAGGCAACAAAGTGGATTTACCCTAAGGGTGTAAGTATACAAGTGTGTTGGTTTACATGCATTATTTTATCTTTGAATTAGGGTTTTCTAAGCATTGATTTTATCTTTCCATACAAACCCTAATTACTAGCATTTATATATAAAGCATTAAATTGCAGCAAATAAAAATACTAAACTATTATATGATTATGGGAGGGGGTGTACAAATTTACAAATGAGGAAATTGCAAGAAAATTAAATCTAAATAATTATTACAACCATATTGAATATTGTACAAAATAGAAAATAAAAATGCAAGAATATAAAATGGAAAAAAAATGATTTTGTTTTTTTTTATGAAAGGGTTTAGTGTTAAACTAATTTAAAAAAATGATTAATGAAAATTATATAAAATTAACTTAAACTAATAAGAAAAGAAATTAACTAAAAAAAAGACTTTTTAGGGTTTTATTTATGAAAAGGTTTTAAATTAATAAAAATAATATGAATATTAATTAATTAAAAAAAAATCTAAGTTCTAAATTAACTTTAATTGCATGAAAATACTATAATAGTTAAACCTAAACCTAAGTATTAATTAATTAAAAAAGAAATTAATTTATTAAGAAAATGTTTTTGTTCTTTTAGTTTTATAAAACAAATAAACTCAATAAGTGTAAAAATAATAAATAAAATATTTTTTTTGGGTTTTTATTAATAACAATAAAAATAATATTAATAATGATAATAATAATAATAATAATAATAATAATAATAATAATAATAATAATAATAATAATAATAATAATAATAATAATAATAATAATGATAATAATAAAGGAAAAAGAAAAAAAAGAAAAAAATAATGAAAATTGGGTCAGGAGTGCTGAAGCAAGTCAGGGGTTAGTAAAAAAAAAATAATCAGGCCCAAGTTGGAGGCCCACCTGTTCAAAAAAAAAGGAAAACAGAAAAATGTGAAAAATTGTAAAACGGACGTTGGGGTTTAAACCCAGGTCCAAGGGGTGACAGGCGTGCGCTTTAACCACTAGGGTGGTGATACATCCGTTAACATTGGCACAATAATAAATACATAACACATAACTTGCCTTAACTGTACTTCATCTTCAACCTACAGCCAAAAGATCTGTAACTTGCTCATTCTTCAACTATTTTCAAAAATATAAACATGAAACTTGTGTATTTTTTCACCACGAATCCAACCATGTAACTAATTTAAGCTAACATTCAAAGATAAGGATGAATTTATGAAAGCACCAAATTCAGACCTAAATGTTTCAGCAAGTTTAAACTCAAAATTCTCCATGCTCAAGCAACATAAATGAAATCTATGGACATGTATAATTTCAGGGCAATGATATCTACATTCTATCTTCACAAATGCAAGCCTAACAATGCCTAAATAATGAGATAGAAGTTCAAGTGACTGACCATATATTCCTCTTCTCCATGGACAATGATGATTTTTCCCTTGGTTGGGTATTTCAACATCTGATGTAATGTACAGGTGATGGCACCAGCGTTATGAATCCAAGGTCGGCCCAATAAACAGGAATAGGAAGGGCAAATATCCATTACATAGAAGGTTGAATCAAAGGTCTGATTTCTAACTTTAATGGGGATGTCCACCTCCTCGTGCACCATTCTCTTCGAACTGTCGAAGGCCCTTACCACTATGTTGCTGGGTTTTAAGGTCAAACCTTCACAGTCTAGTCTATCTAGAGCCTTCTTAGGCAGCACATTCAATGATGGACCAGTATCTACCAGGACATGGGCCAAAGTAGTTCCCCTGCATTCGACAGAGACATGCAACGCCTCATTGTGTTTCCTCCCTCTAGGTGTCAGGTCGGCATCAGAAAAGCCCAAACCGTTATCAGCTGTTAAAATGGCCACACAATCTTCGAACTGGTCAGCAGAGGTTTCCTGTGGCACATGGGAAGTTTTAAGAAATTTCACCAAGGCCTTCGCATGAGACTCGGAGCACAACATTAAAGCTAGCATAGAAATTTTTGAAGGGGTCTGCCCTAGCTGTTCGACTACATTGTAATCGCTTCTCTTTATGATTTTCAAAATTTCTTCCATCTCCTTCTTGGAAGCCTCTGGGATAGATAACGATTGCGTCTTCATCTGGACAGGTTCAACCAAAATGTCTTTGCCCCGAGTCTCAGTCGACTCGGTGATAGAGGTGTTAGCAGGGGTAACCATAGGAACGGTAGTAGTAGTATCAACAGGAACATAAGCAGGGATGATCGCAGGACCGGTAACAGTTTTCGGAGGAGAAATCTCAGGGGAGAACACTCTTCCACTTCTGGTTATTTTGCTGGTTCCCACAATGTTGCCGATGTCGGGGTCAGCCTTCTCAAAAATCGAGTCTTCATCAGCCAGCCAATCTTGCTTGACACCATGGTAGTAGACGTTACCCCCATAGTTCCAGGGGACAGTTTTATCTGAGGAGTAAGGGATTGGCCCTGGCATGGTAATTATTAGTGGAGTCACCTTCGTAACAGATGTAATCTTAACGTGTCTTTTGGTGGAGACCCTGGAAGGATTGGCGGAAATGGTTATTATTGAAACATCCTTATAGGCAATGGTTGGAACGAGAGTCTTTTCAAACAAAATCTCTTTGTCATCCATCAGGCGCTGGACACCTGCTTTCAATAAAGGATAACTAGTCAGTAGAGATAAACAAAGGTGGCAACCTTTTCCACAGCCCGGAAATAGACCGACCTTCAACAGGTTCCTCTTAACGGTCAAGAGAGGAGTAACAAGCTCATCAACAACAATAACAAACACATAATCTTCAACAGCGTTAACACCACAACCGTGCTTGGGCATAGGAGCGGTGATAACATTTGGGATCTCAGGAGCATCAAATTCAATTTCTTTTGCCTCGAGAAGGTCTTGCACCTTGTTTTTCAAAACCCAACAGTCGTTTGTATCAGGACCTGGACTTTCTGAATGGTAAGCACAACGGGCGTTTGGGTAGTAACGGGGAGAGGCAGTGTTGGGATTCTTCGAAGCTTCCCGCAAGGTCACCACATTAGATCTCAACGAATGCGGCAAGACTTGAGACAACCTCATATTTATATGGGTAAATTGTCTTACCGGTATTTCCATTCTAGGCTGGTTGTTCCTTTGTGGAATAGGTGCAGGCTTATGGATCATGACAGCCCCTACCGTTGGACGGTGTTCAGTTCTGTCCTGATTCCTTTGAGGGTACACAACACCAACCTCTTTCTTCCCAATGAATGGTTTTCTCACGGCACTGGAGGATGCGTCATTTTGGATCTTCCCACTCTTAATCCCAGCTTCTACTCTTTCCCCGGTCAAGATTAATTCAGCGAAACCGGCTGAGGAGCTTCCAAATAGATGATTAAAGAAAGGACTGGATAGGGTACCCAGAAACATGTCCACTAGCTCTATGTCAAACAGGGGAGGTTGGACTCTTCCTGCTAAGTCCCTCCACTTCTGAGCGTAGTCTTTGAAACCCTCGCTCGAACCCATAGCCAGACTTTGGAGTTGAGTACGGGTGGGAGCAAGGTCTGTGTTGTATTGATACTGCTTATAAAAAGCAGTGGCTAGGTCTTCCCAATTATGGATATTGGCCCTCTCCAGTTGATAGAACCAATGTAGTTGAGTCCCGGATAGACTATCCTGAAAGAAGTGGACCCATAAATCTCTGTCAGTAGTGTGAGGCTGTATCTTCCTCACATAAGACCGGAGGTGCATCTTGGGACACGAAACCCTGTCGTACTTAGAAAACACTGGTGCTTTAAACTTTGGTGGAATAACAATCCCAGACACCAAACCCAGTTCTTCAAAGTCCAGCCCGAGCACTTTCTGAATCTCCATTGCACTTAGACGTTCTTCCAGATGTTTGTACTTCTCATCAGCTGGAGGATATTTCTCTTCAGTGTAATCAACCTCTTCTTCCTCTTTGGATTCTGGATGGCCAGTCACTTCCTTGTTTTTCCCTTCTTGATTATCCTTTTCACCCGACGATGTTGCAAAGTCTAGGGTCCATCTGGCTGGCCCTTGGAACCTTCTTCCCAGATTCAAAACACTGGTTGATTTCTTCTCTTTCTTCTTCTTTTCTTTGATCAGCAAAGTTTTCAAATCCTCTTGTCCTTTTGCCAAAGTCAAGAAAATTTGCTGAAACTGAGCGTTCTGTGCCTGGAGATCTTTTACTGTCTATTCAATATCCATCTCACTGAAATAAACATTAGAAAGATAAGGTGACATGTTTTAAGACCTATTTATGTTATGATGAATGAAGATGCATATGCAAATGATTTCAAGGAAGTTAGAGATTTAAATTTTCTTTAGACAAAAAGGAACACACGTTTTGTTAATAAATCAAAGTTTGAGTATATTATGCCTCTTTGGGATTACAAAGAAATACAAAAACTTTAAGATAAAAAAGTTGAACGCATCCTCTTTGGTGCGATGTAGGCATTCAGACCCCGCTCCTCATGAAGCTACTTGGTGAGTTCCAAAACTTTCTTCTCGCTGGCATAGAATTGGGCCTCAAAAGTGTCTCTCTCTTCCTTAAGCTGTATCCAATCCCTTTGCAAGTCTTCGAGAAAGGTGGACATGTTAGGATGAAGGATAGTGTATGGGACATCTCCTTCCATAACAAGCTCTATGATAACTGGGAGAATGGAGGGGTAAGGCATCATAAGGCTTTAAGCACGAGCTCGTACCCATTTGAGATAAGGCTCAAGAGGGATGTAATTCTTGTGCCCTAGTGTCTTGCTATCCACCTTGTTTACCATCCTCTAAGCTTGCATAAACCTATGGCGGTAGCCTTGATCGTCGCTTTCATAGTCGAACACCAAACCTTGGATGAGCATCTCATGAGGACCATCTCTTCGGGCATAACCAAACCGTCGTAAGGCCAAGCAGGGGTTGTAAGTGATACCTCCCCTAATGCCGAATAGGGGGACATTAGGGAATTCCCCACAACGGTCAATGATAGAAATATCATCCGAGGATCTTGAACACCATTAAATATTAGAGTGGGTGAGGGAAATCATCCTTTGAGACCATGTCAATCTTCGCTCGTTCTTCAATGTTGATCGAGGTAGGTGTGAAATGAATCACTTGGCGAGTAGGGGAATACAACACAAAAGGGTACCTCTTTTCTTCATGGTGCGGGTATGGATGCAATGTAAGATATCTCCCAACTAGGTATAGGATTATGGGAGAGAAAGACTTTGATGGCATTTACATCTATGAATTGGTCCGAGTTGGGGAAAATAACCAGACCATAGATGAGGAGGGCCAGGATGTCTTCAAAGGCTTAAAAATCCATATCTTCCCAGAATGGGCGAGCTTTATCTAATAGAAATTTGGCTAGGAACCCTTTGACTCTGCTTCTAGTCTCCCAATTTGCTATGTTGTCGGCTCTTTTCAGATGTAGAGCTTCGGCCATGACCTCAGGTTTTGGGATCCCTTCTAGACCGGTGAACGGTATTTTACCAAGCATGGGCACTCCTAAAAGTAGAGATAACTCTTCTAGTGTAGGTACCAACTGATAGTTAGGAAAGGTGAAGCAATGATGTATGGGATCAAAGAATTGGAAGACCACACACATCATTTCCTCTTGGTAATTAAAGGTAGACAAACTGAGGAGTCATCCATATTTCTTGGTAAAAGGAGAATCTCCGGGTACCATTTATGCTAACTCTTGGAGCTGAGGGTGTGCTTTCACGAAGCTGATTCAGATGGTGTTTCTTTGGACGGACTTCATGGCCTACAAAACAAAAACAAAGATAAATTCCTAAATCCTTGAATTGGTTAGTGATAATGCGTATGATGTCATGATGTTTATGATGTTATGTACAAGTAAGCATATAAACACAAGGCAAAAACAAGTCCTTAGGCTTAGGCTTGCATGGAGTTTGTAGGTAAGTACCCTCTTGAAGTTTAGTTGGCTTAAACCTGTCCTAGTTAATAGTAATCGGGTTCTAAGGGGTCTCAATATCACTGACCATTCTTTTAGGCACTGTCCCAGCACAATCAATCTTTTCTTGCGGTCGGGATATCCCAAAAGTCTAGTCTCAATGAGTGTAGTATCGAGTATCAACCAATTTTCAGCTTTCCACTGAAACCGGTTATCTCACTACGTCCTAATTGGCCAAGTTTGTTCAATTAAGGTTCTAAAGTCAGTTAGTGCTTCATGACGCCACTCAGCGGCCCCGTATTCTCCTTGATTCAACAAAAGGGATACTGGTACCTACAAATGTGTCACACTAACATAACCATTGTTTCAACCATATCGGTCTACGCTGTACAGTTTCCACAATCTATTGCTACTTACCTAACAAGGTGTCCCAGATTCGGGTGGAGGATCAAAGCAATCCAAAATAAGGAACCATAATGTAAAGCAAACAAATCAAACAAAGAAAGCAAGTAAATATGATCTAGCCCTCAGGTAACCCCACTTTTAAGTAATTCCCCAGTAGAGTCGCCAGTTTTGTAACACGGTGGGAGAACTGACTTGGTTGTTTTGCGTTTTATCACAAATGTTGTGGATAGCAAGAGTCGCCACCGACTTTTCTTTTATCCAAAAGGAAAGGTTGAAAAGAATAGGAAAGACCTTTGAGATGTTTTCTTGAGTTCGGGGGGTAGATTATGAAAAGGGAAGTGTTGTACCCCAAAATTTGCCCTCCCATATTTCTCAAAATATTTCAAGAAAAATTCACAAGTCCAACCCGGCGCGTCATATTCAGGTATTCTTTCGCCAAGATATCTCTGATAACATATTCTCAAATTCAGGTTCGGCTCAAGAGTCAATTCTTTAAATAAGGTATCCGAATGTGTGAGTTTTCTCGAAGAAATATGGTGAAAAAGTGTGCTGAAAGTGCAGTTTTTATGCGCTAAAAAATTCATAACTTGAAGATCGTGGCTCGTTTTGAACCCGTTCCGGTGGCCAAAATTCCGTCTTGACATTATCTACGTTTTCATCTCTCACGGATGGAAGCCAATTTCGATCAGAAGGTCTTCAAAAATGTGGATTTATCAAGTATTTTCGTGCAGAAAATTTGTGACAGAAGTTTATTTGCGTCATGTTCAAAAAATCATAACTTGGTCGATTTTCATCGTATCGAGCTGGTTCCGGCGCCAAAATTTCACAAATTGAGTTGACTACATTTTCACAGAAGGTATTGAGTTCAAACGGTATTCAAAAGGCCTTCGTTTTTTGCTCAGAGTGCGTGACACGCTGAAAATCCTGAATGCTGAATATTATTTCATCTGAGCCGAAACTTCGAAAATTCATAACTCGGTCAATTTTTATCGGATTGGACTCATATTTTTACACAAGGTCACTGACTCATAGATCTACAACTTTGCTTCAAAAGTCGAGACCAAATTATGCACCGATCAATACCAGTTTTTTATTGAAGAACGTGTCAGAGCCGACACTGGAGCCCAAAATAAGTTTGTCTGAGCTGAAACTTCAAAAATTCATAACTAATTCACCGTTTATCCGATTGAGTCGATTTTCGGACAGGAGTTAGTTCTCGATGTAGGCTACATTTTGTTTTCACATTTCAACTTCAAAAAATGCACTTAAGTCCCTGCGATTTAGCTTGGAAAGTGACGAATTCAAGTGAATATTGGAGGCCCAATTGCACATTCAAAGCCCATTTTCTTTACCCTAATTTCCACTATATAATCACCTTCTTGTCACACAAACCAGGAGAAAAAAAAGAGGAGAAGAGAAAAAGAGAGAAAAAACCTTGCCACAACACTGTTAGAATATCAAACTATTTCAAGAACCCTAAAACCTTGAAATCCTTATTACAAATCCCTCTCTCACTACAAACAAGCCATCTCAGTTACAAACCAACATCTTATTACTTCTTCAGTAAGGGTAAGGCTGGCTTGATCTCCATGATCCAAAGGGCATAAAAGCATTCATGTCACTACTTTTCCAGTAAGGGTAAGGTTGATTTGATCTCCATGATCAAAAGGGTATAATCATTCATACATGTCATATTGTGCCTAAACATTAAATTTCTTCATATATTGGCTTTATTTGCATTTTATGATTTTATTTAATATTTTCATGAGATTCAACACTACAGGTTTAGACAGGATCCCATGCAGGTTCATTAAGGGACGTTGAGGCCAAAAGCCAAATGGCCAAAAGTCAAAAGCCAAAAGGCCAAAAGCCAAAAGTCAAATACATGGCGAGGCAGGCATTAAGCCAAACATTAAGGGAACGTTGAAGCCAGAACACAAATGGCCAAAAGTCAAAAGCCAAAAGCCAAATGGCCAAAGTAGAACAACTTATGCATGAAACTCAATCCAATGGCCAAAGAATGCAGACCACGGTACTCAGGAGTCAATACTTCAAAAAAACCTCCCCTTGGGCCAGACACCCCTATGGTTTGCTCAATTTTTAATTTTTATTTGTTTTTCCTTTTTATTCTTTTAATTGTTTTTTAATTGTTTTCTTTTAATCCCATAAAATAATTTTCATAATAAATATAAAATACAGAAAAATCAAAAAAATGTTTATTTTATTAATATTAATTTTACTATTATTATTTTTGTAAATAAACTTTAAACAATTAATTAGATTAATTTAGGTTTCAAAACTTTAATATTTTTCTTAATAAATTAAATATGTAGAAATTAGGTTTTTTAACTTTTTCATCATTTTTTTTAATAAATAATTTTCTCATCATTATTGTTATTATTAATTACTAATTTATTTTGTAAATAAACATGTACATAAATTCTTTAGTAAATTAAGTTAAACTTTAACATTTTTCTCAAATAATTAAAAATAACTTAGAATTAGGGTTTCTTTTAATTTTAATTTTAATTTTCTTATTTCATAAATACAAAAAAAACCTAAAAAACACTTCTTTTATTTCAATAAATAATTAATTAATTTTTAATTTCATTTAATTTCTTTAAAGGGTCCAACGCCCTCAAATGTTCTATTTTAATTCCAATTCGCGCATTTTATTTTATTTCTTATAATATTTATGTAATTGCTCAAGCCATGTAACTCGGACATTCTATATTTCCCGCATTTTATTTCTTTATTTTTATGTCAAATCGGGTCCTGGTTTAATTTGGCGATGTGGACCCGCGCCTTTGTAATAGTTTAGGAATTTTATCTTTCCGCACTTTTTAACTGTTAAATAAATGCATGCAAGAATGAATGACAAAAATAAAAACAAAACGTTAGATCACCAATAACCTGACAAGACAAAAATAAATGAATCTGACACACAAATCACACACCACCCCTAGGGTACGCCTCACTGTTGCCTTGCCTCGAAAGGTGATCGTCGAGTAGAGGACGTCTTAGTAAGTCCTCATGATCCAGGAACCTGGCATGAGGGTAGCTTCTAAGGTGTCTTCTTATTGCTCTGGTGATCACCATGTCCCTACAAACTCGAATTGACCCGAACACCTCCAACGGTGGTGCTACCTACCTCTCAATGGTGGGATGGCACTACTTTAAAGGACATTTACACAGACGAATTCCTTGGGGTAGGTAGACGACTCTAGATACTTGCTCTAATCTCAAAACAAACTCAAAAAGACTTTTCACACTGACACATTTTCAAAAGCTTTCAAAGCAAACTTTTCAAACACTCTGACGTACGAGTCGAACTGAAATTTTTCAAAGAAACTTTTTTAAACCCACATTGAAAAGCAAACAAACATTTTTTGAAAACACATTGAGCAAGTATCTAAGAGCCCATGGATAACCATGGATAGAAAGGGTGCTAACACCTTCCCTTTCTATAACCTACCTCCCGAACCGAGAGCAATCTCTTTAAGGAATTTTTCTGTGCTTTTGTCCTTTCCATTTGGAGAAAATAAAAGACGGTGGCGACTCTTGCTTCCGCGACATTTCGCGAACCAGCGTTAAACAGTCAGTTCCAGATCCACCGATCACAGAACTGGCGACTCTGCTGGGGACCTATTTTAAAGTGAGGTGTACCTTAGGACTAAGATCACTTGTGTTTTCAATTGTCTGAATTGTTTGCTTTAAATTGTGGGTTGCTTGGGAGTTCTATAGATCCTAACCCGGATCTGGGGGGATACCTTCTTAGAAAGTAGCAACAAGACTGTGAGGGAACTGTGCGGGGTATACCGACATGGTTGAAACAGTCTGCTACGTTGATGTGGCACTTTGGTGTGTACCGGTAACCCTTGAGTTCAGTCAAGGAGAGTACGGGGCCTCCGCGTGGTGTCGTGAAGCATCAACAGACCTTAGGAACCTTAATTGAACTATCTTGGCCTCTTTAGGGTAGTGAGATAACTGACTTTGGTGCAGTCCGAGGTTGGTTGATACTCGATACTACACTCAATTGAGGGTTGCTTTCCTGGAATATTTCGGTCGCCAGTTCAGTGGCTAAATCGAAACGATGAACAATGAAAGCAATCCAGTGATATTGGGACCCTTAGAACCCGGTTACTTCTAATAGGACAGGTTGAGCCCACCAACTTCAAGAGGGTAGTACCCCAAACTTCACGCAGGCCTAAACTCTAAGGGCTCTTTTGTGTGACTTGTGTGCCTTCGTACTTGACTATCTGCATGCTTGTTACCTGACACTTGTTTCTTGCAGGTTTTAGTTTGTAGTCCTTAATTGGGACTCATAACAGGGTATTAAGTTTCTTGCAGGTTTTATTTAGTCCTTAATTAGGACTCATGACAGGTTTTACTTAGGTTTCTTGCAGGTTTTGGGTTGCAGTCCTTAATTGGGACTCATAACAGGGTTATTTACATTACCCCATGCATAGCATAACATCATACCATTGCATACATCCTAACTCATTTCAAGGATCTCAAGGGCTTGTGATGCAGGTCATGGTGAATCAAACATCTAGCAAGGGGCAAAGAGGATTTATTTTCCTTTAGCCAAAGTTGTCAGAGGCTATGACCCACTTGATATGGTGAGCTTTGACTCCTGAAGAAGGTTCCCCTAGCCAAGGCTGTTTGGAAAGCAAAATAAGGTTGACGACTTGAGTCAGGGGCTATGACCCACTAGATATGGTGAGCCTTTTGACCCTTGAAGAAGGACTCTCAGCAATATGAAGTTCCTTCAATCAAGATACCGGTTTCAAATTCTAACAAATTTTCTTGTTTACCCCGCGAGGTCCTTGAAAACATTGCATGCATGTCATACACGTCATTGCATAACAGGTACCCTTGTTGCAGGTCACTTACCCTTCTCGCTGTTTATTTCCACAATGGCTTCCCAACAAGATAACCAGGAACTTCTGGCTCAAGAGACTCGGTTCGGGGAAATCCTCCTGAATCTATCCAAGGGGCAGGAGGAGCTAAGGACACTTCTCATGGAGACTTTGGTCAGGAACCGTGCTGAGGATGAACGGATGAAACATCGGCAAGCTGAGGTGGATGCATTGAAAGTCCAGATGTTGGGGCAGGCGACCGCCATTCAAGGGTTAGTTCAAAGACAAGACGAGCTCGGGTTTCTCGTTAACCAACTGCTTCAGAATAACCAACTGGGGCAAAAGTCTAAAAGTAAAAAGCCATTCATCATCCCATCATCTTTGAGACAAGGGGATAAGGGGAAAGCTCCTCAAATGGCTCCAGTGCCACAAATTCAGCGTCAACCTCACCAGCTTCAGACAGACAAGCCCAGGAGGCAATTCACCCAGCTCAACATGTCGTTGTTCCAAGCTTTACAACGCCTGTTAAGATTGAACCTGATCACATTAAGGGCTCATCCCCGGAACCAGAACATAACATCTCCTGTTTATGATCCCAATAAAAGGTGTGCCTACCACTCTGCCCGTCCAGGACATGATACAAGTGAGTGTTGGGCTCTGAAGAACAAAATCCAGGACCCGATCGATGAAGGGGCATTGGAGTTCACGCAAGATGGTCAGGCTGAATTTTTCTACCATCCCTCCAAGGCTCACCAGTTGAAATAACAAGCTCTGAGACGAAAAAACTTTTGTTCATTCGAATGTTCAAGTTGCAATTTTCTTTTGTTCAAGCATTTACTCATGTTAAAACGTTGTTATTTCATTAATGCATCGCATATGTCTGTTTTGAAACAATATATTCGTATTCACTAACTGCAAATTATTTTCATATTTTTTCTGATGTCAACTCTCGTTAATTCTAAGCCTCTTGAGGGAGGATGACGAAAACGATACCACAATCCTCACAGTATGCTTTTGAACAGACCCTGCTGATGAGGTACAGGCATTGTTTCAATTCCTAAACACTGGAGTAATAAGGAAGATAATCCCTCGTTACCCCCTTCGAGCCAAAGAAGTAGGAGTTTTTCTTTTCACAAAAAATTAAAACCCTTAATCATAACCTGGGGCAGGGTAGTTCTCTCAGTTGATCCGAGTGCATAACGAATGGCACCGAAGAAGTCATTACGAGACAAAAGACAATGATGGTTCAGAACAATCATAAGGACAGGCAGTCATGATCAAAAAAAAAATCATAAATGAAAAGCCCAAGAAGTCTAAAAAAGGGACTTATGAAATGGGGCATCCCGCTGACTGTAATTCCAAAAAGGAAACAGTTCAGGCAAAAAAAGAAAGGGATAACTAAAAAAAAATCAAAAAAGAAAGAGGTCATACAAACCCTCAACAAAAACAAAAATGACTGCCTATTCAGAATCAATCATCAATATCTGAATCATCACCGGAAAATCAGAGCAAAGACTCAAACAAGGCCTAACGTATGATCAACTGAGTTTAGGTTTGGAGAACATCACGAAGAGCGGGTGGGTACAAATAAATTTTGAGCCTTTATCCTTTGTTTCTTAAACCGTGAACCAGGCCACGTTATAACCCTTAAAAGTCCTAGCTGAAGCATGGGTTAGTTCGAAAGCATACTGTGACGAAAGGTATCCTGACTCCTGAAGGCTTACGGTAAATACGGAGTTGACATCACGTTTTACAAACATTAATTTGTTTTATGAAAAAGGATGCATTTTCAAAATCTCCAAGACAGACATAGGCTTTGCATTTCTAACATAACTTTGTTTGCATATGACTTTTTGTTTGAACAGCAGGGAAATTCGCGCGATGAATACCTGATGAACAAAAGCTCTTCCAATCAAGGGGCAGACATGATCATGGTCCATCATCTGGGGCAATCCAATCAAGATTCGGAGAATCTCTCAAAGGCAAAAATAGCCTGGGGCGAATCTCCGTCTGAGTCGCTTGGGGCATCTCAACAACGAATCTTGCCTGATCAAACATCTTCTGGTGGCATGACAACACAATTCTAACAGGGGCAACTCCCTACATTCTGAGAGCGTGGGCATAGTCGAAAAAGATACTACGCGTAATCAAAGACCCGCTAGGTTGACATACCTAGGCAAAAATTAGGGCTTCCCGGCGAACCAAAAGGGTTCGGGCAAAATGAAGGGATGAAATGAAAAAATCTGTACACCCGGCAAGTCGAAAACCTGAAAAGGCGGCTTGGGCAAAAATGGGTATCCCGGTGGACTGAAAACCCGAAAGGGCGGTCCAGGCAAAAGTTAGGGATTAAAGCGTACGACTATGTCCTGTCATCTTATCACCTGCCTACCAGAAGAAGGTTTGTCCATCAACAACTATCAGCACCTCACAGGTCTTCCTCTCATACCTCAGAAACAGGGGCAATAAAGAGTTGTCCGAGCAATCTAATTGTTCTGTCCTCCAAGATACCAAGGTAGGTTCAGCTAAAGAACATAACCAGTACATCTCAATTCCCCAGAGAGTAAGCAGTCAGTACATTCTCTCCAAGCTATCAAATCTTAAGAAAGTTGAGTATCCTCCAGCAGATCTCAACATTCCCCAGCAGCCATATACATACTCATAACAAGCATCCCCGGCAGTCTTGGTGTAAAGATTGTTCCCCGGCGGCATATCAAATATTCAGAGGAATCCCTTCCCCCGCATAACAAAACTTCCCCAGGAGAGTCCAATCTAGTTCCCCCAGGAAAATTGGAATTCATCTCCCCTAAGCAGTAAGCTTATCCCCGGTAGATTCGGGAAGCTTATCCCTCACAGAGCACGAACGCGTCGCCCGACTTTATTTCAAGAGTTAGTTCCTTAACAGGATATAACTGGGTTATCCTCATCCAAAAGCCACGGAAAGAGCGTCGTCGACAAAGTATTCCTATCCCCAGCAAACTATTATCAACACTCAGCAAGGCATCCCTCTTCCCACAGAGTATTGCTTCCCAGCACGGTCGCTAGAGTATCTTTTCTCCCCGCAGAATCCTCCATTTGCCAAGTTTATTCCGCAACGGAGTCATCTTCTCCTACCGGTATTCTTGCAGTTATCATCCCCAGCGGAAGCAAAATCTATTCCTCAACATCAGCCCAGGATACGACTTCCCGGCACCCGTCAAGGATTCACTTTCCTAGACAAAAACATACATAAAACATCACATACATCATTATAACATGCATAGACACATCATATCATACAAGTCTCATTTATATTGAGAACATCATTGCTTGATCCATATCATGCATTGCATATGACTGACCTTTACCTTTCAGGAAAGATTCAGTTAAATTCTTAGCTATATTCCAAGACCTTCTCTGGTTCAGTCAGATCGACCCTAAGATCTCCCTGATGCTTATCCAGTTGAAGATATTCCAAGACCTTGTCCGGTTCAGTTAAATCGACCCTAAGATTTTCCTGATGCTTATCCAGTCAAAGGCCTTCTCTGGTTCAGTCAGATCGACCCTAAGATCTCCCTGATGCTTATCCAGTTGAAGATATTCCAAGACCTTGTCCGGTTCAGTTAAATCAACCCTAAGATTTTCCTGATGCTTATCCAGTCAAAGGCCTTCTCTGGTTCAGTCAGATCGACCCTAAGATCTCCCTGATGCTTATCCAGTTGAAGATATTCCAAGACCTTGTCCGGTTCAGTTAAATCGACCCTAAGATTTTCCTGATGCTTATCCAGTCAAAGGCCTTCTCTGGTTCAGTCAGATCGACCCTAAGATCTCCCTGATGCTTATCCAGTTGAAGATACTCCAAGACCTTGTCCGGTTCAGTTAAATCGACCCTAAGATTTTCCTGATGCTTATCCAGTCAAAGGCCTTCTCTGGTTCAGTCAGATCGACCCTAAGATCTCCCTGATGCTTATCCAGTTGAAGATATTCCAAGACCTTGTCCGGTTTAGTTAAATCGACCCTAAGATTTTCCTGATGCTTATCCAGTCAAAGGCCTTCTCTGGTTCAGTCAGATCGACCCTAAGATCTCCCTGATGCTTATCCAGTTGAAGATATTCCAAGACCTTGTCCGGTTCAGTTAAATTGACCCTAAGATTTTCCTGATGCTTATCCAGTCAAAGGCCTTCTCTGGTTCAGTCAGATCGACCCTAAGATCTCCCTGATGCTTATCCAGTTGAAGATATTCCAAGACCTTGTCCGGTTCAGTTAAATCGACCCTAAGATTTTCCTGATGCTTATCCAGTCAAAGGCCTTCTCAGGTTCAGTCAGATCGACCCTAAGATCTCCCTGATGCTTATCCAGTTGAAGATACTCCAAGACCTTGTCCGGTTCAGTTAAATCGACCCTAAGATTTTCCTGATGCTTATCCAGTCAAAGGCCTTCTCTGGTTCAGTCAGATCGACCCTAAGATCTCCCTGATGCTTATCCAGTTGAAGATATTCCAAGACCTTGTCCGGTTTAGTTAAATCGACCCTAAGATTTTCCTGATGCTTATCCAGTCAAAGGCCTTCTCTGGTTCAGTCAGATCGACCCTAAGATCTCCCTGATGCTTATCCAGTTGAAGATATTCCAAGACCTTGTCCGGTTCAGTTAAATTGACCCTAAGATTTTCCTGATGCTTATCCAGTCAAAGGCCTTCTCTGGTTCAGTCAGATCGACCCTAAGATCTCCCTGATGCTTATCCAGTTGAAGATACTCCAAGACCTTGTCCGGTTCAGTTAAATCGACCCTAAGATTTCCTGATGCTTATCCAGTCAAAGGCCTTCTGTGGTTCAGTTAAATCGACCCTAAGATCTCCCTGATGCTTATCCAGTTGAAGATACTCCAAGACCTTGTCCGGTTCAGTTAAATCGACCCTAAGATTTTCCTGATGCTTATCCAGTCAAAGGCCTTCTCTGGTTCAGTCAGATCGACCCTAAGATCTCCCTGATGCTTATCCAGTTGAAGATATTCCAAGACCTTGTCCGGTTTAGTTAAATCGACCCTAAGATTTTCCTGATGCTTATCCAGTCAAAGGCCTTCTCTGGTTCAGTCAGATCGACCCTAAGATCTCCCTGATGCTTATCCAGTTGAAGATATTCCAAGACCTTGTCCGGTTCAGTTAAATTGACCCTAAGATTTTCCTGATGCTTATCCAGTCAAAGGCCTTCTCTGGTTCAGTCAGATCGACCCTAAGATCTCCCTGATGCTTATCCAGTTGAAGATACTCCAAGACCTTGTCCGGTTCAGTTAAATCGACCCTAAGATTTCCTGATGCTTATCCAGTCAAAGGCCTTCTGTGGTTCAGTTAAATCGACCCTAAGATCTCCCTGATGCTTATCCAGTTGAAGATACTCCAAGACCTTGTCCGGTTCAGTTAAATCGACCCTAAGATTTTCCTGATGCTTATCCAGTCAAAGGCCTTCTCTGGTTCAGTCAGATCGACCCTAAGATCTCCCTGATGCTTATCCAGTTGAAGATATTCCAAGACCTTGTCCGGTTTAGTTAAATCGACCCTAAGATTTTCCTGATGCTTATCCAGTCAAAGGCCTTCTCTGGTTCAGTCAGATCGACCCTAAGATCTCCCTGATGCTTATCCAGTTGAAGATATTCCAAGACCTTGTCCGGTTCAGTTAAATTGACCCTAAGATTTTCCTGATGCTTATCCAGTCAAAGGCCTTCTCTGGTTCAGTCAGATCGACCCTAAGATCTCCCTGATGCTTATCCAGTTGAAGATACTCCAAGACCTTGTCCGGTTCAGTTAAATCGACCCTAAGATTTCCTGATGCTTATCCAGTCAAAGGCCTTCTCTGGTTCAGTTAAATCGACCCTAAGATCTCCCTGATGCTTATCCAGTTGAAGATACTCCAAGACCTTGTCCGGTTCAGTTAAATCGACCCTAAGATTTTCCTGATGCTTATCCAGTCAAAGGCCTTCTCTGGTTCAGTCAGATCGACCCTAAGATCTCCCTGATGCTTATCCAGTTGAAGATTCCAAGACCTTGTCCGGTTCAGTTAAATCGACCCTAAGATTTTCCTGATTCTTATCCAGTCAAAGGCCTTCTCTGGTTCAGTCAGATCGACCCTAAGATCTCCCTGATGCTTATCCAGTTGAAGATACTCCAAGACCTTGTCCGTTTCAGTTAAATCAACCCTAAGATTTTCCTGATGCTTATCCAGTCAAAGGCCTTCTCTGGTTCAGTCAGATCGACCCTAAGATCTCCCTGATGCTTATCCAGTTGAAGATACTCCAAGACCTTGTCCGGTTCAGTTAAATCGACCCTAAGATTTTCCTGATGCTTATCCAGTCAAAGGTCTTCTCTGGTTCAGTCAGATCGACCCTAAGATCTCCCTGATGCTTATCCAGTTGAAGATTCCAAGACCTTGTCCGATTCAGTTAAATCGACCCTAAGATTTTCCTGATTCTTATCCAGTCAAAGGCCTTCTCTGGTTCAGTCAGATCGACCCTAAGATCTCCCTGATGCTTATCCAGTTGAAGATATTCCAAGACCTTGTCCGGTTTAGTTAAATCGACCCTAAGATTTTCCTGATTCTTATCCAGTCAAAGGCCTTCTCTGGTTCAGTCAGATCGACCCTAAGATCTCCCTGATTCTTATCCCAGTAGAAGACACCCAAGATTCTCTCAGCGTTCCTGTTGGGGTAGTAATCGTCCAAGATTCTCTTACCATTCATGCTAAGGCAGTAACCATCCATAGTTCATTCATCATCTTTCGAAGCTCTAGACCCAGCTCCTGCAACCAGTCAGGACATATCTATACCAAGCATCTAAAAATCAGCTCCTGCAACGTGTCAGGTACTCATTTTCTGTTTTGCAGGTATGCAGGTTCTCGCCAAGGAATCTCTTACGCGATCAACATCCAGATGGCATCTATAAGCCCATCATCCTATCCAGCAACCTCTAAATGACATCTATAAGCCCATTCCCACCACACTGCCACTATGTGAGCACAAATTTCTGGGCACTCTAGTGTTCAATCATCTTCCACCTTCGGATTACGAAAGGCACACAAGTCAATCTGCATCCTCAGGTCTAAGAAGATTGAACAGGGGCAACTGTTGTACCCCAAAATTTGCCCTCCCATATTTCTCAAAATATTTCAAGAAAAATTCACAAGTCCAACCCGGCGCGTCATATTCAGGTATTCTTTCGCCAAGATATCTCTGATAACATATTCTCAAATTCAGGTTCGGCTCAAGAGTCAATTCTTTAAATAAGGTATCCGAATGTGTGAGTTTTCTCGAAGAAATATGGTGAAAAAGTGTGCTGAAAGTGCAGTTTTTATGCGCTAAAAAATTCATAACTTGAAGATCGTGGCTCGTTTTGAACCCGTTCCGGTGGCCAAAATTCCGTCTTGACATTATCTACGTTTTCATCTCTCACGGATGGAAGCCAATTTCGATCAGAAGGTCTTAAAAAATGTGGATTTATCAAGTATTTTCGTGCAGAAAATTTGTGACAGAAGTTTATTTGCGTCATGTTCAAAAAATCATAACTTGGTCGATTTTCATCGTATCGAGCTGGTTCCGGCGCCAAAATTTCACAAATTGAGTTGACTACATTTTCACAGAAGGTATTGAGTTCAAACGGTATTCAAAAGGCCTTCGTTTTTTGCTCAGAGTGCGTGACACGCTGAAAATCCTGAATGCTGAATATTATTTCATCTGAGCCGAAACTTCGAAAATTCATAACTCGGTCAATTTTTATCGGATTGGACTCATATTTTTACACAAGGTCACTGACTCATAGATCTACAACTTTGCTTCAAAAGTCGAGACCAAATTATGCACCGATCAATACCAGTTTTTTATTGAAGAACGTGTCAGAGCCGACACTGGAGCCCAAAATAAGTTTGTCTGAGCTGAAACTTCAAAAATTCATAACTAATTCACCGTTTATCCGATTGAGTCGATTTTCGGACAGGAGTTAGTTCTCGATGTAGGCTACATTTTGTTTTCACATTTCAACTTCAAAAAATGCACTTAAGTCCCTGCGATTTAGCTTGGAAAGTGAAGAATTCAAGTGAATATTGGAGGCCCAATTGCACATTCAAAGCCCATTTTCTTTACCCTAATTTCCACTATATAATCACCTTCTTGTCACACAAACCAGGAGAAAAAAAAGAGGAGAAGAGAAAAAGAGAGAAAAAACCTTGCCACAACACTGTTAGAATATCAAACTATTTCAAGAACCCTAAAACCTTGAAATCCTTATTACAAATCCCTCTCTCACTACAAACAAGCCATCTCAGTTACAAACCAACATCTTATTACTTCTTCAGTAAGGGTAAGGCTGGCTTGATCTCCATGATCCAAAGGGCATAAAAGCATTCATGTCACTACTTTTCCAGTAAGGGTAAGGTTGATTTGATCTCCATGATCAAAAGGGTATAATCATTCATACATGTCATATTGTGCCTAAACATTAAATTTCTTCATATATTGGCTTTATTTGCATTTTATGATTTTATTTAATATTTTCATGAGATTCAACACTACAGGTTTAGACAGGATCCCATGCAGGTTCATTAAGGGACGTTGAGGCCAAAAGCCAAATGGCCAAAAGTCAAAAGCCAAAAGGCCAAAAGCCAAAAGTCAAATACATGGCGAGGCAGGCATTAAGCCAAACATTAAGGGAACGTTGAAGCCAGAACACAAATGGCCAAAAGTCAAAAGCCAAAAGCCAAATGGCCAAAGTAGAACAACTTATGCATGAAACTCAATCCAATGGCCAAAGAATGCAGACCACGGTACTCAGGAGTCAATACTTCAAAAAAACCTCCCCTTGGGCCAGACACCCCTATGGTTTGCTCAATTTTTAATTGTTTTTCCTTTTTATTCTTTTAATTGTTTTTTAATTGTTTTCTTTTAATCCCATAAAATAATTTTCATAATAAATATAAAATACAGAAAAATCAAAAAAATGTTTATTTTATTAATATTAATTTTACTATTATTATTTTTGTAAATAAACTTTAAACAATTAATTAGATTAATTTAGGTTTCAAAACTTTAATATTTTTCTTAATAAATTAAATATGTAGAAATTAGGTTTTTTAACTTTTTCATCATTTTTTTTAATAAATAATTTTCTCATCATTATTGTTATTATTAATTACTAATTTATTTTGTAAATAAACATGTACATAAATTCTTTAGTAAATTAAGTTAAACTTTAACATTTTTCTCAAATAATTAAAAATAACTTAGAATTAGGGTTTCTTTTAATTTTAATTTTAATTTTCTTATTTCATAAATACAAAAAAAACCTAAAAAACACTTCTTTTATTTCAATAAATAATTAATTAATTTTTAATTTCATTTAATTTCTTTAAAGGGTCCAACGCCCTCAAATGTTCTATTTTAATTCCAATTCGCGCATTTTATTTTATTTCTTATAATATTTATGTAATTGCTCAAGCCATGTAACTCGGACATTCTATATTTCCCGCATTTTATTTCTTTATTTTTATGTCAAATCGGGTCCTGGTTTAATTTGGCGATGTGGACCCGCGCCTTTGTAATAGTTTAGGAATTTTATCTTTCCGCACTTTTTAACTGTTAAATAAATGCATGCAAGAATGAATGACAAAAATAAAAACAAAACGTTAGATCACCAATAACCTGACAAGACAAAAATAAATGAATCTGACACACAAATCACACACCACCCCTAGGGTACGCCTCACTGTTGCCTTGCCTCGAAAGGTGATCGTCGAGTAGAGGACGTCTTAGTAAGTCCTCATGATCCAGGAACCTGGCATGAGGGTAGCTTCTAAGGTGTCTTCTTATTGCTCTGGTGATCACCATGTCCCTACAAACTCGAATTGACCCGAACACCTCCAACGGTGGTGCTACCTACCTCTCAATGGTGGGATGGCACTACTTTAAAGGACATTTACACAGACGAATTCCTTGGGGTAGGTAGACGACTCTAGATACTTGCTCTAATCTCAAAACAAACTCAAAAAGACTTTTCACACTGACACATTTTCAAAAGCTTTCAAAGCAAACTTTTCAAACACTCTGACGTACGAGTCGAACTGAAATTTTTCAAAGAAACTTTTTTAAACCCACATTGAAAAGCAAACAAACATTTTTTGAAAACACATTGAGCAAGTATCTAAGAGCCCATGGATAACCATGGATAGAAAGGGTGCTAACACCTTCCCTTTCTATAACCTACCTCCCGAACCGAGAGCAATCTCTTTAAGGAATTTTTCTGTGCTTTTGTCCTTTCCATTTGGAGAAAATAAAAGACGGTGGCGACTCTTGCTTCCGCGACATTTTGCGAACCAGCGTTAAACAGTCAGTTCCAGATCCACCGATCACAGAAAGGTATTAGCACCCTTTTCATCTGTAGTTATCTATGGGCTCTTAGTTTCTTGCTAGATCACTTGCTTTTATTTGAAAATATGCTTTGTATGGTTTTTTGAAAGTATTTTGAAAAGGGGCCATCGTTTAGGCAAACTTTGTAATGATTCTCGTTCATAATAATGTATACAAAGTGTTGATCTTTTGAAAATGTTTCAAGTTTGAAAGATGTTTTGAAAGTGTTGGTGTTTGTTTTGAAAATAGGAAGGATGTTTTGGTTTGAAAATGAGCAAGCAACTAGGAACATTCTACCTACTCAAAAGTCTTTCTTGTTTATTTCCTCTTTCCTTTGATATTATTATTTTACCATTGATTGGTAAGTAACCTTATCTTTGGATGTAAAAGGGACGGGCATGGATCATCGTATAGCCATGATTAGCAACGTTGTAAGATATCTTAGCATTTTATTTAAGGGACTAAGATCATTTTTGAAAGGCAACTTTGATAGCATCATCGAGGGACTATGGCCTTGTATTTTTTTATTGCTTTTGCTAAGATACCCCACATGCATAATATGGCCATTTTCATAAGGCAACAAAGTGGATTTACCCTAAGGGTGTAAGTGTGCAAGTGTGTTGGTTTACATGCATTGTTTTGTCTTTGAATTAGGGTTTTCTAAGCATTGATTTTATCTTCCCATACAAATCCTAATTACTAGTATTTATATATAAAGCATTAAATTGCGGAAAATAAAAATACTAAATTATTACATCATTAGGGGAGGGGTGTACAAATTTACATTTGAGGAAATTGCAAGAAAATTAAATCTAAATAATTATTACAATTATATTGAATATTGTACAAAATTAAAAATAAAAATGCAAGAATATAAAATGGAAAAAGAAATGATTTTGTTTGTTTTTTATGAAAGGGTTTAGTCTTAACCTAATTTTAAAAAAATGATTAATGAAAATTAAATAAAATTAACTTAAACTAATAAGAAAAGAAATTAACTAAAAAAAAGACTTTTTAGGGTTTTATTTATGAAAAAGGTTTTAAATTAATAAAAATAATATGAATATTTATTAATTAAAAGAAATATAAGTTCTAAATTAAATTTAATTGCAAGAAAATACTATAATAGTTAAACCTAAACCTAAGTATTAATTAATAAAAAAAGAAATTAATTTATTAAGAAAATGTTTCTGTTCTTTTAGTTTTATAAAACAAAGAAACTAAATAAGTGTAAAAATAATAAATAAAATATTTTTCTTGGGTTTTTATTAATAACAATAATAATAATAATAATAATAATAATAATAATAATAATAATAATAATAATAATAATAATAATAATAATAATAATAATAATAATGATAATGATAATAATAAAGGAAAAAGAAAAAAAAAAAAGAAAAAGAAAATAATAATGAAAATTGGGCCAGGGGTGCTGAAGCAAGTCAGGGGTTAGTAAAAGAAAAATAATCAGGCCCAAGTTGGAGGTCCCACCTGTTCAAACAAAAAAAAGGAAATTAGAAAAATGTTAAAAATGGTAAAACGGACGCTGGGGCTCGAACCCAGGTCCAAGGGGTGACAGACGCGCGCTTTAACCACTGGGATGGTGATACATCCGTTAACATTGGCACAAAAATAAATACATAACACATAACTTGCCCCGACTGTACTTCATCTTCAACCTCCAACCAAAGGATCTGTATATTGCTCATTCTTCAACCATTTTCAAAAATGTAAACATGAAACTTATGTATTTTTTCACCACGAATCCATCCATGTAACTAATTTAAGCTAACATTCAAAGATATGGATGAATTTATGAAAGTACCAAATTCTGACCTAAATGTTTCATCAAGTTTAAACTCAAAATTCTCCATGCTCAAGCAACATAAATGAAATCTATGGAGATGTATAGTTTCAAGGCAATGATATCTGCATTCTATCTTCACAAATGCAAGCCTAACAATGCTTAAATAATGAGATAGAAGTTCAGGAAAAATACCTCAAAACTGGAAATCGTGAAATGAGTTTGACCTTGTTTCAAGTGATGGTGATGATCAGGTTAGCCTCCTTGGACCTCTAGGAAGCTAATGCAATGGCTGGCTTGAGCTGAATGTAGCTGGAATGGTATGGAGAAGTCCAACTGTGATGCTCTGTTTTTGAACTTGGAAATGGGTGAAGATGGTGTTACAGTTGTGTAACAGGGATAGGGATGGCTTATGTATGATGTTTGGAATCTTTTGGAAGCAAAAGGCTAAGAAATGCACGAGTGAAATGGAAGTTTGAAGTTCTTGGTCAGAATATGCAACAATGGTGGTTTGTGATGCAGTTCTGAGTTTTTATGAGTTTGGGGGCTTAAGGATGCGTGTGTTTTCTTGCAAATGACTTGTGCATAAGTAAGGAAAAGGTTGTGAGGCTTGAGAGGGTCAGAATCACACAAGTACAAGTTTTGGGATTTTTCTTTATTTTGAAGAAAAGTGAAAACATGGTTTCAAGGTGTGATCGGTGGGAATAGAACTGACTATTTTGGATATGCTGGTTCGCGTTTTGCGTTTGTTTTCGCAAAATGTCGCGGTAAGCAAGAGTCGCCACCGTCTTTTATTTTATCCAACAAGGAAAGGACAAAAGCACAGAAAAATTCCCTTTTGAGATGTTTCTCGGGTTCGGGAGGTAGATTATAGAAAGGGAAGGTGTTAGCACCCTTTCTATCCGTGGTTATCCACAGGCTCTTAGGTACTTGCTCATTATGTTTTCAAAAGTTTGCTTTTCTTTGTGTTTGTGGGTTTGAAAAGAGTTTTTTGTTTGAAAGGGGTGTAAGTGCGAAAAGTTTTGTTTTGTTTTAAAAGGAGCAAGTACTTAAGAACATCTACCTACTCAAAAAGGAATTAAACTGTACAAATGTCCTTTAGACAATGCTATCCCACTATTGAGGAGTAGGTAGCATCGTCGTTGGAGTTTTCGGGTCAATTCGATTAAGGGACGTGTGGTCACTAAAGCAATGTTAGGACGCCTTAGCGGTAACCCTAATGTCTTAGATCATTTTTATCCGAGGCAACCGTTCCGAGGCAACTTTGATCTTTGGACAAGAGGGAGACCTCTAAAACTTCCTATACTCAATGACCACGTTCGAGGTAACCAAGTGAGGTGTACCCTAAGAGTGGTATGTGCGAGTGTATATTTTTTTCCAGTTATATTATCTTTGTACATGTCATGGTGAGCTACTGTTGATTTTAAATTAAAATTGATCTTGTCATGCATTGCCTATTATTCAAACATCTAACAGTTAATGGTTGCGGAAATTAAATTGCGTAAAATAAATCTAAGCTATTACAAGGCGTCGAGTATTTACATCGCCAAAGACAAACCCTTAAAAAATTAAATTACGAAAAGTAAATAAAAACGATAAATAAATCCTAATTAAAAACTATTACATTCTCGAAGCAGTTACAATATTGAAATACAGATAAAAAATTATTCGCGTGCGAGAAAATTAAATCAAATTATTTTTAGGGTTTTGACCCTTTTTGTTAAATAAAACAATTTTTTTGTTATTTTTTGAATTAAAAATTAGGTCTAAATTAATAGTTGAATTAATTAATTAAATGAAAAAAAATATTTTTGGTTTTTATTTTATTTTAATTAAGGAAATAAAATTAGAAAGGTAAAAATATATCAAAACCCTAATTCTAAATCAATGTTAATTTGTTGCAAAATATATTAATGTTAACCTATTTAAACTAAATAAAATTAATTAATTATTTATTTACAAAAATAAATAATAAAAATATTTTGTTGTTTTCTGATTTTTTTTATAAAATATTAATGGGTTAATTGGTTAATTAATTAATTTTTAATAATAATAATAATAATAATAAAATAAATAAATAGGAAAAAGAAATAAAATATAAGAGAGAAATACTCAGGGGGGTGTGGGCCAGAATTTGGTGTTTAAATGGCAATTTTTGGGGCCCAAACGTCCAGCCTTTTTGACTTTTTGAGATTCCATAGGCGCATGTTGACCAGGGAGTATGATGAACGTGCAATCTGGGCCCCTGGATCTGATTTGAGACCACCTGGCCAACATCTGGAGAAGGGCGTATGATGGACCATCCTTTGAGACATGCACCTGAATATCTGAAGAAAAAATTGAACAAAGTTTTGGGGGACCTGGGATTCGAACCCAGGTCCCAATGCTCATTGCATGCGCGCTCAACCACTCCACCCAACTGCTTCATTTGTTATTGTAATAAGAATCAAATATTATATAATAAACAAAACACTAAGCCTGCAAAAATAAAAAAAAAAGCGCGCCACTGATTCGGATGAACCAATGACACAAAGACATGCCATCATCTTCTTCAACGCAACCCTGGTTATTTACCTGCGGATTTTTATCCGCAGGAAGTTTCGTGGGATGGTTCTAAAACTCGCTCCAGGCCATGAAAATGCTATTCAAGAACATAGACATGTTCGTCTCTGCCTCCTCATCATTCATATAACCATTGTTTGTCTCAATTTATCCTGCATAAGAAGCGCCTAAAAAATAAGAACAAGAACCCTAGGTTCGAGCATCATGATACAAGGCCTAAGAATGAAATTGAATAATGCAAAAACGTTCTAAATCAAATAACAATCACAAATATGTCAATATTTTGAAGAAAAGATGCAAGAACAGATGTTTTCGATTTCGTGTTTAGAGCAAGGTTCATGGAGACTTACAGTGCGTTATAGGCGATGAAAAGGCTTCCTTTTGATTGGTATGGCTCCACTGGATGTCAAGGAAGGGAGCTACGTTTTGCTTTTGGTATGAATTGGCCTCCAAGGTTGTTTTTGATCTCTCACTTTTCAAGCCTTTTTTACAAAATTGGTATGGTCGTTTCTGCAAGGTTCTCTGCGTGTTCTAGGTTTGGCTTGCTTATGTGAGTGTTATGGAGTGAATTAGGGTTGGCCTTTTGATCTGAAATCAAGTGCATTCAAGATTGAAGATTGGATTTGATCACCATTGAAAAGCTTTCAAAAAATAGGCCAAATCTGATTTTTTGTGCTTGTTTTGACTTGATACGAATTGGTTGAGTGTCGCATGGTATTTGCAAGCTGTACAAATCACAAGAATCCTTTTACATGAATTTTTAGATTTTATTTGATTTAATATTGACTAATAATGAATTAAATCAATAAAAATGAAATAAAATAGAAAAATAAATGTTTGGTCATGAAATTAAAGATGGGACACGTGTGTGGCATGACAAGACCAAATCAAGTGGAAAAAAGTGGGCCCTTTTGTAAAGAATTGGAGTTTTGAGGATAGTTGACTTTTGGCAATTTTGGAAAAATGCCCAACTTCAACAATGCATAACTTCTTCAATTTTGAACTTTTGGAGGTGTTCTTGGACTTTTTAGAAACCTTGAGATGTCCTCTAATCAACCCTTTTGGTCTCATCGCATTTTGATGTTCCATGCTCAAGTTATAAGCTTTGGCAAAAAAAGGTGTTTTTGTTGACTTTCAAAAATGACCTATAATGTCCAAATTTGTAACTTTTTGTGAGAGCATTTCTTGATCTTTGGGTGTGAATATGGATTGTAGGAAATTGCATCCTCTTAAAAATTAGCTTTGGATGGGTCATTTCTCATAAAGTATGAGAAATTTATGCTTGGTCAAAGTTGAGTTGACTTTTCCTACAAAACCCTAATTTAGCAAATTTTGAATCTTGATGAATCTTGAGAAATACTTGATGAATCATGATCAAACCTTGATAAAATGATGAATTATCTTTCAAAATGATAATGTTGACAAAAAATCTCGAGGTTTGACTGTATTTGGGACACAGTTGACTTTTGCCCTAACACAGTCGATTTTTTGGTCTCTTGAGCAATTGACTGACCAAACTTTCTCTGCAAGGTTTGAAATTTGACATGAATGAACTTAAGAACATATTAGGACATTGGGGAACACTTGAGGTCATTTGTATGTGAGGACCTTGATGCAACACAAAACCCTAATTTTTACTTGACTGCCTTAGGAGGTGATTTGACTGTCCAATCTTTGAGCCAACTTGAGCAACTTGAAGATTATTCTTGGAAAATCTTGAGAAATATGGGAGGGAAAATTTTGGGGTACAACAGTTGTCCTTGTTCAATTTTCTTAAACCTGAGGATATAGATTGACTTTCGAGCCTTTTGTGATCCGAAGGTGGAAGATAATTGAACACTAGAGTGCCCAAAAATTTGCACTCGCATGGTGTAGCATCAGCACTGTGATGTCGAGAATGGGCTTACAGATGCCATTTGGAGATTGCCGGTAGGAGGATGGGATTACAGGTGCCATCTTCAGGAGTGTCGATCGCGTAAGAGATTCCTTAGCGAGAACTTGTATACCTGTTGTTGTAGAAGATTCTGTTGGGGAAGTCTAACTTTTGTTGAGATTTAGGAATCTGGCCTGTACTTCAACTAAGAGAATGCCTCGACTGAGTCTTAAGAACCTGTCCATAATTCAACTGGGGGGAAACATCTTCATCAAGATCTGGGAACTTTCTCGTGCTCAATGGAGTATACCGTTGAGGTTATAGTACTCGTCCACACTATGACGTAGGGAAACATCAAGATCTAGGAACTGACTCATGCTCAATGGAGTATACCGTTGAGGTTATAGTACTCGTCCACACTATGACGTAGGGAAACATCTTCATCAAGATCTAAGAACTGTCTCGTGCTCAATGGAGTATACCGTTGAGGTTATAGAACTTGCCCACACTATGATGGAGGAAAACATCAAGATCTAGGAACTGACTCGTGCTCAATGGAGTATACCGTTGAGGTTATAGTACTCGTCCACACTATGACATAGGGAAACATCTTCATCAAGATCTAGGAACTGTCTCGTGCTCAATGGAGTATACCGTTGAGGTTATAGAACTCGTCCACACTATGACGGAGGAAAACATCAAGATCTAGGAACTGACTCGTGCTCAATGGAGTATGCCATTGAGGTTATAGTACTCGTCCACACTACGACGTAGGGAAACATCTTCATCAAGATCTAGGAACTGTCTCATGCTCAATGGAGTATACTGTTGAGGTTATAGAACTCGTCCACACTATGACGGAGGAAAACATCAAGATCTAGGAACTGACTCGTGCTCAATGGAGTATACCATTGAGGTTATAGTACTCGTCCACACTATGACATAGGGAAACATCTTCATCAAGATCTAGGAACTGTCTCGTGCTCAATGGAGTATACCATTGAGGTTATAGAACTCGTCCACATTATGACATAGAGAAACTGTCGAGACTTGAGAACCTTATCTGAAATTCAACCGAGGATAATTCAATTGAGACTTAAGAACTGGTCAGGTCTTCGACTAAGCTGGGGACTTAACTGCATCTTTCCTGAAAGGTAAAAGGTTAGTCACATGCAATGCATGAGATGAATCAAGTAATGATGTTCTCAACATGAATGATATTGTATGGTATGATGTGTATATGCATGTATCATGATGTATGGAAGTGTGATGTTTTAGCTGGGGAAAATAAATCCTGGAGCTGCTGGAGAATAGAGTTGAGTTCTTCATTTCCGCTGGGGATGATGAACGAAGATGATAAACCTGTAGGAGAACTCCGTTGGGGGAATAAACTGATGAAGAGATTACTCCGAGGGGAACTACTCTGTGGGGAGGAGACGTTCTGCTGAGGATTTTAACGATAAACTCCACTGGGGATTCTGTTGATAAGCTCTGTTGGGGATTTTAATGATGAACTCCGTTGGGGATAGAAAGAACTTTGCTGGGGATGATCTTTCAGTTGCAACTTACTGAGGATAACCCAGTTAGAATCTTGTGAGGATAACCTTCTGAATTTGGCTGGGGAGATTTATTTGCACTCTGCAGGGGATAAGCTTCCAAAATCTACTGGGGAAGATGATTCAACTCTGGCGGGGAAGCCCCTTTTTTTTAGACTGCACTGAGGAGATGACTCCACTGGGGTATCTTGTATTCCGCCGGGGAACATTCTTATATTCTGTTGAGGAATATTAAGACTGCCGGGGATACTCTTATGCTTGCTGGGGAATATCTTTATACTCCACTGGGGAATATTAAGGTCTTCTGGGGATTCCACACCTTCTTGGGGCTGATGGTAGATTACCTCTGCTTGGGGAGAGTATTGCTGATTCGTTCGTAGTTGCAAGTCTCAGTGGGGAGAGCTACCATTACTGTTTTACTCTGCAGGGAGCAACGATATCTTGGTCATATTCTTCAGCTGAACCTACCTTGGTACCTTGATGGACAGAGCAACTAGATCGCTCGGACAATTCTTATTGTCCCTACTTCTGATATTACCCGTAATTCGTCCTTTGTAAATATTTATGAGCAGCAATTAATGTCAAATGCATATATCAAAAATGAACATTGGACGTTCTTCGCAAGACAAAACAGATAAAGGGAAAACAATTTGAAACTTGTCTGAAAATGAATTTGTATTGATTTTGAAGTTTGCCTATAAATAGGCGTTTTTTGTACAAGAGGCTGACGTCCTAGTAAGAGAACGCCGCCGAACAAATAGAATTTATACAATTTGTGAAAAGAAAACAAAACAGCTATGTGAATAGTCCCACTGGGTTCCAACTCTGCTATTGCCTTTATATCTTCGAGCGTCTCATCACTTTACTGCTTAGTTGAAGATGAATCTGATTGATTGGTTTCGTCCGAGCCTGATAGTCGATACCGAGGTCTGGATGCAGGGTGATCCAATGAGACATAGTGTTACGCTTATCCCTAATTTTTGCCTGGACCGCCCTTTCAGGTTTTCAGTCCACCGGGATACCCATTTTTGCCCAAGTCGCCTTTTCAGGTTTTCGACTTGCCGGGTGTACAGATTTTTTTATTTTCATCCCTTATTTTTGCCCAAACCCTTTTGGTTCGCCGGGAAGCCCTTATTTTTGCCTAGGCCAGTCAAACTAGCGGGTCTTTGATTATGCGTAGTATCTTTTTACTATGTCTGCATTGACGGGGTGAGAAAGGTCGTCACCGTCCATGGTGGTTAGAATCATAGCTCCTCCTGAGAAGATGTTCTTAACCACAAATGGCCCTTCGTAAGTAGGGGTCCATTTGCCCCTGGGATCACCTTGAGGTAGAATAATGCGCTTAATTACCAGGTCCCTAACTTGATACTCTTGTCGTCTGACTTTCTTGTTAAATGCTTTGATCATCCGTTTTTGGTACGTCTGACCATGACAGACAGCAGTAAGTCTTTTTTCGTCGATTAGATTCAGTTGATCAAGTCGGGTCTGAATCCAGTCATCTTCACTCAAACCTGCATCCTTCATTATCCGAAGAGAGGGTATCTGAACTTCAATAGGCAAGACTGCTTCCATACCATATACCAAGGAATAGGGTGTTTCCCCTGTTGACGTCTGTGTTGAGGTACGATACCCATGAAGAGCAAACGGTAACATCTCGTGCCAGTCTTTATATGTCACTGTCATCTTCTGCACGATCTTCTTAATGTTCTTATTTGCCGCTTCGACAGCCCCATTCATCTTGGGCCGGTAGGGAGAAGAGTTATGATGCTGTATCTTGAATTTCCCGCAGAGCTCAGTGATCATCTTGTTGTTAAGATTGGTACCATTGTCCGTAATGATCCTCTCTGGTACACCGTATCGACAGATCAGGTTGTGCCGAATGAACCGTGCCACGACGTTCTTGGTTACCGTAGCAAAGGAAGCTGCTTCAACCCACTTCGTAAAGTAATCAATTGCTACCAGGATGAAATGATGCCCGTTAGATGCCATAGGTATGATCTCGCCGATCATATCAATGCCCCACATTGCAAAAGGCCAAGGTGCTGTCAGAACATTCAGAGGAACTGGAGGTATGTGCACCTTATCAGCATAGACCTGACACTTGTGACATGTTCTAGAATGTTGATAACAGTCAGCTTCCATTGTGGACCAGTAATATCCTGGCCGAAGGATTTTCTTTGCCATGGTATGTCCACTAGAATGAGTTCCGAAGGTACCTTCATGCATCTCTATCATGATTCTTTCTGCTTCAATCTTATCCACACAATGTAGTAAGGTCGAATCATGGTTTCACTTATAAAGAATGCCATTGCTGATGAAGAACTTGGCTGCAAACCTCCTTAGGAACTTCTTGTCATTAACAGACGCACCCTCGGGGTATCCCTGAGCTTCAAGGTACCTCTTCACCTCATGATACCAGGGCTTTTCTGTTACCTCTTCAGTATCAAGATCACAGCAATGTGCAGGTTCGTCCAATTTTTCAATAATGATCCAGGGAGCCTCGTTGTCCCAATTGACTTTGAACATAGGAGACATCGTAGCTAGCGCGTCCGCCAACTGATTCTCCTCTCTTGGGAAGTGTTCAAAGGTTATCTCCTCGAAATGGGGAAGCAATGTCAACACATACTCCTTGTAAGGAATAAGATTAGGGTGTTTCATATCCCACTCGCCTTTGATCTGACTGATCACGAGAGCGGAATCTCCGAAGACACTTAGAAACTTAATCCTGAGGTCAATTGCAGCTCGAAGACCCATGATGCATGCTTCATACTCCGCCATATTGTTGGTGCAGTTGAAACATAGTCGGGCGGTGAACGATGTATGAGAGCCTTTAGGAGATATGATCACGGCGCCAATGCCATTACCTAAAGCGTTCGAAGCTCCATCAAAGTAAATAGACCATCGGGATCCCTCTTCAGGTCCTTCATCCGGTCCAGGTGCCTCACAATCGGTTATCAACATGATATTCTCGTCCGAAAATTCAAAGTTCATATACTGGTAATCATCCACTGCCTGATGTGCCAAATGGTCTGCCAATACACTTCCCTTGATTGCTTTTTGAGTTGTGTACTGGATGTCATACTCAGTCAAGATCATCTGCCATCTTGCTATTCTTCCGGACAAGGCAGGCTTTTCGAAGATATACTTGATTGGATCCATTTTTGATATCAACAAAGTAGTGTGAGTCAGCATATACTGTCTCAGCCAGCGAGCAGCCCATGCCAAAGCGCAACAAGTTTTACCAAGCAGTGAGTATCGGGTCTCACAGTCGGTAAACTTTTTGCTAAGGTAATAAATTGCATGCTCTTTTCGGCCAGACTCGTCATGCTGCCCAGCACACACCCCATTGAGTTGTCAAGTACTTTCAAGTATAAGATCATAGGTCTCCCTTCAACTGGTGGCATTAGAATAGGTGTCTCCTGGAGATACTCTTTGATCCTTTCGAAAGAAGCCTGGCATTCATCGTTCCAACGTACCACTTGATCTTTTTTCAGTAGCTTGAAGATTGGTTCACAAGTAGCAGTGAGGTGCGAGATGAATCAGGCAATGTAGTTCAGTCGTCCTAGAAAGCCTCTGACCTCCTTCTCTGTTCTGGGAGCTGGCATCTCTTGTATGGCTTTCACTTTGGTAGGGCCCACTTGAATACCTTTGTCGCTTACGACGAAACCTAGCATTTTACCAGATCTCACCCCGAAGGTGCACTTGTTCGGGTTCAATCTCAGCTTGTAAAACTTCAACCTGTAAAACAGCTTCTGGAGATGGTCAAGGTGTTCCTCCTTAGTCTAGGACCTCGCAATCATATTGTCGACGTATACTTCAATCTCATGATGGATCATTTCATGAAACAAAGCAACCATGGCACGCTGATATGTTGCCCCAGCATTCTTCAACCCAAAAGGCATGACCTTGTAGCAAAAGGTACCCCACTGAGTAACAAAGGTTGTCTTCTCCATGTCCTAGGGAGCCATCTTAATTTGATTATATCCGGAGAAACCATCCATAAAGGAGAATACCTTGTGCTGAGCAGTATTGTCAACCAGAACGTCAATGTGAGGTAGGGGAAGTCATCCTTGGGGCTTGCCCTGTTCAGATCCCTGTAGTCAACACACATTCGGACCTTACCATCCTTCTTTGGTACCAGAACCACATTGGCAACCCACTGAGGGTAAGAAGTCACTGCTAGAAAACCGGAGTCAAACTGTTTCATAACTTCGGCTTTGATTTTCTCAGACATCTCTGGGCGCATACGGCGAACCTTCTATTTTACCGGAGGGAAGTCTTCCTTGGTAGGCAGGCGATGAACCACAATGTCAGTATCCAACCCAGGCATATCTTCGTAAGACCAGACAAAGATCTCAACATAGTCATGCAGCATCTGAATCAACCGCTGCTTCACACTAAGCTCCAGATTCGCACCGATCTTGACTTCCTTCTTGTCTGTTTCAGTACCCAGATTCACTGTTTCCACCGGCTCTTCATGTGGCTGAATGGCCCTCTCTTCCTGGAGTAGCAGTCTTGCAAGTTCACCCGACACTTCGCAATCATCTTCACCTTCGTCTTCGGCTAAGTTGATTGGATTTTCAAAGTCATAATTGGCAGTAGCAGAGTCGTTACCAGTGAGATCCAGAGTGGATTGAGACCTGTATATGTGAGTGTCTGTAAAATAGCTGTTTTTGCAATATATAATAAAGAAAACAAGGAGCGCAAAATTTGAAATGCAAGAAACGTCCAATGCTTTTATTAATGATATATGAAAATGACACACAAAAGCCCTCACAAATGAAGCCACGGTGCCCCGGGTAAGACACCGAGCCATAAAGTTTCACAACATTGTCTGTTACAAATTCAAAACAAAGAGTTCATTACTGGTTAACAAAAGTAATAGGGATGAAGTCCTTTGCTGTCCAGTTGCTTGGTCCACCGTTGGTCGTAGGATAGATCCAGCTGTCGAACTCAGACTCCTCCACATCATCTTCAATGGAATTTACTCCCGAGTTGCTGATGAACACGGGAGGTATTCCAATTCTTGCACTTCGAACAACCCTTTGAGCTTCTGCAGTGAAACCCAAACCAAACTTGTTAGTCTTCTGTGTAAAGTCAGGAAGTCGGCCCCAATTTGCACACTCACCCTTCTCAATAACAGCTCGGGCATCCTTTAAGGAGGCCATCTTCATAGGAAAATCTTCAACCACAGTCTCGGCTGATGCCAGTGTCTGAGGAACCTCTTCAAAATGCTGAAATGGGGTCTCAATGAATTCCCCATCCATCTCTACGTATCTGAACGAGTTGAGGTGGCTGACCATGTACTCTTCCTCCCCCTGGACTGTCACAATCTTCCCTCTAACCGGGTACTTCAGCTTCTGATGGAGTGTTGAGGTTACGACTCCAACTTTGTGGATCCATGGACGACCCAACAAACAAGAATAGGATGGCCAGATCTCCATCATGTAGAATGTAGAATTGAAGACCTGAGAACCAACTTTAATTGGAATATCAACCTCACCATGTACCATCCTTTTAGACCCTTCAAAGGCCCTGACAATGATGTTACTTGGCTTTAACTCCAACCCTTCGCAATCCAACCGATCTTGAGCCTTCTTGGGTAAGACGTTCAGTGAGGAACCCGTATCAACCAATACGTGTGCAAGAGTAGTTCCCCTGCATTCAATGGATACATGTAGGGCATCGTTATGGTTCTTCCCTTTAACAATCAAATCAGCGTCAGAGAAACCCAAACCATTATCAGCAGTTAAATTGGCCACACAATCGATAAACTGATCAGCTGATGTCTCTTGTGGCACGTGGGCAGAATTTAGGAAGGTAATCAGAGCCTTGGCATGGGCCTCTGAGCACAGCAATAGTGATAACATAGAAATCTTGGATGTGGTTTTCCCCAGCTGCTCAACTACGTTATAATCACTCTTCTTAATAATCTTCTAAATCTCTTCCATCTCCTGTTTAGAAGCTTCAACAGTAATCGTCTTCGGTGCCTTCGTCTGGGCAGGCACATCAGTGATGATCCCTTTGCCCCGAGCGTCAGATGACTCGGCAAAAGGGGTAGAACTAAGAACTTGATCAGGAATGGCAGCAGGTACACTTGCAGGTGTAATGACAACAGGTCTTCGGACAGTTGGTGGAGCAATATCGGGTGAGAAAAGTCTACCGCTGCGGGTGACTTTAGCAGGCCCAGTAATGTTGCTGACGCCGGTATCAGCATCCAACTCTTGCTTAACTCCAAGAACATAAACATCTGCCCCATAGTGCCAAGGGACAGCTTTGTCAGAGGTGTAGGGGATGGGCCCCGGAACAGTAATGATTACGGGTGCGATCTTCGGAGTAGATGTAATTCTAACAGGCTTCCTCGAGGGAGCCTTGGAAGAATTGTTGAAAATGGTAATGATGGAAACTTCTTCAGTAGGAATGGGAGGAACAACAATCTTCTCAAACAAGATCTCCTTATTATCCATCAGGTCTTGGATAACTGACTTCAGAAATGGACAACCAGTAGGTAAAACAGAACACATATGGCAACCTTCGCCACAACCCGGAAATAAACCGGCTAGCAACAGGTTCTTCTTGACAGTCATCAGAGGGGTAACAATATCTTCCATGGAAACTACAAACAAGTCTTCCTCTACAGCATTTACTCCATGTTTGGGCATGGGAGCCGTCACAACATTAGGCCTCTCGGGCGCCTCAAACTCAATTTCCTTTGCATCAATTAGGTCTTGCACCCTGTTCCTCAAAACCCAACAATCATCTGTATTATGCCCCGGGCTATCAGAGTGAAAAGCGCAGTGGGCATTAGGGTTGTACTTTGGTGATGTGGTACTCGGATTCTTCGGAGCTTCTTTTAGAGTCACCAAATTGGTCTTCAGCAACTGTGGCAGAATCTGAGACAAAGTCATGCTGAGACGAGTGAATTTCCTTCGAGGTCTCTCGTCCTTATGTTGATTGTGATGCTAAGGAGCACCAGCAGGTTTTGAAATAATAACTACATTGACAGCTTGGCGGTGTTCAGGTCTGTTCTGTCTTCTCGAACTGTAGACAACACTAGACTCTTTCTTAAACGGTTTCTTCTCGGTGCTCGATGAGGCACCCTTCTGTATCTTCTCGGCCTTAATACCAGCTTCAATCCTCTCACCAGTCAAAATAAGATCTGTAAACCCAGCTGAAGAGCTTCCAATCAGATGATTAAAGAACGGACCAGACAGGGTCCCTAAAAACATGTCAACAAGTTCACGCTCAGCCAAAGGTGGTTGCACCCTTCCGGCCAGGTCTCTCCATTTCTGAGCATACTCTTTAAATCCTTCACCCGTTCCTATTGACATACCATGGAGTTGGGTACGCGTATGAGCGAGGTTGGAGTTGTACTGATACTGCCTATAGAATGCAATAGCTAAATCCTCCCAGCTGCGGATACTGGCTCCGTCCAATTGATAGAACCACTCGAGCTGAGTCCCTGAGAGACTGTCTTGAAAGAAATGGATCCATAAGTTCTTATCAGCAGTGTAAGGTTGGATCTTCCTCACATATGACCGGAGGTGCAGCTTCGGACAGGAAACTCCGTCATACTTCGCAAAGGCAAGTGCCTTGAACTTATGGGGAATCACCACCCCAGATGATAGAATCCAGATCTCTGAAGTCCAGACCGGGCACCTTCTGTATTTCCATGGCGCTCAAACGGTCTTCCAGTTGTTTGTACTTATCCACAGCAGGAGGATACTGTTCTTCATCATAGTCCGTCTCGTTGTCGGAGACCATAGAGCTAGGAGCCCTCCTTTCTTGTGGACTATCCTTCCCTCCAGATGAGGTGGTCAGATCAACTTCATTCTGCAGCCCGTTTCCAAACCTGCGTCCAGTATTGAACAGGATGGTCCTCTTCTTCTTCTTCTTCATCTCTTTCAGAATCAAAGTCTTCAGGTCCTGCTGACCCTTAGCTAGATTCATGAACAACTCTTGAAACTGGGAATTTTGGGCCTGAAGGGCCTTGATAGCTTGCTCAGTGGAAGGTTCAGCAGACATGATGATTGAGCGCTGAAATAAACAGCGAAGAAGATAAGAGACCTGTAATGGGGTACCTGTTTATGAAGTGCGTGGGATGAAATGCGTATGATTTATGATTTCAAAGACAATCGAGATTCAAATTTGTAAACAAGAAAGGAAACACACTTTATTAGATTTAAACTTCAAAATTTAAATTGTTCAACAAACTGCCCTTAGGCGTTACAAGAAATGGAAATACTGAAAAGTAAATGAAAACTGTAAAAGAAATCCTCAAAGGTCCATCAATGCTCCCATGGTCTCTTCTTCTCAGTGCGAACATAATCATTCAGGATTCGCTCGTTCTCCAGTTGCCTAGTCAGCTTCTGGATTTTCTGCTCCTGTTCATTGAACCTCTCCCGATAAGAATCCCGTTCTTCCCGTAGTTGCATCCAAGACCTCTTCAGTTTCCCAATATCAGTGGGCATATAAGGGTGGATAATAGTTGGAGGAACCCCCTCCTCATTAGCAACTTCAAGAGTAACAGGCCTGACAGCTTCATATGGCATACCTAACTTTTGGGCATGGATGCGGACCCACCTGAGATATGGCTCCATTGGAAGGGAAGTCTTTGGACCCAATTCATGTGGATCAGATTGGTGAACTCTGTCCCAAGCCCTTATGAATCTACGACGCAGCTCGTCGCTATCTCCCTGAAAATCAAAGATGATATGGGGCATCAGCATCTCATGAGGCCCTTCTCTTCTGGCTCTTCCAAACTGACGGAGAGCTAAGCATGGGTTGTAAGAAATCCCTCCATAGAGTCCGATCAATGGAACATTAGGATACTCTCCACAGCGATCAATGACAGTCACCTCATCCATACCTTTGAGAGTCCAGATAATGTCATCACTAGAAAGAGACATCACCCTATAAGCCCAACCCATTCCTTCTTTGTTTTTCAGCACGAACTTAGGGAGGTGCGAAATAAACCACCTCGACAATAAAGGAACACAACACATCAAAGTTCCCCGCTTTCGGGAAGTACGAGCATAGAGCTGATGAAGCATATCACCCAAGAGAGTGGGTACCAGATTCTGAGAGATGAAGATCTTTATGGCATTAATACCAACAAAAGTGTCAGGATTCAGAAACAATACCAGACCATAAATCAAGAGGGCCAGAATATCCTCGTACACCTTGAAGTCTAAGCTGTCCCAGAAGTAATTAGCTTTGTCAACCAAAAACTTAGTCAGAAAACCCTTAGCTCCACTTCTAGTCTCCCAGTTGGCCATTACCTCCTCCTTGGTCAAGTGAAGGGCTGCAACAATTTCTTCAGGCCTAAGAGTCTTTTCCCAACCAGTAAACGGAGTCTGTTCCAGGACAGAGATACCAAGCAGCTCAGAGAACTCTTCCAGGGCAGGAACCAACTGGAAGTCTTGAAAGGTGAAGCAATGGTATAGCAGATCATAAAACTGGACCAAGACACTCATCATTTGTTCGTCCAATTTTGAAGTGACCAAACTGAGAAGTGAACCATGCCTTCTGATGAAGGAAGTAGTGTCTGGAATCCTGACAACCAAATCTTTAAGCAGGGTAGGTACTTGGACAAAGATGATCCGGATAGTATTCCTACGCATGGGCATCATGATGACCTACAAAACAGAGCAAAGATGAAACCCTCTTGTCCTTGAAATAGGTTAGTCCTTATGCAAAATGTATGCAATGTTATGATGTCATGATGTCATGGTAAAGGCACACCATAAGTATCCACAAAAAGCAAACATGGTAAAGGCACACAAGTCACACTGAGAGCCCTTAGATTTCAGGCTGACATGGAGCTTAGGTACTACCCTCTTTTAGTTCAGTTGGTTAAGACCTGTCCTAAAAAATAGTAACCGGGTTCTAGAGGATCTCAATATCACTGACTACCCTCAATCGGTCATAATTTCAGTTTAGCAACCTTTTCTTGCAGCCAGAATCATCGCGAGAGTTTAGTCTCAATGAGTGTAGCATACTGCTACTGTTCTATGGCCAAGTTGGTCAATTTAAGGTTCTAAGGTCAGTTGGTGCTTAATGACTCCTTAGAAGACCCATATTCTCCTCGTTCCAACACAAGGGATATCGGTACAGACCAAGGTGCCACACCAATGTAGCTACTGCTTCATCCGTGTCGGTCTACGCCGGACAGATCCCTCACAGTTTATTGCTACTTACCTAAAGGGTATCCCCAGATCCGGGTTAGGATCTATAGAACTCCGATACAAGCCCACAAATATAAATCATACAAAGCAAGCAATTGAAAACACAATGATCTAATCCTAAGGTACACCTCACTTATATAACGTCCCCAGCAGAGTCGCCAGTTCTGTGATCGGTGGGAATAAAACTGACTGTTTTGGATATGCTGGTTCGCGTTTTGCGTTTTTTTCCGCAAAATGTCGCGGTAAGAAAGAGTCGCCATCGTCTTTTATTTTATCCAACAAAGAAAGGACAAAAGCACAGAAAAATTCCCTTTTGAGATGTTTCTCGGGTTCGGGAGGTAGATTATAGAAAGGGAAGGTGTTAGCACCCTTTCTATCCGTGGTTATCCATAGGCTCTTAGGTACTTGCTCATTATGTTTTCAAAAGTTTGCTTTTCTTTGTGTTTGTGGGTTTGAAAAGAGTTTTTTGTTTGAAAGGGGTGTAAGTGCAGAAAGTTTTGTTTTGTTTTAAAAGGAGCAAGTACTTAAGAACATCTACCTACTCAAAAAAGAATTAAACTGTACAAATGTCCTTTAGACAATGCTATCCCACTATTGAGGAGTAGGTAGCATCGTCGTTGGAGTTTTCGGGTCAATTCGATTAAGGGACGTGTGGTCACTAAAGCATTGTTAGGACGCCTTAGCGGTAACCCTAATGTCTTAGATCATTTTTATCGAGGCAACCGTTTCGAGGCAACTTTGATCTTTGGACAAGAGGGAGACCTCTAAAACTTCCTATACTCAATGACCACGTTCGAGGCAACCAAGTGAGATGTACCCTTAGAGTGGTATGTGCTAGTGTATGTTTTTTTCAGTTATATTATCTTTGTACATGTCATGGTGAGCTACTGTTGATTTTAAATTAAAATTGATCTTGTCATGCATTGCCTATTATTCAAACATCTAACAGTTAATGGTTGCGGAAATTAAATTGCGGAAAATAAATCTAAGCTATTACAAGGCGTCGGGTATTTACATCGCCAAAGACAAACCCTTAAAAAATTAAATTGCGAAAAGTAAATAAAAACGATAAATAAATCCTAATTAAAAACTATTACATTCTCGAAGCAGTTACAATATTGAAATACGGATCAAAAATTATTCGCGCGCGAGAAAATTAAATCGAATTATTTTTAGCGTTTTGACCCTTTTTGTTAAATAAAACAATTTTTTTTGTTATTTTTTGAATTAAAAATTAGGTCTAAATTAATAGTTTAATTAATTAATTAAATGAAAAAAAATATTTTTGGTTTTATTTTATTTTAATTAAGGAAATAAAATTAGAAAGGTAAAAATATATCAAAACCCTAATTCTAAATCAATGTTAATTTGTTGCAAAATATATTAATGTTAACCTATTTAAACTAAATAAAATTAATTAATTGTTTATTTACAAAAATAAATAATAAAAATATTTTGTTGTTTTCTGATTTTTTTATATAAAATATTAATGGGTTAATTGGTTAATTAATTAATTTTTAATAATAATAATAATAAAATAAATAAATAGGAAAAAGAAATAAAATATAAGAGAGAAATACTCAGGGGGGTGTGGGCCAAAATTTGGTGTTTAAATGGCAATTTTTGGGGCCCAAACGTCCAGCCTTTTTGACTTTTTTAGATTCCATAGGCGCATGTTGAACAGGGAGTATGATGAACGTGCAATCTGGGCCCCTGGATCTGATTTAAGACCACCTGGCCAGCATCTGGAGAAGGGCGTATGATGGACCATCCTTTGAGACCTGCACCTGAATATCTGAAGAAAAAATTGAACAAAGTTTTAGGGGACCTGGGATTCGAACCCAGGTCCCAATGCTCATTGCATGCCCGCTCAACCACTCCACCCAACTGCTTCATTTGTTATTGTAATAAGAATCAAATATTATATAATAAACAAAACACTAAGCCAGCAAAAAAAAAAAAGCGCGCCACTGATTCGAATGAACCAATGACACAAAGACACGCCATCATCTTCTTCAACGTAACCCTGGTTATTTACCTGTGGATTTTTATCCGCAGGAAGTTTCGTGGGATGGTTCTAAAACTCGCTCCAGGCCATGAAAATGCTATTCAAGAACATAAACATGTTCGTCTCTGCCTCCTCATCATTCCTATAACCATTGTTTGTCTCAATTTATCCTACATAAGAAGCGTCTAAAAAACAAGAACAAGAACCCTAGGTTCGAGCATCATGATACAGGGCCTAAGAATGAAATTGAATAATGTAAAAACGTTCTAAATCAAATAACAATCACAAATATGTCAATATTTTGAAGAAAAGATGCAAGAACAGATGTTTTCGATTTCGTGTTTAGAGCAAGGTTTATGGAGACTTACAGTGCGTTATAGGCGATGAAAAGGCTTCCTTTTGATTGGTATGGCTCCACTGGATGTCAAGGAAGGGAGCTACGTTTTGCTTTTGGTCTGAATTGGCCTCCAAGGTTGTTTTTGATCACTCACTTTTCAAGCCTTTTTTACAAAATTGGTATGGCCGTTTCTGCAAGGTTCTCTGTGTGTTCTAGGTTTGGCTTGCTTATGTGAGTGTTATAGAGTGAATTAGGGTTGGCCTTTTGATCTGAAATCAAGTGCATTCAAGATTGAAGATTGGATTTGATCACCATTGAAAAGCTTTCAAAAAATAGGCCAAATCTGATTTTTTGTGCTTGTTTTGACTTGATACGAATTGGTTGAGTGTCACATGGTATTTTCAAGCTGTACAAATCACAAGAATCCTTTTACATGAATTTTTAGATTTTATTTGATTTAATATTGATTAATAATGAATTAAATCAATAAAAATGAAATAAAATAGAAAAATAAATGTTTAGTCATGAAATTAAAGATGGGACACGTGTGTGGCATGAAAGGACCAAATCAAGTGGAAAAAAGTGGGCCCTTTTGTCAAAAATTGGAGTTTTGAGGATAGTTGACTTTTGGCAATTTTGGAAAAATGCCCAACTTCAACAATGCATAACTTCTTCAATTTTGAACTTTTGGAGGTGTTCTTGGACTTTTTAGAAACCTTGAGATGTTCTATAATCAACCCTTTTGGTCTCATCTCATTTTGATGTTCCATTCTCAAGTTATAAGCTTTGGAAAAAAGGTGTTTTTGTTGACTTTCAAAAAGACCTATAATGTCCAAATTTGTAACTTTTTGTGAGAGCATTTCTTGATCTTGGGGTGTGAAGATGGATTGTATTAAATTTCATACTCTTCAAAATTAGCTTTGGATGGGTCATTTCTCATAAAGTATGAGAAAGTTATGCTTGGTCAAATTTGAGTTGACTTTTCCTGCAAAACCCTAATTTAGCAACTTTTGAATCTTGATGAATCTTGAGCAATCCTTGATGAATCATGATCAAACCTTGATAAAATGATGAACTAACTTTCAAAATGAGAATGTTGACAAAAAATCTTGAGGTTTGACTATATTTGGGACACAGTTGACTTTTGCCCTAGCACAATCGATTTTTGGGTCTCTTGAGCAATTGACTGACCAAACTTTCTCTGCAAGGTTTGAAATTTGACATGGATGAACTTAAGAACATATTAGGACATTGGGGAACACTTGAGTTCATTTGGATGTGAGGACATTGATGCAACACAAAACCCTAATTTTGACTTGACTGCCTTAGGAGGTGATTTGACTGTCCAATCTTTGAGCCAACTTGAGCAACTTGAAGATTATTCTTGGCAAATCTTGAGAAATATGGGAAGGAAAATTTTGGGGTACAACACAAGGCAAAGTACAAGCATGGGCTGAGTTGTTTTGAGGATTTAGACTAGTTTCTTTTGGGTTATAGATTGTGTATGATCAGAAGAAAACAGGTGCAAAGCTCAAGAACTGATTTTGTGCATAAAGCTACTTTTCCAAAATGGCAATGTGCACTTTCTTCCCAAAATGGAAATAAGCATGGGCAATGCATTGAATCCTTGAGTTGAAGCTTCTTACAGCTGTGAAAACATTTAATTATGGAGTTCCTAACAAGTTTGAGGCCTGCAAAGCAAATATTGTGCAGCCTAGCATGGATTTGCATTCTGGTTCATCATGAAATTGACCTATAATTCAAGAATGAAATGCCAACTTCATGCCTTCGATTTTCCTTGCTCAAACATGATCTCAAGGAGTTATTTGACATTTTAGAAAGCTTGTAATGTGCTCTACAACCCCTCTTTGAATCACTTTTGAAAATTACCCTTGGAACTATGTGAAAAATTGCCATGAAGTTATGTCAAAATCCTGCCTAAACTAGGGCAAAATTTCACTAAGTTTCCAAGTTTCATGAACATGTATTCACAAAATCATAACTTGAAATCAATACATTTCTAGGAGAAGTTGTGTAAATAAATGTTTTAGATATCATTAATATCTACAACTTTCATGTTGAAAGTTTCCTTTGAATCATCTTACATCATGGTGAAAAATTGGTTCAAAGTTGTGAAAAAATATGAAGTTTTCAACACTTAGAAAAATTTCTAAGTTTGGAAACTTTGACTTTTCAAAATGAAATCTTTACTTTTTGATTTCTTGATGAACAAGTTTCATATGTTGACATGTTTTGATGAATTGTGATGTTTGACACTTGATTTTGAACAAAAAGTCAAAGTTTGACTTTTCAGTGTACAGTTGACTTTTGATAAGTTGACTGAAAATCAATTATCAATCAATTGATCTTGAGGGATGTTTTGAGTCATTTCATTAGGTCAAAATGATGCAATTGAATCCTTGAGATCATGTTTCCAACCAATCGACCATTTTCTAGGTCAAAAATCAGAAATTTCCCTTTCTCAGTCAAAACCCTAATTTTGACCATTTTGCCCTTTTGATGATCTGATCAAATTTCTTGAGGAATTATGGTCCAGACTTGATAAAATGACATATATGAGTTCATAATGTTTATATGGATAAAAAAATATGAAGTTTGATTGTAAATTGGCCATAATTGACTTTTTCCCCAATATAGCTGATTTTTAGGTCAACTGATCAATTGATTGAGAAAAAATGTGATCCAAGACTTGAAACTTGACATGAGAAATCTCGAGGGTCCATAATGATCCATGAAAGTCATGTGAGGCATTAAAAGTTCAAATATCTTTGTGCAATCTCAAACCCTAATTTCAGTCATTAGTGCTTAAGGAGGTGTCTTGAGCTGATCAACCCTAGTGCAGTCTTGAACCAAAGGAGATCTTGTGAGAAAATACTTGATAAATGAGAGGGAAAATTTTGGGGTACAACAACTGCCCCTGTTCAATCTTCTTAAACCTGAAGAGTTAGATTGGCGGATCCGCCATTCGTGACTTGAAGGTGGAAGATGATTGAATATTAGAGTGCCTAGAAATTTGCATTTGAAGATGAATTGTGAATGGGCTTATAGATGCCATTTGGAGGAATGATGGAGATTTGCTGGAGATGGGCTTGTAGATGCCATCCAAGGGTGACTATTGACAGAAAATGGACTAAGTCTGAACTTGATTTTAACTGGAAAAGTATCAGAACAAATCTTTGGAGCGATTTATCTAAAACTTATCAGAAATCTCATATGTTGTTTGACTAGGAAGAATCAGAATAAATCTTAGAGCGATTTATCTGAACCAGAAATGTTCATTTGGAAAGTATCGAGGTAAACCGTTGAGAGGTTTAAGCTGAACCAAAAGAGGTCTTGAATATTATTTAACTGGAGAGAATCAGAGTAAATCTTTGAGCGATTTATTTGAACCAGCGAAAGTGTCTACTAGGGAAGAATCAGAATAAATCATTGAGAGATTTATATGAACCAGAGAAGACGTCTGCGGGAAAGAATCAGAATAAACCGTCAGAGATCTAAACTGAACCGACATGGATCTGGAGAAGAATCAGAATAAAACATTCAGAGATTTAAATTGAAACAGCAGGGTTCTGGAGAAGAATCAGAATAAATCGTTGAGAGATTTATCTGAACCAGAGAAAATGTTTGAAGGAAAGAATCCGAATAAACCGTTGAGAGATTTAAACTGAACCGGCAGGGATCTGGAGAAGAATCAGAATAAATCATTGAGAGATCTATCTGAACTAGAGAAGTCGTCTGCGGGAAAGAATCAAAATAAACTGTTTAGAGATTTAAACTGAACTGGAAGGGGTCTGAAGGAAATATCTGTTATGTAGATGGTCGACCAGTCCTTTCTCGGGAATTGATCTGTAATTGACTTGTTGAAAATTTGACGACAATTTTCTATTAATTGATCCTTCCTGAAAAAGTGAAGGGTTAGTTGCATGCAATTTCATGATGTATGAAATGCACGGTATAATGTTGTTTCTCAAAATAAATGAAGTTGCATTGTATGCATCTGTGTTGTCAATGCTATGACGTATGGATGTAATGTATGGACATATTAATTATTATGCCACAATCTTACTGGAGTTGGGGAAAATAAATCTCTGACTACTGCTGGGAATGAGGAGTGTAAGTCTTTATATTTTGAAGTTGAAGTGTTGATGAGTTTCCATTTGTTAGAGAAATAAACTCTGTTGTGGAAGGGAAACACCGTTCATTGCTTACGGACCTCGTGAAATGCTGTTGGGGAATCCTGAGAAACTGGGCGACTTTCACTGGGGGAATCTTTGGAGCAGTAACTGGAAGTTTTGTTAAGTCGGGGATGTGAGAGCACTTGATACCATTAGGCTGTAGGGGATTTTGTGGAATAGTCTAAAGATATTATCCTATTTCTTAAAGCCATTAGTGATTGTCTTTCTATTTTCTGTTCCCCTTTTTTGCTCATTTGTAAATGGTAATCACATTCAAATGCATATGTTCAAAAATAATCATTGGACGTTTTTGCAAACAAAACACGGAAATAAAAGAAAAAACAGATAGTTTTGTACTTTCAAAGGGATATCTTTGTATTAACTTGAATAAGTTTTTTTTGTACAACAAGACGAACATTCTAGTAAGAGAATGTCATCGTAGAAAAATGAAAATTGATACAAAGAAAAGATAGCTATCTGAAATAATCCCATGGGGTTCTCATTCTGCTATAGCCTTCGTGTCTCTGAGCGTCTTGTCCACTTGCTGCTTTACCCGAAACTGATTGGATTGATTAGAAACGTTTGAGTTTGTCATTCGATGCTAAAGGTTGTTTGTAAGGTGATCCAACAGGACATAGTCATACACTTTAATTCCCTAACTTTTTCCTGGACCGCCCTTTCGGGTTTTCAGTCCATCGGGATACCCTTTTTTGCCCAAGCCGCCCTTTCAGGTTTTCAGCTTGCCGGGTGTACAGATTTTTTTTGGTATTTTATCCCTAATTTTTGCCCGAACCTTTTTGGTTCATCGGGATGCCCTAATTTTTGCCTAGGCCAGTCGACCTAGCGGGTCTTTATTCATGCGTAGTATCTTTTGACTATGTCCGCGTTTATAGGGTGCAGAAGGTCGTCGCCATCCATAATGGTTAAGATCATTTCTCCACAAGAGAATATGCTTTTGATCACAAATGGTCCTTCGTATGTAGGAATCCATTTGCCCCTGGGATCACCTTGTGGCAATATGACACGCTTGATTACCAAGTCACCAACCCGATATATCTGACGTTTTACCTTCTTGTTAAAAGCTTTGATCATACATTTTTGGTACATCTGACCATGACAGACAGACGTAAGCCTCTTCTCATCAATCAAATTTAACAGGTCAAGTCGAGTTTGAATCCATTCATCTTCATTCAACCCTGCATCCTTTATGATTCTCAGAGAAGGTATTTGGACTTCAACTGGTAGAACAACTTCCATGTCATATACCAAACAGAAAGGAGTTGCCCCCGTTGATTTGCGCAATGTGGTACGTTAACCGTGTAGAGAGAATGGTAACATTTCATGGAAGTCCTTGTAGGTCACTGTCATTTTTTATATGATCTTCTTGATTTTCTTATTTGCGGCTTCGACAACACCATTCATCTTTGGCCGGTAAGGAGAAGAATTATGGTGCTGGATCTTCAATTGCGCATAGAGTGCAGTGATCATAGTATTGTTGAGATTCGTACCATTGTATGTGATGATTCTCTCCGGGATACCGTATCAATAGATGAGATTCTGTTTGATGAATCAGGCCACAATGATCTTGGTAACAGAGGCGAAAGAAGCTGCCTCAACCCACTTTGTGAAATAGTCAATGGCAACCAAGATGAAGCGGTGCCCATTAGAAGATGTAGGTTTAAGTTCTCCTATTATGTCGATGCCCCACATCGCGAATGGACAGAGAGAAGTTAGGACGTTTAGAGGAACTGGAGGTACATGCACTTTGTCAGCATAGATCTGACATTTGCGACAGGTTCGTGAATGCTGATGGCAATCTGCTTCCATGGTAGACCAATACTACCCTGCCCGTAGGATCTTTTTAGCCATCATATTCCCACTAGAATGGGTGGCAAAAGTGCCTTCGTGTAGATCAGCCATGACCTTGTCTGCCTCAACCTTGTCTACGCAACGAAGCAAAGTATAGTCGTGGTTGCATTTGTAAAGAATGCCATTACTGAGGAAGAACTTAGCAGAGAATCTTCTCAAGAACTTCTTATCATTGACTGAAGCTCCCTTCGGATACTCTTGGGCCTCAAGATACCTCTTGACTTCATGGAACCAAGGCTTGTCTATTACTTCTTCAATATCGATCTCGTGACAGTAAGCTGGTTCGTCCATCCGTTCAATGGTGATATGGGGAGCCTCATTACCTCACTTGAGTTTATGGATGACATAGTGGCTAGCGCGTCCGCTAGTTGATTTTCCTCTCGTGAAAAATGCTCAAAGGTAATTTCCTCAAAATGTGGGATTAATGTCAACACATGTTCTTTGTAGGGGATGATATTAGGGTGCTTCGTGTCCCATTCTCCTTTGATCTGACTGATGACTAAGACTGAATCTCCAAATACACTTAAGGAATTGATTCCCAGATCTATGGAAGCTTTGAGACCCAAAATACATGCTTTATATTCTGCCATATTATTGGTACAGTTGAAACAAAGTCTTGCAGTGAAGGAAGTATGACTCCCTTCAGGATATGTGATCACAACACCTATGTCGTTGCCGAGTGCGTTGGAAGCTCTATCGAAAACTAAGGTCCATCGGGATCCTTGTCCAGGTCCGTCATATGGTCTGAGTTCTTCACAATTGTTTACCATCATGATATCTTCAATTGGGAACTCGAATTTCATGGATTGGTAGTCATTCACAGCCTGATGAGCAAGGTGATCGGCTAGTACGCTTCCCTTTATTTCTTTTTGGGTAGTGTACTGAATGTCGTATTCTGTCAGGATCATCTGCCATCTTACTATTCTTCCTGAGAGGGCGGGCTTCCCGAATATGTATTTAATTGGATCCATCTTGGATATCAATAAGGTAGTATGGGTTAACATATATTGTCTTAGCCGACGAACAACCCATGCCAGAGCGTAACAAGTTTTCTCGAGTAGTGAATATCTGGTTTCACAGTCTATAAACTTTTTGCTCAGGTAGTAAATAACATGCTCTTTTCGGCTAGACTCGTCATGCTGCCCCAACACACACCCCATTGAATTTTCCAAGACGGTTAGATACATGATTAAAGGTCTGCCCTCAACTGGCCGCACCAAAACAAGAGGGTCTTGAAGGTACTCTTTGACCTTGTCGAAGGCAGCTTGGCATTCATCATTCCATCTGACTACTTGATCTTTCTTCAGTAATTTGAAGATTGGTTCACAAGTAGCGGTTAGGTGAGAAATGAATTTGGCGATATAGTTTAGCCATCCTAAGAATCCTCTGACTTCCTTCTCGGTGCAAGGAGCAGGCATTTCTTGTATTGCTTTTACCTTTGCAGGGCCCACTTTGATACCTTTACTGCTGACGATGAAGCCTAGGAGTTTACCGGACCTCACTCCAAATGTGCATTTACTCGGATTCAACCTTAGCTTGTATTTCTTTAGCCTTTCAAACAGTTTCTGCAAATGGTCAAGATGTTCCTCTTCAGTTTGAGATCTAGCTATCATGTCATCCACATAGACCTCTATTTCGTGATGGATCATGTCGTGAAATAGAGCTACCATGGCACGCTGATAAGTTGCTCCAACATTCTTCAACCCGAATGGCATAACTTTGTAACAGAACGTGCCCCACTGTGTGATGAAGTTCGTTTTCTCCATGTCCTCAGGTGCCATTTTGATTTGATTATAGCATGAGAAACCATCCATAAATGAGAACACTTTATGCTGTGCGGTATTGTCAACCAGAATATCGATATGGGGAAGCGGGAAATCATCCTTAGGGCTTGCCCTATTCAAATCTCTGTAATCCACACACATGCGTACTTTACCGTCCTTTTTAGGCACTGGAACAACATTGGAGACCCATTGTGGATAGGAGGTGACGGCTAAAAATCCGGCGTTGAATTATTTCATGACTTCAGTCTTGATCTTCTCTGACATGTCTGACCGCATGCGACTGACTTTCTGTTTTACCGGAGGGCAATCTTCTTTTGTCGGTAGACGATGGACCACGATATCAGCATCAAGTCCTGGCATGTATTTGTATGACCAGGAAAAGACCTCAACATAGTCATATAGTAACTGAGTTAAGCGCTTCTTGACACTAGGCTCCAGATTAGCACCTACCTTGACTTCTTTCTTGTCATCTTCGGTACCTAAGTTCACTGTGTCAACCGATTCTTCGTGGGGTTGTATGGTCCTTTCTTCCTGTTGTAATAACCTGGCTTGTTCCCCTGGCACTTAAAAATCTTCCTCACCTTCGTCTTCGGCTTGGTAGATCGGATTTTCAAAGTCACAATAGGCCATAGCAAAATCGTTACCCATGGGATCCTGAGTGGATGTGGATCTTCATTTTGATATGTGAGTGTGTGTAAGAGCATAGCTATCTTTGAAAGAATAAAAATGTTGAAAAATAAAAACAAAGAGCGTAAAAATTTGCATGCAAAAACATCCATGATTCATTGATGACATATGAAAATGAAGTAACAACCCTTACAAATGGACCGTTATGCCTCGGGTAAGACACAAGGCTTTAAAAGTATGAATTGATTAATTATTACAAGCCCGACAAAATTTTAAAGACAATTACTTTTGGATAAAAGTAATAAGGACAAATTCCTTGGCTTCCCAGTTGTTGAATCCTCCGCTGACAGTTGGAAAAATCCAATCTTCCAGGTCACAAGTGTCATCACTATCTTCCACTGCGTTGACTCCATGGTTTCTGATCCGCAAAGGTGGTCCTCTGGCACGAGCACGAAGAACAGCTTTCTGGGCTCCTGAAGTAAAACCCAAACCAAATTTATCAAACTTGTAGGGAATATCCTGGAGTTGGCCCCAAATAGTACACCCACCTTCTTCAACTACTGCCTTGGCATCTTTCATAGAAGCTATCTTCAGCGGGGGTCTGGTAATCTTCAGAACTTTGGAAACAATCTTGGTTTCCGCAACTGTTTGTGGGACTTCCTCGAAATGATGACACATAGTTTCGTTGAATTCACCATCCATTTACACATATCTGAAGGAGTTCAAGTGACTGACCATATATTCCTCTTCTCCATGGAAAATGATGATTTTTCCCTTGGTTGGGTATTTCAACATCTGATGTAATGTAGAGGTGATGGCACCAGCGTTATGAATCCAAGGTCGGCCTAATAAACAGGAATAGGAAGGGATAATATCCATTACATAGAAGGTTGAATCAAAGGTCTGATTTCCAACTTTAATGGGGATGTCCACCTCCCCGTGCACCATTCTCTTCGAACTGTCGAAGGCCCTTACCACTATGTTGCTGGGTTTTAAGGTCAAACCTTCACAGTCTAGTCTATCTAGAGCCTTCTTAGGCAGCACATTCAATGATGGACCAGTATCTACCAGGACAAGGGCCAAAGTAGTTCCCCTGCATTCGACACAGACATGCAACGCCTCATTATGTTTCCTCCCTCTAGGTGTCAGGTCGACATCAGAAAAGCCCAAACCGTTATCAGCTATTAAAATGGCCACATAATCTTCGAACTGGTCAGCAGAGGTTTCCTGTGGCACATGAGAAGTTTCAAGAAATTTCACCAAGGCCTTCGCATGAGCCTCAAAGCACAACAATAAAGCTAGCATAGAAATCTTTGAAGGGGTCTGCCCTAGCTGTTCGACTACATTTTAATCGCTTCTCTTTATGATTTTCAAAATTTCTTCCATCTCCTTCTTGGAAGATACGGTGGGAGAACTGACTTGGGATTTTGCGTTTGTGTTTGCAAATGTTTGGATTTAGCAAGATTCGCCACCGACTTTTTATTTTATCCTAAGGAAAGGTCAAAAAGCACAGGAAAGACCTTTGAGATGTTTTCTTGGGTTCAAGGAGTAGATTATAGAAAGGGAAGGTATTAGCACCCTTTCTATCCATGGTTATCCATGGGCTCTTAGTTACTTGTTTAGATCACTTGCTTTGCTTTCCAATTGTTTGAAATGGTGCTCTTCAATTGTTTGAAATGGTGCTTTGTGTGTGATTTTGAAAGATGTTTTGAAAAGAGGTCATCGTTGTGGCAACCTTTGTAATGATTCTTGTTTGAATGTATACAAATGTGTTTTTGTCTTTTGAAAAGTTTTCAATGTTTGAAAGTAGGGTTTTGAAATGGTGCGGTGAAGTGTGTTTTTGAAGATAGCAAAGATGTTTTTGCAAGCTTTGATCAAGTAACTAAGAGTTGTCTACCCTATTTTACTCAAAGATCTTTCTTGTGTTTTTAATCCTTTTAACAGTGTTGCTTCACCATTGTATTTGGTGAACAACCTTGTGTTAGGATGTTAAACGGGACAGGCACGGGTCATCGTATAGACCATGTAGCAATAGTGTCGAGTATTTTTGGCAATTTTCTTGAGGGACTTGATCATTTTGTTTAGGCAACTCAGATAGCGTCATCGAGGGACTATGATCTTTTTGTTTTGTTTTTGATTTGCCAAAGTACTTGACATGCATACCATGGCCCATTTTTGAAGGCAACAAGTGGATTGTAACCCTAGGGGTGTAAGTGTGCAATGTGTTTGTTTTTCATGCATTTTTATTTTTGATTAAGTCAAACTATTTGTTGGTTTTGATTTTGCATACAAATCCTAATTCTCTAATCATGGCATAATTGAAAGCTTAAAGGTGCGAGAATTTAAATTCTACACTATTACAACATGATATAGGGAGGGGGGTACAAATTTGAATAGGGGATTATTTTGCAAGAAATTAAACCCTAAGTTATTACAACCAAATTGAATTTGCAAGGCATAACATTTAAATGTGCAATATTTAAATACAATAAATAAATATTAAATAACATGTATTATGCAAAAAAGAGTTTATTTATTTATTCATGTATGCAAAAAATATTTTTAATGTAAAAGGTATAAAGAAATGAATAAAGATTAATTTTATTTGTTTTTAGGGCAAAAAACCCTAATTTCTCAAGAAATGGTATTATTCATTATTTATGTACAAAAATGTATCAATATGTACAAAAATAAAAGTATATTAAAAAAAGTATTTTTTAGTAAAGAAAATATAAAAAAAGGTATTATTTTTGTGCTTTTTATTCTAATTTTAATAAAATATAGTATATATATATATATATATATATATATATATATATATATATATATATATATATATATATATATATATATATATATATATATATATATATATATATATATATATATATATATATATATATATATATATATATATATATATATATATATATATATATATATATATATATATATATATATATATATATATATATATATTAAGTGTGTAAAAAATAAAATAAATTATTTACAAAAATGTATATATTCCAAGTAAATATTTTCAAATGTAAATAAAAGTAATAAATGAAAATAAAAGTATTTTTTACATTATTTTTAAGTTTAAACAAAAATAATATAAGTATTTAAACATTGTTTATATTAGAAAATTTAAAATAAAATAACTAATAAATAAAAAAAATTGTGAAAATATTTTTGGAATATTTTTTATACTTGAAAATAAAATATCAAAGTCAGAAAAGAAGCAAAAATGCAAAAATAATAAATATACAAGAAATGGGCCAGGGGGTGTGAAATTGAAAGTGGGGGGTGCCAAAAGTAGGAAGTAGCCAGGCCCAGCCCAGCTACTTCATCTTCTTCCTCTGTCCAACAAAAATTTGAAAAAAACGCGCGCTTGCTACACAGACCTGTATCTCCTGTATTTGTGATCTTTTGACAAAACTCAAAACATGAAACTTGTAGAGCATCAAACAACGAATCCAACCATATAAAAAACTTAAGCTAACTCTCAAAGACCAGAGAGAATTTCTCTGGCCCTAATTTCTAACCTAGTTTTTTCGGAAAGTTCATGGATGAAATTCTCTTAGCACGATTAATATAAATGAAAACTAAGCATACGTATGGTTTCAGGGCTATGAATACAACATCTTTCATTCACAAACCTAAGTCTAAATGTTCCTAAATAGAGAGATAGAGGTTCATGAAATACCTGTTTCAGTTGAGTTCGAGCTGGACGATGCAACAACTTCTAATGGTGCCTGAGGTTCTTTTGAGCTTGCTTGATGTCCCCTGAAGCTTTCCCAATGCTTAGTTTGTTTTGAAGTGGCCTGAATTGTGCTACAGAATTCAACCTGCAAAGCTTCCAAACAAAAATGGTGATGTGTGTTAATGGAGTTACAACAACTTGTGCATGGTCTGGACAGCTTAGGTATATGGTTTGGAATGTGTTTGAAGTGAATTTGGACAAAATGCACGAGGGGATTTGATTGTGGCTTGCAATATGCAAAATTGGCCCTGTTTTACAAGAAAATGTGGTTTTTGAGTATGAGGAGGTTTTAGAGGTCAAGGGCTCGTGCTTCTGGCTTGCAAGGGTGTGAGAAACTTGTTTCAAAACTTTGCTTCAGTTCAATATAACAGATGTGTGAGTTCCCTTGTGTTTGGCAAGTTTCTTGGTTATGAAGCCAAATGAGAAGTGACAAAGAGCAGGCTTGTACAGGCTAGCTCTAACCCTGCATACATTGTGTAAGCTTGGCCCCAAGTTTGTGGATTTGTTTTGCAGCATAAGATCTTGTTCAAGGCTCAAGGATTCTATTTGACATAAAGCAAGATTTTGACAAAAATGGCAAAGTTACCTTTTACTATTTTTAGATTAATCTAGTGTATAATCCCCTAATGTCCAAAACAAAACCTTAGACCAATGGATTTGCATTTAATTATTGAGTAAAAATTGGTTTAGAGGCCTGTAATTGTGAACTAAGCTAGCTTGGTCAGATTTGGCAAGTGGTATGAACATGTATTGGCCATGGTTACAAAGTGAGTTTTTGCCAACTTCAAGCATTCGATTCTCCCTAACCACAAAGGTGTTTGAGGAGTTCTTGGAAAATTTGGAAAGTTTGAAACATGTACTATAATAAATCTTTGAAATGAAACTTAAGACTCCAAGTGGAACTATGTGAAAAATGGCCAAGAAGATGGGTCAAAATCCTGCCTAAACTAGGGCAAAATTTCTCTAAGTTAAAAGTTTTAGGTACCCTTGTTCCAAAAATCATAACTTGATATCCAAGCTTCTTTTGAGAAAACTTTGTGAATAAAAGTTGTAGACTTTGTGATGGACTACAACTTTCATGTTATAAGTTTTGTTTGAATCCATTTGCATCTTAGTGAAAATGTGGGGCAAAGTTAGGAAAAAAAATAAGAAAATTTTATAACTTAGAAAATTTCTAAGTAATGAAAATTTTCCATTTTAAACCCTAATTTGCAATTTTGGGTTTCTTGATGAACAAGTTTCATAATTTGGCATGTCTTGATGAAAAATGACCCTTGGCACTTGATTTTGACCAAAAAGTCAAAGTTTGACTTTTCAGTGTACAGTCAAATTTTGATCAGTTGACTGAAAAATTCATCTGTCAATCCTATGCATTTGAGATATTTTGAACTTGTTTAATGGGTCAATATAATATCATTGAGTCCTTGAGTCCATGGTTGAGCTTGATTTGCCATTGGCTAGGTCAAACAGTCAAAAATTGCCTTTGTACAGTCAAAACCCTAAAATGACCATTTTTCCCTTTTGGTGATCTGATCAAATTTCTTGTGGAATTGTGATCCAAACTTTATCAAATGGTTCATATGAGTTCATAATGTTGATGTGGGTCAAAATTCATGAGGTTTGACTGTCAATTGGCCACAGTTGACTGTTTCCCCAATACAACTGATTTCTAGGTCAACTGTCCAATTGACTGGGCAAAGATTTGATTCAAGGCTTGAAACTTGGTATAGAAAAACTTGTGAGTCCAACATGAAGTATGAAAGTAACTTTGGGAATTGTAGGTCAAAACACCCCTGTGCAAACTCAAACCCTAATTTAGGTCAACAGTGCAGGGAGGTGCCTTGAGCAGAGCAAACCCTAGCTTGATCTTGAGTTCCAAAAGTCTTGTGATGAGACATGTTGATAAAATGAGAGGGAAAATTTTGGGGTACAACAGTTGCCCCTGTTCAATATTCTTGAACCTGAAGAGTTAGATTGGCAAGCTTGCCTTTCGTGACTCGAAGGTAAAAGAGGATTGGACACTAGAGTGCCCGTAAATTTGCACTCGTCAAAATATAGCTGAGGAAATGGGCTTAAAGCTGCCATTTGGAGATGGTAGAATCTTGCTGGAGATGGGCTTAAAGATGCCATCCAAGAATGTTTGTTGAATTGCCATGTTGTAGGTCAGAAGAACGAGCATCAGAATGGTATCCGTGTCTGGAATGCATTTTAACTGTATCTGGAGACTGAGTTTGTATGAGCAAAAGAATGGCGTCCGTGTCTGGAGCGTATCTGAGCTGTAACTGTATTTGAACTTTGAATGAATATCAGAATGACTGCCGTGTCGGGAGTGTATCTATATTGTATCTGAAGTTGAGATCTATATGAGTAGCAGAATGACTTCCGTGTCTGGAGTGTATCTGAGACTGTAACTGGGATCTGAATAAGTGACAGAATGATTTCCGTGGCGACTGCACTAGGGAGAATCAAACTTCTGGTGTAAGGGCCAGAATGGCATCCGTGTTTGAAGCGTATCTGAACTTGTAGTTGATAGTTAAATCTGAATGAGAGATAGAATGGCTGCCTTGTCTGGAGCGTATCTAGTCTGTATCGGATTGCTGAAGTCTGAATGAGTAGTAGAATTACCGCCGTGTCTGGGGGGTGTATCCATACTGTATCTGGCTTGAAATTTTGAATGAGTAATAGAATGACCGCCGTGTCTGGGGTGTTTCCATACTGTATCTGAATAATTGTTAACGATAGCCTTTTAATCTTGTCCTGAAAAGGGTAAAATGTTAGCTAAAACACAAAGTTATGTTGCATGATATGTATGATGCAATGAACTGTGTTTCATCAATGTTTATGATATATGAATGTAATGGTTATGCATGTAAGCTGAGTAGTTGTCTTGCTGAGGAAAATAAATCCTTGATAACTGGAGATAATGAAATCTTTGGCTGCTGCCGGGGAAAGTAAATCCTTGACCGATGTTGAGGATTCAAAACTTTGATTATTGAAGATGAGAGATCCTTGCTGACTGCTTAGAGATTAAAGATCTCTGTTTTCTTAAGAAGGAGAAATCCTGGGACCACTGCTGGAGATTGAAAATCCTTGGTGATTTGTGGGGATTAATAAGGCCTTTGACAACTTCTGGGAGGCTTGTGCTTGGAGAAAATAGGCCGAGAATCTTCGATCTTGCTGGGAGATAACTCTGTGGGGAGAATGTTTCCTCGGCCGGTGAAATCAGGAGTTTTGGGTTGTATGCCAAACTACTGGGGAAGCAACCAAGAAGTTAACTGTTATTTGCTTGGTCCTCAGACTTTTAAGATAGCCTGTTGGGGACATTGGGGGAAGTTGAACAGTTCCCACCGGGGGTTGATAGTTGGAAATTTTACTTCTATGGGGAAGAAATTTTAGAATATTCTGGCTCCACTGGGGATAGGTTTTTCAGGGTTTTCGGGCTCCGCTGGGGATCTTGAAGCTTAACTCCGCTGGGAACTTGTACTCCAAGGTTTTAGCTTTGTTGAGGATCTGAAAGGTGTGCTGTAGGGGATTTCTTCTAGAACCGCACAAAGATATTTTCCTACACCTTCAACCTACCAGTAATTATCCTTTCTCAATTTCATTTTATTTGTAAGCAGTGATTACATTCAAATGCATATGCCTATTTAACAAAACATTGGATGTTTTCAAATAAAACATAAGTGTAAAAAGAAAGAAAGGCAAGCAAATTTCTGCACTTTGAAGTATCTTTGTATTAACTTTCGTAAGTATCTTTGTACAAAGGAGATAGACATCCTAGTAAGAGAATGTTGTCGTAAAAATTGAAAAATTTATACAAAAGAAAGATGGCTATGTGTAATAATTCCATGGGGCTCCCATTCTGCTATAGCCTTCACAACTCTAAATATCTTGTCCATTCACTGCTTCGTCCGCCAATGATTGGATTGATCAGTAGCTTGGAGCTTTGTTGGTGAAGAGATTGTTCTTAAAGTGATCCGACGAGACATAGTCATACGCTTTAATTCCCTAACTTTTGCCTGGACCGCCCTTTCGGGTTTTTGATCCACAGGGAAACCCATTTTTGCCCAAGTCGCCCTTTCGGGTTTTCAACTTGCCGGGTGTACAGATTTTTTTGTTTTATCCCTAATTTTTGCCTGAACCGCCCTTTCGGGTTTTCGATTCACCGGGATGCCCATTTTTGCTCAAGTCGCCCTTTCGGGTTTTCAACTTGCCAGGTCGTTTTATGCGTAGTATCTTTTGACTATGTCTGCGTTCGCAGGGTGCAACAAATCGTCGCCGTCCATGGTGGTCAAAATCATTGCCCCACCAGAAAAGATGCTCTTGATCACAAATGGTCATTCGTAAGTAGGAGTCCATTTGCCCCTGGGATCACTTTGCGGCAAGATGATCTGCTTGATTACAAAATCTCCGACTTGATATACCTGACGCCTGGCTTTCTTGTTGAAAGCCTTGATCATCCGTTTTTGATACGTCTGACCATGACAAACAGCAGTAAGTCGCTTCTTGTCGATCAAGTTAAGTTGATCAAGCCGGGTCTGAATCCAATCGTCTTCACTCAAACCAGCATCCTTCATAATCCTTAAGGAAGGAATATGAACTTCCATAGGTAAAACAGCTTCCATGCCATATACCAAAGAGAAAGGGGTTGCCCCTGTTGAAGTACGTGTCGTGGTATGATACCCATGCAGAGCAAACAGTAACATCTCATGCCAGTCCTTGTAGGTGACTGTCATCTTTTGAATGATCTTCTTGATATTTTTATTCGCGGCTTCAACAGCACCGTTCATCTTCGGCCGATAGGGAGATGAATTGTGATGATAAATCTTGAACTGTTCGCATAGAGCGGTGATCATAGTGTTGTTCAAATTTGTACTGTTGTCCGTGATAATCCTGTCGGGGATACCATACTGGCATATGAGGTTCTGCTTGATGAAGCGGGCAGCCACATTCTTTGTAACAGAGGCATAGGAAGCTGCTTCGACCCACTTGGTGAAGTAGTCAATAGCCACTAGGATGAAGCGATGTCCATTGGATGCTGTAGGCTTGATCTCTCCAATCATGTCAATGCCCCACATTGCAAATGGCCAAGGAGCTGTCAGAATGTTGAGAGGAACAGGAGGAATATGTACCTTGTCAGCATATACTTGGCACTTGTGGCAGGTGCGGGAATGTTGATGACAATCAGCTTTCATGGTAGACCAGTAGTAGCCTGCCCTTAGAATCTTCTTAGCCATCGTATGTCCGCTCAAGTGGCTGCCAAATGTGCCACTATGTATCTCGGTCATGATCAACTCTGCTTCAACCTTGTCCACACAACGAAGTAGAACACAATCATGGCTGCGCTTATAAAGGATGCCATTGCTTAGGAAGAATTTGGCAGCAAATCTCCTTAATAACTTTTTGTCATTGACGGAAGCTCCTTCAGGGTATTCTCGAGTCTGGAGATACCTTTTGATTTCATGAAACCAGGGTTGTTCCACTACTTCTTCAGTGTTAATCTCATGACAATGCGCAGGTTCATCCATTCGTTCAATGGTGATTTGGGGAGCCTCGTTATCCCAATTGAGTTTAAACATGGAAGACATTGTAGCCAGAGCATCTGCTAGCTGTTTTTCTTCTCGCGGGAAGTGTTCGAAAGTAATCTGCTCGAAATGAGGCAACAACGTCAAGACATGTTCTTTGTATGGGATAAGATTAGGATGTTTGGTGTCGCACTCTCCTTTGACTTGACTGATAACCAAAGTCAAGTCCCCAAATACGACCAAGGATTTGATTCCCAAGTCTATAGCAGCCTTGAGGCCAAAGATGCAAGCTTCGTATTCAGCCATGTTTTTGGTACAGCTGAAGCAGAGTCGGGCAGTGAAGGGTGTATGGCAACCTTCCAGAGAAATGAGTACCGCACCGATACCGTTGCCAAGTGCATTTGAAGCACCATCAAAGTATAGGGTCCATCGGGATCCTTGTTCATGTCCGTCATACGGTCCGTTACCTTCAATGTTAACCAATGTCATAATGTCCTCGTCAGGGAAGTCGAATCTCATAGATTGGTAATCTTCGACGGCTTGATGAGCTAGATGGTCGGCTAGTACACTCCCCTTTATGGCTTTTTGGGTAGTATACTGGATATCATACTCAGTCAGGATCATTTTCCATCTAGCGATTATTCCAGATAAAGCAGGCTTCTCGAAGATATACTTGATTGGATCCATCTTGGAATTCAACAGAGTGGTATGAGTCAACATATACTGCCTTAGTCGGCGAGCAACCCATACCAAAGCGCAACAAGTTTTCTCGAGCAGTGAGTAGCGAGTCTCACAGTCGGTAAACTTTTTGCTAAGGTAATAAATGGCATGCTCTTTTCGGCCAGACTCGTCATGTTGTCCTAGTACGCACCCCATTGAGTTATCCAAAACAGTTAGATACATGATTAACGGTCTTCCTTCGACGGGTGGCATCAAAATAGGAGGTTCCAGTAAATACTCCTTGATCTTATCAAAAGAAACTTGACAATCATTGTTCCATTCAACTACCTGATCTTTCTTCAGCAGCTTGAAGATTGGCTCACATGTAGATGTCAGGTGAGAGATGAACCTCACAATATAGTTTAAGCGTCCCAAGAATCCTCTAACCTCCTTTTCAGTGCGGGGGGAAGGCATTTCTTGTATAGCCTTTACTTTAGCTGGATCAACCTCAATGCCTTTGTTGCTGACAATAAATCCAAAAAGTTTACCAGACCTAACTCCAAAAGTGCACTTGCTTGGGTTCAGTCTGAGCTTAAACTCCTTCAACCTGACAAACAGCTTTTGCAAATGATCAAGGTGTTCTTCTTCTGTCTGTGATCGAGCTATCATGTCGTCTATGTAAACTTCAATCTCGTGATGTATCATATCATGAAACAAAGCTACCATGGCGCGTTGATAGGTTGCCCCTGCATTCTTCAGTCCAAATGGCACCACTTTGTAGCAGAAGGTACCCCACTGCGTGACAAAAGTAGTTTTCTCCATGTCCTCAGGGGCCGTTTTGATCTGGTTGTATCCCGAGAATCCGTCCATGAAGGAAAATACCTTGTGTTGAGATGTGTTGTCAACCAAGATGTCAATGTGTGGTAATGGAAAATCATCTTTAGGGCTAGCCCTGTTCAAATCCCGATAGTCCACACACATTCTGACTTTTCCGTCCTTCTTAGGCACGGGCACGATGTTAGCAACCCATTGTGGATAGGAAGTAACAGCCAGAAAGCCAGCGTTGAATTGCTTCATTACCTCAGCTTTGATCTTCTCAGACATGTTGGGCCTCATTCGACGGACCTTTTGCTTGACCGGGGGACAGTCTTCTCTTGTAGGGAGACAGTGGACCACGATATATGTGTCCAATCCCGACATGTCTTCATAAGACCAGGCGAATATTTCAACATATTCGTTCAACAACTACACTAGGCGCTCTTTGACACTTGGTTCCAAGTTGGCGCCCACTTTTACCTCTTTCCTGTCTTCCTCTGTTCCCAAGTTGATGGTCTCTAGCAACTCTTCATGAGGCAGGATAGCCCTCTCTTCTTGTTGCAAAAGTCTGGCTAACTCTCCCGACACTTCACAATCTTCGTCAACTTCGTACTCAGCATGATTGACCAAGTCTTCAGAGTTACCGAAGGCTAGAACAGAATAGTCACCCACGGAATCCGGAGTGGATGGGTACCTGCATTTTTTGAGTGTGGGTGTGTGTAAGGGATAGCCATCCTTAAACAAAACAAAATGCAAAAGGAAAGAAAAAGAACACAACAATTTATGAAAACGTCCAATGATTCATTAAAACATGGCATATGATAATGAAGAAAATCAAGCCCTTACAAATGGACCTATATGCTCCGGGCAAGGCATAAGGTAAAAATAGTGTACGAATTGTTTAGTTATTACAGACCAAAATAAGAAATTGTTCAAAGATAAATTTACTGGTTGATAAAGGTGATGGGAATAAAATCCTTTGCTTCCCAATTGCTTAAACCCCCTTCGACGGTTGGAAAGATCCAATCTTCAAAGTGGTTCTCTTCATCCTCATCTTCTACAACATTGATTCCATGGTGAGAGATTTTGACGGGTGGTCCTCCAGCCTTGGAGCGACGCATAGCCTTTTGTCCTGCAGCAGTAAACCCTAATCCAAACTTGTCTGTCTTATGGGGAAAATCGGGCAGTTGCCCCCACACTGTGCTCTTTCCTTCTTTAATTACCGCCTCTGCGTCCTTGAGAGATGCCATCCTAGGCACATGCTTGGGAATGATGGGCACCTCAACCATTATCTTCGCAACTGCGACCTCAGGAGACACTTCCTCAAAATGTTGGAAAGGCGTTTCGATGAACTCGCCATCCAACTCCACATAACGGAAGGAGTTGATATGACTTATCATGTACTCTTCCTCGCCGTGCACTATTATAATCTTACCCTTAACAGGGTACTTCAGCATTTGGTGCAAAGAGGAGGTAACTGCCTCGACATAATGGATCCACGGTCTTCCCAACAAACACGAGTATGAAGGACGGATGTCCATCAAATAAAAGGTGGAGTTGAAAACTTTGGTGCCCACTTTGATAGGAATGTCAACCTCTCCGTGAACCATTCATTTGGACCCATCAAAGGCCCTAACAATGATGTTACTAGGTTTGAGGGTCAATCCTTCGCAGTCCAAACGGTCCAACACTTTCTTCGGCAGCACATTCAAGGAAGAACCAGTATCAACTAAGACATGGGCAAGGGTGGTTCCCCTGCATTCAACTGAGACATGTAGCGCGTCGTTGTGTTTCCTTCCTTTGGGAGTCAGATCAGCATCGGAAAAGCCAATGCCATTATCAGCAGTAAGACTGGCCACACACTCCTGAAACTGGTCAGCCGAAGTTTCTTGGGGCACGGGTGCCGCCTTCAAAAATTTGATCAGGGCCTTAGCATGGGCCTCAGAGCAGAGTAGAAGAGCCAACATTGAAATTTTAGAAGGGGTCTGCCCTAGCTGTTCCACGACGTTGTAGTCACTCTTTCTGATTACTTTCAAGATTTCATCCATTTCTTTCTGGGTGGTTTCGGGGATAACCACAGCATGAGCCTTCATCCTGACAGGCGCTTCTAGTACCCCCTTACCCTTATTGGTAGTATCAACAGATGGTCTTACTTCAGGAATATCCAATTCTTCAATTATCGGGTCTCGCACAGATGGCCTAACAGGTGCAGAAGCTTTTGAGGGTCCGAAAACTGCTCGAGGGGGAGCAATCTCCAGAGAAAAAATCCGGCCGCTGTGGGTTATCTTGCTTGTTCCCGCAATATTCCCTATATCAGGGATTTCCTCTTCAGAATTCTCTTGGACTGCTTCAATCTGTTTGATACCATGATAGAAGATTTCTCCTCCGTAGTTCCATGGTATCATTTTGTTAGATTGACACGGGACGGGCCCTGGCATGGTGATTTTGAAAGGTACAAATTCAGGATCAGGTGTAATCTTGACAGGCCTTTTGCAAGCCTTGGGAAGATTGTCAGATATGGTTATAATTGCAATATCATTGGTTGAAGTAGCAAAAGTAGCAGGAGTAACAAGAGTGAAGGTATCAACAGGGGTTTTTTGGAAGAGTATCTCTTGGGTATCCATCAAGCGTTGGATGCCTGACTTCAACATTGGGCAATCAGCTTATATGTTCAAACAAAAGTAGCAGTATTTCTCGCAGCCTGGGAATATCCCGGCTCTCATCAAATTCTCTTTAATCACTAGTAACGGAGTCAAAAGGTTAGCAGCATCAGTAACATGAAGGTCTTCCATAACCGCATGAACATTATGACCGTGCTTGGGCATCGGAGCAGATATCATGTTGGGCTTCTCAGGAGCATCAAATTCTACTTCCTTGGCGTCAATCAGGTCTTAGATTTTGTTCTTAAGTGCCCAACAATTATTGGTATCGTGCCCAACACTGTCAGAGTGGTAAGCACACTTGGCATTGGAGTGGTAGTATGGAGAGGAGGTATTAGGGTTCTTTGGCGCTTCCTTCAAACTGGTAAGATTCAGTTTTAACAAATGAAGTAGTACTTGAGCTGGCGTCATGTTGATTCAGGTGAACTGCCGTTGTGGCCTTTCTACCCATTGTTGATTAGGTCTTGACTGATTGCCGCGAGGTTGATCATTTGAAGAGTTTTGAATCATCACAGCCCCTACAGTTGGCCGACGCTCGTTTCTTCCCTGACTTTTCTGAGAGTAAACAGTAGAGGTTTCCTTCTTAGCTGGGAAGGTCTTCTTAACAGCAGTGGACGCAGAGGTATCTTTCTGAATCTTACCACTTTTGATACCGACCTCGACCCTTTCGCCGGTCAGAATTAGATCAGTAAATCCCGCAGAGGAACTCCCGATTAAATGATTGAAGAAAGGGCTAGACAGAGTCCCTAGAAACATGTCAACTAGCTCTCTATCCGATAATGGTGGCTGCACCCTTCCAGCCAGATCACACCACTTCTGGGCATACTCTTTAAATCCTTCATTGGAAGCCATCCCCATACTTTGTAGCTGAGTACGAGTGGGTGCCAAATCAGCATTGTATTGGTATTGACGGTAAAAAGCAGCAGCTAAGTCTTCCCAGTTATGGACCTCAGACCTCTCAAGTTGCTAGAACCAGTCCAATTGTGTGGCTGACAAACTGTCTTGGAAAAAGTGTACCCAGAGGTCTTTATCAGATGAGTGGGGTTGGATCTTTCTGACATAGGATCTCAGATGCATCTTTGGGAAGGACAGTCCGTCATACTTAGAAAATGTTGGTACTTTGAACTTGGGAGGAATGACGATCCCAGCGACCAACCCTAGTTCTTCAAAATCTAACCAGGTACCCTTTGCAACTCCATGGATGCCAATCTATCCTCAAGATTCTTATATTTGTCATCCGTCGGGGGATATTGTTGTTCGGAGTAGTCTTCATCTTCTTCCTCTTCCTCCTCTTCAACTTCAGATTCAGAAGGTCCCGCAACTCCTTTTCCTTTTCCAGCCCCTTCGTCAGACGTTGAGGGGAACTCGAGAACTTTTCTAGCATTGCTTTCAAATCTTCTTCCAAAAGTGGCTACTCTGGGCCTTTTCTTCTTTTTCTCTTTATTCTTCTCCAACAGTGCTTTGAGGTGCTCTTGACCCTTTGCTAAGGTCATGAGGAGTTGCTGGAATTGAGAATTCTGTGCTTGCAGATCCTTAACCGTTTGCTCCAAATCCATATTGCTGAAATAAACAACAGAAAGATAAGGAAACCTGGTGTGAAGACCTGTTTATGCATATGATGAATGGTATGTTATTCATGTAATGCATTCAAGGATTCAGAAATTCAAATTTGTTGCAAACAAAAAGGAACACACGTCATATTAAGAAGAAATTGTTAGTACATAAGTGCCCCATGGGCAAAAAATTACAAAATTCTTAATGTAAAAATACATTGCGCATCCTCTTTGGTGCGATGTAAGTGTTAAGAGTTTCCTCCTCATGAAGTCGGCGGGTAAGCTCCAAAACCTTCTTCTCACTGGCATAGAAGCTGGCTTCAAAAGTATTCCGTTCTTCCTTGATTTGGATCCAACTCTTTTGCATTTCTTCCCATGATGTTGGCATGTCAGGATGTAGGAGGGTGTATGGAACCTTTCCTTCCATAACAAGCTCTTTGATCAAAGGGAGAATGTGAGGGTATGGCATCATAAGATTCTGGGCACGGGTTCGTACCCACTTGAGGTAAGGCTCAAGGGGGATGAATTCTTGTGCCCCAGTGTCTTGCTATCCACCTTGTTGGGCATCCTCCAAGCTCTGATGAACCTTTGTCGAAGTCCTTGCGCATCATTGTCGAAGTCAAAAACTAGGTCAGGAATCAGCATGTCATGAGGTCCATCCCTCCGAGCATATCCAAACAGTCTTAGAGCTAAACAGGGGTTATAGGTAATGCCTCCCCTAATGCCAAGTAGTGGGAAATTAGGGAATTCCCCACAACGATCAATGATGACGACATTTTCTCTAGACCGAGAACACCAATGAACATCAGAATCTTTGAGGGTCATCAATCGTTGTGACCACCTTAAACCCTGCTCATTCTTCAAAACTGATTGTGGAAGGTGAGAAATAAACCACCTTTCAAGGAGAGGAGTACAACACATGAGAACACCTCTTTTCCTCATTGTTCGTGTGTAAAATGAGTGTAGGATGTCCCCAAGCAATGTAGGTACAGGATTCCGGGATATGAAAATCTTGACAGCATTCACATCTATAAGCTGATCAGGGTTTGGGAACAAGACCAACCCATAGATGAGGAGTGCCACAATCTCTTCGAAGGCTTGTAGATCTAGAGAATTCCATCAGTCTTGTGCCTTCTCAAACAGAAACTTCGCCAAGAACCCCTTGACACCACTTCTGGTCTCCCAATGTCCCTTGATGTCAGATGGTTGCAAGTGTAATGCTTGAGCAACATCTTCAGGCTTTGGTTCTTTTTCCGTACCGTTGTAGGGTAGTTGATGAAGAATAGGAATTCTCAAGAGTTGATAAAATTCCTCCAAAGTGGGTACTAGTTGGTAATCAGGGAATGTGAAACAATGGTGTAGGGGGTCAAAGAACTGAAAGAGAACTTTCACCATGTCTTCTTCAATGTTGGAGTTGACCAAGTTGAGAAGCCTACCGTGTATTTCACTGAAGAGAGAATTCTCTGGAATCCTAGAAGTAAGCTCCTTGAGTTGAGGAGGGATTCTCACAAGGTTGACTTGAATTGTTTTCCTGCGAAGAGATTCCATGACCTACAAAACAAGAACAAAGATGAAGATCCAAACCCTTGAACTGGTTAGTGGATGCATATGATGCTTTATGATGTTCATGATGTATGCACAAACACATGTACAAGCAAGTCACACAAAACCCTAGTTTCAGGCTTGCATGAGGTTTCATAGGTAAATACCCTCTTGAGTTTAGTTGGCTCAAACCTGTCCTATAAATAGTAACCGGGTTCTAAGGAGCTCAATATCACTGGATTGTTTTCTATGTTCATTGTTTTGGTTTAACCACTTAACTAGCGACCAAAATTCCAAGAAAACAACCCTCAATGAGTGTAGTATCGAGTATCTACCAACTTCGGACTGCACCAAAGCCGGTCATCTCACTACCCCTAATAAGGCCAAGATGGTCGAGTAAGGTTCTAAGAGTTCATTAGTGCTTTATGACATCACTCAGCGGCCCCGTATTCTCTTTGATTGACTCAAAGGCTACCGGTACTCACAAATATGTCACACTAATATAGCTATTGCTTCAACCATGTCGGTATACCCCGCACAGTTTCCACAACGTATTGCTATTTACCTATGAATGTTTCCCAAATCCGGGTAGAGGATTTCAAGCCCAAACAAGAGAACCAAATGTAAAGCAATAAAAGAAAACAATATAATCATGCAAACGGTGATCTAAGCCCTAAGGTTACTCTACTTTTAAAGTTTTCATTCTCCAATAGAGTCTCCAGTTCTGTGATACGGTGGGAGAATTGACTTGGGATTTTGCGTTTGTGTTTGCAAATGTTTCGGTTTAGTAAGAGTCGCCACCGACTTTTTATTTTATCCTAAGGAAAGGTCAAAAAGCACAGGAAAGACCTTTGAGATGTTTTCTTGGGTTCGGGGAGTAGATTATAGAAAGGGAAGGTATTAGCACCCTTTCTATCCATGGTTATCCATGGGCTCTTAGTTACTTGTTTAGATCACTTGCTTTGCTTTCCAATTGTTTGAAATGGTGCTCTTTAATTGTTTGAAATGGTGCTTTGTGTGTGATTTTGAAAGATGTTTTGAAAAGAGGCCATCGTTGTGGCAACCTTTGTAATGATTCTTGTTTGAATGTATACAAAGGTGTTTTTGTCTTTTGAAAAGTTTTCAATGTTTGAAAGTAGGGTTTTGAAATGGTGCGGTGAAGTGTGTTTTTAAAGATAGCAAAGATGTTTTTGCAAGCTTTGATCAAGTAACTAAGAGTTGTCTACCCTATTTTACTCAAAGATCTTTCTTGTGTTTTTAACCCTTTTAACAGTGTTGTTTTACCATTGTATTTGGTGAACAACCTTGTGTTAGGATGTTAAACGGGACATGCGCGGGTCATCGTATAAACCATGTAGCAATAGTGTCAAGTATTTTTGGCAATTTTCTTGAGGGACTTGGTCATTTTGTTTAGGCAACTCAGATAGCGCCATCGAGGGACTATGATCTTTTTGTTTTGTTTTTGTTTTGCCAAAGTACTTGACATGCATACCATGGCCCATTTTTGAAGGCAACAAGTGGATTGTAACCCTAGGGGTTTAAGTGTGCATTGTGTTTGTTTTTCATGCATTTTTATCTTTGATTAAGTCAAATTATTTGTTGGTTTTGATTTTGCATACAAATCCTAATTCTCTAATCATGGCATAATTGAAAGCTTAAAGGTGCGAGAATTTAAATTCTACACTATTACAACATGATATAGGGAGGGGGTACAAATTTGAATAGGGGATTATTTTGCAAGAAATTAAATCCTAAGTTATTACAACCAAATTGAATTTGCAAGGCATAACATTTAAATGTATAATATTTAAATACAATAAATAAATATTAAATAAAATGTATTATGCAAAAAAGAGTTTTTTTATTTATTTATGTATGCAAAAAATATTTTTAATGTAAAAGGTATAAAGATATGAATAAAGATTAATTTTATTTGTTTTTAGGGTAAAAAACCCTAATTTCTCAAGAAATGGTATTATTTATTATTTATGTACAAAAATGTATCAATATGTACAAAAATAAAAGTATATTAAAAAAATATTTTTTAGTAAAGAAAATATAAAAAAAAGGTATTATTTTTGTGCTTTTTATTCTAATTTTAATAAAACATAGTATTTGTGTGTGTGTATATATATATATATATATATATATATATATATATATATATATATATATATATATATATATATATATATATATATATATATATATATATATATATATATATATATATATATATATATATATATATATATATATATATATATATATATATATATATATATATATATATATATATATATATATATATATATATATATATATATATATATATATATATATATATTAAGTGTGTAAAAAATAAAATAAATTATTTACAAAAATGTATATATTCCAAGTAAATATTTTCAAATGTAAATAAAAGTAATAAATGAAAATAAAAGTATTTTTTACATTATTTTTAAGTTTAAACAAAAATAATATAAGTATTTAAACATTGTTTATATTAGAAAATTTAAAATAAAATAACTAATAAATAAAAAAAATTGTGAAAATATTTTTGGAATATTTTTTATACTTGAAAATAAAATATCTAAGTCAGAAAAGAAGCAAAAATGCAAAAATAATAAATATACAAGAAATGGGCCAGGGGGGTGTGAAACTGAAAGTGGGGGGTGCCAAAAGTAGGAAGTAGCCAGGCCCAGCCCAGCTACTTCATCTTCTTCCTCTGTCCAACAAAAATTTGAAAAAAATGCGCGCTTGCTACACAGACCTGTATCTCCTGTATTTGTGATCTTTTGATAAAACTCAAAACATGAAACTTGTAGAGCATCAAACAACGAATCCAACCATATAACAAACTTAAGCTAACTCTCAAAGACCAAATAGAATTTCCCTGGCCCTAATTTCTAACCTAGTTTTTTCAGAAAGTTCATGGATGAAATTCTCTTAGCACGATTAATATAAATGAAAACTAAGCATATGTATGGTTTCAGGGCTATGAATATAACATCTTTCATTCATAAACCTAAGTCTAAATGTTCCTAAATAGAGAGATAGAAGTTCATGAAATACCTGTTTCAATTGAGTTCAAGCTGGACGACGCAACAACTTCCAATGGTGCCTGAGGTTCTTTTGAGCTTGCTTGATGTCCTCTGAAGCCTTCCCAATGCTTAGATTGTTTTGAAGTGGCCTGAATCGTGCTACAGAACTCAACCTGCAAAGCTTCCAAACAAAAATGGTGATGTGTGTTAATGGAGTTACAGCAACTTGTGCATGGTCTGGACAACTTAGGTATATGGTTTGGAATGTGTTTAAAGTGAATTTGGACAAAACGCACGAGGGGATTTGATTGTGGCTTGCAATATGCAGAACTGACCCTGTTTTACAAGAAAATGTGGTTTTTTAGTATGAGGAGGTTTTAGAGGTCAAGGGCTTATACTTCTGGCTTGCAAGGGTGTGAGAAACTTGTTTTAAAACTTTGCTTCAGTTCAATATAACAGATGTGTGAGTTCCCTTGTGTTTGGCAAGTTTCTTGGTTATGAAGTCAAATGAGAAGTGACAAAGAGCAGGCCTGTACAGGCTAGCTCTAACCCTGCATACATTGTGTAAGCTTGGCCCCAAGTTTGTGGATTTGTTTTGCAGCATAAGATCTTGTTCAAGGCTCAAGGATTCTATTTGACATAAAGCAAGATTTTGACAAAAATGGCAAAGTTACCTTTTACTATTTTTAGATTAATCTAGTGTATAATCCCCTAATGTCCAAAACAAAACATTAGACCAATGGATTTGCATTTAATTATTAAGTAAAAATTGGTTTAGAGGCCTGTAATTGTGAACTAAGCTAGCTTGGTCAGATTTGGCAAGTGGTATGAACATGTATTGGCCATGGTTACAAAGTGAGTTTTTGCCAACTTCAAGCATTCGATTCTCCCTAACCACAAAGGTGTTTGAGGAGTTCTTGGACAATTTGGAAAGTTTGAAAAATGTACTATAATAAATCTTTGAAATGAAACTTAAGACTCCAAGTGGAACTATGTGAAAAATGGCCAAGAAGATGGGTCAAAATCCTGCCTAAACTAGGGCAAAATTTCTCTAAGTTAAAAGTTTTAGGTACCCTTGTTCCAAAAATCATAACTTGATATCCAAGCTTATTTTGAGAAAACTTTGTGAATAAAAGTTGTATACTTTGTGATGGACTACAAGTTTCATGTTATAAGTTTTGTTTGAATCAAATTTCATCTTGGTGAAAATGTGGGGCAAAGTTAGGAAAAAAATAAGAAATTTTATAACTTAGAAAATTTCTAAGTTATGAAATTTTTCCATTTTAAACCCTAATTTTCAATTTTGGGTTTCTTGATGAACAAGTTTCATAATTTGGCATGTCTTGATGAAAAATGACTTTTGGCACTTGATTTTGACCAAAAAGTCAAAGTTTGACTTTTCAGTGTACAGTCAAATTTTGATCAGTTGACTGAAAAATTCATCTGTCAATCCTATGCATTTGAGATCTTTTGAACTTGTTGAATGGGTCAAGATAATGTTATTTAGTCCTTGAGTCCATGGTTGAGCTTTATTTGCCATTGGCTAGGCCAAACAGTCAAAAATTGCCTTTGTACAGTCAAAACCCTAAAATGACCATTTTTCCCTTTTGGTGATCTGATCAAATTTCTTGTGGAATTGTGATCCAAACTTGATAAAATGGTTCATATGAGTTCATAATTTTGATGTGGGTCAAAATTCATGAGGTTTGACTGTCAATTTGCCATAGTTGACTTTTTCCCCAATACAACTGATTTCTAGGTCAACTGTCCAATTGACTGGGCAAAAATTTGAATCAAGGCTTGAAACTTGGTATGGACAAACTTGTGAGTCCAACATGAAGTATGAAAGTCACTTTGGGAATTTTAGGTCAAAACATCCCTGTGCAAACTCAAACCCTAATTTAGGTCAACAGTGCAGGGAGGTGCCTTGAGCAGAGCAAACCCTAGCTTGATCTTGAGTTCCAAAAGTCTTGTGATGAGAAATGTTGATGAAATGGGAGGGAAAATTTTGGGGTACAACAGAAGCCTCTGGGATAGATAACGATTGCGTCTTCATCCGGACAGGTTCAACCAAAATGCCTTTTCCCCGAGTCTCAGTCGACTCGGTGATAGAGGTGTTAGCAGGGGTAACCACATGAACTGTAGTAGTAGTATCAACAGGAACAAAAGCAGGGATGATCACAAGACCAGTAACAGTTTTCGGAGGAGAAATCTCAGGGGAGAACACTCTTCCACTTCTGGTGATTTTGCTGGTTCCCACAATGTTGCTGATGTCAGGGTCAGCCTTCTCAAAAATCGAGTCTTCATCAGCCAGCCAATCTTGCTTGACACCGTGGTAGTAGACGTTACCCCCATAGTTCCAGGGGACAGTTTTATCTGAGGAGTAAGGGATTGGCCCTAGCATAATAATTATCAGTGGAGTCACCTTCGTATTAGATGTAATCTTAACGTGTCTTTTGGTGGAGACCCTGGAAGGATTGGCGGAAATGGTTATTATTGAAACATACTTATAGGAAATGGTTGGAACGAGAGTCTTTTCAAACAAAATCTCTTTGTCATCCATCAGGCGCTAGACACCTGCTTTCAATAAAGGATAACTAGTCAGTAGAGATAAACAAAGGTGGCAACCTTTGCCACAACCCAGAAATAGACCGGCCTTCAACAGGTTCCTCTTGACAGTCAAGAGAGGAGTAACAAGCTCATCAACAACAGTAACAAACACATCATCTTCAACAGCGTTAACACCACGATCGTGCTTGGGCATAGGAGCAGTGATAACATTTGGGATCTCAGAAGCATCAAATTAAATTTCTTTTGCCTCGAGAAGGTCTTGCACCTTGTTTTTCAAAACCCAGCAGTCGTTTGTATCAGGACCTGGACTTTCTGAATGGTAAGCACAACGGGCGTTTGGGTAGTAACGGGGAGAGGCAGTGTTGGGATTCTTCAGAGCTTCCCGCAAGGTCACCATATTAGATCTCAACGAATGCGGCAAGACTTGAGACAACCTCATATTTATATGGGTAAATTGTATTACCGGTATTTTCGTTCTAGGCTGGTTGTTCCTTTGTTGAATAGGTGCAGGCTTAGGGATCATGACAGCCCCTACCGTTGGACGACGTTCAGTTCTGTCCTGATTCCTTTGAGGGTACACAACACCAACCTCTTTCTTCCCAATGAATGGTTTTCTCACGGCACTGGAGGATGCGTCATTTTGGATCTTCCCACTCTTAATCCCAGCTTCTACTCTTTCCCTGGTCAAGATTAATTAAGTGAAACCGGCTGAGGAGCTTCCAAAAGATAAGGTTACTTACCAATCAATGGTAAAATAACAATATCAAAGGAAAGAGGAAATAAACAAGAAAGACTTTTGAGTAGGTAGAATGTTCCTATTTGCTTGCTCATTTTCAAACCAAAACATCCTTGTTATTTTCAAAAAAAAACACCAACACTTTCAAAACATCTTTCAAACTTGAAACATTTTCAAAAGATCAACACTTTGTATACATTCTTATGAACGAGAATCATTACAAAGTTTTCCTAAACGATGGCCCCTTTTCAAAATACTTTCAAAAAGGAAAGGTTGAAAAGAATAGGAAAGACCTTTGAGATGATTCTTTGAAAAGAATAGGAAAGACCTTTGAGACCTTTGAAAAGGGGCCATCGTTTAGGAAAACTTTGTAATGATTCTCGTTCATAAGAATGTATACAAAGTGTTGATCTTTTGAAAATGTTTCAAGTTTGAAAGATGTTTTGAAAGTGTTGGTGTTTTTTTTGAAAATAACAAGGATGTTTTGGTTTGAAAATGAGCAAGCAAATAGGAACATTCTACCTACTCAAAAGTCTTTCTTGTTTATTTCCTCTTTCCTTTGATATTGTTATTTTACCATTGATTGGTAAGTAACCTTATCTTTTGGAAGCTCCTCAGCCGGTTTCACTTAATTAATCTTGACCAGGGAAAGAGTAGAAGCTGGGATTAAGAGTGGGAAGATCCAAAATGACGCGTCCTCCAGTGCCGTGAGAAAACCATTCATTGGGAAGAAAGAGGTTGGTGTTGTGTACCGTCAAAGGAATCAGGACAGAACTGAACGCCGTCCAACGGTAGGGGCTGTCATGATCCCTAAGCCTGCACCTATTCAACAAAGGAACAACCAGCCTAGAACGAAAATACCGGTAAGACAATTTACCCATATAAATATGAGGTTGTCTCAAGTCTTGCCTCATTCGTTGAGATCTAATGTGGTGACCTTGCGGGAAGCTCCGAAGAATCCCAACACTGCCTCTCCCCGTTACTACCCAAACACCCGTTGTGCTTACCATTCAGAAAGTCCAGGTCCTGATACAAACGACTGCTGGGTTTTGAAAAACAAGGTGCAAGACCTTCTCGAGGCAAAAGAAATTTAATTTGATTCTCCTGAGATCCCAAATGTTATCACTGCTCCTATGCCCAAGCACGATCGTGGTGTTAACGCTGTTGAAGATGATGTGTTTGTTACTGTTGTTGATGAGCTTGTTACTCCTCTCTTGACCGTCAAGAGGAACCTGTTGAAGGTCGGTCTATTTCCGGGTTGTGGAAAAGGTTGCCACCTTTGTTTATCTCTACCGACTAGTTATCCTTTATTGAAAGCATGTGTCCAGCGCCTGATGGATGACAAAGAGATTTTGTTTGAAAAGACTCTCGTTCCAACCATTGCCTATAAGGATGTTTCAATAATAACTGTGATACGGTGGGAGAACTGACTAGGGTTTTGCGTTTGTTTTCGCAAATGTTTCGGTTGAGCAAGAGTCGCCACCGACTTTTTATTTTATCCTAAGGAAAGGTTTAAAAAGCACAGCAAAAACCTTTGAGATTTTTCTTGGGTTCGGGGAGTAGATTATAGAAAGGGAAGGTATTAGCACCCTTTCTATCCATGGTTATCCATGGGCTCTTAGGTACTTGCTTAGATCAACTTGCCTTGGTTTTCATTTGTTTGAAATGGTGCTTGGTGTGTGGTTTTGAAAAATGTTTTGAAAAGATGCCTTGTGTAGGCTACCCTTGTAACAATTCTTTACTCGAATGTTTTACAAAAGGTGTTTCGTCTTTTAAAAATATGTTTCAAAGTTTTTTGAAAGTTGGTTTTGAAAGTGTTTGTGAAGTGGGTTTTGAATTTAGGCAAGTGTTTTCTTTGCAAATTGACAAGTACTTAAGAGTTATCTACCCTAAAGTTTTCTCAAAGGGTTTTGTTATGTTTTGAACCTTTTGACAATTTTGTTCCACCATTGCATTTGGTGGACAATCTTGTCTTAGGAGGTGGAAGGGACAGGCGCGGGTCATCGTTTGGACCATAATTGCAATAGTGTTAAATGTCTTTGGGCAATTTTTCTTTAAAAGGGACTTTGATCATTCATTTAAGCAACATTTTGTGGGACTATGATCATTTGATTGTTTATTTTACCCAAAGAAATTCAACATACAATATGGCCCAATTATTTGAAGGCAACAAAGTGGAATACCCTAGGGGTGCAAGTGTGAAATGTGTTGTCCATTTTCATGCTTGTTTATCTTGAGTTATGTCCAACTATTTTGTTCGTTTTATTCGCATACAAACCCTAATTCTAGCATGGTAGGTTTAGAAAGCATTTAAAGTGCGAAATTTAAATTTCTACGCTATTACAACACAATAATATGGGGAGGGGGGTACAAATGTTCAAATGGGGTATATTTAGACAAGAAATTGAATCTAAGCTATTACATCATTTGCTTTGAATATTTACAATATGATTAAAAGCATAAAAATAGAAATAAAACAAATATGCAAGAATGCAAAAAAGAACTTTTATATGTATAAAAAAAAAGTATTATTTATGTAAAATAAAAAGGAAATAAAAAGGTATTATTTTTGAAGTATTTTCAAATTTAGGGTAAAAACCCTAATTCTATTAAATAAAATATATTATTTATTTATTATGTACAAATATTTATTTATATATACAAAAACTAAATTAAAATGAGGTATTTGTCAAAAATGTATTTTTATATTAAATATTAATAAGAAAAAATAAAAGGGTATATACTTTACATTTATCCTAAATATATTAATAAATATATGTGTATATGCATTATTTTAAATATGTATTATATATATATATAAATAATAATAATATTTAATATTTATAAAAAAAAAGTATTTTTTATACAAAAATGTTTCAAAAAGGAAAAATGAAATAAAAATCAGAAATATAATATGTTCACATTTTTTTTAATAATATTTATAAATAATAGTATATATGTATTTATGTATAAATATCCATATAAACAAATAAATACTTAAAAAATGCCAAAATGGTGTAAAAATGATTTTTCAAGTTTTAAATATTATTAGAAAAAATAAATGAGTCAAACTAAAAAAGAAAAATCAAGAAACACATTAAATCAAACAAATGGGCTCAGGGGGTATGAATCACAAAACATGGTGCAAAAAGCAAAACCAAAACTGGCCCAGCCCATGAGACACCTTCTTCAACCTCTGAACAAAAACTTGTTCAAAAAACGCGCGCAAGAAGCTTCATTTGAATATCCTGATTCTTTGATTTTTTGAACAAACTTCCAACACAAAAAATGTTAAGCATGAAACCACGATTCCAAATATATAAAGAACATCTCCTAACTCTCAGAAATGAGACAGAATTTTAACAATCCCAAATCCTGACCTAAGTTTTCTGCCATTTTCAAACCTTAAATTCTCACAGCTCAGGCAAAAGAAATGAAAAGTAAAAGCATGTACATGTTCAGGGGCATGAGTAGAACATTGTTTATTCACAAACTTAGAGCTAATGATGCTTGATAAGAGAGATAAAAGTTCACCAAGATACCTGTTCAGCTGAAGTTCTATCTGGCAATGAGGGAGCTTTCAGTGCAAGGTGATGATTGGAAAAGCTTCCTTGAGGTCCAGGGATGCTATTCCAATGTTTACTTTGTCTTGAGAGCTTCTGAATCGTGCTAGAGCACTTCACCTGCAAAACAAGAAACTGAAAATTGTGGAAGTGGTTAGAGGGATTACACGTCGTGTTTCAAGTCATGGTTAACTTGCATAGGTGCTAGGGAATGTATGTGAACTGGTTTGGGTAAGAGAGCTTGAGGGAAATGGAAGATGACACTCAAACTGCAGGCCTTGCCCTGTTTTTGCAGTTTGAGGATGATTCTGAGATTGGGAGTGTTTGAGAGGTGCTAGGGTCGTGCAAAAGCTTGGTTGAGATGTGTGGAGTATGTTTGATAAGTTCACTTAAGGGTTTCTAAGCTGATATGAAAGTTGTTGTGTGTTATGGTACTTTTCTTCACTCTTAAGCAAACAAAACCAACTTGGTGTTTTAGGCAAGTAGAGGACCTCTAATGAGCTGCATAATCTCTCCTTGATCAGAGTGATTTGCCCATAATCTTGTGCCAATTGGATTTGGTTTGTACTTGTGGATTTGCATCATGACATAAAGTGAAACTTTTGCAAAAATGGATATAATGCTTTTTCCAATTTGGGATTAATCCATCATACAATGCTTTAGCTCATGAAACAAGGTCTTAGCACAATGAACATGCATTAAATTATTGACTGTTGGATGGTTTTAGGACCTGTAATCAAGGGGCATGCTGGTTTGAGAAGTTTGCACAAGTTATGAACATTAAAAATAGCCAATTCAAAAGTGAGTTTTTGCCAAATTGTGAAATTCGATTCTCTCAAGTCATGAGGTTGTTTGATGAGTTCTTGGACATTTTGGAAAGCTTGGAATGTGTACTACAATCCATCTTTGAAATGCAAATTGAAATTACAAGTGGAAGTGTATGTAAAATGGCCTTGAAGTGGGGTAGAAAACCTTGTCAAAATAGGTCAAAAATTCACTAAGAATGGTTTAATGCCCTTATTCAAAAATTTATAACTTGAGATACAAGCCTCAAATGGGAAAACTTTGTGAATCAAAGTTGTATATTATGCAACAAGCTACAACTTTCATGTTTTGACTTTTGTTTGAATCCAAATGGCTCTTGGTGAAAAAGTGGGGCAAAGTTGGGAAAAATTAGGGTTTTTTATAACTTAGAAAAATTCTAAGTTATGAAAAATTCTAATTACTAACCCTAATTTGCATTTTGTGATTTCTTGATGAACAAGTTTCATGATTTGGCATGTCTTGATGAAAAATGAATCTTGACTCTTGATTTTGACCAAAAAGTCAAAGTTTGACTTTTCAGTATACAGTCAAAATTGATCAATTGACTGGGAAATTCAACTGTCAATCTTGTGTACTTGGGATATTTTGAGTTTGTTGAGCATGTCAAGATAATTCCATGGGGTCCTTGAGTCCATATATGAGCTTGGTTTGCCATTGGCTAGGTTAAACAGTCAAACATTGCCTTTGTGCAGTCAAAACCCTAAAAATGACCATTTTGCCCTTTTGGTGATCTGACCAAATTTCTTATGGAATTGTGATCCAAACTTGATCAATATGAGTTCATAATGTTGATGTGGGTAAATTTTCATGAGGTTTGACTGTCAATTGGCCACAGTTGACTTTTTCCCCAATACAGCTGATTTCTAGGTCAACTGTCCAATTGACTGAGCAAAACTTGGAATCAAAGCTTGAAACTTGGTATGGATAAACTTGGGAGTCCAATATGAAGCATGAAAGTCATATTAGGTACTTTAGGTCAAAACATCTTGGTGCAAACACAAACCATAATCTGGATCATCAGTGCAAGGAGAAGTCTTGAGCAGATGAAACCCTAAATGGATCTTGGGCTTCAAAGATTTTGTGATGAGAAATCATTGAGAAATGGGAGGGCAAATTTTGGGGTACAACAGTTGCCCATGTTCAATCTTCTTGAATCCGAAGAGTTAGATTGGCAAGTTTGCCTTTCGTGACTCGAGGGTAAAAGGAGATTGGACACTAGAGTGCCCGGAAATTTGCACTCGTCAAAGCAATGAATGCGGGAATGGGCTTAGAGATGCCATTTGGAGATTGGCTTAGAGATGCCATCTTGAGAGGGTAACAGAGATCCTGTCGGGGATGGGCTTAGAGATGCCATCTGGAAGGGAATATCAGGAAGGTGTCCAAGCTTTGGGCCATCTCTGAACTGGGGGTCTGAACAAGCAATAGATTGACATCCGTTGTTGGGAGGAATCCGTAAACTGTTTTCAGAAATTTGAGAAGAGTCTGAACAAGCGATAGGTTAACATCCGTTACTTGGAGAACCCGTGAACTGTTTTCAGAAATCTTGAAGTTGAATAAGCAATGGAGCAGCATCCGTTGTTGGGAAGCGTCCGTAAACTGTTTTCAGAAAGTTGCATCTGAACAAGTCGATAGATTAACATCCGTTGTTGGGAAGAATCCATAAACTGTTTTCAGAAGTCTTGAGAAGAATCCGAACAAGTGATAGGTTAACATCCGTTACTTGGAGAACCCGTAAACTGTTTTCAGAAAGTTGCATCTGAACAAGTCGATAGATTAACATCCGTTGTTGGGAAGAATCCATAAACTGTTTTCAGAAGTCTTGAGAAGAATCTGAACAAGTGATAGGTTAACATCCGTTACTTGGAGAACCCGTAAACTGTTTTCAGAAGTCTTGAAGTTGAATAGAAACCGGTATAGGGTTGCTTGATGATGAGTCCGCGTAAAACTGCATCTGAAACTGCTAAGGATAGCTTTTTATTCTTATCCTGTAAACGACAAAATGTCAGCTGAACACAAAATTATGTTGCATGAAATATATGATGCAATATATGTTATATCAATGTTTATGATATGAATGTAATGAATGCGCATGTAAGCTGATGAATTGTCTTGCTAGGGATAGATGAATCCTGGATGGCTGAAGATAAAAGCATCCTGACTGCTGCCGGGAAGAATAATTCCTTGGCTGTGACTGGGGAATAAGGAGCTTGGGTTGTATACCAAACCTCTGGGGAATTCCTGATGACTTCTACTGGGGAGCACCAATCTAGCAGACTTATGCTTGGGGATACAAGACCGGGAATCTTTAGTTCGGTGGGAAGTGTCTCTGGCGACTTCACTGGGGAACCCAAGATTTTCCTTCCTAAAACTCTGTGGGGAAAAGGTTCATTAGCCTGGCTCCGCTGGGGATTGATAATTTGAAGCTTTAGCTCGGCTGGGGACACTGAAACTTAAACTCTGAGGGGAATTGAATTCCGGAGGATTCTCTGGCCGGGGATTTGTAAAGATAAGTTACTGCTGGGGAATTTTGATGAACTCCGCTGGGGATAGGAAGAATTCTGGCGAGTGCGATCTTCCGTGGTTGTTAGCTGAGGATAACCCAGTTATAAGTCCCTGGGAGGGATAACTTTGAATAAAACTCGGGAGAGACGTCCGTACTCTGCAGGGAATAAGCTTCCAGCATCTACTGGGAGTGAGTTTCAAGATTTGCTAGGGGTAGGGATTCCAAATCTCCCGGGGGTTTCCTTTGAAGGGTATCAAGATATCCTACCGTACCTTCGACCTATCGGTAATCCTCTTTCCCGACTCATAAGAAAATGATTATGTTTCAAATGCATATGCCTATTTAACAAAACATTGGACGTTTCTCAAAATAAAACAAATAGTGCAAGAGAAAAGAAAAGGAAATGACACAAATTTCTGGGAAAAGTATTTGTATTGATTTTCTTTGAGTATATTTGTACAAAGGAGACAATCATCCTAGTAAGAGGATTTTGCCGTAAATATTTGAAAAATTTATACAAAATAAAGATGGCTATGTGAAATAATTTCATGGGATTCCATTCTGCTACAGCTTTCACAACTCTGAATATCTGTCCATTCAATGATTCGTTCGCCGATGACTGGATTGATCAGAAGCCCGGAACTGGTTAATGAAGAGATTGTTTTTGAAGTGATCTGACGAGACATAGTCATACGCTTTAATTCCCTAACTTTTTCCTGAATCGCCCTTTCGGGTTTTCGATCCACCGGGAAACCCCTTTTTGCCCAAGCCGCCCTTTCGGGTTTTCGACTTGCCGGGTGTACAGATTTTTTTATTTTTATCCCTAATTTTTGCCTGAATCGCCCTTTCGGGTTTTCGATCCACCGGGATTCCCATTTTTGCCCAAGCCGCCCTTTCGGGTTTTCGACTTGTCGGGTTATTTTATGCGTAGTATCTTTTGACTATGTCTGCGTTCGCAGGGTGCGGCAAATCGTCACCGTCCATGGTGGTCAGAATCATTGCACCACCAGAAAATATGCTCTTGATTACAAATGGTCCTTCATATGTAGGAGTCCATTTGCCCCTGGGATCACTTTGCGGCAAGATAATCCGCTTGATTACGAGATCTCCGACTTGATACACTTGACGTTTGACTTTTTTATTGAAGGCCTTGATCATCCGCTTTTGATACGTCTGACCATGGCATATAGCAGCAAGTCGCTTTTCGTCGATCAGATTGAGTTGATCAAGTCGAGTCTGCATCCAATCATCTTCATTCAAACCTGCGTCCCTCATAATCCTTAGGGAAGGGATCTGGACTTCCATAGGCAAAACAACTTCCATGCCATAAACCAAAGAAAATGGGGTTGCCCCAGTTGAAGTACGTGTCGTCGTACGGTATCCATGCAGAGCAAACGGTAACATCTCATGCCAGTCCTTGTAAGTGACTGTCATTTTCTGAATGATTTTCTTAATGTTTTTGTTCGCAGCTTCAACAGCATTGTTCATCTTCGGCCGATAGGGAGATGAATTGTGATGATAAATCTTGAACTGTTTGCATAATGCAGTGATCATTGTGTTATTCAGATTTGTACCGTTGTCCGTGATGATCCTGTTTGGAACACCATACCGACATATGAGATTTTGCTTGATAAAGCGGGCAACCACATTTTTGGTGACAGAGGCGAAGGAAGTTGCTTTGACCCATTTAGTGAAGTAGTCAATGGCAACCAGGATGAAGCGATGCCCGTTGGAAGTCGTGGGCTTGATCTCTCCAATCATATCAATGCCCCACATTGCAAAGGGCCACGGAGCAGTCAGGACATTGAGGGGAACCGGAGGAATATGAACTTTGTCAGCGTAGACTTGACAGTTGTGGCAAGTACGGGAATGTTGATGGCAGTCAGCTTCCATGGTAGACCAGTAATAGCCTGCCCTTAGGATCTTCTTAGCCATTGTATGCCCGCTCAAGTGAGTGCCAAATGTGCCGCTGTGTATATCAGTCATGATCAACTCTGCTTCAGCTTTGTCCACACATCGGAGTAATATACAATAATGGCTTCGTTTGTAAAGGATGCCATTGCTCAGGAAGAACTTAGCAGCAAATTTCCTTAAGAACTTCTTGTCATTCACGGAAGCTCCTTCAGGATAATCTCGGGTTTCGAGATACCTTTTGATTTCATGGAACCAGGGTCGTTCCACTACCTCTTCGGTATTAATCTCGTGGCAATGTGCTGGTTCATCCATTCGCTCGATGGTGATTTGGGGAATCTCGTTATCCCAGTTGAGTTTAAACATGGAGGACATTGTGGCTAGAGCATCCGCTAGCTGATTCTCTTCTCGCGGAAAATGCTCGAAGGTAATTTGCTCGAAATGAGGTAACAATGTCAAGACATGTTCTTTGTATGGGATAAGATTAGGATGTTTGGTATCCCAGTCTCCTTTGATTTGACTGATAACCAAAGCCGAGTCCCCAAATACGATCAAAGATTTGATCCCCAAGTCTATAGCAGCCTTGAGACCAAAGATGCAAGCTTCATACTCAGCCATGTTGTTCGTGCAGCTGAAGCAAAGTCGGGCCGTGAAAGGCGTGTGACAACCTTCTGGAGAAATGAGTACTGCGCCAATACCGTTTCCAAGCGCATTTGAAGCACCATCAAAGTACAGGGTCCATCGGGATCCCTTTTCGGGTCCGTCATACGGTCCGTCACCTTCAACGTTGTCCAAAATCATGATGTCCTCGTCCGGGAAGTCAAATCTCATGGGTTGATAGTCTTCAATAGCCTGATGAGCCAGATGGTCAGCTAATACACTCCCTTTTATGGCTTTTTGGGTGGTGTACTGGATGTCATACTCGGTCAAGATCATTTGCCATCTAGCTATCCTTCCAGATAAAGCGGGCTTCTCGAAGATATACTTGATAGGGTCCATTTTGGATATCAACAAGGTAGTATGAGTCAGCATATACTGTCTTAGTCGGCGAGCAGCCCATACCAAAGCGCAGCAAGTTTTCTCGAGCAGTGAGTAGCGAGTCTCACAGTCGGTAAACTTTTTGCTAAGGTAATAAATAGCATGCTCTTTTCGACCAGACTCGTCATGCTGGCCCAAAACACACCCCATTGAGTTATCCAAGACGGTTAAGTACATGATCAATGGTTTTCCTTCGACGGGTGGCATCAGAATAGGAGGTTCTAGCAAATACTCCTTGATTCTATCGAAAGCAGCTTGGCAATCGTCGTTCCATTCCACTACCTGATCCTTTTTTAAGAGTTTGAAAATTGGCTCACAGGTAGAAGTCAGATGTGAGATGAATCTGGCAATATAGTTTATGCGCCCCAAGAATCCTCTAACCTCCTTTTCAGTACGGGGAGCAGGCATCTCTTGTATTGCTTTTACTTTTGCCGGATCGACTTCAATGCCTTTGTTGCTTACAATGAACCCCAGGAGTTTACCAGACCTAACTCCAAAAGTGCATTTACTTGGATTTAGCCTGAGCTTGTATTCTTTTAACCTGGCAAACAGCTTCTCTAGATGTTCAAGGTGCTCTTCCTCTGTTTGTGATCGAGCTATCATATCGTCTACGTAAACTTCAATCTCATGATGTATCATATCATGAAATAAAGCTACCATGGCGCGTTGATAAGTTGCCCCTGCGTTCTTCAGCCCGAACAACATCACCTTGTAACAGAAAGTGCCCCATTGTGTGACAAAAGTTGTTTTCTCCATGTCTTCGGGGGCCATTTTGATTTGATTGTAGCCCGAGAATCCATCCATGAAGGAAAACACTTTGTGCTGAGCTGTATTGTCGATCAAGATGTCAATATGAGGTAGCGGGAAATCATCTTTAGGGATGGCCCTATTCAAATCCCGATAGTCCACACACATTCTGACTTTGCCATCTTTCTTCGGTACTGGCACGATGTTAGCGACCCATTGAGGATAGGACGTAACAGCCAGAAAGCCAGCATTGAATTGTTCCATTACTTCCGCTTTGATCTTTTCGGACATGTCAAGCCTCATTCGGCAAACTTTTTGCTTGATTGGTGGACAGTCTTCTCTTGTGGGGAGACGGTGAACCACGATGTCTGTGTCTAGACCCGGCATGTCTTCATAGGACCAAGCGAAGATTTCAACATACTCACTCAACAACTGTACCAAGCGCTCCTTGACTTTTGGTTCCAGATTGGCACCTACTTGCACCTCCTTCCGGTCTTCCTTGGTTCCCAAGTTAACAGTTTCCAGTGACTCTTCATGCGGTAAGATGGCCCTTTCCTCTTGTTGCAGAAGTCTGGCTAGTTCCCCGGGTACTTCACAACCTTCGTCATCTTCATACTCGGCTAGATTGACCAGATCTTCAGAGTTATTGAAAGATACAGCAGAATAGTCACCCATGGAATCCGGAGTGGATGGGTACCTGCATTGGTGAGTGTGGGTGTGTGTAAGGGATAGCCATCCTTTAAACAAAAAATGCAAAAAGGAAAGAAAATGAACCTAAGCAGTTTATCAAATGAAAAACGTCCAATGAATCATTAAACATGGCATATGAATATGAAAAATAATCAAAACCCTTACAAGTGGACCTACATGCCCCGGGCAAGGCAGGAGGTGAAAAGATAGTGTACGGATTGTTTTGAAAGTAAATATTACAGACCAAATAGGAAATGTTTAACAGGTAAATTACTGATGAATAAAAGTGATGGGGACAAAGTCCTTGGCCTCCCAATTGCTCAATCCTCCTTTGACAGTTGGATAAATCCACTCTTCAATGTTGCTTTCTTTGTCCTCCTCTTCCAGGGCGTTGATTTCGTTGGCGCTCTTTCAATCTTCGCACGGCACATAGCTTTCTGGCCAGCGGTTGTGAACCCTAATCCAAATTTGTCAATTTTATGCGAAATGTCAGGTAACTGCCCCCATGCTGAATTCTTCCCTTCCTTTATTGCGGCCCTCGCGTCCTCCAGAGATGCCATCCTGGCCATCTGTCTTGGTGTCTCAGCTGCCAACTTCGCTACTGCTATTTCAGGCAGGACTTCTTCAAAATATTGAAACGGCGTCTCTATGAATTCTCCTTCAACCTCCACGTACCAGAAAGAATTTAAGTGGCTAATCATGTACTCTTCTTCACCATGGACAGTGATGATCTTTCCCTTGACAGGGTACTTCAACATCTGATGTAAGGATGAGGGGACTGCCCCATCATGGTGTATCCAAGGTCTACCCAGCAGGAAAGAGTATGATGGACGGATGTCCATCACATAGAAAGTGGATTTAAACACCTCAGTACCTATCTTGATGGGAATTTCAACCTCTCCATGGACCATTCTCTTCGAACCATCGAAAGCTCTGACAACAATATCACTCGGCTTCAATTCCAGCCCTTCACAATCTAGTCGGTCCAAGGCCTTCTTAGGCAAAACATTCAGCGATAAACAGGTATCAACCAAAACATGTGCAAGAGTGGTTCCGCGACACTCGATTGAAATATGCAAAGCATCATTGTGGTTTCTGCCTTTAGGGGTTAGGTCGGCATCAGAAAAACCTAGTCCATTGTCTGCAGTCAGGCTAGCCACACAATTTTGAAATTGATCCGCAGAGGTTTCCTGGGGCACATGAGCTGCCTTCAGGAATTTTATTAGGGCTTTAGCGTGCGCTTCTGAGCAAAGTAGTAGTGCCAGCATGGAGATCTTGGAGGGGGTTTGCCCCAACTGTTCCACCACATCGTAATCACTTCTCTTGATTATCCTCAAAATCTCGTCCATTTCCTTCTTGGAGGTTTCCGAGATAACCAACGGTTGAGCCCTCGTCCTGACGGGCTCATCTTGGATTCCCTTACCTTTGTCAGCAGCGGTAGGAGAGATAGTACTAGGAACAACAACGTCTTCAGTCAGAGGAGTTCTAGCAGAGAGTTTTATTGGTGCAGGGATGACTTCGTTAGCTGATGAGGGTCCAAAGACTGCTCTTGGAGGGGCAATCTCTGGAGAAAATATTCTCCCGCTCCTGGTGATTTTGCTGGTGCCCGCAATGTTACTAATGCTGGCTTCTTCATCATCCGAACTTTCTTCGATTACCTCGATTTGCTTGATACCATGGTAGTAAATGTCACCGCCATAGTTCCAAGGTATCGACTTCTCAAAAACATAGGGAACAGGCCCTGGCATTGTTATCTTCAAAGGAACAGATTTTGCAGCTGGTGTAATCTTAACAGGCTTTTTGACGGCCTTGGAAAGATTGGCGTGAATGGTTATGATTGAGACATCTTCAGTATGGACTGGAACAGCAGAAACTTTTTCGAACAAAATTTGTTGACTATCTATAAGGCCTTGGATGCCTTTCTTCAGTAGCGGACAATCAAACGGCAGAGAGTAGCAACAAGAGCAGTCTTCCTTACATCCCGGAAAGATCCCGGCCCTCAACAGATTCAATTTAATGGTTAACAGTGGAGTAGTCAGATTACTGACATCAGCAACATATAAATCTTCTTCAATGGCATTGACATTTCGGCCGTGTTTCGGCATAGGTGCAGATATCACATTAGGCTTCTCTGGAGCGTCAAACTCTACCTCCTTAGCTTCTATCAGGTCTTGGATCTTATGCTTGAGTGCCCAACAATCATTGGTGTCGTGTCCAACACTGTCTGAATGGTAGGCGCATTTAGCATTGGCATGATAATGCGGAGAGGATGTATTCACATTCTTTGGTGCCTCCTTGATGGTGGCAAGGTTCAACTTCAATAGATGGGGAAGCACTTGCGCTGGAGTCATATTAATACAGGTGAACTGCCGTTGTGGCCGCTCCACCCGTTGCTGATTTGGTCTGGACTGGTTATAGCGAGGCTGCTCACTCGGAGTGTTTTGAATCATTACGGCCCCCACAGTTGGCCGACGCTCCGTCTTCCCTTCTCTTCTCTTAAAATATACCATAGCTGTCTCCTTCTTAAAAGGTTTCTTCTCAACACTTGCAGCAACACCCTTCTGAATCTTTCCTGACTTGATGCCAGCTTCTATTCTTTCGCCTGTTAAGATCAAATCGGTAAACCCCGCGGAAGAGTTACCAATTAGATGATTGAAAAATGGCCCAGATAGGGTCCCAAGAAACATATCAACGAGCTCACGATCGGTTAAGGGAGGCTGCACCCTGCCATCCAAATCCCTCCACTTTTGTGCATATTCTTTGAATCCCTCACTTGTTCCTAGTGACATACCCTGAAGCTGGGTACGAGTAGGAGCAAGATCAGAATTATACTGGTATTGTTTGTAGAAAGCGGTGGCCAAATCTTCCCAATTTCTGACACTGGTTCCTTCTAGCTGATAAAACAACTCCAACTGAGCTCCCGACAGGCTGTCTTGAAAGAAATGAATCCAGAGATTTTTATCTGCCGTATAGGGTTGAATCTTTCTCACGTAGGACCTGAGATGCATTTTTGGACAGGACAACCCATCATACCTCACAAACACTGGCACTTTGAATTTTGGGGGAATTACAATCCCGGCGACCAAACCCAAGTCTTCAAAATCCAAACTCGGTACTCTTTGTAGTTCCATGGCAGCCAATCTATCTTCCAAACCCTTGTATTTATCATCAGCTGGAGGATATTGCTGGTCAGAATAATCTTCATCCTCTTCAACCTCTTCTTCCTCTGCATCAGACTCGGAAGGCACCGCAACTCCATCTCTTTTACTAGTCCCTTCATCAGAAGTAGGAGGAAATTCAAGCACTCTCCGAGCTTCTCTGTCAAATCTTCTCCCCAAAGTAGCCACCCCAATCCTCTTTTTCTTCTTTTTCACTGGGTCCTTATTCCCCAACTGAGTCTTGATATCCTCCTGACCCTTAGCCAAGGTCATCAGGAGTTGCTGGAACTGTGCATTCTGAGCTTGTAGGTCTTTGACTGTTTGCTCGAGATCCATCCTACTGAAATAAACAGCAGACAGATAAGGAAACCTGGAGTGAGACCTGCTTATGCACATGATGAATGGTATGCTGATGTATGCAATGCATTCAAGGATTTAGAACATTCAAAATTGTTTCAGACAAAGAAGAACGCACGTCATATTAATAAGAAGAAATTTGTTAGTACATAAATGCCCCATGGGCCAAATATTACAAAATAAACTTCTTAAGGCAGAAAGACATTGCGCATCCTCTTTGGTGCGATGTAGGTGTTGAGGGCCTCTTGCTCGTGGAGTCGGCGGGTGAGCTCTAGAACCTTCTTTTCACTGGCGTAGTAGCTAGCTTCAAAAGTATTCCGTTCCTCCTTGAGCTGAATCTAACTTTTCTGCATTTCCTCCCACGATGTAGGCATGTCTGGATGTAGGATGGTGTAGGGGACCTCTCCTTCATTGACGGGCTCTTTAATCACTGGGAGTACATGAGGATAAGGCATCATTAGACTTTGGGCTCGGGCTCGTACCCACTTGAGATAGGGCTCAAGAGGGATGGAGTTCTTGTGTCCCAGAGTCTTGCTATCAACCTTGTTGAGTTTTCCCCAAGCTCTGATGAATCTTTGGCGAAGTCCTTGCGCATCGTTGTCGAAGTCAAAAACTAGGCTAGGAATCAACATATCATGAGGGCCATCCCTCCGTGCATATCCAAATTGCCTCAAAGCTAGGCAAGGGTTGTAGGTGATGCCTCCCCTGATTCCCAGTAAAGGAACATTAGGAAATTCTCCGTAACGATCGACGATGATGACATTTTCTCTGGACCGAGAACACCAATGCACATCAGAATGAGTAAGAGTCATCAACCGTTGGGACCACCTTGAGCCTTGGTCATTCTTCAAGACAGATTGCGGAAGGTGCGAAATAAACCACCTTGCAAGGATAGGAGTACAACACATGAGAACACCACTCTTTCTCATTGTTCGTGTGTAAAATGAGTGAAGGATGTCCCCAAGCAATGTTGGTATTGGATTTCTGGACAAGAAGATTTTGACGGCGTTGACATCTACCAATTGGTCAGGATTTGGGAACAAGACCAACCCGTAGATAAGGAGTGCCACAATCTCTTCAAAGGCTTGTAGGTCCAATGAGTTCCAACATTCTTGTGCCTTCTCAAACAAGAACTTTGCTAAGAATCCTTTGACGCCGCTTCTGGTTTCCCAATGCCCCTTGATGTCGGATGGTTGGAGATGTAATGCTCGAGCAACATCTTCCGGCTTTGGCTCCTTTTCCGTACCGTTGAAGGGTAGTTGATTAAGGATAGGGATTCTTAGGAGTTGAGAAAACTCCTCCAAAGTGGGTACCAACTGATAATCAGGGAAAGTGAAGCAGTGGTGAAGAGGGTCAAAGAACTGGAATAGCACTTTCATCATGTCTTCTTCAATGTTGGTGTTGACTAGGCTGAGCAGCCTACCATGTCTTTCACTGAAGGATGAATTTTCCGGAATTCTTGAGGTGATCTCCTTGAGTTGAGGAGAGATTCTCACAAGGTTGACTTGAATGGTATTTCTGCGAGGAATTTCCATGTCCTACAAAACAAGAACAAAGATGAAGATCCGAAACCCTTGAAATGGTTAGTGAATGCATATGATGTTTTATGATGTTTATGATGTATGCACAAAACATATGTACAAGCAATTCACACCAAACCCTAGTTTTAGGCTTGCATGGGGTTTCATAGGTAAGTACCCTCTTGAGTGTAGTTGGCTTAAAAACCTGTCCTATAAATAGTAACCGAGTTCTAAGGAGCTCAATATCACGGGATTGTTTTCATCGTTCATTGTTTTGGTTTAGCCACTTAACTAGCGACCAAAATATTCCAAGAAAACAACCCTCAATGAGTGTAGTCTCGAGTATCTACCAACTTCGGACTGCACCAAAGCCGGTCATCTCACTACCCCTAATAAAAGGCCAAGATGGTCAAGTAAGGTTCTAGGTCATTAGTGCTTAGTGACATCACTCAGCGGCCCCGTACTCTCCTTGATTGAACTCAAGGGTTACCGGTACTCACAAATATGTCGCACTAATATAGCTATTGCTTAGACCGTGTCGGTATACCCCACACAGTTTCCACAACGTATTGCTATCTATGAATGTTTCCCAAAAACCGGGTGTAGGATTGCAAACCCAAACAATAGAGCCAAAGTATAAAGCAAACAAATCAAACAATTAGTCATGCAAGAGGGTGATCTAAGCCCTAAGGTTACTCCACTTTTAAAAATTGTCCGCAGCAGAGTCGCCAGTTCTGTGATACGATGGGAGAACTGACTAGGGTTTTGCGTTTGTTTTCGCAAATGTTTCGGTTGAGCAAGAGTCGCCACCGACTTTTTATTTTATCCTAAGGAAACGTTTAAAAAGCACAGCAAAAACCTTTGAGATTTTTCTTGGGTTCGGGGAGTAGATTATAGAAAGGGAAGGTATTAGCACCCTTTCTATCCATGGTTATCCATGGGCTCTTAGGTACTTGCTTAGATCAACTTGCCTTCGTTTTCATTTGTTTGAAATGGTGCTTGGTGTGTGGTTTTGAAAAATGTTTTGAAAAGATGCCTTGTGTAGGCTACCCTTGTAACAATTCTTTACTCGAATGTTTTACAAAAGGTGTTTCGTCTTTTAAAAAGATGTTTCAAAGTTTTTTTGAAAGTTGGTTTTGAAAGTGTTTGTGAAGTGGGTTTTGAATTTAGGCAAGTGTTTTCTTTGCAAATTGACAAGTACTTAAGAGTTATCTACCCTAAAGTTTTCTCAAAGGGTTTTGTTATGTTTTGAACCTTTTGACAATTTTATTCCACCATTGCATTTGGTGGACAATCTTGTCTTAGGAGGTGGAAGGGACAGGCGCGGGTCATCGTTTGGACCATAATTGCAATAATGTTAAATGTCTTTGGGCAATTTTTCTTTAAAAGGGACCTTGATCATTCATTTAAGCAACATTTTGTGGGACTATGATCATTTGATTGTTTATTTTACCCAAAGAAATTCAACATACAATATGGCCCAATTATTTGAAGGCAACAAAGTGGAATACCCTAGGGGTGCAAGTGTGAAATGTGTTGTCCATTTTCATGCTTGTTTATCTTGAGTTATGTCTAACTATTTTGTTCGTTTTATTCGCATACAAATCCTAATTCTAGCATGGTAGGTTTAGAAAGCATTTAAAGTGCGAAATTTAAATTCCTACGCTATTACAACACAATAATATGGGGAGGGGGGTACAAATGTTCAAATGGGGTATATTTAGACAAGAAATTGAATCTAAGCTATTACATCATTTGCTTTGAATATTTACAATATGATTAAAAGCATAAAAATAGAAATAAAACAAATATGCAAGAATGCAAAAAAGAACTTTTATATGTATAAAAAAAAAGTATTATTTATGTAAAATAAAAAGGAAATAAAAAGGTATTATTTTTGAAGTATTTTCAAATTTAGGGTAAAAACCATAATTCTATTAAATAAAATACATTATTTATTTATTATGTACAAATATTTATTTATATATACAAAAACTAAAATAAAATGAGGTATTTGTCAAAAATGTATTTTTATATTAAATATTAATAAGAAAAAATAAAAGGGTATATACTTTACATTTATCCTAAATATATTAATAAATATATGTGTATATGCATTATTTTAAATATGTATTATATATATATAAATAATAATAATATTTAATATTTATAAAAAAAAAAGTATTTTTTATACAAAAATGTTTCAAAAAGGAAAAATGAAATAAAAATTAGAAATATAATATGTTCACATTTTTTTTAATAATATTTATAAATAATAGTATATATGTATTTATGTATAAATATCCATATAAACAAATAAATACTTAAAAAATGCCAAAATGGTGTAAAAATGATTTTTCAAGTTTTAAATATTATTAGAAAAAATAAATGAGTCAAAATAAAAAAGAAAAATCAAGAAACACATTAAATCAAACAAATGGGCTCAGGGGGTATGAATCACAAAACATGGTGCAAAAAGCAAAACCAAAACTGGCCCAGCCCATGAGACACCTTCTTCAACCTCTGAACAAAAACTTGTTCAAAAAACGCGCGCAAGAAGCTTCATTTGAATATCCTGATTCTTTGATTTTTTGAACAAACTTCAAACACAAAAAATGTTAAGCATGAAACCACGATTCCAAATATATAAAGAACATCTCCTAACTCTCAGAAATGAGAGAGAATTTTAACAATCCCAAATCCTGACCTAAGTTTTCTGCCATTTTCAAACCTTAAATTCTCACAGCTCAGGCAAAAGAAATGAAAAGTAAAAGCATGTACATGTTCAGGGGCATGAGTAGAACATTGTTTATTCACAAACTTAGAGCTAATGATGCTTGATAAGAGAGATAGAAGTTCACCAAGATACCTGTTCAGATGAAGTTCTATCTGGCAATGAGGGAGCTTTCAGTGCAAGGTGATGATTGGAAAAGCTTCCTTGAGGTCCAGGGATGCTATTCCAATGTTTACTTTGTCTTGAGAGCTTCTGAATCGTGCTAGAGCACTTCACCTGCAAAACAAGAAACTGAAAATGGTGGAAGTGGTTAGAGGGATTACAAGTCGTGTTTCAAGTCATGGTTAGCTTGCATAGGTGCTAGGGAATGTATGTGAACTGGTTTGGGCAAGAGAACTTGAGGGAAATGGAAGATGACACTCAAACTGCAGGCCTTGCCCTGTTTTTGCAGTTTGAGGATGATTCTGAGATTGGGAGTGTTTGAGAGGTGCTAGGGTCGTGCAAAAGCTTGGTTGAGATGTGTGGAGTATGTTTGATAAGTTCACTTAAGGGTTTCTAAGCTGATATGAAAGTTGTTGTGTGTTATGGTACTTTTCTTCACTCTTAAGCAAACAAAACCAACTTGGTGTTTTAGGAAAGTAGGGGACCTCTAATGAGCTGCATAATCTCTCCTTGATCAGAGTGATTTTCCCATAATCTTGTGCCAATTAGATTTGGTTTGTACTTGTGGATTTGCATCATGACATAAAGTGAAACTTTTACAAAAATAGATATAATGCTTTTTCCAATTTGGGATTAATCCATCATACAATGCTTTAGCTCATGAAACAAGGTCTTATCACAATGAACATGCATTAAATTATTGAGTTTTGGATGGTTTTAGGACCTGTAATCAAGGGGCATGCTGGTTTGAGAAGTTTGCACAAGTTATGAACATGAAAAATAGCCAATTCAAAAGTGAGTTTTTGCCAAATTGTGAAATTCGATTCTCTCAAGTCATGAGGTTGTTTGATGAGTTCTTGGACATTTTGGAAATCTTGGAATGTGTACTACGATCCATCTTTGAAATGCAAATTGAAATTACAAGTGGAAGTGTATGTAAAATGGCCTTGAAGTGGGGTAGAAAACCTTGTCAAAATAGGTCAAAAATTCACTAAGTTAAGAATGGTTTAATGCCCTTATTCAAAAATTTATAACTTGAGATACAAGCCTCAAATGGGAAAACTTTGTGAATCAAAGTTGTAGATTATGCAATAAGCTACAACTTTTATGTTTTGACTTTTGTTTGAATCCAAATGGATCTTGGTGAAAAAGTGGGGCAAAGTTGGAAAAAAATTAGGGTTTTTTATAACTTAGAAAAATTCTAAGTTATGAAAAATTCTAATTTCTAACCCTAATTTGCATTTTGTGATTTCTTGATGAACAAGTTTCATGATTTGGCATGTCTTGATGAAAAATGAATCTTGACTCTTGATTTTGACCAAAAAGTCAAAGTTTGACTTTTCAGTATACAGTCAAAATTGATCAATTGACTGGGAAATTCAACTGTCAATCTTGTGTACTTGGGATCTTTTGAGTTTGTTGAGCATGTCAAGATAATTCCATGGGGTCCTTGAGTCCATATATGAGCTTGGTTTGCCATTGGCTAGGTTAAACAGTCAAACATTGCCTTTGTGCAGTCAAAACCCTAAAAATGACCATTTTGCCCTTTTGGTGATCTGACCAAATTTCTTATGGAATTGTGATCCAAACTTGATCAAATGGTCCATATGAGTTCATAATGTTGATGTGGGTCAATTTTCATGAGGTTTGACTGTCAATTGGCCACAGTTGACTTTTTCCCCAATACAGCTGATTTCTAGGTCAACTGTCCAATTGACTGAGCAAAACTTGGAATCAAAGCTTGAAACTTGGTATGGATAAACTTGGGAGTCCAATATGAAGCATGAAAGTCATCTTAGGTACTTTAGGTCAAAACATCTTGGTGCAAACACAAACCCTAATCTGGATCATCAGTGCAAGGAGAAGTCTTGAGCAGATGAAACCCTAACTGGATCTTGGGCTTCAAAGATTTTGTGATGAGAAATCATTGAGAAATGGGAGGGCAAATTTTGGGGTACAACAATAACCATTTCCGCCAATCCTTCCAGGGTCTCCACCAAAAGACACGTTAAGATTACATATATTACGAAGGTGACTCCACTGATAATTATTATGCTAGGTCCAATCCCTTACTCCTCAGATAAAACTGTCCCCTGGAACTATGGGGGTAACGTCTACTACCACGGTGTCAAGTAAGATTGGCTGGCTGATGAAGACTCGATTTTTGAGAAGGATGACCCTGACATCAGCAACATTGTGGGAACCAGCAAAATAACCAGAAGTGGAAGATTGTTCTCCCCTGATATTTCTCCTCCGAAAACTGTTACCGTTCCTGTGATCATCCCTGCTTTTGTTCCTGTTGATACTATTACTACAGTTCCTGTGGTTACCCCTGCTAACACCTCTATCACCGAGTCGACTGAGACTCGGGGAAAAGGCATTTTGGTTGAACCTGTCCGGATGAAGATGCAATCGTTATCTATCCCAGAGGCTTCTGTTGTACCCCAAAATTTTCCCTCCCATTTCATCAACATTTCTCATCACAAGACTTTTGGAACTCAAGATCAAGCTAGGGTTTGCTCTGCTCAAGGCACCTCCCTGCACTGTTGACCTAAATTAGGGTTTGAGTTTCCACAGGGATGTTTTGACCTACAATGCCCAAAGTGACTTTCATACTTCATTTTGGACTCACAAGTTTGTCCATACCAAGTTTCAAGCCTTGATTCAAATTTTTGCCCAGTCAATTGGACAGTTGACCTAGAAATCAGCTGTATTGGGGAAAAAGTCAACTGTGGCCAATTGATAGTCAAACCTCATGAATTTCGACCCACATCAAAATTATGAACTAATATGAACTATTTGATAAAGTTTGGATCATAATTCCACAAGAAATTTGATCAGATCACCAAAAGGGAAAAATGGTCATTTTAGGGTTTTGACTGTACAAAGGCAATTTTTGACTGTTTGACCTAGCCAATGGCAAATCAAGCTCAACCATGGACTCAAGGAATAAATGACATTATCTTGACCCATTCAACAAGTTCAAAATATCTCAAATTCATAGGATTGACAGATGAATTTTTCAGTCAACTGATCAAAATTTGACTGTACACTGAAAAGTCAAACTTTGACTTTTTGGTCAAAATCAAGTGCCAAAAGTCATTTTTCATCAAGACATGCCAAATTATGAAACTTGTTCATCAAGAAACCCAAAATTGCAAATTAGGGTTTAAAATGGAAAAATTTCATAACTTAGAAATTTTCTAAGTTATAAAATTTTCTTATTTTTTCCTAACTTTGCCCCACATTTTCACCAAGATGAAATTTGATTCAAACAAAACTTATAACATGAAAGTTGTAGTCCATCACAAAGTCTACAACTTTTATTCACAAAGTTTTATCAAAAGAAGCTTGGATCTCAAGTTATGATTTTTGGAACAAGGGTACCTAAAACTTCTAACTTAGAGAAATTTTGCCCTAGTTTAGGCAGGATTTTGACCCATCTTCTTGGCCATTTTCACATAGTTCCACTTGGAGTGTTATGTTGAATTTCAAAGATGGATTATAGTACATGTTGCCAAATTTCCAAATTGTCCAAGAACTCCTCAAACACCTTTGTGGTTAGGGAGAATCGAATGCTTGAAGTTGGCAAAAACTCACTTTGATCCATGGCCAATACATGTTCATACAAGTTTCATTTTCAAACCAGCATGCTTTATACTTGTTTGCAGGCCTCTAAACCAACTCACACTCCTTAATTGAATGCAAATCCACTGAGCTAATGCATTATCTTGACCATTTGGACATTGCACACAAAACTAATCCTTAAGTAGAAAAAGGTACATTGCCATTTTTGAAAAGTTATGCTTTATGTCAAACCATGATCTTTGAAGCATATCGCCATATCTCTGAAGCCAAATCAAATCCATAAATTCCAGTAACCAAGGGGAAATTATGCAGCATACAAGATAGAGGGTACAGGCCTGTAATCAGAAAAAACACATATTTGCTTCAAAAACAAGAAATTGTCAAAACACTTGCCAACTCAAAAACCAGCCATAGTCAGCTTACACAAACATTACAAACACATTTCACACAACCCTTTGAGCCATAAACACGAGCTCTTCACCATTCAAACCTCCTTGTACACAAAATCTCCATTTTTCTGCAAAACAGGGCAAACCCTGCAGAACCACTTCCATCTCCACTTTGCCTCGTGCGTTTTGCCTCAAACTTGTTCCAATACCTTCCATTCAACTCACCTAAACTATTCCAGACCTCCATTGCCAACTGTAACTCCATTAACACACATTGCCATTTTTGTTTGAAAGCTTTGCAGGTTGAGTTCTGTAGCACGATTCAGGCTGCTTCAAAACAAACTAAGCTTTGGGAAAGCTTCAGTGGACATCAGACAAGCTCAAAAGAACCTCAAGCACCATTGAAAGTTGCTACATTGTCCAGCTCGAACTCAAATGAAACAGGTATTTCATGAACTTCTATCTCTCTATTTAGGAATAGTTAGACTTAGGTTTGTGAATGAAAGATGTTGTATTCATAGCCCTGAAACCATACATGTGCTTAGTTTTCATTTATATTAATCGTGCTAGGAGAATTTCATCCATGAACTTTCTGAAAAAACTAGGTTAGAAATTAGGGCCAGAGAAATTCTCTCTGGTCTTTGAGAGTTAGCTTAAGTTTTTTATATGGTTAGATTCATTGTTTGATGCTCTACAAGTTTCATGTTATGAGTTTTGTCAAAAAAGCACAGAATCAGGAGATAGCATTTTGTACACAGAACGCGCGCGTTTCTGTCTAGAGGAAGAAGATGAAGTTGGTTTTGGGCTGGGCCTGGACAGACTTGCTTTTGGAACCTCCCTCTTTTATTTTTACACCCCCTGGCCCATTTCTTGAATATTTGTCATTTTTGCATTTTTATTTTATTTCTGACTTTGATATTTTATTTTCAAACATGAAAAATGATCCAAAAATATTTTTACAGCAATCAGTAGGGGCTGTGATGATTCAAAACTCTTCAAATGATCAACCTCGCAGCAATCAGTCAAGGCCTAATCAACAACGGGTAGAAAGGCCACAACGGCAGTTCACCCGAATCAACATGATGCCAGCTCAAGTACTCCCTCATTTATTGAAGCTGAATCTGACCAGTTTGAAGGAAGCGCCATCTGACCAATAATTGTTGGGCGCTTAAGAACAAAATCCAGGACCTGATTGACTCCAAGGAAGTAGAATTTGATGCTCCTGAGAAGCCTAGTGTGATTTATGCTCTGATGCCCAAGCACGATAATAATGTTCATGTCTTTATGGAGGACCTTCATGTTACTGATGTTGCTAATCTTTTGACTCCGTTACTAGTGATTAAAGAGAATTTAATGAGAGCCGGGATATTCCCAGGCTGCGGGAAGGAATGTTACTTTTGTTTGAACATACAAGCTGACTGCCCAATGTTGAAATCAGGTGTCCAACGCCTGATGGATACCCAAGAGATACTCTTCCAAAAAACCCCTGTTGATACCTTCACTCTTGTTACTCCTGCTACTTTTTCTACTTCAACCAACGATATTGCAATCATAACCATTTCCGACAATCCTCCCAAGGCTTGCAAAAGGCCTGTCAGGATTATGCCCGACCCTAAATTTGTACCATTAAAAATCACCATGTCGGGGCCTGTCCCGTATCAATCTAGAAAAACCATACCATGGAACTATGGAGGAGAAATATTCTATCATGGTATCAAGCATATTGAAGCAGTCCAAGAGAATTCTGAAGAGGAAAACCCTGATATAGGGAACATTGCGGCTACAAGCAAGATAACCCGCAGTGGCCGAATCTTTTCTCCGGAGATTTCTCCCCCTCGAGCAGTTTTCGGACCCTCAAAAGCTTCTGCACCTGTTAAGTCATCTGTGTGAGACCCGATAACTGAAGAATTGGATACTCCTGAAGTAAGACCATCTGCTGATAATGCCGATAAGGGTAAGGGGATACCGGAAGAGCCTGTCAGGACGAAGGCTCATGTTGTGGTTATCCCCGAAACCACCCAAAAAGAAATGGATGATATCTTGAAAATAATCAGAAAGAGTGACTACGACATCGTGGAACAGTTAGGGCAGACCCCTTCTAAAATTTCAATGTTAGCTCTTCTTCTCTGCTCTGAGGCCCATGCTAAGGCCTTAATAAAATTTCTAAAGGCGGCACATGTACTACAAGAGACTTCGGCTGACCAGTTTCAGGAGTGTGTGGCCAGTCTTACTGCTGATAATGGCCTTGGCTTTTCCGATGTTGACTTGACTCCCAAAGGAAGGAAACACAACGACGCACTACATGTTTCAGTTGAATGCAGGGGAACCACCCTCACCCATGTCTTAGTTGATACTGGTTCTTCCTTGAATACGCTGCCGAAGAAAGCTTTAGACCGTTTGGATTGCGAAGGATTGAACCTCAAACCTAGTAACATCGTTGTTAGGGCCTTTGATGGGTCCAAAAGAATGGTTCATGGAGAGGTTGATATTCCTATCAAAGTAGGAACAGAAGTTTTCAACTCCACCTTTTATGTGATGGACATCCGTCCGTCATATTCGTGTTTGTTAGGAAGACCGTGGATCCATTATGCCGGGGCAGTTACCTCCTCTTTGCACCAAATGCTGAAATATCCTATTAAGGGTAAGATTATAATAGTGCACAGCGAGGAAGAGTATATGATAAGTCATCTCAATTCCTTCCGCTATGTGGAGTTGGATGGCGAGTTCATCGAAACGCCTTTCCAATATTTTGAGGAAGTTTCTCCTGAGGTAGCAGTTGTGAAGATAATGGTTGAGGTACCTATCATTCCCAAGCATGTGCCTAGGATGGAATCTCTCAAGGATGCAGAGGCGGTGATCAAAGAAGGGAAGAGTACAGTATGGGGGCAATTGCCTGATTTTCCCCATAAGACGGACAAATTTGGACTAGGGTTTACAGCTGCAGGACAAAAAGTTATGCCTCGTTCCAAGACTGGAAGGCCACCAGTAAGGATCACTCACCATGAAGTTAATGTTGTTGAAGATGAAGATGAAGAGAACAACTTCGAGGATTGGATCTTTCCAACCATCGAAGGGAGTCTAAGCAACTGGGAAGTAAAGGATTTTATTCCCATCACCTTTATCAACCAGTAATTTATCTTTGAACAATTTCTTATTTCGGTTTGTAATAACTAAAACAATTCGTACACTATTTTCAGCTCATGCCTTACCCGGGGCATGTAGGTCCATTTGTAAGGGCTTGATTTTCTTCATTATCATATGCCATGTTTTAATGAATCATTGGAAGTTTTCATAAACTATTGTGTTCATTTTCTTTCCTTTTGCATTTTTGATTTATTTAAGGATGGCTATCCCTTACACACACCCACACTCACAAATGCAGGTACCCATCCACTCCGGATTCCATAGGTGACTATTCTGTTTTAGCCTTCGATAACTCTGAAGACTTGGTCAATCATGCTGAGTACGAAGTTGACGAAGACTGTGAAGTGCCGGGAGAGTTAGCCATACTTTTGCAATAAGAAGAGAGGGTTATTCTGCCTCATGAAGAGTTGCTAGAAACCATCAACTTGGGGACGGAGGAAGACAGGAAAGAAGTAAAAGTGGGTGCCAACCTGGAACCAAATGTCAAGGAGCGCTTAGTGCAGTTGTTGAACGAAGATGTTGAATTCTTCGCCTGGTCTTATGAAGACATTCCAGGGTTAGACACAGATATTGTGGTTCACCGTCTCCCTACAAGAGAAGACTGTCCATCGATTAAGCAAAAGGTCCACCGAATGAGGCCTGACATGTCTGAGAAGATCAAAGCTGAAGTAATGAAGCAATTCAACACTGGCTTTCTGGCTGTTACTTCCTATCCATAATGGGTTGCTAACATTGTGTCCGTGCCTAAGAAGGACGGCAAAGTCAGAATGTGTGTGGACTATCGGGATTTAAACAGGGCTAGCCTTACGGATGATTTTCCACTGCCACATATCGACATCTTGGTTGACAACACAGCTCAACACAAGGTTTTTTCCTTCATGGATGGATTCTCGGGATACAACCAGATCAAAATGGCCCCCGAGGACATGGAGAAAACTACTTTTGTCACGCAATGGGGTACCTTCTGCTACAAAGTGATGCCATTCGGACTGAAGAATGCAGGGCAACCTATCAACGCGCCATGGTAGCTTTGTTTCATGATATGATACATCATGAGATCGAAGTTTACGTAGACGACATGATAGCTCGATCACAGACAGAAGAAGAACACCTTAATCATTTGCAAAAGTTGTTTGCTAGATTGAAGGAGTATAAGCTCATACTGAACCCAAGCAAGTGCACTTTTGGAGTTAGGTTTGGTAAAATTTTGGGATTTATTGTCAGCAACAAAGGCATTGAGGTTGATCCAGCTAAAGTAAAGGCTATACAAGAAATGCCTGCCCCACACACTGAAAAGGAGATCAGAGGATTCTTGGGACGCTTAAACTATATCGCGAGGTTCATCTCTCACCTGACATCTACCTGTGAGCCAATTTTCAAACTGTTGAAGAAAGATCAGGTAGTCAAATGGAACAATGATTGTCAAATTTCCTTTGATAAGATCAAGGAGTATTTACTAGAACCTCCTATTCTGATGCCACCCATCGAAGGAGGCCGTTAATCATGTATCTGACTGTTTTAGATAACTCAATGGGGTGCGTATTGGGCCAACATGACGAGTCTGGCCGAAAAGAGCATGCCATTTATTACCTTAGCAAAAAGTTTACCGACTGTGAGACTCGCTACTCACTGCTCGAGAAAACTTGTTGTGCTTTGGTATGGGCTGCTCTCCGGCTAAGGCAGTATATGTTGACACATACCACATTGCTGATTTCCAAGATGGATCCGATCAAGTATATCTTCGAGAAGCCTGCTTTATTTGGAAGGATCGCTAGATGGCAAATGATCCTGACTGAGTATGATATCCAGTATACTACCCAAAAAGCTATAAAGGGGAGTGTACTAGCTGATCATCTAGCTCATCAAGCCGTCGAAGATTATCAATCTATGAGATTTGACTTCCCTGACAAGGACATCATGACATTGGACAACATTGAAGGTAACGGACCGTATGACGGACATGAACAAGGATCCTGATGGACCCTGTACTTTGATGGTGTTTCAAATGCACTTGGCAACGGTATCAGTGCGGTACTAATTTCTCCAGAAGGTTGCCATATACCCTTCACTGCCCGACTTTGCTTCAGTTATACCAACAACATGACTGAATATGAAGCTTGCATCTTTGGTCTCAAGGCTGCTATAGACTTGGGAATCAAATCTTTGGTCGTATTTGGGGACTCGGCTTTGGTTATCAGTCAATTCAAAGGAGAGTGGGACACCAAACATCCTAATCTTATCCCATACAAAGAACATGTCTTGACGTTGTTGCCTCATTTCGAGCAGATTACCTTCGAGCATTTCCCGCGAGAAGAAAATCAGCTAGCAGATGCTTTGGCTACAATATCTTCCATGTTTAAACTCAACTGGGATAACGAGGCTCCCTAAATTACCATCGAGCGAATGGACGAACCTGCACACTTTCACGAGATTAACACCGAAGAAGTAGTGGAACAACCCTGGTTTCATGAAATCAAAAGGTATCTCCAGACTCGAGAATACCCTGAAGGAGCTTCCGTCAATGACAAAAAGTTCTTAAGGAGATTTGTTGCCAAGTTCTTCCTAAGCAATGGCATCCTTTATAAGTGAAACCATGATTGTGTTCTACTTCGTTGTGTGGACAAAGTTGAGGCATAGTTGATCATGACCGAGATACATAGTAACACATTTGGCACCCACTTGAGCGGAAATACGATGGCTAAGAAGATTCTAAGGGCAGGCTACTACTGGTCCACCATGGAAGCTGATTGTCATCAACAATCCCGTGCTTACCACAAATTCCAAGTCTATGCCGACAAAGTACATATTCCTCCTGTTCCTCTCAATGTTCTGACAGCTCCTTGGCCATTCGCAATGTGGGGAATTGACATGATTGGAGAGATCAAGCCTACGGAATCCAATGGACATCGCTTCATTTTGGTCGCTATTGATTACTTCACCAAATGGGTCGAAGCAACTTCCTTTGCCTCTGTTACAAAGAACGTGGTTGCCCGCTTCATTAAGAAGAATCTCATATGCCGGTATGGTATCCCCGACAGGATCATCATGGACAACGGTACGAATTTAAACAACACTATGATCATCGCTCTATGCGAACAGTTCAAGATTTATCATCACAATTCATCTCCCTACCGGCCGAAGATGAATGGTGATGTTGAAGCCGTGAACAAAAATATCAAGAAGATCATTCAAAAGATGACAGTCACCTACAAGGACTGGCATGAGATGTTACCGTTTGCTCTGCATGGGTATCGTACCACAACACGTACTTCAACAGGGGCAACCCCTTTCTCTTTGGTATATCGCATGGAAGCTGTTTTACCTATGGAAGTTCAGATTCCTTCCTTAAGGATTATGAAGGATTCCGGTTTAAGTGAAGACGATTGGATTCAGACCCGGCTTGATCAACTTAACTTGATTGACGAGAAACGACTTACTGCTGTTTGTCATGGTCAGACGTATCAAAAACGGATGATCAAGGCTTTCAACAAGAAAGTCAGACGCCAAGTATATCAAGTCGGAGATCTTGTAATCAAGCGGATCATCTTGCCGCAAAGTGATCCCAGGGGCATGTGGACTCCTACTTACGAAGGACCATTTGTGATCAAGAGCAACTTTTCTGGTGGGGAAATGATTCTGACCACCATGGACGGTGACGACTTGCTGCACCCTGCAAACGCAGACATAATCAAAAGATACTACGCATAAAACGACCCGACAAGTTGAAAACCCGAAAGGGCGACTTGGGCAAAAGTGGGCATCCCGGTGAATCGAAAACCCGAAAGGGCGGTTCAGGCAAAAATTAGGGATAAAACAAAAAATCTGTACACCCGGCAAGTTGAAAACCTGAAAAGGAGACTTGGGCAAAAAAGGGTTTCCCGGTGGATTGAAAACCTGAAAGGGCGGTCCAGGAAAAAGTTAGGGAATTAAAGCGTATGACTATGTTTCGTTGGATCACTTTAAGGACAATATCTTCACCAACAAGCTCCAAGCTACTGATCAATCCAATCATCGACGGACGAAGCAGCGAATGGACAAGATACTCAGAGTTGTGAAGGCTATAGCAGAATGGGAACCCCATGGAATTATTACACATAGCCATCTTTCTTTTGTATAAAATTTTTTTTTTTTCAATTGTTTACGACAACATTCTCTTACTAGGATGTCTGTCTCCTTTGCACAAAGATATTTGCAAAAGTTAATACAAAGATACCAAAGTGCAGAAATTTGCTTACCTTTCTTTTCTTTTTACACTTATGTTTTATTTGAAAACGTCCAAAGTTTTATTAAATAGGCATATGCATTTGAACGTAATCACCGCTTACAAATAAAACGAAATTGAGAAAAGATAATTACTGATAGGTTGAAGGTGTAGGAAGATATCTTTGTGCTGATCCAGAAGAAATCCCCTACAATACACCTTTCAGATCCTCAACAAAGTTAAAACCTTGGAGTACAAGTCCCCAGCGGAGTTAAGCTTCAAGATCCCCAGCAGAGCCAGTGCATTCTAAACTTGATTCCCCAGCTGAGTTAAGTTTCAAAGTTCCCATCAGAGTTCAAATTCCCGATCCCTAGTGGAGCCCGAAAACCCTGAAATACTTATCCCCAGTGGAACCAGAATATGCTAAACCTTCTTCCCCAGGGAAGTCAAATTTCCAACTATCAACCCCCAGTGGGAACTGTTCAACTTCCCCCAATTTCCCCAGCAGGCTATCTTAAAAAGTCTGAAAACCAAGCAGATAACAGTTAATTTCTTGGCTTATCCCCAACTAAGATGATTCCCCGACAGTTTGGCATACAACCCAAAACTCCTGATCCCCACCGGCCGAGTATACATTCTCCCCACAGAGTAATCTCCCAGCAAGATCAAAGATTCTCGATCCCGTTTCTCCAAGCAGAAACCTCCCAGGTTTTAATTCCCCAGTAGAGATTTTCAGAGTTTTCCTTATTTCCCAGGAAAGTCATGAAGGATCCTCATTCCCCGTAGAAGTTGACAGAACCCTTGTAAATTGCCACAAGTCACTAAGGATTTTCAATCCCCAGCATTGGTCCCAGGATTTCTCATTTCTCAAACAATTAGAGATTCTTTAACCCTAAGCAGTCAGCAAGAGTTCCTCATCTTCAACAAAGGTTTTTGAATCCTCAGCATTGGTCAAAGATTCACTTTCCCCCGCAGCAGTCAAGGATTTCATTTTCTCCAGCTATCATGGATTTATTTTCCTCAACAAGACACCTACTCAGCTTACATGCACATCCATTACATTCATATATCATAAGCATTGATGAAATACAGTTCATTGCATCATACATATCATGCAACATAACTTTGTGTTTTAGCTAATATTTTACCCTTTTCAGGATAAGATTAAAAGGCTATCATTAACAATTATTCAGATACAATACGGATACACCCCAGACATGGCGGTCATTCTATTACTCATTCAGAACTCCAAGTCAAAATACAGTACGGATACACCCCAAACATGGTGGTCATTCTACTACTCGTTCAGACTTCAGCAATCCGATACAGACTAGATACGCTCCAGACACGGCAGCCATTCTATCTCTCATTCAGATTCAACTATCAACTACAATTTCAGATACGCTCCAGACACGGATGCCATTCTGGCCCTTACACCATCAGTTTAATCCTCTCCAGTGCAGTCCCCACGAAAGTCATTCTGTCACTTATTCAGATCCCAGTTACAGTTTCAGATACACTCCAGACACGAAAGTCATTCTGCTACTCATACAGTTCTCAACTCCAGTTACAGTCTCAGATACACTCCAGACACGGAAGTCATTCTGCTAGTCATACAGATCTCAACTCCAGTTATAGTCTCAGATACACTCCAGACACGGAAGTCATTCTGCTACTCATACAAATCTCAACTTCAGATACAATACAGATACACTCCAGACACGGCAGTCATTCTGATATTCATTCAAAGTTCAAATACGGTTACAACTCTGATACGCTCCAGACACGGACGCCATTCTTTTTCTCATACAGACTCAGTCTCCAGATACAGTTCAAATGCATTCCAGACACGGATACCATTTTGATGCTCATTCTTCTGACCTACAACATTGCAATTCAACAAAAATTCATGGATGGAATCTTTAAGCCCATCTCCAGCAAGATTCCACCATCTCCAAATGGCGTCTTTAAGCCCATTTCCTCAGCTATATTTTGACGAGTGCAAATTTACGGGCACTCTAGTGTCCAATCCTCTTTCACCTTCGAGTCGCGAAAGGCAAACTCGCCAATCTAACTCTTCAGGTTCAAGAAGATTGAACAGGGGCAACTGTTGTACCCCAAAATTTTCCCTCCCATTTCATCAACATTTTCTCATCACAAGACTCTTGGAACTCAAGATCAAGCTAGGGTTTGCTCTGCTCAAGACACCTCCTTGCACTGTTGACCTAAATTAAGATTTGAGTTTGCACATAGATGTTTTGACCTACAATTCCCAAAATGACTTTCATGCTTCATGTAGAACTCACAAGTTTGACCATACCAAGTTTCAAGCCTTGATTCAAATTTTTGCCCAGTCAATTGGACAGTTGACCTAGAAATCAGCTGTATTGGGGAAAAAGTCAACTGTGGCCAATTGACAGTCAAACTTCATGAACTTTGACCCACATCAACATTATGAACTCATATGAACCATTTGATCAAGTTTGGATCACAATTCCATAAGAAATTGGATCAGATCACCAAAATGGCAAAATGGTCATTTTTAGGGTTTTGACTGCACAAAGGCAATTTTTGACTGTTTGACCAAGCCAATGGCAAATCAAGCTCAACCATGGACACAAGGACTCAATGAAATTATCTTGACCCATTCAACAAGTTCAAAAGATCTCAAATGCATAGGATTGACAGATGAATTTTCTAGTCAACTGATCAAAATTTGACTGTACACTGAAAAGTCAAACTTTGACTTTTTGGTCAAAATCAAGTGCCAAGGGTCATTTTTCATCAAGACATGCCAAATTATGAAACTTGTTCATCAAGAAACCGAAAATTGCAAATTAGGGTTTAAAATGGAAAAATTTCATAACTTAGAAATTTTCTAAGTTATAAAATTTTCTTATTTTTTTCCTAACTTTGCCCCACATTTTCACCAAGATGCAAATGGATTCAAACAAAACTTATAACATGAAAGTTGTAGTTCATCACAAAGTATACAACTTTGATTCACAAAGTTTTCTCAAAAGAAGCTTGGATCTCAAGTTATGATTTTTGGAACAAGGGTACCTAAAACTTTTAACTTAGAGAAATTTTGCCCTAGTTTAGGCAGGATTTTGACCCATCTTCTTGGCCATTTTTCACATAGTTCCACTTGGAGTTTCAAGTTGGATTTTAAAGATGGATTATAATACATGTTGCAAGCTTTCCAAATTGTCCAATAACTCCTCAAACACCTTTGTGGTTAGGGAGAATCGAATGCTTGAAGTTGGCAAAAACTCACTTTGATCCATGGCCAATACATGTTCATACAAGTTTCATTTTCAAACCAGCATGCTTTGTACTTGTTTGCAGGCCCCTAAACCAATTGACACTCCTTAATTGAATGCAAATCCACTGAGCTAATGCATTATCTTGGCCATTTGGACATTGCACACAAAACTAATCCTTAAGTAGAAAAAGGTACATTGCCATTTTTGAAAAGTTATGCTTTATGTCAAACCATGATCTTTGAAGCATAGGGCCATATCTCTGAATCCAAATCAAATCCATAAATTCCAGTAACCAAGGGCAAAGTATGCAGCATACAAGATAGAGGGTACAGGCCTGTAATCATAAAAAACACATCTTTGCTTCAAAAACAAGAAATTGTCAAAACACTTGCCAACTTAAAAACCAGCCATAGTCAGCTTACACAAACATTGCAAACACATTTCACACAACCCTTTGAGCCATAAACACGAGCTCTTCACCATTCAAATCTCCTTGTACACAAAATCTCTATTTTTCTTCAAAATAAGGCAAACCCTGCAGAACCACTTCCATCTCCACTTTGCCTCGTGCGTTTTGCCTCAAACTTGTTCCAATACCTTCCATTCAACTCACCTAAACTATTCCAGACCTCCATTGCCAACTGTAACTCCATTAACACACATTGCCATTTTTGTTTGGAAGCTTTGCAGATTGAGTTCTGTAGCACGATTCAGGCTGCTTCAAAACAAACTAAGCATTGGGAAAGCTTCAGTGGACATCAGGCAAGCTCAAAAGAACCTCAAGCACCATTTAAAGTTGCTACATTGTCCAGCTCTAACTCAACTGAAACAGGTATTTCATGAACTTCTATCTCTCTATTTAGGAATAGTTAGACTTAGGTTTGTGAATGAAAGATGTTGTATTCATAGCCCTAAAACCATACATGTGCTTAGTTTTCATTTATATTAATCGTGCTAGGAGAATTTCATCCATGAACTTTCTGAAAAAACTATGTTAGAAATTAGGGCCAGAGAAATTCTCTCTGGTCTTTGAGAGTTAGCTTAAGTTTTTTATATGGTTAGATTCGTTGTTTGATGCTCTACAAGTTTCATGTTATGAGTTTTGTCAAAAAAGCACAGAATCTGGAGATAGCATTTTGTACACAGAACGCGCGCGTTTCTGTCTAGAGGAAGAAGATGAAGTTGGTTTTGGGCTGGGCCTGGACAAGCTTGCTTTTGGCATCCCCCTCTTTTCTTTTTACACCCCCTAGCCCATTTCTTGAATATTTGTCATTTTTGCATTTTTATTTTATTTCTGACTTTGATATTTTATTTTCAAACATGAAAAATGATCCAAAAATATTTTTACTTTTTTTTACATTTATTTGGCATTTATTTTTATTTTTACTAGTATAAAAATGTTTATATGCTTTTATATCATTTTGTTTAAATTAAAAAATAATACAAATAATGCTTTTATTTTCATTTATTATTTTTATACACATTTGAAAATATTTTCTTGAAATATATACATTTTGTAAATAATTTATTTTATTTTTATACACACTTAATATATTTAATACATATATATACATATATACTATATTTTATTAAAAAACTAGAATAAAAAACACAAAAATAATACATTTTTATTTTTATTAATATTTTATACTAAAAATACATTTTTTTTCAATATACTTTTATTTTTGTACAAATTGACGCATTATTGTATATAAATATTAAATAATACTATTTATTTAAGAAATTAGGGTTTTTTGCCCTAAAAAAAAATAATTAAAATTGACCTTTTTTATTTATTTACATTTCTTCATATTAAAAAATACTTTTTGCACACATGAATAAATAAAAACTTTTTTGCATAATACATTTTATTTAATATTTATTTATTGTATTTATTTAAATATTATACATTTTAATATTATGCCTTACAAAATTCAATTTGGTTGTAATAATTTAGAATTTAATTTCTTGTCTAAATAATCCCCTATTCAAATTTGTACCCCCCCTCCCTATATCATGTTGTAATAGTGTAGAATTTAAATTCTCGCACCTTTAAATGCTTTCAATTATGCCATGATTAGACTTAGGGTTTGTATGCAAAATCAAATTAACAAATAGTTTGACCTAATCAAAGACAAAATGCATGAAAAACAAACACAATGCACACTTGCACCCCTAGGGTTACACTCCACTTGTTGCCTTCAAAAATGGGCCATGATATGCATGTCAAGTACTTTGGCAAAACAAAAACAAAAACAAAAGATCATAGTCCCTCGATGACGCTATCTGAGTTGCCTAAACAAAATGATCAAGTCCCTTAAGAAAATTGCCAAAGACACTTGACACTATTTCTATCATGGTCTATATGATGAGCCGTGCCTGTCCCGTTTAACATCCTAACACAAGGTTGTTCACCAAACACAATGGTGAAACAACACTGTTAAAAAGGGTTAAAAACATAAGAAAGATCTTTGAGTAAAATAGGGTAGACAACTCTTAGTTACTTGATCAAACTTGCAAAAACATCCTTGCTATCTTCAAAGCACACTTCACAACACACTTTCAAAACCCTACTTTCAAACATTGAAAACTTTTCAAAAGAAAAAAACACCTTTGTATACATTCAAACAAGAGTCATTACAAAGGTTGCCACAATGATGGCCTCTTTTCAAAACATCTTTCAAAATCACACACAAAAGCACCATTTCAAACAATTGAAAAGCAAGGCAAGTGATCTAAGCAAGTAACTAAGAGACCATGGATAACCATGGATAGAAAGGGTACTAATACATTCCCTTTCTATAATCTACTCCCTGAACCCAAGAAAACATCTCAAAGGTCTTTCCTGTGCTTTTTGACCTTTCCTTAGGATAAAATAAAAAGTCGGTGGCGACTCTTGCTAAACCGAAACATTTGAGAACACAAATGCAAAATCCCAAGTTAGTTCTTCCACCGTATCACAAACGTTGTTATCCCCTTCAGATTTGTCGACTGTGAAGTTAGGGGGTATAGACGCCGAAAATTTTCAAATTTTAGCCATTGACAATGGACAAGATAATGATTGGCAAGCCATTGGCTGACTATCTGCGCATTCCCACAGGGTTGACAGATTGTAAGATCAAGTATCGTGCTCTCAATTATGTTTTGATTGAGAACAAATTATTTAAGAAAACTGCTGAAGGAATTTTGTTAAAATGCCTTGGAGAAAGTGAGGCATACGTGGCAGTGTCAAGTGTGCATAGTGGAGCATGTGGTGCACATCAAGCAGGACAAAAAATGAAATGGATTTTGGTGCGTTCAGGCGTCTTTTGGCCTTCAATGCTAAAAGATTGCATCGAATTTGCTAAAGGTTGCCAAGAATGCCAGATGCATGAGGGCGTACAACATGTCCCTGCAAGCGAATTGCATGCAGTTATAAAGACCTGGCTATTCAGAGGATGGGCTTTAGATATGATTGGAGAAATAAAACCAACATCATCAAAATAGAAAAGATATATTTTAGTCGGTATTGATTACTTTACAAAATGGGTTGAGGCAGTAGCTTTAACTAATGTCGACCAAGAAGCTATTATTAATTTCATACAAAATCACATCATCTGTCGATTTGGAATTCCAGAAACAATCATGACCGACCAAGGATCAGTGTTTACCAGACGAAAAATGCAAGAATTCACGCAATAAGTTGGAATTAAGTTGTTAACTTCTACCCCTACTATTATCAACCAAATGGCCAAGTCGAAGCTGCCAATAAAGTGATAATTAGTTTAATTAAGAAGCATGTAGGAAAGAAGCAGTTCGACAGGAAATTGGCTAATATTTCTCCATGCCAACCTGCTGAAGAAGTTTATGCCAACCTTGATGAAGCATTTGTGTCATTGAAGTTACATGACACCCATGGTTTTATGTGGGATGTGGAACTTCTCAAGGATCTATACTGTGTGAACCGGCGGACAGGCTGGGGGGACATCAGTGATGATGTCTGAGCTGGATGCTTTAAACAGGATTTCAGCGTATATCGCCGAGAGTAAAATAAATTCGGCACTAGAAGCTGAAGAAAATATGGTTGTCAAAGCCAATGAAACACAAGTTCTAAATGAAGGAACCAATTTGGCTATGGAACCAAAGATACCAGATATACTAGAGATGGTCGAAGAAAACGTCGATAAGCAGCGTCTGGACTGCATATATGACGAAGAACCCTTAGGCTTCAAAAAGGATCCAATGGTACCCGAAAAGATGCAGCCACAAGACCCTTTAGAATAGATAGATCTTGGCGAAAAAGGGGATAAAATACCAACTTATATCAGTGCCAACATCGGCCCAAAGTTGAAATCTGAGGTAATATCTTTATTAAAAGAATTTAAAAACTGTTTCGCTTGGGACTATAATGAAATGCCAGGTTTAAGCAGGGAGTTAGTAGAACTAAAATTACCAATAAAGGCTGGAAAGAAACCAGTAAAGCAGATGCCCAGATGTTTCGCTCCAGCCATAATGTCGAAAATCAAAGAGGAGAGAGAATGACTCCTTAAAAGCAGATTCATAAGAACTGCAAGATATGTCGACTGGTTGGCAAACATTGTGCCAGTAATTAAGAAAAACGGAAAATTAAGGGTGTGCATAGATTTTAGAGATCTAAATGCTGCTACCCCAAAAGAAGAGTATGCCATGCCAGTGGCTGAAATATTTGTCGATTCGGCCGTTGGATTTGAATATCTAAGTATGCTAGATGGTTATTCTGGTTATAACCAAATTTTTATTGCATATGAAGATGTGTCGAATACGGTGTTTCGCTGCCCTGGGGCACTGGAAACCTATGAATAGGTTGTCATGACATTCGGTTTAAAAAATGCCGGAGCGACATATCAAAGGGTAATGAATTCTATGTGTCATGATTTTATTAAATATTTCATGCAAGTTTACATTGATGATATCGTAATAAAATCGAATAGTAAACTAACTCATCTGCAACATCTTCGAAAGTCTTTCGAAAGGATGAGAAAATATGGATTGAAAATGAATCCATTAAAATGTGCTTTTTTGTGTGCAGGCAGGTGACTTCCTTGGCTTTGTGGTGCATAAAAAAGACATAGAAGTAAATTAAAGTAAGACCAAAGCCATCATGGATGTCAGACCATCGTCGACCAAAAAGGAACTTCAATCTTTATTGGGCAAGATAAATTTCCTAAGGCGTTTCATCTTCAACTTAAGTGGAAAAACCAAAGTGTTTTCACCACTACTTCGACTAAAAATGAAGATTTCGTCTGGCAAGAGGAGCATCAAGAGGCTTTCGACAAAATCAAAGACTACTTAGTAAAGCCTCCAATATTGTCACCTCCTGTTAGACATAGGCCTATGAGGTTATATATTGCAGCCTCAGATACGACTATAGGTAATATGTTACTCCAACAGGACGAAAAAGGTGTCAAGAAACCTGTGTATTATCTTAGTCGAATGCTAAATAATCCTGAGACTAGGTATAGTGATATAGAAAAACCATGCCTTTGCTTGTACTTCTCTTGTGTTAAACTAAAGCAATATATAAAGCCTGTGGATGTGTATGTATCTTCTCATTTTGAAATTATTAAGCACATGTTATCTAGACCAATTTTACATAGTCTAATTGGTAAATGGGCTTTAGCATTGACAGAGTATTCTCTGACTTACATGCCCTTAAAAGCAACGGAAGGACAAGTAGTGGCAGATTTTTTGGTCGACCATTCAATGGTTGGCATGCCTCAAAATTATGCAGATTTAGTGCCATGGAAACTATACTTTGATGGTTCAAGCCTTAAGAATGGAGTTGGAATAGGAGGAATTATAATTTCTCCCAGTGGAATTTCAGCAGAGTTCAAGTATAAAATCGACGGCGTGTGCACAAATAATGAAGCTGAATACGAGTCCTTAATAACAGGACTTGAACTGCTGCTGGATTTGGGGGCAAGGAACGTCAAAATTATGGGAGACTCTGAATTAGTGATTAAACAAGTATCAAAGGAGTACAAATGTGTTAAAGAAAATTTAATCATGTATTTTGTGATTACCATCAGATTACTAAAATAATTTGAGCAAGTAAATATTCGACACATACCTCGAAGAGAGAATGAAAAGTCTAATGACTTAGAACAAGAAGCCTCATGATACAAGAGAGATCAAAATGAAGAACTTACCCAAATAAGAGAGAAAGTTCGAGCAACGTTGTTATCCCCTTCAGATTTGTCGACCGTGAAGTTAGGGGGTATAGACGCTGAAAATTTTCAAATTTTAGCCATTGACAATGGACAAGAGAATGATTGGCAAGCCATTTGCTGACTATCTACACATTCCCATGGGGTTGACAAATCGTAAGATCAAGTATCATGCTCGCAGTTATGTTTTGATAGAGAACAAATTATTTAAGAAAACTGCTGAAGGAATTTTGTTAAAATGCCTTGGAGAAAGTGAGGCATACGTGGCAGTGTCAAGTGTGCATAGTGGAGCATGTGGTGCACATCAAGCAGGACAAAAAATGAAATGGATTTTGGTGCGTTCAGGCGTCTTTTGGCCTTCAATGCTAAAAGATTGCATCGAATTTGCTAAAGGTTGCCAAGAATGCCAGATGCATGGGGGCGTACAACATGTCCCCGCAAGCGAATTGCATGCAGTTATAAAGCCCTGGCTATTCAGAGGATGGGATTTAGATATGATTGGAGAAATAAAACCAACATCATCAAAATAGAAAATATATATTTTAGTCGGTATTGATTACTTTACAAAATGGGTTAAGGCAATAGCTTTAACTAATGTCGACCAAGAAGCTGTTATTAATTTCATACAAAATCACATCATCTGTCGATTTGGAATTCCAGAAACAATCACGACCGACCAAGGATTAATGTTTACCAGACGAAAAATGCAAGAATTCACGCAATAAGTTGGAATTAAGTTGTTAACTTCTACCCCCTACTATGCTCAAGTAAATGGCCAAGTCGAAGCTCCCAATAAAGTTATAATTAGTTTAATTAAGAAGCATGTAGGAAAGAAGCCAAGGAATTGGCATAAGACATTGGATCGAGCCTTATGGGCATGTAGAACTTCCCCTAAGGAAGCAACAGGAACCACTTCATTTTGACTTGTATATGGGCATGATGAAATATTACCAGTGGAGATACATGTCCAATCTATTAGAATCCAAAGACAACATGAAATACCATATGAGGATTACTGGAATATGATGGCAGAAGAGCTTGTCGACATAGATGAGGAAAGGATGTTGGTCCTTGATTCGTTAATAAGACAGAAAGAAAGAGTCGCCAGAGCTTACAGCAAAAAGGTAAAGGATAAAATATTTGCTTTCGATGATATAGTATGGAAAGTAATATTGCCTATGGACAAAAATGATAGGGTTATAGGGAAATGGTCCCCAAATTGGAAATGACCTTTCAAAGTGATACAATTCTTTTCAAATAATGCATATGAGCTTGAGGAGTTAGCCCCAGATCGACGGATCTTAAGGGTAAATGGCAAGTACTTAAAAAAGTATAAGCCCACTCTTCAAGAAATCAAAATTTTGACGGAATAAATATCCGTCGAACCAACGAGCTGGTAAATTTTGTTGAGACCAGCGAATTCAAAACACGCATAAAATATGGAGATTACATATAAAACAAACAAATAAAGTATTCATTAAAATTTGGCTCAAAGCCATGAAGAAACTACAAGATTGTTGCTACAATGGTTAAAAATTCTTAAAATTGGCTTGAAACGACTGCAGTTCGCCATGGAGGTTAATGGCCTGATACTCAAAGCCTTCTGCTTGAATTTTAAGTCTTTCAAGTTTTGTTTCAATAGAAGAAATTGCGTCACTTTCCACCACGGTATCCACAGCCATCTGCTCAGCGTTTTCTTGGATGGGATTAATCACGTTGTTGATCTCTTCCTCTTGCTTGGTGATTAATTCCAATTCCTTGTTGAGAACAGAAATCTGGTTACGGATTTCAGCATCTCTGTTTCGTTTGGGATTCAGTTCCTGTTTTTTCTCTTCATCCATGCCTAACAAACCATTGATTTCTTCAGTAACATGCACCACCACATCTAACTTTGCTTTCACAAAGGCTTCCTTCGACTCAACCGATGCCTCATTTGCTCGAATTCTTTCAACATTCTGGCATAGAGGGATGAAAATTTTCTCAAACGCCATTGTGATACGGTGGGAGAACTGACTAGAGGGTTTTGCATTTGATCGCAAATGTTGCGGTTAGCAAGAGTCGCCACCGACTTTTCTTTTATCCAAAAGGAAAGGTGAAAAAGCACAGGAAAGACCTTTGAGATTATTTCTTGAGTTCGGGGGGTAGATTATGAAAAGAGAAGGTATTAACACCCTTTTCATCCATGGTTTTCCATGGGCTCTTAGTTACTTGCTAGATAACTTGCTTTTGTTTGAAATTATGCTTTGTGTGGTTTTTTGAAAGTATTTTGTAAAGAGGCCAGTGTTTAGGCAATCTTTATAATGATTCTCGTTTGTTAGAATGTATACAAAGATGTTTGATCTTTTGAGAATGTTTTCAAGTTTTTGTAAAATGTTTTGAAAGTGTAGGTGTTTGTTTTTAAAATAGCAAGGATGCTTGTTTGAAATTGAGCAAGTAACTAGGAGCATTCTACCTCTCAAAAGTCTTTCTTGTTCATTTTCTTTTCCTTTGACATTGTTGTGTTCCCATTGATTTGGTAAGCAACCCTATCTTTGGATGTAAACGGGACGGGCGTGGGTCATCGTATAACCATGATTAGCAATGTTGCAAGGTATCTTAGCATTATTTTTTGAGGGACTAAGATCATTTGTAAGGCAACTTAGATAGCGTCATCGAGGGACTATGATCTTGTATTTGCTTGTTTTTGCTAAGATACCTTACATGCGTAATATGGCCTTTTTGTATAAAGCAACCAAGTGGAATTTACCCTAGGGGTGTTTGGGTGCAAGTGTGTTGTTTTCATGCTTATTTTAGTCTTGAATTAGGGTTTTTCTAAGTATTGATTTTAGTATTTCCATACAAACCCTAATTACTAGCATTGTATATATGAAAGCGATAAATTGGGAAATTTAAAGTTACTATGCTATTACAACATTTGTGGGAAGGGGGGTACATATTTATGAATGGGTTTTTGCAAGAATTTAAATCCTATTTAACTATTACAACCATATTGAAATGTACAATGTGAGAAACAAAAGGGAATTGTTTAGAAAATGGTTTTTTGTCTTAATTAATAAAAAGAAATAAATTAACTAATAAAAGAAAATATTTTTATGTCTTTTTTATATTAATGAAAAAGGGATTAATATTGAAAATGATAGAAAAGGGAAGTAATGAGAGATAGAATTAACAAGCTTCTGGAAGCAACACGAAGAGGATTAGAAGTTCTGATGACGGGCGCGCTGTGGTTCAGAAGGAAGCGTCAGAAATTCTTGATTGATACACTCTGAGATCCTGCAAGACACGTTAGAGGGAACACACAGAAGTTCTGGGCTGCTATGTGCTGAGCTTCTGAGTGTTAGAACAATGAGAAAATCTTAGAAGTTCTGTATGTTAAAATAGTAAGGAGAACTCAGAAGTTCTGTGTTGTGCTAAAACTGTGAGTGAACATCAGAAGTTTAGTGCGTTATCAGCATGTAAAAATCAGAGGTTCTAAGTGTTAAAATAGTGAGTGGAAATCAGAGATTCCATGCCGCATTTCAACTCTTCCCTCATATTAATCAGCACATCAGCAATTTATTAAGTTCTTAATAAACAAAAAATCAGAAGGATAACATCACATCAGTTTATAGAAGTTGTAATCCTAAATCTGAGCCTAGCCCTAATCAAGAAGTTCTGATCCTCAGTTTTTCTACTTATGCAATGATATGGACAACATTAATTATGATATTTACAGATTAATGATGTTCTGAATGAAAAGATGCAAAGTCAGAAAGACTTACCTTGAATCTGAAACATGTGTTTGGAACTTTGAGTTGCTGCCTTCAGATGTTTTAGTGTCAGCGAGAGTAACGGAACAGTGGTTATGTTCTTTGATTCAAAGGGAAGAACAAAGGTTCTGTTTAGGATTTACGAAGGTTTTTATTGTTTCCTTTTCTTTCTTTGATAATTCTCTCTCCCTCTCCCCAAAATCCAGCCACCCCTTTGCAAGTGCGATGGAGCAACTTATTTATAGGTGGATTTGTGGTGATTTTTGAGGGGAAAACCAAATGGGATTTGAACCTTTTTGGCATCCTGTTCCCTTGCCTTTTGATCACAGTCTTTGTATACTAGTTTGGTGCAATTATGGGATACAGGCGTAGGCTGAATTAGCTATTGGTTATAGGTATGTGCTATAGCAGTGCAGCAGGTTGTATAAACAAGGTTTTGGGATTTGGTCATGTTCTGACCGAAGCGTTGAATACAGCCTTCATATGCTAAGGTGCTGCATTGTTCTTGAAGCAAGCATGGTGGTTAGTAGCTTTTAGCTATGCCTAAGCTGGATTTGTGAGCAGGAATTAAGGAAATGTAACTTCAAAAGCAAAAGCAACGCATGGGCCCAGCACACTCTTGTACTAGAGTTTGTTTTTCCAAGACAGTAATGGTACTTTTATGCCACACGTGGGGAAATCCTTTGAACAAAGAACCAAAAGTGGTTGTGAGCATTTAATGATGATGAGATTGATCAAACCATAAATCCTGCAACGTGATATTCTGCATCATTTCTTAGTTCTGGATCAGAAGTTTAGCTTCAGCGTGACTTAGAGTAGACATCCCACTTCTGATCTTTGTATCTCCTTGCTCCAGCATGTTCTGAAGGAGCTCTCAGACTTTCCAGGAAGCTTGAAACACGCTTTTTAACCTTCTTTGAATTACCCTTGCAAACTCTGACTGAACCTTTGTGAAAACTTGCCCAAAAGTTCTGACCAAACTCTGTCTTGAAAGTGTCCAGAATTTGCTGAGTGCTTTAGTTTCATGGACGTGTCTTTGAGGAGTTATAACTTGAAATCCCAGCATTTCTAGGAGAAGTTCTATTCTGCAATGTTTTAGATCTCATTGAAATCTATAACCATTGTATCAGAAGTTCTTCCAGAATCAGCTTGCATCATGGTGAAAATCTGGCCAGAAGTTCTGAGCTTGTCATATTTCTTAAACACTTAGAAAAAAATTCTAAGTATTTAGAATTTTGACTTTTCCAAAGTAGTTTTGACTTTGAATTTCTTGATGAAACAAACTTCATATTTCAACGTGTCTTGATGAAATATGATTCTTGAAATTTGATTTTGATCCAAAAGTCAAAGTTTGACTTTTCAGTGTGCAAATGACCATTTTGCCCTTGTGGATGACTTTCTTGAAAAAAATTGTAATTCAAGGCTTGGAACTGGATGGAAGCAAACCTGAGGGTCTAGAGTGATTCTTTGAGAAATGAGAGGGAAAAATTTATGGTACAACAGCTGCCCCTGTTCAATCTTCTTACACCTGAAGAGTTAGATTTGGCGAATCTGCCATTCGTGACTTGAAGGTGGAAGATGATTGAACACTTGAGTGCCCAGAAATTTGCACTCGATGATGTTGTGGTTGATTGTATAGGGAATGGGCTTAAAGATGTCATTTGGAGAAATGATGGACAATTGTTGGAGATGTGCTTATAGATGCCATCCAGATGTGATTGTATCTGGACTGTATATGAGTGACAGAATGACAACCGTATCTTGACTGTATTTGAATGAGTGACAGAATTACATCCGAATCTGGATCGTATATGAACTGTATCTGAAGTTTAAATATGAATGAGTATCAGAATAGCATCCGTGTGTGGAGCGTATCTAAACTGTATCTGAAAATTGAATCTGAATGAGTATCAGGATGCCATCCGTATCTGGTGCGTATCTGAACTGTGTAGGGTTGCTTGATGACGAGTCCGTGTAAAACTTCATCTGGAAAAGAGGAACCTATGTAGGGTTTCCTGATGATGAGTCCGTGTGAAACTGCATCTTGGAAGTAGGAGGAACCTGTGTAGGGTTTCTTGATGATGAATCCGTGTAAAACTTTATCTGGAAATAAGAGGAACCTATGTAGGGTTGCTTGATCATGAGTTCATGTACAACTGTATCTTGGAAGTAGGAGGAACCTGTGTAGGGTTTCTTGATGATGAATCCGTGTAAAACTTCATCTAGAAATAGGAGGAACCTGTGTAGGGTTGCTTGATGATGAATCCGTGTAAAACTTCATCTGGAAATATGAGGAACCTGTGTAGGTTTGCTTGATGATGAGTCAGTGTGCAACTGCATCTTGGAAGTAGGAGGAACTTGTGTAGGGTTGCTTGATGATGAATCCGTGTAAAACTTCATCTAGAAATAGGAGGAACCTGTGTAGGGTTGCTTGATGATGAGTCCGTGTGAAACTACATCTTGGAAGTAGGAGGAACCTGGGTGGGGCTGCTTCAATGACGATGAAGGGATCTGGGATGATTGCTACTCCAAAAGATGATGAAGGAATCTTGGACGATTGCTACTCCAAAACAGGTGATGAACTTTATCTCCTGACCTTTTCCTGAAAAGGTAAAGGCAAAGTCGTATGCAATGTCATGGTAGATGAGATGCATTATATAATAATGTTCTAAAAAATGAGATTATGCTGTATGCACTTGTCATGTGTGAAATGTTAGTGAATGTATTTTTGTCTAGGAAAATAAATCCTTGACAAATGCCAAGGAGTTATTAAACCCCGGACTGTCATTGAAGAGTAGGTGTGTCTTCAAACTTTGCTTAGAATGTTTCCACCGGGGATTCCCGTTTTAAGGATAAATCCACTGGGGGATATTGAAAACTCTATGTATAGTGTTGATTCTTGCTTGGGGAAAAGAGTTCAAGAGTCTTGGTTGCCCGTTGCTCTACTGGGGGGATTACCTTTGGCTAGAGAGAATAAAAAGTTAGTTGTTATCTGGTCGGATTCCAGGCTTCATAACGACTTGCTGGGGATAAGGAAGTTTATTGTTATCTGGCCGGATTCCAGGCTTCGCAGTAACTTGCTTGAAAGGATGAAGTTGAACTGATATCTGGTCGGGTCCAGGCTTCATAGTGTTTTTTGGGATTGTAGCGTATTCTGTTGGGGAAGAGGATTTATGGTCCTCTCATTTATAGTAGTCAGAGAGGCAAACTCAAGCTGGAGGGTCCTGCTGTTTGTTGGGGAAATAAACCCTGTTGCTCAGTCTGTTGGAGACACGGTGACTTCACTGGCAGAAATCCTCGAGGATTCTTGAAGTCGACTCAGTTGGGAAAAAGTTTTCAGAGATTGAAAATCTGGCTGGGGAATCATCCTATGAGAAGGATTTTTCCCCTAGCAGCAAATGTTTGTGGAATTGCCAGGAAATGTTTGTTGTACGTAACCCTTTGTTGAGATTGGCGTCCAATGCCCCAAGTGATTCAGATAAAGACCTGCCTCTGGTTATTCAGCATTTCTTGAGATAATTTCTTGGAATCTTGACTGGACTGCCCAAGGTGTGCTAGATAGTGACATGTCATGCCCCCTTGTAGATAGGAGATTTGTTATTGGAAGTCTCATCCCACTTGAAGTGATTTGGTTCACTGAGAGAGTTTTTGTTCACTGGATATTCGTTGTATGAATTTCTCTGCTGTCAAACCAATAGCCATATGCAAACAGTGATATTCAAGTAATGCAAAGTTTATGCTTGTCTTGAAATTTTGAAAAATGCGTTTTAGCAAGTAAAGAAATTTCAACTCAGGATCTAGGGTAAGCCTTACATGAGTCAGGATACCTTTTGTAACAGTATGCTTTCAAACTAACCCATGCTTCAATTAGGACTTTTGAAGGGTTGTAACGTGGCTTGGTTCACGGTTTAAGATACAAAGGATAAAGGCTCAAAGTGTATTTGTACCCACCCGCTCTTCGTGACGTTCTTCAGTCCTAAGCTCAGTTAATTGTGCATTTGAACTCCAATTGAGTCTGGAATGACGCGTTGGTGATGGCTCAGACAAGTTAAGTTTTTCGGAAGGGAGTTATTTTTGCAACATTTTTCTTGTTGTTGAGGATTTGTAGTGACCTCTTTCTTTTGATTTGTTATCCCTAATTTTTCCTGACTATCCTTACGGTCAGCGGGATGCCCCCGTTTTTCTTAAATCTCCTTTGTAGGTTTTGACTTAGTCGGCTTTTATCTTCGAGAGATAATGACTGCCTATGCGATAGGGAACCATCACTGTCTTTTGATTCCAGAGGAATTCTTTTGATGTCATTCATTGTATTACGAGATGAGAGTTTGCGGCTAAATGCGCGTTTGAATCAACTGAGAGACTACCCCGCCCCAGGTTTTGATTAAAGGTTTTATTTTGTGTAAAAAAGGAAACTCCTACTTCTTTGGCTCGAAGGGGTTGACTAGGGATTATCTTCCTTATAACTCTAGTGTTTATGATTTTAAAGAATGCTTGTACATCGTGAGCAAGGTCTGTCCAAAAGCATACTGTATGAGATTAAGGCATTGTTTTCGTCATCCTCCCTCTAAAGGCTTGTAACTTTTAGCAAGAGTTGAATGTCATAAAGAGAGCAAAAGCATAGTTTTAAATATAGTGAAAAACGAATGGATTAATTCAAGACAAACATATGCAATGAATTAATGAAACAGAGTTTGACATTAATATATAATTGTTTGAATAACAAAAGAAATTACAATTGAAAATTCAAAATGAACAAGACACTCTCAATGATTTGGCATAGGAGCAGTGATCACGTTTGGAGTCTCTGGAGGGTCAAACTCGATCTCCTTGGCGTCAATCAAATTCTGAATCTTGTGCTTCAACGCCCAGCAATCGTTAGTGTCATGCCCGAGACTGTCGGAATGATAAGCACACGTTGCATTAGGATAGTAGTTAGGAGAAGAAGTTTTGGGGTTTGGATGAGGTCCTATCAATGCAATCAAATTCTTCCTCAACAAGTGTTGTAGCGCTTGAGACAACAACATGTTGATGTTGGTAAATTGTCTTTTGGGCTCGTCTGACCTTTGTTGATTTCCCCTTTGCTCTTGTCGATGCGACACAGAACCAGAGATCAGGACTTCCCCCACGTGTTGGTCATGACGACTCTTTTGACCAGACACTTCATTGGACTCTTTCTTCCCACTATATAGCTTTTTCTGAGCATCAGGAGGTGCAGCTCCTTAGATCTTTCCACTTTTGATGCCAGCTTCGACCCTTTCGCCGGCCAGTATTAGCTCGGTGAACCCGGATGAGGAGCTTCCGATTAGGTGTTTGAAGAAAGGCCCTGTCAAAGTTCCCATGAAGATGTCAATCAGATCCCTGTCAGTTAAAGGGGGCTGCACCCTACCACCCAGATCTCTCCACTTTTTGGCATATCCTTTGAAGCACTCGTTGGAACCCATGGTCATGTTCTGCAATTGCACACGAGTTGGTGCAAGATCAGCATTATACTGATACTGCTTGTAGAAAGCAACAGCTAAATTCTCTCAGGTGTGGATGCGAGAACTCTCCAATTGATAGAACCATTCGAGTTGAGTCCATACTAGGCTTTCTTGGAAGAAATGGATCCAAAGCTTTGGATCAGTTGTGTATGGTTGAATCTTGCGGATATAAGACTTTAAGTGTATCTTAGGGCAAGAGACTCCATCGTATAAGACAAAGGTAGGGATTTTGAACTTTGGGGGGATGACTAGTCCATAAACTAAACCCATGTCTCCTAAGTCCAAGCCGAGTATCTGTTGAATCTCCATAGCACTGAGGCAATCCTCAAGTTGTTTGTACTTGTCAACAGTGGGAGGAGATTGTTCTTCAGAGTATTCAGCTTCGGCTTCATCAATCACCAGACTGTTGTCTTCTTCATGACTATCCCCCATGTTGGATGGAGTTGAAAGATCTAGAGCTCCCTTGACTGGTCCTCTAGGTCTTTTTCTCAAGTTCAGGATGCATACTGATTTCTTGGAATTTTTCTTCTTGTCTTTGAGAAGAAGGGTCTTCAGGTCCTCTTGCCCCTTAGCCATAACCAGGAACATTTATTGGAATTAAGCACTTTAAGTTTGGAGATCTTTCACTGTTTGTTCCATATCCATCTTACTGAAATAAACAATAGGAAGATAAGGAGACCTGTATGGGAGAAATCTGTCATGATATGATGCATGATATATGGATGCATGTTTTCAAGGATCTCGCGGAGTAAACACAAGAAAAAGTTAGAAGTTGAACTTTGATCAACAACTTTGATTAGAGAACTTTGTATCGGTGGATGTCCTTCCACGAGCATTAAGCTCACCATGCCAAGTAGATTGTAGACCTTGACTCAAATTGTTGTACTTGATCTTTGACGGTGTTTGGTTAAAGGAAAATAAATTCTCTTTCCCCATGATAGACGTCTGGTTCAACGTGACCCTGCATCAAAGACCCTTGAGATCCTTGAAATTATATGGTTCAATGCTATGGTATGATTTCATGATGTTATGTACAAGTATGCAAAATAAGCAAGTTTATATACAAATAATCATATTCACCCAAAGAAGACAAGTCCTTAGGTTTAGGCTTGTATGGAGTTTGTAGGTAAATACCCTCTTGAAGTTGGATTGGTTCAACCTATCCTATAAATAGTAACCGGGTTCTAAGGGATCTCAATATCACCGATCTTTCCCCCAACTTCATTCAATAGGAGATTGAATCACAACCAAACAAAGCTCAAGAGTCAAACCTCAATGAGTGTAGCATCGAGTATCTGTCGACCTTGGGAATACACCAAGGCCGACCACCTCGCTACGTCCTACTGGCCAAGTTGTGCAATTTAAAGGTTCTAAGGTCAGTTGCTGCTTCACGACACCACGCGGCGGCCTCGTACTCTCCTTGATTGACTCAAGGGTTACCGGTACCAACCAAAGTGCCACATCAACGTAGCTACTGCTTCAACCGTGTTGGTATACCCCACACAGTTCTCTCACAGTTTATTGCTACTTACCTAAAAGGTGTTCCCCAAATCTGGGTGTAGGATTTTTAACAGTAACCCAAACAAGGACCCAAAACGTAAAGCATACAAGTCAAACAATAAAAGCAAGTAGATGTGATCTAACCCTAAGGTAACCCAACTTATTATTTCCCCAGCAGAGTCGCCAGTTCTGTGATACGGTGGAAGAACTGACTTGAGGGTTTTGCATTTGATCACAAATGTTGCGGTTAGCAAGAGTCGCCACTGACTTTTCTTTTATCCAAAAGGAAAGGTGAAAAATCACAGGAAAGACCTTTGAGATTATTTCTTGATTTCGGGGGGTAGATTATGAAAAGGGAAGGTATTAGAACCCTTTTCATCCATGGTTTTTCATGGGCTCTTAGTTACTTGCTAGATCACTTGCTTTTGTTTGAAATTGTGCTTTGTGTGGTTTTTTGAAAGTATTTTGTAAAGAGGCCATTGTTTAGGAAATATTTGTAATGATTCTCGTTCGTAAGAATGTATACAAAGATGTTTGATCTTTTGAAAATGTTTTCAAGTTTTTGTAAAATGTTTTAAAACTGTAGGTGTTTATTATGAAAATAGCAAGGATGTTTGTTTGAAATTGAGCAAGTAACTAGGAGCATTCTACCTACTCAAAAGTCTTTCTTGTTCATTTTCTTTTCCTTTGACATTGTTGTTTTACCATTGATTTGGTAAGCAACCCTATCTTTGGATGTAAACGGGACGGGCGTGGGTCATCATACAACCATTATTAGCAATGTTGCAAGGTATCTTAGCATTATTTTTTGAGGGACTAAGATCATTTGTAAGGCAACTTAGATAGTGTCATCGAGGGACTATGACCTTGTATTTGCTTGTTTTTGCTAAGATACCTTACATGCGTAATATGGCTATTTTGTATAAGTCAACCAAGTGGAATTTACCCTAGGGGTGTTTGGGTGCAAGTGTATTGTTTTCATGCTTGTTTTAGTCTTGAATTAGGGTTTTTCTAAGTATTGATTTTAGTCTTTCCATACAAACCCTAATTACTAGCATTGTATATATGAAAGCGATAAATTGCGAAAGTTAAAGTTACTACACTATTACAACATTTATGGGGAGGGGGTACATATTTATGAATGGGTTTTGCAAGAATATAAATCCTATTTGACTATTACAACCATATTGAAATGTACAATGTGAGAAAGAAAAGGGAATTGTTTAGAAAATGGTTTTTTGTCTTAATTAATAAAAAGAAATAAATTAACTAATAAAAGAAAAATACTTTTATGTCTTTTTTATATTAATGAAAAAGGGATTAATATTGAAAATGATAGAAAAGGGAAGTAACGAGAGATAGAATTAACATGCTACTGGAAGCAACACAAAGGGGATTAGAAGTTCTGATGTCAGGCGCGCTCTGGTTCAAAAGGAAGCATCGGAAATTCTGGATTGATACACTCTGAGATCCTGCAAGACACGTTAGAGGGAAAACGTAGAAGTTCTGGGCTGCTATGTGCTGAACTTCTGAGTGTTAGAACAATGAGAAAATATTAGAAGTTTTGTATGTTAAAACAGTGAGGGGAACTCAGAAGTTATGTGTTGTGCTAAAACTGTGAGTGAACATCATAAGTTCAATGCGTTATCAATGTGTAAAAATCATAGGTTCTAAGAGTTAAAATAGTGAGTGGAAATCAGAGATTCCAGGCCGCACTTCAACTTTTCCCTCATATTAATCAGCACATCAGCAGTTTATTCAGTTCTTAATAAACAACAAATCAGAAGGAGAACAACACAACAGTTTATAGAAGTTCTAATCCTAAATCTGAGCCTAGCCCTAATCAAGAAGTTCTTATCCTCAGTTTTTCTACTTATGCAATGATACGGACAACATTAATTGTGATATTTACAGATAATGATGTTCTGAATGAAAAGATGAAAAGTCAGAAAGACTTACCTTGAATCTGAAACGTGTGTTTGGAACTTTGAGCAGTTGCCTTCAGATGTTCTGGTGTCAGCGAGAGTAACGGAAAAGTGGTTATGTTCTTTGATTCCAAGGGAAGAACAAAGGTTCTATTTAGAATTTGCGAAGTTTTTTATTGTTTCCTTTTCTTTCTTTGATAATTCTCTCTCCCTCTCCCCAAAAGCCAACTAGCCCTTTGCAAGTGTGATGGAGCAACTTATTTATAGGTGGATTTGTGGTGATTTATTGGGGGGAAAACAAATGGGATTTGAACCTTTTTGGTATCCTGTTTCCTTTCCTTTTGATCACAGTCTTCGTATGTTAGTTTGGTGCAATTATGGGATGCAGGTGTAGGCTAAATCAGTTGTTGGTTATAGGTTTGTGCTGTAGCAGTGCAGTAGGTTGTATAAACAAGGTTTTGGGATTTGGTCATGTTCTGACCGAAGCGTTGAATATAGCCTTCATATGCTAAGGTGTTGCCTTGTTCTTGAAGCAAGCATGGTGGTTAGTAGCTTTTAGCCATGCCTAAGCTAGATTTGTGAGCAGGAATTAAGGAAAGGTAACTTCAAAAGCAAAAGCAAGGCTTGGGCCCAACACACTCTTGTACAAGAGTTTGTTTTTCCAAGACAGTAATGGTACTTTTATGCCACACGTGGGGAAATCCTTTGAACAAAGACCCAAAAGTGGTTGTGAGCATTAAATAATGATGAGATTGATCAAACCAGAAATCCTGCAACGTGATATTCTGCATCATTGCTTAGTTCTGAATCAGAAGTTCAGCTTCAGTGTGACTTAGAATAGACATCCCACTTCTGATCTTTGTATCTCCTTGCTCCAGCATGTTCTGAAGGAGCTCTCAGACTTTCCAGGAAGCTTGCAGCATGCTTTGTAACCTTCTTTGAATTACCCTTGCAAACTCTGGCTGAACCTTTATGAAAACTGGCCCAGAAGTTTTGACCAAACTCTGTCTTGAAAGTGTCCAGAATTTGCTGAGTGCTTTAGTTTCATGGACGTGTCTTTGAGGAGTTATAACTTGAAATCCCAGCATTTCTAGGAGAAGTTCTGTTCTGTAATGTTTTAGATCTCATTGAAATCTATAACTATTGTATCAGAAGTTCTTCCAGAATCAGCTTGCATCATGGTGAAAATATGGCCAGAAGTTCTGAACTTGTCATATTTCTTAAACACTTAGAAAAAATTCCAAGTATTTAGAATTTTGACTTTTCCAAATTAGTTTTGACTTTTGAATTTCTTGATGAAACAAACTTCATATTTCAACATGTCTTGATGAAATATGATTCTTGAAATTTGATTTTCATCCAAAAGTCAAAGTTTTACTTTTCAGTGTGCAAATGACCATGTTGCCCTTGTGGATGACTTTCTTGATAAAAAATGCAATTCAAGGCTTGGAACTCAATGGAAGAAAACCTGAGGGTCCAAAGTGATTCTTTGAGAAATGAGAGGGAAAATTTTGGGGTACAACAGTCGTTATCATCAACCTGGCTGATTCATACATATTGAGTCCCTTCATTTGAGCAAGAACCTCTGAGAGTTCTGGCCCAAGAGTTTGATCATAATAGAGAAGATGAGGCAAATATGGATTGAAAGCATGAGTCTGGATTTTAGCCATCAAATTATTGGCTTTAACTGCTCCGAGACTCATCTTTTCATTATGCGCTTGAGATGGGTTGGAGTCAGAAGAAAGAGTGCGAGAGCTCACAAAGTGACGCAATTTAGCAATTGCCTCTAGACCAGAAGGATTGACTCCCATGTTTTTTAGCTTAATTGGTGAGTCGACCTTTGTTCTCCCAAAAGAAACGATAGGCGTGCCTTGCGTGCTTTCAGGAGGGGGCAAAATTCGGGAAGTGATGGCATTTTTATTTGCTTATGAATCATGCAGGGAATCTGAAAGGCTAGAATCAAAACTAGTTGAACTAGAACCATTATGTTTGGCAGGACTAGTAACCGAGTCAGAGTCACTAAGAGTAGCCATATTAGTCAGATTGATAAACTCACCATCAGCGAAGTCAATATTTTCATGATGGTGAGGGGAAGAAGCTTCTGACAAAGGGGTGTAGTCAGGTACGTGTTGTTGTTGATCATAGGTGTTGACCTAAAGAAAGTAAGAAAGGTATTAGCTGAAACAAATTCAAAAATCACAAAACGAAATAGACTAAAAAACAACTAGCTAATACCTGTGTCGACGGATCAAGATCGACAAACACGTCTTTGGCTAAAACGTCAGTGAGATTTCTCGCTGGGCTTTGAACCTCATCAACCCCAAGGGCACGAGTAGGGGTAACTAGATATGTGTCGACCATGATGGTGTAAGTGCACAGATCCAAAGTGGCTTCAGGATTTTCGACCAAAGCCACATTACGTCTCCTCCTTATAATCAGAGAAATTTAGACGTCAGCTGGCTCCTCTGTTTCATCAATGAGTTTAAATCCAACCTTTGCCTCAACACCTTGGGGTATAGGTTCCTTTGTCTTCTTCTTTTTCTTTGTCCCCTCGCCTTTGGTGGAGGAATCTCTTTTCCTCTTATGACTTTTGGATTAGTGGGAACGTTGAGAGGGTTGAACATCAGGTGATGGCTACATTATCAAAGAAAGATTAAGTTAAAGAAATGGTGTTAGTCGATAATGGAAGTTTTGAGTCGACCGAATATACCTCAGCCCACTCAGGAGTATGTTTTTTGTCCTTCTTGGACCTTTTGGATTTGTCGGAGGGAGCAGCCAAATCCGCTGAGCATTTTTTACTCTGGCAAACAAGGGAAATTCCAATACAAGTATAGGGTGTAAACAATATAAAAACAAGAAGTGTATAAATATACCCACCAAAGAAGCCTTCTTGAGTGAAGAAGAAATGGGTTCGTCATCAGAAGGTGTGTGGTCATGAATGATCTACAAAAATTAAGCTAAGTCAAATATGCCAAAATCAAGAATGGTAGCTGACAGAAAGTTGAAGTTTAAACCTGACGCTTTGAAGGTTTTAGTTTGCCACAGAAACGGATCCCGCCTGATCTATTGGTATAGCTGTAAGACAAGTGTAAGACAATCAGATAAGCAACTAAAGTAAAAGAGGCAAGGGGTAAAACTTTCCATAAATCGTTACCAATTTGTGTAGTCGAAAGTACTCTAACATATCGGAGATCATAATGAAGATGCCCCAAATAGTTAGGTAAGTATTACTTCGTCAGTACCACTCTGTCGGCCTTTGTCCTATAGGCATTTTGCATATCTGGTATAGAGCAATACCACCAATCAGGAATAGGTGGGCCAAAGGCCAAGGCCAAAGGGCTGGATGGAAAAGGAGGAAATTTGATGTTTCCAAAATGAAGAGCGTAAAGATATTTATCTTTTGCATAACCAGGACTTTTCAGTGTCGAGATCCTATCGGTTACCTTCTCCTTTAATTCGACAGCGGCCTCATAGATGGTCCGACGAAGATCATTAGGTCGATACACAATTCAGAAGTAATTCTGGAAAGCTCGAATTTGTTTAACATGAGTAACCTTACATTTGGTCTCCTTTGCTTGCAAGTTTGAAAAAGTTGTGGTTAGTTCAGTCAACTTAGCATTAGAATCACCAATGAATGTAACAAAATACGTCTACCACTAAGTTTCAAATTCTTTGGTGCAGTAAAAAGACGGTCAGAAAGGAGTGAGAGTGAGTGTGGGTCTCTATGCCCATAGGTTCCCTATATCATCCTTTATCATTTCGAAGGGTTGGTCAGTTATGTCGACCAACATCCCATGTGAATTGAACAAAGATTTAGGAACAAGTTGACAGAGGCCAAATTGTCGAGCCACCAAGTTAGGCTGGTAAACGACCAAACCTGGGTTTACACCGACAATCACAATAGATAAAAATTGAGGAGTCAAGTAACACCTCCAAAGGATTAAATAATTTTTCTTGTCCTCTTCTCTCGTGGGTGGAAAAGCCCTAATAAACCATTTTGGGCCATCTGGTCTAGCATAAAAAGGGGCCATTGAGGGGGTGAAGTCGACTCTAGTAAGCATAATGGTGAACAACAGCCTAAAAACTTCAGGATTTGGAGAGGCTTTGTCGATAGGAGTCAGAGGGAGAAGGCGTTGCCAGACGATATGTCTTTAAGATGGAGGACATGCCACCTTTCTATTTCTAAAAGGCTTAATCTCCTCATAGAAAGTGGCATTCAACCATAGATGCAAGAGCCAGAAGGGACCATGGACTAGGATATTCTTTTTCTTTGTATTATTAGGGTCGAAACGTTTTATTTGGTTAGCAGCATCAGTCAAAGCTGCATAGAGGGAGGCCAAAATCAGCTGGCCTAGAGCAACGTTTTCACCCATGTGCAACTGGGTAGCCAGATAAGAGAATTATTTGGCCACCTGCATTGACCTGGAACAGAAAACAAAGCGAGATATCCACAAGGTTAGGAACGTCACATGCTCTTCATCATTTACAGGACTAGAGGTTTGAGCATGATGGTCGATGAAATTGTTATACGCGGGTTTTCCAGCTTCACCTACATCAAACCTTATTGGTACAGGCTCAGCATATCTATAGTTGAAAACTGTACCAGATGGTTTCAACCCAGTGATAGCGACGATGTGGAGCAAGGTAGGAGTGATCATACCACATTTAGTATGAAAGGTGTTGGTCGACCCCTCCCATAAATATATGGCAGCTAAAATCATGCCACTAGAATAGGGTTGACCACAGCGAGAAAGTTCCAGCAGGGTATAGATACCCATCTTTTTCCACTGGTCTCCTTTGTCAGCTTCTAAACGTGTCATCCAAGCAGCAAATTTAGGGCAAGAAAGAGGTGGTGCAGTCCTAAAGTTCCTTTCAACATATTTGAGTGATATAGGGTTTGGAGAAGAGATGAGGGGTCTGGTAGCGGTGCTAGTGGGAAAAACGCCTCCTTATCATCTACGTACATTTCAGAGGGTGCATCAGTTGGAAGCGGTCCTAAAAAGGCTAAGGGTTTCTCCTCAAGAGAGAAAGGGATGAGTACTTGTGACAGCCAAATCTTGGCTTTCTCCTCGGCAAATGGAGGTTCTGGTACATAGGCTTTACCGTCGACAAAGCGAAGTTGAAGAGCGACGACTGGAGAAGAAGTTTGACTTTTTACATTCGCCATTGTTGAAGTTTGAAGGAGGATGAAGATGAAGAACATCGATGGTGTGTAGTTTCTGGGTTTTTTCTTTTTTCTTTTCTAAAAGAGAAAGGGATTGAAGAAGTGAAGGAGAATATAAAAAATGGGGAATAAGGGTATTTATAAACCCTGAGGAAATACGAAATAATGGGAAAATCTTTTGGGATTTCCCAGAGTTCAAATCACGTTAGGTAGTGGGACACGTGCCACAAGACCAACGCAAGTTAATGGGCCACATTTCCCACTAAAAGCGCAATGATGGCAAGAAATTAATGTTGCATGTCTCGAAATTGAAAGGCGTGGGACGCTACCATGATTGTGTGACATCACAGAAATAGTAATGTTCACTTTTTGAGAAATGGAAACGATTTGGTCGAATGGTGTAACCAACGCTTCAGAGATGCCATGATCTCATATTAGTCGAAATTCGAAAATGGCATCTCTGGGGGGAATTTAGTTACCTTGGAAAATCTTGAGGGATTCAAGTGCATGTGATAAATGAAAATACTTTCATAAGTTAATAGGCACCCTCCAAACTAAGGGTTTTTTTGCGGAACAGGAGCCAATATATGAAAAGTTGGTTTTTTTATTAAGTCGGAGTTAATGCTAGGAAGGAGCCATGTTGAAATTGTCAAAAATTTGATCACGTCGACTAGGAAGAAATAATAAAATGTGTCAGGAGGATCGAATTGGTTTAGTCGACCAAAAGGGTAAAAAAGAAGGACTTGGTCAAAGGTGGTATTAGTCAACAAAGAAGGGTATCTTGGACTTAGAGAAAGCGTGATTATTCTTTGCCAGAAAGAAAGCGTCGAAGCAAGGAAGAGGCAGTTTATGTTCAAGAAGCTTAGAGGAAACGTGGGCAGTTACCAACAACCCACGACGTGTTCAAGCGCCAAATAAGTGGAATTTAAAAGTTATGAGCGGTTATTGGCAATCCACGACGTGTTTTTAGCACCAAAGAGGTGGCAGCATCTAGTGAGGCAGTTACCTCATGATGTTAATATTAGCCGTAGATTTTATGTAAACACTATAAATATGCAGATTTTGTGTAATTTAGGTGTGTTCACTTGTACTATCAAATCACTTGGGAAACTCTCTCATTCCAAGTGTTAGGAAATCAAGAGTGAAGAGTGCTTGATGTACGTGAATCACCATCTTTATTTCAATGCAAATCTTTTATTTTTCAGTTATATCTCTTGAGTGTTTTATATGTTTTCTCTTTGATATCGATCAAGATCTATACGTTGTCTTCTATTTTGCATGAACAATTCGACACTATCTGTGGGTCACGAGTCACCTGTCAGTTAGTTTAGTGAGTCTTGTTTTGTACAAATATCTTATGTCGGTTACGAGTTACCAGGCAGTCGATTAAACCATAGTGTGGAAAATCATTGCACCCATTTCCCTAGTCAAAAGAAAGTTGTTTCTCTTGACTGACATTTCGATGGAATAGGTGTGATAACAAAAATCTTAGCACGCGTCTTGAGATCAACTGGTCGATCTCGCAAGTTACCCTCGGCTTTAGGACTCTGGGAGGACCAGCGGTTGTTTACCATTTTCCGCAGTAAGCAGGATGATAATGAGGGAGTATGATAATTAGGATATATGCGCATGTACTGGATTTGAATGGAACATGAGTTTGTTTTTATCTTTTATATTTCATTCGTTCGTTGCTTCAGTTTACAGCCTTATCTCTCTCTCTTTCTCTCTCGCAAATGACAACCTTCTTCCCTTTCATTCCCAAACCCTAAATATCCACCCACGGTGGCGGCTCACCAAACCCCGTTCCTAAATCCCCAATAAAAAAAACAAAAAGAAAAAACAAGCTAAATTACCCTATGTAGCGATTCCGATATTGTCTTAGATCCGGTACTAATCTCTTTTCCTTCTTTGATTTCGTAGGTCTTGCAAGCGGTGGTTTCCGGTTATGAGAGGTTGAAGATGATGGTGTACGCCAGAAGCGGCTAGCAATGGAGATTGTGGTTTCAAATAATGAAACCCTAATCGTCCTTATCTTATTCAACAACGACACTGGATCTTCCCCCTCTGTCTTCAAGCTTTCGCCTCTTTCTCAATTTTGTTCAAATCCACGGTTCTGTTCTTCAAACTCCCCCCTTTTTTCTCTGTATTTGGTTATTGTATTTATAGGCTTAGTATCTTAGGGTTGTTACGAGCTAGCCTTAGTTTTAGGGATTAGGGAATGAAATAGGGATTTCAATTATTGTAATTGATTCTAATTGATATATTTATTGTATTGGATTTGTTCTGTTAATTGTTTTCTGTAATATATTTGATTTTGTTTTAGTGAAGATTGAGATTTAGTTTTCTATAGTATTTGGATTTGATTTGGTAATTGATTCGTAATATTGTCGCCGAAAAAGATTTGGTTTTTTTTAGTGAATTTTTAGACACTTTTTGATGAAAAATGCATAAAATAAATTAAATATTATTTTTATTAAAAATTGCCTAAAATAGAAAAACGAAAGTAATATTTAAATAATAAAAAACATGATTTTTGGGAAGATTTGAATGTAACTTGAAAATAAAATTAACAAAAATAGAATAAAATAAATCATTAATCCAAATAATTAAAACCCAAAAAGAAATCAAATTTTCGGATTTATAATTATTGTAACCAATTACATTGATTCTCTCCTAAAACAAATATTACTACCTAAAATACAAAAGATGACAAAATATTTTTAAATCTTTTTGTATTTTAGAATTTTTTTGGTTATTTTTAGAATAAAAGGTGAAAAAAATAAAAAACTATTTATTTAAAACTCATTAATTGAAAATACGAAATTTAATATTTAAATATTTAAAAAACGATTTTTTTAATGATTTTTATAAATGGAAATAAAATTAGTAACAATAAACAAAGAAATATAAAAAATGTACCAAGTGAGATTTGAACTTGTGACCTTATGCTTTCAAGCCATGTTTCCTTACTAATTGTGCTATGTTATTTGTTTGAAATAAGAAGTCAATTGAAAGTATATGAAGACGAGCAATTATTTGCTATTTTAAAAATACAAATAATTATTATATTTTTACAGACTTGAAAGTGAATATTTATTAAAAACCTCAAAATATTAATGCAATTAAATCAAAGGAATTTTACCTTATAAAACCCAAGTTCGAAAATAACTTTGACGGTAGCACTAAGGCGGGCAAATTTGGGGTATGACAGCTGCCCCTATTTAATAACTCTTCGATTGAATGGCGCGATAATGCGTAGGTCTTTGTTCATTCGAATCGGAGATTTATTAAATAATAGAAGACCTCAAAATTTGACCAATGATTGGCTAAATATAGTTACGCCAATATAACATACCCCCAAGAGTTGGCTAGATAGGGTTACGCTGATATAGCATACCCCTAAGAGTTTTGAAGAGAATAGGCAAAGCTGATGATGTATCACTTACCAGGATTTAAATAAAGATGAGGATGATGATTTTGAGCTTGAGAGAGCAATCTTGTATGTATTGGTTTTGCTTTAGCTTATTCATCCATTTAGAGGAAGAATACAACGATAATCGACGATGCATGGCTGCATGACATCTAAGGCGATTGGCTAGATTTTTTTTGTTTTTCGAGCATTGTTGCGTGAAGTCTGAGGCGATGGTTAGTGTCGCGAAATAAAGAAATACATTGTTGTATGAAGTTTTTAGGAGATGAGCTTAGGTTCGCAAATCGCTGCGTGAAGTCTGAGGCGATAAGCTAGATTTTGGTTTTCGAGCATCGCTGCATGAAGTCTGAGACGATAGTCTGGAGCTTGGAATAAAGAAACACATTGCTGCATGAAGTCTAAGGCAATGAGTTAGGTTTTCAAATCGCTGTGAAAGTCTGAGGCGATGAGCTACATTTTGTATTTTTAAGCATCACTGAGTGATGTCTGAGGCGATGGTCTGTGTTGCAGAATGAAGAAACACATTGTTGCATGAATCCTGAGGCAATGGGTTTGGTTCGCAAATTGCTGCATGAAGTCTGAGGCGATAAGCTAAATTTGTTTTCGAGCATCGCTGCATGAAGTCTTAGGCGATGGTATGTGTCGTGGAATAAGGAAATGCATTGCTGCATGAAGTCTGAGGAAATGGGTTAGGTTCGCAAATCGCTGCATGAAGTCTGAGGCGATAAGCTAGATTTTGCTTTTGAGCATCGCTGCATAAAGTCTGAGGTGATGACTTGGGTTTGTAAGGAACACATCACTGTAAGAAGACTTAGGTGATGGGTTGAACGTGTCACGGCATGAAGACTGAGGTGACGGGTTGAATCGTGGGAGAAGTATTTTGTTGGTTGACCCTTAGAAAGTTAAATCTAGGGTGAGGTTATTTGTTTGTTGCATGATACATGCGTATGATGTCTGATATCAAGATGTTTGGATTTATGAAAAATGTATGATGTTTGACATTGATATGGAACCCTGAATATATGCGTATTGTATGCAAAAATGTATAGTGTATGTATGCTATGCAAAATGTATGTATGAAATATGTATAAGATGTACGTATGCCTTGAAATGTTATGAAGACTATTTCTGGCATTCTCTCCTTTAAACCATTGACTTAGAGTTACCAATCCCCTAGCATTGTATGTTGTGTCGTTGTAGCTTTGTTAAATTCGATTTGAATGCGGTGAAAAAGCGTTAGCAAAAATTTGAACATTGATTTTGTATTGTGAGCGCAGGTGTAGACCTAGACGTAGACGTAGGTAATGGCATATGCGTAGATTTGTATGTTGTAAGCGCAGGCGTAGACGTATGTATTGGCATATGTATAGCCTTTTATGTTGTAAGCATAGGCGTAAGCGTAGACGTATGTATTGGCATATGCGTAGATTTGTATGCTGTAAGTGCAGGCGTAAGCGTAGACGTATGTATTGGCATATGCGTAGATTCGTATGCTGTAAGTGCAGGCATAAGTGTAGACGTATGTATTGCCATATGTGTAGACTTTTATGTTGTAAGTGCAGGCGTAGACGTGGACATGTGTATAGAATTTGCAAGAGTACACATGTGCGTGGACGCATGTGTGGATGTAGACTTTGTGTTGCAAATGTAGGCATAGGCGTTGACATGTATATGGACGTAGACTTTGTGTACGGACGCGTAGACGTAGGAGTATATATGCATAGATTTTTGTGTTATAAGCGCAGGCGTAGACATGGACATGTGTATAGAATTTGTATTGTAGACGCATGAGTAGACATGTGCGTGGATGTAGACGTGGATTTTCTTTTGATGTTTTTCTAACCCAAAATACTTTTTTGATGTTTTGTCAAATGCTTTTATTTTGTTAATCCCCCGAAATGATTTCAAGACAATATTAATAAGTAATGATCGTAGTATTTTGTAAACAAATCTGAGAAAAAAAATGCAATTTGAAATATGCAAAGAAAGCAAATGTTTTATTGATATGCCTTTGAATATGCGAGAATACAAGAAGCAATTCCTAGAAAGAGGTAATTACAGAAGGTTTTAAAACTGTAAATGGCAATAAAAATGATAATTTTTACTGCTGTTCCCCAATACCCTTTTAATGATCTTATCTCCTTTGCTTATGAGTTGTATGATTCAGATCTATCTCTCCCTTCGTGGTTCATAGTCGCAGTTCTTAGATCGCAGTCTTTTTGTTCTTTATTTCTTTGTATGAGTTCCCTAACTTTTGCCTGGATTTCCCTTTCGGGTTTTCAATCCACCAGGATAATTTTTTTGTTTATATGCCCCTAATTTTTGCTTGGATTTCCCTTTAGGGTTTTCGATCCACTAGGACGCTCCTTTTTTCCTAAGTCGCCTGTTTGAGGTTCGAGCTTAGCGAGCTTCTTATACATAGTATTTTTGACTGCGTCTGAATTTGCCGGATGCGGTAGTTCTTCCCCATCCATTATTGTGGGGATAAGACCACCACTGGAGAATGCTGTTTTGACTACATATAAACCTTCGTAGTTAGGTGTCCATTTACCATGTGAATCGAGGCGAGGTAGCAGAATCTTCTTGAGTACTAGACCATGTCGTGGTTCATCTTGTGCAGTACACCGTTACTCTGAAAGAATTCTGAGGCTAATTTTCGTAGAGTTCGTTTATCGATGCTGGAGGAATTTTCTGGATATCCTAAAACCAAGGCTTGTCACTCGGTCCTTCTTTGATAGCAAGACTAAGTATGGGCTCTTGATTGTGTCTGTTTGTGATGCGCGGTTTGTGGTTTGACCAAGTTAATTTGAACATAGACGATATAGTTGCCAGGGTGTCTGTCATTTGATTTCCTTTTTGTGGGATGTGACTGAAAGTGATCTTTTCAAATTCCGCAGTCAATTTTCAAAACATGATCCCGATATGGAATCAGTTTTGGATGTTTAGTATCCCATTCACTGTTGACTTGGTATATGGCTCGTGAGCCCTCTTTGGAGAAGCCAAAACGGCCCCTATATCGTGCCCCAGTGTATTTGAAGCCCCGTCGAACGTGAATGTCCAACGTGCCCCTAGCTCGGGTTTTTCATCAGGTCCTGGTATTTCGTAGTCGTTTATTTTTGCCTAACTGGCGAACAACCTTCTTTGAAGAGGTGATATGTCCACCATTATGTTTGTATCTAACCTTGGCCTGTTTCTGTAGGAACAAGCAAATATGCACAATAATTTGATCAACTTCTTTGTGGCTCTGCTCTAACATTGCCCCTTAGCTTGATTTATTCCTTTATACCTAGATTAACGACCTTAATAGCCTCTTGATACAGTTATACGTTGTCGACCTTTTGCTCTATTTCCCTCGCCATTTTTCTCAGAGAGTTCAAGATCTTCATCACTATCCTTTTCGGCTTAGTTGATGGGAGCATCAAAATTATATCAGGTCGCAGTAGTAACATTATCGGTGGTTATGGGCATGAATTTGCACACTTATCATATTTTGGTGCAGATTTAGTATATGAAATTTGAAAATGCATATGCAGAGAAAGTATTGCCATTTTTAAATTTACGGAATAAATGCAAGAGAAAAACAAGGATCTTAATTGAAAACAAAATATAACTTTTATTAATTGCAAATATTGTCTGAAACAAAACGGGGGAACCCTTACAAGCAACCCCTATGCCCCAGGCTTGACATAGGTTCTTTCAAAAAACAAGAAAAATGACTTAGGAAAGAGAAAAGATCTCAGGAATCTCCACGGTCGTCCATCTTTTGAGTTCTTCTCCTGGGGTGCATTCTCGAATGAATTCATTGGCCCCTTTTGGTATTGAATTTGTTGGATATCTTTGCCACATATTCGCCCTGCTCTATTCCCTTGTCAACAAAGGTTTCCTGGATTGGAGAAACCCATGCTTTATCCCTTAGAGTAGCTACGTATTTCTCTTCAGGGTATTATCCGAACTGGACTATCCCGTCGTCCACTAGCTTTAGCGGAGTTTTCTCGAAGGCTTCATTATGCTCCAATAGGAATCCGCACTCCCATAGATATTCCTTCAATAAGATTATCGGGGCTTTTGCTTATCTGGTTTCTCCGCAGTCGGCGACTACTTCAATTGCCTTTATTGTTGGTCCATCGTGTGGAGGCGTAGGGTTTGATTTGATGTTAGGTCCCTCAAAAGTGATGTCTTGAGATTCTAACAAGTCTTGTACCTTATGTTTAAATGACCAACATTGTTCTATGGTGTGCCCCAGAGAGTTATCATGGTATTCATATCTGGCATCGGTATTGTATCTTCATGGGAGTGGCCCGACTGGAGGAGCTAGAGGCTTGATTTCCACCAAGGATGCCTTAACTAGCTGTTGCAATAACTGGCTAGGTGGCATAGGGAGCAGATCAAATTTTCTGGGTGGCCTTCTAGTTTGCTGTTGTCCTTGTGGGATCACTAATGGTCGTGGTATCCTTTCTTGTGAGGATACAACATTAATTTCTCCCTCTTGTCTCTTTGGGGGGTCTGAAACAGGCCTTTTTGGATTGAGGGGTCCTGCTTCTGGCTCTTTTCTTAGTTGGTGACCGCTTGATGCACCAATCGTTTGAGCTACTTCTTCGAAAGATACCCTGGGGATCTGGTCTTGCTTGTCAATGAAGTTCTTTAAGGCTACAAGAACTTGACTCAGATCTCCTTTCATCGAACTCACATTACCTTTGACTTGGTCTAATTATTCCTTGAATGAAGCTTGGTTTTCCTCGATCTGTTCCAGGGTTCTTTGTTGATAGGCCCTTACTTGATATGGAGGCCAAGGAGGTGGTGATCTTCTTCTATCCATGGCTTAACTGAAGAGATTTTTTTTCAAAAAATGAGTTTTGATATGATATGCAGGTGTTTATGAATGCATGCATGCGAATGAATATGTATGAATATGAAATGGTTACTTGTTTTGAATATCTTATTCACTTGGATATGTATTTGTCTTTTGCTTATTAATTTACTTGGTGACTAGCTTTGAAATAGATATGCCAATGAGATATGGAAACAAAAATGCCTTTACTGAAGGTAACATAATTCAGATATTGAAAAATATTACAACTTTAAATCAAAACTTTATTTGCGTGAAATCAAGCAAAGGGAAATAAGTCTTTTAGGTGCGCCTACAGATATCTTCTCTTGAAACCATCCACCTTTGCTTGACAAAGCTTGAGAAAGTATTCAGCATATTATTTCCCTTTTGTGGCTTTGATTTCAAGCATGTTTGGCACACTGACACAGACAAGTTGTTTCCTTCAGTATCCATTTTTGAAGACAGTCACCGAGATCTTGAGTTTATTATTATCTTTTATACCCCCTGTGAATACGAAAAATAGAAAGAAACGGGTGACGAATATATGAAATGTATGACGAATATATGAAATGTATGAATGCATAAGTGTAGGGTTGAGTGACATGATTTTTGTAATAAGTACCCCTATAAGGTGGGTCCGTTGAAGCTGCTAATAAGAACATCGAGAAGATCATCCAGAAAATGGTTGTTACTTACAAAGATTGGCATGAGATGCTCCCTTTTGCTTTGCATGGGTATCAAACATTTGTCCGCACTTCAATCGGGGCAACCCCATTCTCTCTTGTGTATGGCATGGAAGCACTGCTTCCCATTGAGGTTGAGATTCCCTCTTTATGTGTGATAATGGAAACCAAGTTGTCAGAGGCTGAATGGGTCCAGAACAGGTTTGACCAATTGAATTTGATTAAAGAGAAAAGAATGACGGCTTTGTGTCATGGTCAGTTATACCATAAGAGAATGAAGAAAGCTTTTGATAATAAGGTCAAACCTCGAGAATTCAGAGAAGGCAACCTCGTGCTCAGAAAGATCATGTCTTTCAATGCTGATTCTAGGGACAAGTGGACTCCCAATTTTGAAGGCCCATATGTTGTTAAGAAAGCCTTCTTTGGCGGTGCATTTATTCTTGAAATTATGGATGGTGAGGAGTTCCCACGTCCTTTGAATACTGATGCAGCCAAGAAATAATTTGCCTAGATAGATAAAAGAACAACTCGCTAAGACGAAAACCCAAAAGGGCGGCTTAGACCAAAAGGAGCATCTCGGTAGGCCAAAAACCCGAAAGGGAAGTGTGATCGGTGGGAATGAGAACTGACTGTTTTTAATGCTGGTTCGCGTTTGCGTTTCGCAAAATGTTGCGGTAAGCAAGAGTCGCCACCGTCTTTTATTTTATCCGACAAGGAAAGGACAAAAGCACATAAAAATTCCTTTTCGAGATGTTTCTCGGGTTCGGGAGGTAGATTATATAAAGGGAAGGTGTTAGCACCCTTTCTATCCGTGGTTATCCACAGGCTCTTAGTTACTTGCTCACTATGTTTTCAAAAAGTTTTGCTTTTCTTGTGTTTGTTGGTTTTGAAAAGAGTTTTGTTTGAAAACTTCGATTTAACTCTTGTTTCTGTCCTCAAGAGTGTATGAAGTGTTGTTGAAAACTTTGTTTGAAAAGTGTAAGTGCGAAAAAAAAAATTTGTTTTGAAAGAGCAAGTACCTAAGAACCTCTACCTACTCAAAATGAATTAAACTGTGTAAATGTCCCTTTAGACAACGCTATCCCCACTATGAAGGAGTAGGTAGCATCGTTGTTGGAGTTTTCGGGTCAATTCGATTTTAGGGACGTGTGGTCACTAAAGCAACGTTAGGACGCCTTAGCGGTAACCCTAATGTCTTAGATCATTTTTATCCGAGGCAACCGTTTCGAGGAAACTTTGATCTCTAGACAGGAGGGCGACCTCTAAAACTTCCTATACTCAATGACCACGTCGAGGCAACCAAGTGAGGCGTACCCTAGGAGTGGCATGTGCAAGTGTGTCAATTTTCAGTTATGTTATCTTTACATGTCATGGTGAGCTACGGTTGATTTTAATTTAAGATAGATCTTGTCATGCATAGCCTAGTTAGCATATATCTAGCAGTTAATGGTTGCGGAAAATAAAACTAAGCTATTACAAGTCGTCGGATATTTACATCGCCAAAGAAAAACCCTTAAAAGTAAATGTAGAAAGTAAATAGAAGCGGTAAATAAATCCTAAGTTAAAACTATTACATCCTCGAAGCAATTACAATATATAGATCAAAATAATATGCGTGAGGAACGTTAAATCAAGTTGTCCTTTAAGGTTTGGACCCTTTTTGAAGAAAGCATGTTTTTGGTCTTTTTTGAATTAAGAATCAAGTCTAAATTAATAATGGATTTAAAGAAAAGGGGTTTTTGAGTTTTATTTTAATTAAGGCAATAAAATTGGAGTGATTAAAAAAGTTAATAAAATCCTAATTCTAACTCAATTTTAATTTAATGCAAAATTGTTAAAATTAAACCTAATTAAAACTAAATTAATTGGTCACAATTTATTTACAAAAATAAGTAATAAAATTAAAATATGAATATTTTGTTGTTTCTGATTTTTTATGAAAAAGTTAGTTTGTTAATTAATTAGTTAGTTTTTAATAATAATAATAGAAGCAAAAGAAATATGAAAAGAAAATGAAAACAAAAACAAACTGTGGGGGGCGCTGGGCCTGAAAAAGGGAATATGGTCAGCATTTTTTCCACGCTCAGCACGCTGGCCTTTGGATCTAGCTCGAAGCCCCTGGGTACGTTGAGATCTGAGGACGTATGATGTTCCCTGCCTTCAGCGCTGCATCTGAGTACCTGAAGAAAAAGCATAACAAAGTTTTGGGGGGACCTGGCATTCGAACCCAGGTCCCATTAGACAATTCAACCAAGCGCGCTACCAACTGAGCCATGATGTTAACCTGTTAGTGGGATGAGACGCGAATAATATGAAATAAAACAACAATTAGGCTTGCCAAAAAATAAAAAGCGCGTAATGGATTCGAATGGACCAATGGAGCTGAGACACGTTATCATCTTCCCCAAACACCCTGGTTAGTTTACCTGCAGATTTCGTTCTGCAGGAAGTTTCGTGGGGGGTACTAAAAATCGCTCCAGGCCATGAAAACACTATTCAAGAACACAGATGTGTTCGTCTCGACCTCCTCATCATTCCTATGGCCATTGTTTGTTTCAATTTTCCCTGTGACATAAACGCCTAAAAAACCAGAATCGGAACCCTAGGTTCTATATATGGGGTTAGAAGCCATGAACATTAAATTGGATAATGTCAAAATATTCTAAATCAAATAACAATCACACATATGTCAATATTTTAAAGAAAAGATGCAAGCATGGATGTTTTCGATTTCATGTTCAGAGGCGTTTTTCTAGAACACTTACAATGCGATTTAGATGATGAACAACTTGGTTTTTGACTGGCCTTGCTCCCGGAGGTTGATGGCAAGAGAGTTGCGTCTTTCTTTGGATCGGAATCTACCTCCAATGTGGTTTTTGATCTCTCACTGTCTCAAGATTTTTGGCAAACTGTTATGGCCGTTTTTAGAGGTTTTGGTGCGTTTTTTCTGCAGAGTTTGTGTAGGTGTTTTTCACGTCTTTCTGCAAGGGTTTTTCGTGTGTCATTTGTTTATGAGCAGCAGGTTTATATAGGCAAAGAAATTAGGTTAACAAATGTGTATCAAATCTTGGTCCATTATGATGAAGAGATTTGATTTGATTCTCATGAAAACTTGCCAAATTTGATTCAATCAGGTGCCAATCTGCTTGCATGCGTTACTGCCAGCCTGTTATGAGCTGTTTGGGCCTCCAAATTGATGGAAATCAAAAGCTGACTTGCCCCTTCGAATTTGCTCTCTTCGATTGCTTCAAAGTCCCCATTCGAACTACTCCAGTCACAGCCCCTTCGATTGAGACTCTCCCTACTTCGATTGCATATTTGCAAGGGACACATGCCATTGTGAACTTTTTCCTAGTCATGCCAGCCCACTTCATTCCTTCGAATCTGCCTTCTTTGCCAGCTTCAAAGTCCAATTCGAATCTGTTTGGAACATTCCCTGTTAGACAACTTCGCCCATCCCTTGGCCTTGTGATGAGTCTAAGTTCTGATTCGAAGTGTTTAGAACTTATTTCATCAGAGCATCTTAGGTTGAGAGAAACTCTGCACTGAAATGCCATTCGAAAATCATTTCGTTCTGATGTTCTTATTCAGGGGAATTCTGCACTGAAATGCCATTCGAAGGGCATTTGTCCATATACCATTCGAAGGGTACTAATTGGAACTTCAATCGAAAGACACTGTTAACAGGTCAATTGAAAGGTCTCGCTCATGCTAATCGAAGGGCCTTGTGTTGCTAGTCGAAGGGTCTTGCACTGCCCCCTTTGAATGGACTTATCGCGTACCTTTCGAATGGGCCTTATGAGTGCTTCTTCAAATGAGTCATTTACACGTTCTTCGAATGAGCTTCTTGCCTGGTGAGTCGAAGGTAAGCCTGAAGTATCTAGTGCATAGTCGAAGCATTGTGATATTACCTTGATCGAAGGAGGTCCAGCGCTCAATCGAAGACTTGCATACCAAAGCTTGATCAAAGGAGATCCAACGCTCAATCGAAGACTTGCAGACCAAAGCTTGATCGAAGGAGGTCCAGATGCTCAATCGAAGACTTGCACACCAAGGCTTGATCGAAGGAGATCCAGCGCTCAATCGAAGCTTACTAATCAAAGCCTGGTCGAAGAGTGTCCAAATGCCCAATCGAAGACTTGTAATCAAAGCCTGGTCGAAGAGTGCCAAGTGCACAATCGAAGACTTTTCCCAGATGCCAATCAAAAGATATTTTGTTCATCTCCAAAAAACTTTATGTTTTCTTTAGGCAAGTGTTTATGACCATACATGTAAGCGAAGACCTTTGAAAACATGAGAGGGCAAATTTTGGGGTACAACAGTTGTCCCTGTTCAATTTTCTTAAACCTGAGGATGTAGATTGGCTTGCGTGCCTTTCGTGATCCGAAGGTGGAAGATGATTGAACACTAGAGTGCCCAGCAATTTGCTCTCACATGGTGTAGTATCAGCATTGTGATGTCGGGAATGGGCTTACAGATGCCATTTGGAGACTGTAGGTAGGAGGATGGGCTTATAGATGCCATCTGCAGGAGTGTCGATCGCATAAGAGATTCCTTAGCGAGAACTTGCATACTTGAGAAAGAAGGATGGTCTTCCTGGCTTGTTACAGGTGTTAATCTTCAATCTCTTTGTGTAAATGGTTTTCCTGGCTTGTTACAGGTATTAATCTTCAATCTCTTCATGTAGATAATTTTCCTGGCTTATTACAGGTATTAATCTACAATCAGTCGTCCATATATATTTTCCTGGCTTGCTACATGTATTGATCTGGAACTTGAAAAGGTTGGTCGAGGAGATAGTTGTCCTGGCTGGTTTCAGGTATTAATCTCTGACCTGAGAAAGAAAGTCTTCTTGGCTTGTTACATGTATTAATCTTCAATCTCTTCATGTAGATAATTTTCCTGTCTTGTCACAGGTATTAATCTACAATCAGTCGTCCACAGATATTTTCTTGGCTTGCTTCAGGTATTGATCTGGAACTTGAAAAGGTTGGTCGAGGAGATAGCTGTCCTGGCTGGTTTCAGGTATTAATCTCTAACCTGAGAAAGAAAGTCTTCCTGGCTTGTTACAGGTATTAATCTTCAATCTCTTCATGTAGATAATTTTCCTGGCTTGTTACAGGTATTAATCTACAATCAGTCGTCCATAAATATTTTCCTGGCTTGCTACAGGTATTGATCTGGAACTTGAAAAGGTTGATGGTAATCATCTTTTGATTGACGTTTTCCTGAAAAAGGCAAAACATTAGTTGTATGCAATGTCATGATGTATGAAATGCATGATGTTCTCAAAATAAATGAGATCGTGTCGTATGCACTTTATCATGTATGTAAATAGGAGGTATGAAATGTGAAATGTTTATGAATGCATTTTCGTCTGGGAAAATAAATCCTTGACAAATGTCGGGGAGTTTGTTAAATCCTGGGATGTTGTTGATGAGTATGGTTGAATTCTTCGTTTCCACTGGGGATGATGTACGAAGATGATTGCAAGAATAAACCTGTAGGAGAAGATGACTGTTGTACCCCAAAATTTGCCCTCCCATATTCTTCAAGATTTGTCAAGATCAATCTCCAAATGGTTCAAAATCTCTCAAGGGTTCCACAGTCCAATTGCCTCCTAACACTGTCAAAATTAGGGTTTTGGTTCTTACAAGGAAGTTGAGGTTTCCAAGGGTCCAACCAAGTCCCATATGCCTATTGTTTACCGTGGAAATTGGTAAACAACCGCTGATCTTCCAAAAGGTTACTTATTTGGTGACTCGCGGGATCGATCAGATTGATCCTAAGACATGGTTGATTTTCTGGGGTTTGACTAAATCTAATGATGATTAATGCCAGTAAAGTAAAGACACTTTATGTAAATTGCATGAAGAAAAGCTTGATAGAATAAATGAAAGCGTTAAATAAAAGGCTTCGACAGAGATGAGTAAATGAAAGGCAATAAAGTGCTTGAATATAAAAGACTTTGATTAATTTAAATGGTGTTTCACACATACATTCTCAACAATTCTTTCGCTCACACTGGGTACTTGAATCTACATGAGTGACTTGTATATAATGATGAACACACGCGAAAAATACGTGAACAACTAGTATTTATACTAAAACACATCTTAAGTAACCGTTGGGCAGTTACGTCGCTTCGAGATGACGCCACATGGCACGCTCACAGCATTCGACGCTCCTGATCTTGGCGCGTTGCGTTTGGTAACTGCTGGGAACTGTTTTCCCTCCAAACATTCGAATCTCAAACCGTTCCACCCTGGGCATCAGATACCTTTGTCGAGAAGTTCCTTCGACGTTGAAGGTAACAAGATTCCCACTTAAAAGAAACTCTCTAAGTACCTTGCCATTTTCTGATGAGCATTCGACAGGATCAGCTGGTCGAAACCTGGAAACTCTTCAAACTCATAATTAATGGTCTATATTGATAACAAACAAGGGTGTCGAATTTAGGAGCCAACAAATTGCCCCCCAAGAATGCCTTATTTCGACGCTGAAAAGAAAAAGGCATTATTTGAGATTCCACCCGACACCTGTCCTTCATTCTTAGCCACAGATTAGCTCGTGCGCTTTTCGTCTCCTACCAACCAACTGACAATCCCAAAAAGCCATCATTCCAACTGTTCCTAAGACGTCACTTCAGTAAGGCGTTTGGAATGCCCAATGTCTTTTCACAGATTGTCATCATGACAATTCCCTGAAATCGAGGACGCACGCTGCACCGTTTCTGTTCTGCAGAACGACTACATCAGCAAATGAGCGCCACGTGCCCCACTATTGTTTGAAACATTAAATGACCTCGAGTTTTGTGATTTTCCAATCACTATAAATAGCGCTAAGTGCCCCTCGTGGGACTTTTCACGCTTTCTTCATCCAAGCCTTAATATTGAACAGAAATTTCTGCAAAAAACTTTGTTCTTCATCCATCTTCATCTCAACCCAAAAAATGGCTTCAGGTTCTCATTCTTCCAATGTCCCCAGTTCTAACACTCCCTCTAAAACTGCCCAATCGAAAATCTTTTCAACTGTTCCAACAGTTAACTCCAAAGGAATGCGAAGGGTTCCCGAACCCTTGGGAACTACTGAGCGTGAGGCTTACTCTTCTCAACTGCTGATTCCTGTTGGATACTCCAACCAGGTTTTCGCCATGTCTGGTCCTCTATCTGCATGCATTGCTGACCCAACAAAGATCAAGAGCTTCTTCCCAGTGCTTGAGGCACTCAAGCCCGTTGGGTGCTCCAAAAAGGCTACAGACGACAACGAAGATCCTGCAAAAGAAAAGATAGATCTTCGTTTCTTCAATAAAGGGGTTAGGGCTTTTAGGTCTAGCCCTAGCCTTACACCAGACTACAACGCTTGGCTCGACAAGATGGAAAAAATCCAGGCTTCGATTTGGAAGAACATGGGGATTTATGACCTAGTCATGCTGTCGAAGACTGGTCTCAACTACTCCCCTGAAATGCTGGTAGCTTCTTTGCTATTTTGGGACTATACTCACTTCACCTTCCACTTGCCTTGTGGAATGGTAACACCCACTCTCTTCGACGTGGCTGCCATTACCGGTCTTCGACCAACTGGGGATTACTTTGACCCAGAGGAAATGTCTGAAGACCAGATCGGGTTTTCAGCTACCAAACCCACTTACACCACCTACACCAACCACTATCATGACAAATCGACAGCTAAGGTGACGGACGTGGAGCACATTGCGTTTCTAGCCCTTTGGCTGTCACGCTTCGTGTTCTGCACGAAATCTCTACAGGTGACGAAGAAAATGGTCACCCTTGCTACCCAGCTTCACCACGGTCACAACATCTGTTTGGCCGAATTAATACTGGCGAACATATATGAGTCGATAAGCAGTGGGGCGACTCTATTAAAGGTAATAGAAAATAGAGCCAGCCTGCTGCTTGCAGGACCCTTCTGGCTACTACAACTATGGCTAAACGCCACTTTTGAGTCTTTTTTACCTCAGAAAACTCAAATAAACGAACAAGCACCTGAGATAGCCAAAAGGCGTATCGAAGGTACCAGGCTGGCTTTACTGACTCCCACTGAGGATGGGATGGAACTCCAACAGACCTTTGCAAACATCGTTTTGATGTTTGCAGGGAGGAAAGAATTTACCTCGACCATGGCTCCTTTCGCCCGTCGAAAGTTTGGTCCAGGGTGGTTCACCAGGCCCAATCCCAAGTCATCAGAGGATGCTCATCTCGAAGAGCACACAACACTGTGGGAAGCATTTCTCACTCCCAAGATAATGCCACTGTGCTTTAAGAGTTCCAAGAATCATCTGAGCCTGATTGCTTATCAGCCAAATTTGGTCTCTCGACAGTTTGGTATCATCCAATCACTTCCTTCTCCCATTTTCCCTAGGGAGAAATCAATGTTGTATTTTTGTAATGATTACACTGAGGATGCTGCTACCAAGCACATTGGTAGGTACGCTGGTCGGACAGTACTTTCATTGTTCGACTACCAACTCAACTTCCTCTGTTCACCATCTTTTGAAGACTGGTGGAAGAGTTATTATGCTGAAGAATTCTTCGATGAAAAAGATTTTGTGGACGAACTCCAGAAGTCCTTCGTTTTGGTCCTTGACAAAATAAAGAAATGTACGTTCACTCTTCAAATTATATTTGTCTTTCCATTTCGACTTATAACTTGTCAATTATAACTTGTGAACGCGTCTTCTTTCAGTTGTTCGAAAACCTGCAGCAAAGAAAACCACATAAAGCCATCAGGGAGGAGGTCCCTCTACAAAACCTTCAGCACCGGTAACCAAATTTTTATTATTTCCTGCTGGTTTTAACATCCTGATTTTTGATGTGGCGTTCTAAATCAACTCCATTTGGGGTTTCAGGAACCTGCACCTAAGAAACGACCTGCATTAACGGTCGAATCTGCGAGTGACGACGAGGATGAATCTCCCCTTGTTCCTCTCAAACGGAGAAAGCTGAAGAAAGATGCCCCTGCTCCTGAGCCTCGACCTATGATCAGAATCAAGGTTTCAGGGAGAAAATCCAGGCCACCTCCTGTGATCATCGAAGAGCCCACGGAGGAGGAGCTGAACGTCTTGCTCAGCAAACCCGTTGAAAGTGATAATTCTAGCCCTAGGGCTGAAATTCCTCTACAGGTAGTACCTCCGACCATTTTTAACTTAGGTGTCGATGATCACGTTCGATTGTGTATCTCTCTAAACCAGAATATTCTTCCTCTTCTATTTTCAGGAGACCACCGAAAATTTAGCACCAAAAACTTCAGAGACACAAGACTCTGCTGAACATAGTAGACAACAAGAGGAGGAATTGGCGAATGATGAAGCCCTTGCTGAAACAGAGGAACAACAACCAAAGGAAGCTCAAGTGGTCGATTTGACAGAGGAGCAACATGATGAAGAGGATCATGTTGATGTTGACACTACTGAACAACCTCAACCCCAAGCCACCGCTGCTGTAGGAACGACCACCTCGACAAAGCCCAAGTCTAAAGAAGACTTGGCCCTTTTGAAGCAAACTGATCCAATTGGCTACCTGAATGCCATCATTGAGAGTAGGGAGAATTCATCTGACCTTAGTCATGATGCTTCTACTGCATCGGGGAAGTCTACTTCGACTTCTCCTCTTGATGAGGCTTTGAAGAAGGTCAAGGCTCAGTTCTTCAAAAAGGATCTAATGAAGGCTTTGGAGGGGGATCCTACTGCTCCGTCTTGTCTGGGAGCTGTTCTGAGTGCAGTCGATTTGCTTGCTGTGTCTCCAGAGGTTTCCAGCTTTATCTTGGAGTTATACTCCATTTTTGACCAAGTCTCTGCGGATTATAGACGTCAAAGGGGGTTCAACAGCCAACTCGAAGCACTACATGGCAAGAGTTCTTCTGCCTGGACCGAGGTAGCTGAAACAACTTCTCGAATTGCAGAATTATCGAAATAGAAGACATCCAAGCAAGAGGAAATCGACGCCATAGATCGAGATAACGCCTCTATAAAGGCGCAGATCGAGGAGTTGGAGGCTAAGTTAAATGTTAACACCAAGCGCAAAGAGGAGCTCCTTTCGACTGTTTCGGATGCAGAGAGCCAAGCTGAAGTTACACGAGGCTTAGAGTTCGCTGAGAAGGCCCAAGCCCTTGATGACCAGATTGCCAAACTTTCTCAGGCGACTGCCTTGTGTAACAAACGGCTGGAGTTGCAGCAGGCCAAGTATCTTCGACTTAAAGCTTCTATCCCTTTCTAATTTGCTCAGCAACTTATTAACCATGTACTGTAATATTTGTAAGACAATGCAACCATTTTGGCTAATCACTATATAATTTTCCATTTTGGCTTTTTATGGTTAATTTGGTCATTAATTGCTATTTATTTTGATCTCTTGGAGCATAGGTTTATATTTTTTCAAATATTTGCCGTTTACTCTCAAGAGTCTTTTATCTTCGCCTAACTCTTCAATCTCATAAGCTCCACCAGAAAAAAATTTGGATAATTCTGAACGGTCCTTCCCATTTGGGTGACCATTTTCCCATGCTTCGATCCCTTCGATCCATGGGGAGAATCACCTACCAAACTAATTCTCCAGGCGAGAATGCCTTAGGTTTTACTTTTTTATTGTAAGAGTCTTCCACTCTTTTCTTCTGAATTCTCAGTAGGTCGAGAGCGCGTAGTCTTTCCTCGTCTAAATCTACTAGTTCGTCTAACATCATATCCCAATAAACCTCAGAGGGAATATCATGATGTCTCTGGACCCTTGCTGATTGAAGACAAATTTCCGCTGGCAGTACTGCGTCATGACCGAAAGTTAGCCGATATGGTGTTGTACCTATGGCTTCTTTTGGAGACGTTCGACAGGCCCACAAGATCTGGTCTAACGTCTTATGCCAATTTTTTGGCTTCTTTCCTACATGCTTTTTTATCAGGCCGATCACTATTTTATTCGCTGCTTTGACTTGACCATTTGCCTGTGCATAATAAGGTGTTGATGTTAGGAGTCTAAAGCCTGTTTCTTGAGCGAATTCCTGCATCTTTCGACCAGTAAACACTGATCCTTGATCAGTCGTTATAGTCTCAGGGATTCCAAATCTGAAGATAATGTTCTTTTGAATAAATTCAATGACATTTTCTTGGTCTGCATTGACTAAAGGAATAGCTTCGATCCATTTAGTGAAATAATCAATGCCTACCAGTATATCCTTCTGGCTCTTTGATGATGCTAGTCGAATCCCTCCAATAAGATCCAACGCCCATCCTCTAAAAGGCCAAGGTTTCACTATTGAGTGAAGTTCGCTTGCTGGTACATGTTGGATGCCCGTATGGACTTGACATTCCTGGCAACCCTTCGCGAACTCAACACAATATTTCAAGATGGTGGGCCAGTATAGTCCTTGTCGAAACAACAACCATTTCATCTTATGGCCTACTTGGTGAGCCCCACATGCTCCAGCGTGCGTAGTCGAAAGGGCTATGTATGCTTCAGTTTCGCTTAAGCACTTTAGCAATACCCCTTCAGGCGTCTTTTTAAATAACTCATTACCCATGAGTACGTAACTCAACGCCCTATATTTTATTTTTCGTTCTGTCAAAGCTGCTGGATTTTGTAGATAATCTACAATGGGTTTCCTCCAATCTTGCTCTGACAAATTGTCTATGAACGATATTTCAAAGTTCCTTTGATCAGCATACCCTAGTCTTGTCGATTTCAAATCTATTGGGGACAGGCTAGTTGCTTTTATTTTTTCTCGAACTTTGATTTCTCTTTGTAATCTCGTTTTTGAAATTTTGTACCCAGATGCAATTTGTGCCAAATCATTGGCTACTTGATTTTCCAATCTAGGTATGTGTCGAATGTTGACCACTTCGAATTTTTTCAATAAACGATTTGCTATCGCAAAGTACATAATAAGATTTTCTCTTATGCACTTATATTCTTTTGTGACTTGCTTAATGACTAACTCTGAGTCTCCCATTATTTCGACTCGAGTTGCCCCCAATTCCAACAATATCTCAAGGCCAGTAATTAGAGCTTCGTACTCAGCCTCATTGATCGAACAAGTACCTGATATCTTGTACTTGAATGTTGTTGGAATTTTTTCTGGAGAAATAATCAAGACCCCTACTCCTGTTCCATCTTTATGGCTGGAACCATCGAAGTAGAATTTCCAAGGCTCTATCTCCACGTAATTTATATTCTCAACCTAAATTGAGTGGTCGACTATAAAGTCTGCTACCACTTGCCCTTTTACTGCCCTAAGAGGCATAAAGGTCAATGAGTACTCAGTTAATGCTAGCGCCCACTTGCCAATTCGGCTGTGCAGGATGGGTTTCGACAATATGTATTTGAAAACATCAAAATGAGACGAAACGTACACATCAACTGGTTTTATATATTGTTTGAGCTTTGTACAAGAGAAATAAAGACATAGACATGATTTTTCAACTTCGCTATATCTAGTTTCTGCATCGTTCAAAACTCTACTAAGATAGTAAATGGGTCTTTCGACTCCATTTTCATCTTCTTGGGCTAACATGCTTCCCAAAGTTTTGTCGGATGCAGCTATGTACAATCTCATACTCCTGTTGCCGCAAGGAGGCACCAAAATAGGTGGCTTGGTGAGATATCCTTTGATTTTGTCGAAGGCTTCTTGTTGCTCTTGCCCCCACTCGAATCTTTCCTTATTCAATCGAAGTAAGGGTGAGAAGGCTTGAGCTTTTCCACTTAGGTTAGATATGAATCTCCTTAAGAAATTTATCTTGCCCAGCAGAGATTGCAGTTCCTTTTTGTTCGCTGGCGCTTTCGCTTCCAAGATTGCCTTCGTCTTGTTCTGGTTGATTTCGATTCCTTTCTTGTGGACGACGAAGCCCAAGAAATCTCCAGCTTTTACACAGAACGCACACTTCAAAGGGTTCATTTTCAGACCATGTTCTCTCATTATTTCAAATGATTGTCGAAGGTGGTCTATATGGTTCTTCCTGGAAACAGATTTTACAACAATATCATCAATATACACTTGCATAAAAGTGTTAATAAAATCATGGAAGATAGAATTCATCGCTCGCTGATATGTTGCCCCAGCGTTCTTTAAGCCAAAAGGCATCACTACCCATTCGTAAGTGCCTAAAGCCCCGGGGCATCGAAAAGCTGTTTTCGACACATCTTCTTCGGCAATGAAAATTTGATTATATCCTGAATAACCATCGAGCATGCTCAGGTACTCATGGCCAGTGGCAGAATCGACTAGCATTTCCGCCACAGGCATAGGATATTCATCTTTGGGTGTAGCAGCATTCAAATCTCTGAAATCTATGCATACCCTCAACGTGTCGTTTTTCTTAATCACTGGCACAATGTTTGCAATCCATTCGACATACCTCGTAGCTCGTATGAATTTGCACTTCAGCAGTCTTTCGACTTCTGTTTTGATCTTCGACAGTATTTCTGGAGCGAAGCGTCTTGGACTTTGCTTGACTGGCTTCTTCCCAGGTTTGATTGGCAACTGAAGTTCTACCAATCCTCTGTCGAGACCAGGCATCTCGTCGTAATCCCATGCAAAGCAGTCCTTGAACTCCTTTAACAAATGGATCACTTCAAACCTGAGCTCTGGGTCTATTTTTGCGCTAATGTAAGTTGGCTTTTTCTCTAACCCTTCGCCCAAGTTGATTTCTTCTAAAGGATCCTGTGCTAACATTTTGATGTTGTTCGCCAGGGGGTCCTTTTCGAATCCCAAAGGCTCATCGTCATAGATGGCGTCGAGCCTTTGCTCCTGCATTCCTTCTGGCATGATATCAGGAGGTTCTGGGTCGAAATCCTTTCCATGACCTGCAGAAGGTAGCTCTTGATCATTGGCCTGAGTGGCCATATATTTTACTTCGGCTTCAAGAGCCGTTATCATCCTTGTTTCGGCTACATAAGCCGAAATTCGCTGCAGTGATTGTGACTCAGTCATTATCACTGAATTTGCTTCCCCAACCAGTTGGCTGGATGTCAGTTAGCCCACTGAAATCAATGTGGGATAAGTCTTCTCTGTCCCATTGAAAACCATGCTCAGGGTGCAGGTACAAGGAACAAAAAGCATTTGGCGCTGGCGCCAAGTCGAAGTCAGGTGCTGGGCATGGCCCAATGTGAGCCAAATTTTTGTCGAAGTCAGCTCTCCCTAGGTGATTTACTTCGCCCAAGTAATAGCTCTGATCCGCTTCTATATTTTCGACCATTCCATCAGGACGCCATAGTATCAACCTTTGGTGCATTGATGATGGTACTGCTCCAACACCATGTATCCATTCTCGGCCCAACAAAAGATTATAATTTGGTTTGGCCGATATGACCATAAACATAGTTGGTCGAAGGATGGATCCTACTTTGAGGTCTAGTTGGATCACACCCATAGTGGTCCCTATTCCGCCTTCATAATTCGATAGGACCATGTTGTGAGGCTTGATGTTTTCATCACTCTTGCCTATTTTTCTCAGCATAAAGTGAGGGATGATGTTGATGGTTGCCCCACAGTCCACCAAGATCTTATTTACGGTGGCTCCTTCGAGTTTTGCCCTTATGAATAAAGGCTTGAGGTGATTTTTCATCGCCTCAGTAGGTGGTTCGAAGAAACCATTTTGCTCTTCAGTATCGCCATTATCCATGACGAAGTAGCATACTGGCCTATGCTTGGCCATTTCTTGTTCGACTTCCCAATCGTTCGATTCGACCTCCATATGGCGGTTGAACTCTCTTGGCGAAACTGAGACTATGTTCACCATGATATCTAGGGTGTCATTAGACTCAGAGCCATCTTCGTCATCAACTTCGCCATGGTTAGGCCATACCAGTCTATTGGTCACTGGTTTCCTTTCCAGAGGCTTTCTCTGCTTTCTCTGAGGGACAATTGAACTCGATTCTGGCTTTGGTTCATTGGTAGCTTCCCTCTCAGCCTTTCGCCGCCTCTGGTATCTTCTCCATTGGGATCGAGACATGGGATTCTTTCCTTTGTTGTTACTTGATACCTTGGTCACTTTAGAGGCGACAACCTGAGGTTCTTTCTTGTGTGTCAAAGATGAACCTCTTGGAACTTCGAAGGAGTGCCACCTTTCTTCGCTCGGTCTCTTTCGACCTGATGTTTTATACCACGTATCAACTGGCACATTGGTTGGAGGCCTGAAAGTCAGTGGCCTCTTCTCTTGATTTGAACCCTTTTGGTAGGTTCTTCTGGGGTCATGACGAATATCAACACCTTCCCCTCTTTTGTTTGCTGCTCTTACACCTTGGATGTGTTCAACAGCTTTCTTGTCGAAAATCGAGCTGCATCGAGGATACAGCATCACTTCTGACTTCTTCTTCTGGCATCTTTGCAGGAAATCTGCCAGATTTTCGTTTTCCCGAGGGAAAGCCATTTTGTTTGCCTGCTCTTGCCTAATGGCCTCCTCTGATGCTTTTGATTCAGAGATTTCGACCATGTTGACATTCATGGTGTCTTTGGTGGCAAGAGTCATCTGCTTCATCTGGGCCTCCAGGTCCTCTGTCTGGCCTTGGACTGCAGCCAAGTAGGAACTGGGTTTTGCTCCAGATTTTGGGGCTCCAACTGTCTCCAGTTTTGGGCCTTCAACAGCTTTTTGGACTGCTTCGATTGTTTTTCTAGAAAGATTCCCAGAAAAACTGCCAAAGATTGGCATGTTGGCATGATCCTTGGTGACTTCGACCATAGTTATTCCTGGCCTTTTCATCTTACTTCTGGACGCCTCGATCACATTCACCTCTGAAGGTTCAGCATAATGGGCTTCAGCCTGCAAAGGGTTAGAGTCCACAGTCATGGGGGTCTTATCGGCAAATTTCAACCTCCCTTCTTCGATAGCATCTTGCACGAGATTCCTGAAAAGAAAACATTGAGATGTTTTATGGCCCAGAAAATTATGATATTTACAAAAGCCTCTTTTCTTTCTTTGATCAAGAGGAGGCACTTTTACCCCTGGGGGTACTATCATTTGGCCATCTTTTACAAGTAAGTCAAAAATTTCATCACATTTTGTAATATCAAAACTGTAAGTCTTTTTGGGGAACCTATCGTTGGCCCTTTCAGGACCAGTGGGGTTTTTTCCACTTGAGGGGACTAGTAGTTTGCAAGAGTATGGTGGCCCTTGTTTTAACTCCGCTAAATCGACCTCGCTTTCTTCGACGGTTATAGTTTCGCCGAAGGTTTCTGGATCTTCATCGTCCATTTCGACATATGCTATCCTTTCTCTTTTATGAGTTTTTGTCGCCTTGGCTTTTTCAGCTTTAAGGCGTTCTACCTGTCGAACCCTATCGGCCAATTGGGCTATGTCTCTCAGGTATTGAGTGTCTAATTTCTTCCTAATGGAATAATCTAAACCTCCTGCGGCTATTTCAACTAACTCATGTTCTGGCACTTGCGTAAAGCATCTTGCTTTGAGCAACCTAAACCTATTTAGATATTCGTCTATAGGTTCAGTGAATCGCCTCTTTACACTGGCCAATTCTTTCAGGCTTATCTTGGTTTGTCCCATGTAGAATTGCTCATGGAACAATCTCTCCAACTGGGTCCAATGGTGGATCGAATTGGGGGGAAGAGTTGTGAACCAAGTAAACGCGTTCTTTGTTAGGGAACTTGGGAAATACTTAATCCTCAGGTTTTCGTTGTTTGAAATCTCTCCTGCTTCAATCAAGTATCTCGCCACATGTTCGACAGTGGATTCTGTCGTGTCCCCTGAAAATTTAGTGAACTTAGGGACTTTACATCTAGGAGGTAAGTCTGTTTGTAACACATATTCTGACAGTGGGGATGTAAAGTTGGGCCTACGGAAGCCCGTATTCATCCCATTTTGCGTCATGATTCTTTCGATCATGGCTGTCAAGTTATTTTCCAAACCCATATTCTGGTATTGGATATGCTGAACTACTTCGTCAGCATTTTGGTTTCTATTGACTATCCTTACTTCCGGAGCTATGACCCTTGGTTCTTCGACCCCGAGTTGTTCCAATCGCGTCCTAAGGTTTTCTTCGACAGGCTGCTGGACTTGGTTAATAGTGGTTTCTTCCTCTAGAAGTATACCTTGGTTTCCCCTCATCTGTGCCCTTTGGGGCTGTCGAATAGGTTGGGGTACCCCAAAAAAATCGGCCAGACGCGCCATTTGTGCTGTCATCTGCTGATTCGACTGGGTGGTATTTTGTATTAGAGGATTTAGCATTGTGCTTAAAGTTTGTGCCAACATTTGAACCATATTGTGGTTGCTTTCGTCCATTTGCTGCCTCAAGACTGATGTCAAGGCATTCGTAAGGGCATGCGCTACTTGGGACGTTCCTCCTAAGAGTTGGGTCCTACCCCTGTTTGCCATACCAACTCCGGAACCTTGGAGTGGCGAAGAGGAGCTCACTAAAGGGTCTGAAAAAGTGGACGCAGTGTTCGTCAGGCTGGCCAATTCAAAAGTTGACATGCCATAGAGTGGTTCTCGATTTACACCGACTGTCGAAAATCATGGGGGAACATAAGGCCTAGTTCCTGGGTTTCCCCTTGGTGGGGGAATTCCCAAGGGCATTCTGGGGCCAGTGAATGGAGGTAATGGCCCCGTTTGTTTGACCGTTACTGCTGGTGTTGAACCAGCGGTTATCGTTTCACTTGCGGTTGGGATAACCGTTGTTCCCGCATTTGTTTGTGGGATTTCGCTATTGTTTGGAGGATTCGCCATCGCTTCTCTTCTTCTCCTAGTATTGGTATCGTTAGTGTATATTCTACCACTTCTCAATAACATGCAATACTTCTCGAAAAAGATGATATTTTGTATAAATACGGTTAACCTTAAAAATCAAAACAAGGTCCCACTAGGTGTGCCAATTTGTTTACCGTGGAAATTGGTAAACAACCGCTGATCTTCCAAAAGGTTACTTATTTGGTGACTCGCAGGATCGATCATATTGATCCTAAGACATGGTTGATTTTCTGGGGTTTGACTAAATCTAATGATGATTAATGCCAGTAAAGTAAAGACACTTTATGTAAATTGCATGAAGAAAAGCTTGATAGAATAAATGAAAGCGTTAAATAAAAGGCTTCGACGGAGATGAGTAAATGAAAGGCAATAAAGTGCTTGAATATAAAAGACTTTGATTAATTTAAATGGTGTTTCACACATACATTCTCAACAATTCTTTCGCTCACACTGGGTACTTGAATCTAGATGAGTGACTTGTATATAATGATGAACACACGCGAAAAATACGTGAACAACTAGTATTTATACTAAAACACATCTTAAGTAACCGTTGGGCAGTTACGTCACTTCGAGATGACGCCACATGGCACGCTCACAGCATTCGACGCTCCTGATCTTGGCACGTTGCGTTTGGTAACTGCTGGGAACTATTTTCCCTCCAAACATTCGAATCTTAAACCGTTCCACCCTGGGCATCAGATACCTTTGTCGAGAAGTTCCTTCGACATCGAAGGTAACAAGATTCCCACTTAAAAGAAACTCTCTAAGTACCTTGCCATTTTCTGATGAGCATTCGACAGGATCAGCTGGTCGAAACCTGGAAACTCTTCAAACTCATAATTAATGGTCTATATTGATAACAAACAAGGGTGTCGAATTTAGGAGCCAATACCTATATACATCCTCAAGCACCTACATGCCAAGTTTCAAGACTCACAGCATCAAGTTGCACAGTCAAAAGCCCTAATTGCTTCACAGTCAACTGCAGGGGTAAAATGGTCATTTGACAGTCAAAAGTCAAAAATTTTGGTCAACATCCTATTTTGAAGCCACAATCATCATTTGATCAAGTCTTGATCATGATTCCACAAGCATGGCTCAAAAATCATCAAGATGCAAAAAGTTGATATTTTTGGACAGTTGAAAAGTCAACTGCAAATTGACCAAGGCATAACTTTTTCATGGTTCATCAGAAAAATCCCATCCAATGCTCATTTTGAAGGGTATGACATTTCCTACAACTCATCTTCACATTCCAAGTCCAAGAAATTCTCTCAAAAAAAGTTATCAATTTCAACATTATAGGTCATTTTCAAAAGTCAACAAAAAGGCACTTTAAGTCAAAGACCATAACTTGAGATTGGTGAATCAAAATGACATGGGACCAAAGGAATTGGTTAGAATACTTCAAGACCTTTCCAAAATGTCTAAGAACATGTTCATAGCTTCAAAATTGAGCAAGATATGCATTGGAGAAGTTAGGAAATTTTTGGGAATTTGCAAAAGTCAACTTTGCCTAAAACACCTCATTTTTGCTAACGGGCCTCAAATTCCTTCTTGAATCTTTGCCCAAGGCTTATGCACGACCCATTGAGCTTAAGATGATTTATTTCCTTATTTTTAATTAATTAATTGAATTTTTATTAATATTAATTCATTTAATTGATTTTAATTGTAGGAAAAATCAAAAGATATGATTTTTAAATCATTTGTGAAGCAAATAAGGCTAGGGCAAGCTGGCAATTCGTGTGCACCTCAAAGACCTCAAAATCTCCATGATTGGCAAGGTTTTGTCAAAGAAAAAGATTGAAAAAGATTTGATTGGCAATCACACATTCAAACCATAATGCCATGGATTGTTGGGCCAAGATTTACCCTAATTCTATTGTGCTATATGTACTGAAGCTTAACCTAAAACCCTACACGTGAAACTGCTGCAAGAACACCATATGCAATATTGAAAAAAAGTAAAAAAAACTCAAAACTGTAATCAGTCTTCCAGGCGAATTCAAGATCTCTTTTTGATTCACACACCTTGCCTGAGTCTCCAGGAACTTGTTGCCATCAATAACAAGCCCTAACACCATCAGAATCGTTCACCACAAGTCACTCGGTTTGCATTATTTTCCAAAATTGCATATCATAATTCATGCGTTTTTAATCCATTTTCTTGGTTGATTTGTGTTAATAGGAACCCCCTGAAGCTATTGGTATCATCCAATTTGATTATAGTGCGTTAAATCAGAAACCACCATTGGAGACATCTAGGGTTTCGAAGCTTGAATATTAGGGCTTTGCACATAAGGAAAAATTGGACTGGGAAACGTGCATGGTTGAATTCGTCAAGGCCAGACGAATTCAACCCAACCCTCGCGCTCAATTTATGTTATCCCTAACTCTAATCGCTATTTTTTGTCGTTATAGTTAGTGGGGGTTTAAAACCCCCGCTATCTGTTTGATAATTTTACAGGTGAAACGAAGAAGGAGATGGCGTGTTGACGTGTGGTTGGTGGATTCAAATCTGCGCGCGTTTTTTCATGTTTCCAGCATAGTTATTACTTTTCATATATTATTTTTATTGGTCATTATTATTACAAATACAATGCAATGGTGTAGTGGCTGGAGACGTGTCTGGTAATTGCTGGGACCTGGGTTCGATTCCCAGGTCCCCCATATAATTGTTCATATTTTTTCCAAAGCGTTCCAATGCAGCGTTCATCCAAAGTTCCGTCATACACCCTCACGCCTAAGCTTGCCAAGTGGCCATGAAATCCATCCAGTGGCCAGGAGATGAGGAGCATGATACTCTCCAGTCAACGCATGCATAGGCAATGCCAGAAGTCAAACGTGGCTTGGAATGTCTTGGGCCATAATTCCTCGCAAAAACCTCCATATGGGCCAACTTACTCCCTTTGGTTTGTAATTTTTATTTTCTTTTCTTTTAATTCTTTTAATTATTATAATTATCATTATTAATTCACAACAAATTAATTTTTCCTAATAAAATCAGAAAGCAAAATTGTAAATATATTTTATTATTTATTAAATTCATTAACTATTATTTTTTGTAAATAAATACTAATAATTAACTTAGCTTAATTTAGGTTTTAATTTTAACCTTTTTCTCAATAAATAAAAATTATATAGAATTAGGTTTTGACGTTTTTAATCATTTTCTTATTATCATCATTATTAATTATTATTATTTTTTGTACATACAAATGTAAATTAATTAAATTAGTTTAAATTAGGATAAATTTAACATTTTTATTAATAATTAAAATAAACTTAGAACTAGGGTTTTCTTTTGACTTTTAATTTATTTTATTTCATTATCCTTAAATACAAAAAACATAAAAAACACTTTCTTTTCTTTAATTAAACAATTAATTAGATTTAGATTTTAATTAAAAGCAAAGGACAAAAAACTCATAATTGCTCAAAAGGGTCAAAAACCCTAAGGACGTCCAATTTAATTCTTTCGCGCGTTATTATTTATTTTGATTATTATGTAACTGTTTCTGGAATGTAATAGTAATTAGGTTTATTGCTTTCTTTACTTTCCGCACTTTATAAAAACGGGTCTTTGTTTTTTGGCGATGTATAGACTCGCGCCTTGTAATAGCGTAGCTTTACCTTTCCGTATTTTATTTTCCGCACTCCTAACTGTTAAATTGCATGAAATAATGTATGATAATTAAAAACAACTCGCAGCTCACAATTGCATGATCAAAGATAAACATAACATGAAAACAACACACAAAGCACATGCCACTTCTAGGGTACGCCTCACTCGTTGCCTCGAACGTGGTCGTCAAGTATAGGGTGTTTTAGTAGTCGCCCTTATGTCTAAGATCCAGTTGCCTCGAAACGGTTTCCTCGGATTAAAAAGGATCTAGGACATTAGGGTTACTTCTAAGGTGTCCTACTATTGCTTCGGTGACCACAGTCCCTACAATCGAATTGACCCGAATACCTCAAACGGTGGTGCTACCTATCTCTCAATGGTGGGATAACACTATCTAGCCCCTGACAACCTTGGCTAGAGGAAAATAAATCCCCTTTTCCCCTTGCTAGATAGTTGGTTCATTATGACCTGCATCACAAACCCTTGAGATCCTTGAAAACATTGCATGCATATCATACATATCATTGCATTACAGGTACTCTTTTTTGACAGGTCACTTATCTTCTTCGCTGTTTATTTCAGCAATCATCATGAATCCTGAATCATCCAATGAACAAGCTATCAAGGCCCTCCAGGCCCAGAATGCCCAGTTCCAAGAGATGGTTATGAGCTTAGCCCAAGGTCAACAGGAATTGAAGACTCTGCTTATGAAGAAGAAGAAGAAGAAGAGGACTGTGTTGTTCAACCCTAGACGCAAATCTGGGAATGGATCACAAAATGAAGCTGAGCTGACTACCCCGTCTGTTGGGAAAGACAATCCCCAAGAGGGAGAGGTTCCTAGTCCAGTGGTCTCCGACAACGAGACCGATTACAATGATGAACAGTACCCTCCAGCTGAGAACAGGTATAAACAGCTAGAAGACCGGCTAAGTGTTATGGAGATACAGAAAGTGCCCGGCCTAGACTTCGAAGATCTAGGTCTATCCTCCGGGGTGGTGATCCCACACAAGTTCAAGGCACCTGCCTTTGCAAAGTACGACAGAGCCTCCTGTCCTAAGTTGCACCTCCGTTCATACATAAGGAAGATCCAGCCCTACACGGCCGACAAGAAATTGTGGATTCACTTCTTTCAGGATAGTCTGGCAGGGACTCAACTCGAGTGGTTCTATCAGCTGGATGGAGCCAGTATCCGTACCTGGGAAGACTTGGCTACTGCGTTCTATAAGCAGTATCAGTACAATGCCGACCTTGCTCCTACGCGTACCCAACTCCAGGGTATGTCGCTAGGAACGAGTGAAGGTTTTAAGGAGTACGCGCAAAAGTGGAGAGACCTGGTTGGAAGGGTGCAGCCACCTTTGATTGACCGTGAGCTCGTGGACATGTTTCTGGGGACCCTGTCTGGTCCATTCTTCAACCACCTGATTGGGAATTCTTCTGCTGGGTTTACAGATCTGATCTTGACTGGGGAGAGAATTGAAGCTGGCATTAAAAGCGGGAAGATTCAGGAAGCTACGCCTTCTGATGCTCATAAAAATCCTTACCACGGGAAGAAAGAGTCCAACGCTGTGCATGGTAAAAAAGGCCGTCATGATCAATATGTGGGGGCAACCCAGATCTCTAATCCTATGCCTGTTCAGCAAAGACAGGGGCAGCAACGTAAGGAGGTCGCACCCAAACGACAGTTCACTAAGATCAACATGACACTGGATCAAGCATTACAACAAATTTTGAAGGCAGGGCTGATTACCTTAAGGGCTCCTCTTCGGAATCCAAACACTTCTGCTCCTAACTATCATCCCAACGAAAGGTGTGCATACCACTCTGATAGCCCGGGGCATACTACGGACAACTGTTGGGCTCTGAAGAATAAGGTCCAAGACATGATTGATGCTAAGGAAGTCCAGTTTGAAGCACCAGAGACTCCAAACATAATCACTGCTCCTTTGCCAAATCATTGAAGGCTTTTGTTTATGTAAATTTCCGAGTTGTATTTTTATTTGCTTATACAAACAATTAATGTCATAGCAAACTTGTTTATTCCATTAATGCATCGCATATGTCTGTCTTGAATTAATCCAATTATATTCACTCTATTCAAATTGCTTTCATATTTTTTGTGATGATCAACTCTCCGTTAATAATTATAAGCCTCTTGAGGGAGGATGACGAAAACGATACCACAATCTACAGTATGCTTTTGAATCGACCCCGCTGATGAGGTACAGGCATTGTTTCAATTCCCAAACACTGGAGTTATAAGGAAGATAATCCCTCGTCAACCCCTTCGAGCCAAAGAAGTAGGAGTTTTTCTTTTCACAAAAAAAAATTAAAACCCTTAATCATAACCTGGGGCAGGGTAGTTCTCTCAGTTGATCCAGGTGCACAAGGACTGGCATCAAAGAAGTCCTTCCAAAACAAGAGACAGTGATGGTTCCGAATAATCATAAAGACAGGCAGTCATTACCTCTCAAAATAAAAGTCCATTAAGTCAAAACCTATGAAGGAGACTTACAAAACTGGGGCATCCCGCTGACTATAATCACAAAAGAAACAGTTCAGGCAAAAAACAGGGATAACAAAATCAAAAAAGAAAGAGGTCATACAAACCCTCAACAAAAAAGAAATTACTGCCTATTCAAAATAAACTGTCAATATCCGAACCATTACTAGAATATCCGAGCAAAGACTCAAACAAGGTCTAACGCACGATCAGCTGAGTTTAGGTTTGAAGAACATCACGAAGAGCGGGTGGGTACAAATAATTTGAGTCTTTATCCTTTGTTTCTTAAACCATGAACCAGGCCACGCTACAACCCTTAAAAGTCCTAGCTGAAGCATGGGTTAGTTCGAAAGCATACTGTTACGAAAGGTATCCTGACTCCTTAAGGCTTGCGGTAAAATAACGAGTTGACATCACATTTTACAAAATTTGCTTGTTTTTACCAAAAAATGCATTTTCAAAAGAAAACTTCGAGACAGAGATAAGCTTTGCATTTTTGAAATAACATTGTTTGCATATGACTATTTGTTTGAACAGCATAGAAATTCGCACGAAGAATATCTAGTGAACAAAAGCACCTCCAATCAAGGGGCATGGCATGATCATTGTCCACCATCTGTGGCAGTTAAGTCAAGATTCAGAGAATCTCTCAAAAGGCCAACCAGCTTGGGGAAAATCTCCATTTGGATCACTTGGGGCCTTAGACGATCAAACGAAGATCTTCTGGTAGTATGGCAACACAACACTACCGACGGTGACAACTCTCTACATCCTGAGAGCATGGACATAGTCGAAAAATACTACGCATAATAAAAGACCCGCTAGGTTGACATACCTAGGCAAAAATAAGGGCTTCCCGGCGAACCAAAAGGGTTCGGGCAAAAATAAGGGATGAAATAAAAAAAAATTGTACACCCGGCAAGTCGAAAACCTGAAAAAGCGGCTTGGGCAAAAATGGGTATCCCGATGGACTGAAAATCCGAAAGGGCGGTCCAGGCAAAAGTTAGGGATCAAAGCGTACGACTATGTCCCGTCATCTTGTCGCTTGCCTACCAGAAGAAGATTGGTCAATCGGCAGTTATCAAAACCTCCACAGGTACCTTCTCCCGCAGAAACAGGGACAATAAGAATTGTCTAAACTGTACAAGCTGCCCTGTCCACCAAGGTACCAAGGTAAGTTCAGCTGAAGAACATGACCAAGATACCTTAATTCCCCACAGAGTGAGACAAGGTTCATCAATATTCTTCCCTGAGCAGAGCTAGCCCTAAAAAGGCACAGCATCTCCAGCAAGTCAACGATACTCTCCCCAAGCAGAGTTAGCCTATGGTCAGCCTTAAGGAAGTTGGGCATTCCCAGAAAATCTCAACATTCTCCAGCGGAGTACAGATATTCCTCAACAAGCATCCCCGACAGTCTTGATATAATATTGTTCCCCGGTGGAATATAGACATCCAGTGGAGTCATTCCTCAGTGCAGTCCAAAGTCGCCCCAGGAGAGTTAAATCCATCTCCCCAGTAGGAAGCTTATCCCCAATAGATTCTGGAAGCTTGTCCCCTGCAGAATATAGACATCTCTCCCCGACCATAGTCAAAGGTTATTCCCCACCAGAGCCTATAACTGGGTTATCCTCAGCTAATTACCACGGAAAGATCGTCCTCGACGAAGTTCTTCCCAGCGGAGTTCATCAAATCTTCCAACATAACTTATCAATGGAATCCCCATCGGAGTTATCATCAAAATCTCAGCGAAGTATCTCTTCCCCACAGAGTATTTCCCCGCAGAGTAATATCTTCATCAAGTTTATTCCCCAATGGAGTCATCTTCTCCTACCGGTTTATCCTTGCGATCATCATCCCCAGCGGAAACGAGGAACTCTACTCTTCGAACATCAGCCCAGGAGTCAACAAATTCCCGGAATTCGTCAAGGATTTATTTTCCTAGACGAAAATACATTCAGAGACATTTCACATTTCATACATCCTTCTTACATACATGATAAAGTGCATACGACACGATCTCATTTATTTTTGAGAACATTATGACATCATGCATTTCATACATCATGATATTGCATACAACTAATGTTTTGCCTTTTCAGGAAAAAGGTCAATCCAAAGATGATTACTATCAATTGTCGCAATTCCAGACTCGATTTCTGTACCCAGCCAGGGCATATCTGTGAATGATTAATTGTAGATTCGACACCTGTATCTAGCCAGGGCATATCTACATTAAAGAGATTTCAGAGATAGCTTAGAGATGCTCCGAACACGGATCTTATTCTATTGCTTATTCAGATTTCCTTTCAGATATAGCGGGGAAATGCTCCAGATATGGATTCTATTCTTTTGCTTATTCAGATTTTCTCTTCAGAGATAGCTTGGAAATGCTCCTTATATGGATGCTATTCTTTTGCTTATTCAAGAGTTTTTTTCCAGAAATAACTTAGATATGCTCCAACCGCGGATGCTATTCTATTGTTTATTCAGAGGTTCCCTTCTAGAGATGGTTCAGATGCGACCCAGATATGGCTACATTCTGATACTTATTCCAGATTCCCTTCTAGAGATGGTTCAGATGCGACCCAGATATGGCTACATTCTGATACTTATTCCAGATTCCCTTCTAGAGATGGTTCAGATGCGACCCAGATATGGCTACATTCTGATACTTATTCCAGATTCCCTTTCAGAGATAGCTTGGAAATGCTCCGGACACGGATGCTATTCTTTTTCCTATTCAAAGTTTCTTCTCAGAGATAGTCCAGATATACTCCAAACCGGATGCTATTCTGTTGCTTATTCAGAGTTGCTTTTCAGAGATAACTTAAAGATGCTCCAACCACAAATGCTATTCTATTGTTTATTCAGAGATTCCTTCAAGATATAGTTCAGATGCGATCCAGACATGGCTACTTTCTGATACTTATTCCAGATTCTCTTTCAGAGATAACTTAGAGATGCTCCCGATGCGGATGATATTCTATTGCTTATTCAGATCCCCTCCCAGATAGCTTAGAGATGCTCCGGACCCTGATGTTATTCTATCGCTTATTCAGAGTTTCTTCCTAGAAATGGATTGGAAATTCTCCAGACATGGATGCTACTCTTTTGCTTATTCAAAGTTTCTTTTCAGAGATAGCTTGGAAATGCTCCAGACATGGATGCTATTCTTTAGCTTATTCAAAGTTTCCTTTCAGAGATGGCTTAGAGATACTCCATATCCGGATGTTATTCTTTTGCCTATTCAGATTCCTCTCCAGTGATGGCCTAGAGATGCTCCTGACCCGGACGCTATTCTATTTCTCATTCAGATTCAAACTTCTAAAGATAACTTAGAGATGCTCCAGACCTGGAGGCTATTCTATTGTTTAGTCCAGATTCATTCAAAAAACATTCCAAATACGATCCAGATTCGGATAATATTTTGTCACTCATTCAGATGCAGTATGGATATACCCCAGACATGGCGGTCATTCTACTACTCATTCAGACGTCAGCAATTAGACACAGACTAGATATGCTCCAGACACGGAAGCTATTATATTTCTTACTCAGATTCAACCATCCCTTGCATTTCCAAATGGTATCTATAAGCCCATTCCCGACAAGGGTCTGTCACATCCATATGGCATCTATAAGCCCATCCTCCTATCCATCATCTCTCCAAATGGCATCTGTAAGCCCATTCCCGCCATCACGCTGCTGATACTCTACTATGTGAGTGCAAATTTCTGGGCACTCTAGTGTTCAATCATCTTCCACCTTCGGATCACGAAAGGCACGCAAGCCAATCTACATCCTCAGGTTTAAGAAGATTGAAGAGGGGCAACTTTTGTACCCCAAAATTTTCCCTCCCATATTCTTCAAGATTTGTCAAGATCAATCTCCAAATGGTTCAAAATCTCTCAAGGGTTACACAGTCCAATTGCCTCCTAACACAGTCAAAATTAGGGTTTTGGTTCTTACAAGGAAGTTGAGGTTTCCAAGGGTCCAACCAAGTCCCATATGCCTATATACATACTCAAGCACCTACATTCCAAGTTTCAAGACTCACAGCATCAAGTTGCACAGTCAAAAGCCTTAATTGCTTCACAGTCAACTGCAGGGGTAAAATGGTCATTTGACAGTCAAAAGTCAAAAAATTTGGTCAATATCCTATTTTGAAGCCACAATCATCATTTGATCAAGTCTTGATCATGATTCCACAAGCATGGCTCAAAAATCATCAAGATGCAAAAAGTTGCTATTTTTGGACAATTGAAAAGTCAACTGCAAATTGACCAAGGCATAACTTTTTCATGGTTCATCAGAAAAATCCCATCCAATGCTCATTTTGAAGGGGATGACATTTCCTACAACTCATCTTCACATTGCAAGTCCAATAAATGCTCTCACAAAAAGTTATCAATTTCAACATTTTAGGTCATTTTCAAAAGTCAACAAAAAGGCACTTTAAGTCAAAGACCATAACTTGAGATTGGTGAATCAAAATGACATGGGACCAAAGACATTGGTTATAAGACTTCAAGACCTTTCCAAAATGTCCAAGAACATGTTCATAGCTTCAAAATTGAGCAAGATATGCATTGGAGAAATTGGGAAATTTTTGGGAATTTGCAAAAGTCAACTTTGCCTAAAACACCTCATTTTTGCTAATGGGCCTCAAATTCCTTCTTGAATCTTTGCCCAAGGCTTATGCACGACCCATTGAGCTTAAGATGATTTATTTCCTTATTTTTAATTAATTAATTGAATTTTTATTAATATTAATTCATTTAATTGATTTTAATAGTAGGAAAATTCAAAAGATATGATTTTTAAATCATTTGTGAAGCAAATAAGGCTAGGGCAAGCTGGCAATTCGTGTGCACCTCAAAGACCTCAAAATCTCCATGATTGGCAAGGTTTTGTCAAAGAAAAAGATTGAAAAAGATTTGATTGGCAATCACACATTCAAACCATAATGCCATGGATTGTTGGGCCAAGATTTACCCTAATTCTATTGTGCTATATGTACTGAAGCTTAACCTAAAACCCTACACGTGAAACTGCTGCAAGAACACCATATGCAATATTGAAAAAAAGTAAAAAAAAACTCAAAACTGTAATCAGTCTTCCAGGTGAATTCAAGGTCTCTTTTTGATTCACACACCTTGCCTGAGTCTCCAGGAACTTGTTGCCATCAAGAACAAGCCCTAACACCATCAGAATCGTTCACAACAAGTCACTCGATTTGCATTATTTTCCAAAATTGCATATCATAATTCATGCGTTTTTAATCCTTTTTCTTGGTTGATTTGTGTTAATAGGAACCCCCTGAAGCTATTGGTATAATCCAATTTGATTATAGTGCGTTAAATCAGAAACCACCATTGGAGACATCTAGGGTTTCGAAGCTTGAATATTAGGGCTTTGCACATAAGGAAAAATTGGACTGGGAAACGTGCATGGTTGAATTCGTCAAGGCCAGACGAATTCAACCCAACCCTCGCGCTCAATTTATGTTATCCCTAACTCTAATCGCTATTTTTTGTCGTTATAGTTAGTGGGGGTTTAAAACCCCCGCTATCTGTTTGATATTTTTACAGGTGAAACGAAAAAGGAGATGGCGTGTTGACGTGTGGTTGGTGGATTCAAATCTGCGCGCGCTTTTTCATGTTTCCAGCATAGTTATTACTTTTCATATATTATTTTTATTGGTCATTATTATTACAAATACAATGCAATGGTGTAGTGGCTGGAGACGTGTCTGGTAATTGCTGGGACCTGGGTTCGATTCCCAGGTCCCCCATATAATTGTTCATATTTTTTCCAAAGCGTTCCAATGCAGCGTTCATCCAAAGTTCTGTCATACACCCTCACGCCTAAGCTTGCCAAGTGGCCATCAAATCCATCCAGTGGCCAGGAGATGAGGAGCATGATACTCTCCAGTCAACGCATGCATAGGCAATGCCAGAAGTCAAACGTGGCTTGGAATGTCTTGGGCCAAAATTCCTCACAAAAACCTCCATATGGGCCAACTTACTCCCTTTGGTTTGTAATTTTTATTTTCTTTTCTTTTAATTCTTTTAATTATTATAATTATCATTATTAATTCACAACAAATTAATTTTTCCTAATAAAATCAGAAAGCAAAATTGTAAATATATTTTATTATTTATTAAATTCATTAACTATTATTTTTTGTAAATAAATACTAATAATTAACTTAGCTTAATTTAGGTTTTAATTTTAACCTTTTTCTCAATAAATAAAAATTATATAGAATTAGGTTTTGACGTTTTTAATCATTTTCTTATTATCATCATTATTAATTATTATTATTTTTTGTACATACAAATGTAAATTAATTAAATTAGTTTAAATTAGGATAAATTTAACATTTTTATTAATAATTAAAATAAACTTAGAACTAGGGTTTTCTTTTGACTTTTAATTTATTTTATTTCATTATCCTTAAATACAAAAAACATAAAAAACACTTTGTTTTCTTTAATTAAATAATTAATTAGATTTAGATTTTAATTAAAAGCAAAGGACAAAAAACTCATAATTGCTCAAAAGGGTCAAAAACCCTAAGGACGTCCAATTTAATTCTTTCGCGCGTTATTATTTATTTTGATTATTATGTAACTGTTTCCGGAATGTAATAGTAATTAGGTTTATTGCTTTCTTTACTTTCCGCACTTTATCAAAACGGGTCTTTGTTTTTTGGCGATGTATAGACCCGCGCCTTGTAATAGCGTAGCTTTACCTTTTCGTATTTTATTTTCCGCACTCCTAACTGTTAAATTGCATGAAAGAATGTATGATAATTAAAAACACCTCGTAGCTCACAATTGCATGATCAAAGATAAACATAACATGAAAACAACACACAAAGCACATGCCACTTCTAGGGTACGCCTCACTCGTTGCCTCGAACGTGGTCGTCAAGTATAGGGTGTTTTAGTAGTCGCCCTTATGTCTAAGATCCAGTTGCCTCAAAACGGTTGCCTCAGATTAAAAAGGATCTAGGACATTAGGGTTACTTCTAAGGTGTCCTACTATTGCTTCGGTGACCATAGTCCCTACAATCGAATTGACTCGAATAACTCCAACGACGGTGCTACCTACTTCTCAATAGTGGGATAGCACTGTTTAAAGGAATCTTACACAGCCTAATTCCTTAGGGTAGGTAGATCTCATGGGTACTTGCTCTTTTCAAAACAAACAAAAACATCTTTTCACACAGACACTTTCAAAAGGTTTTCAAACAGATTTTTCATAAACTCTTGAGGACAGATACAAGAGTTACTTAGAAATTTTTCAAACGAAACTTTTTCAAAACCCACATACACTTGAAAAGAAAACCAATTTTTGAAAACATAAGAGCAAGTACCTAAGAGCCCATGGATAACCATGGATAGAAAGGGTGCTAACACCTTCCCTTTCTATAAATCTACCTCCCGAACCGAGAGACATCTCGAATAAGGAATTTTGCTGTGCTTTTGTCCTTTCCATGTTGGAGAACATAAAAGACGGTGGCGACTCTTGCTTACCGCGACATTTCACGAACCAGCTTTAAATAGTCAGTTCTATTTCCACCAATCACAATGACTCCGTTGGGGAATAAACCTGGTGAAGAGATTACTCTGTGGGGAATTACCCTGTGGGGAAGAGATACTTCACTGAGATTTTAATGATAAACTCCACTGGGGATTCCGTTGATAGGTTCTGTTGGGGATCTTGATGATGAACTCCGCTGGGGATAGAAAGAACTTCGCTGGGGATGCTCTTTCAGTTGAAACTTGTTGAGGATAATCCGGTTGGACTCTTGTGAGGATAACTTCTGAACTTAGCTTGGGGAGACTTATTTGTGTTCTGCAGGGGACAAGCTTCCAGAACCTACTGGGGAAGATGATCCAGCTCCAATGGGGAAATCCTCTTTTAGACTGCGCCGGGGAAATGGCTCCATTGGGGGTACCTTACATTCTGCCGGGGAATATTCTTATATCCCGTTGAGGAATATTAAGGCGGCCAGAGATACTCTCATGCTTGCTGGAGAATGTCCTTATACCCCGTTGGGGGATATTGAGGCCTTCTAGGGATACCCAATCTTTTTAAGGTTGAGGGTAGACCAACTCTGTTTGGGGGAGAGTATTGCTGATTTGTACATAGCTGCAAGTCTCAGTTGGGAGAGCTATCATTACTGTCTTACTCTGTAGGGAGTGAAGGTATCCTGGTCACATTCTTCAACTGAACTTACCTTGGTCCCTTGGTGGACAGAGCAACTATATATCTTGGACAATTCTTATTGCCTCTACTTCTGATGTCACCCGTAATTAGTCCTTTGTTTCGCATGTAAATATTTATGAGCAGCACTTAATGTCAAATGCATATATCAAAAATGAACATTGGACGTTCTTTGCAAAACAAAACAGATAAAGGAAAAACAATTTGAAATTTGTCTAAAAATGAATTTGTATTAATTTTGAAGTTTGCCTGTAAATAGGCGCTTTTGTACAAGAGGCTGACGTCCTAGTAAGAGAACATCGCCGAACAAATAGGATTTATACAAAAAAATTTAAAAAAAAGAAGACAAAACAGCTATGTGAATAATCCCACTGGGTTCCAACTCTGCTATCGCCTTTATATCTTCAAGCATCTCATCACTTTGCTGCTTAGTTGGAGATGAATCTGATTGATTGGTGCCGTCCGAGCCTGATAGTTGATACCGAAGTTTTGGTGCAGGGTGATCCAATGAGACATAGTGTTACGCTTATACCTAATTTTTCCCTGGACCGCCCTTTCGGGTTTTCAGTCCACCGGGATACCCATTTTTGCCCAAGCCACCTTTTCAGGTTTTCGACTTGCCGGGTGTACAAATTTTTTATTTTTTTATTTTCATCCCTTATTTTTGCCCGAACCTTTTTGGTTCGCCGGGAAGCCCTTATTTTTGCATAGGCCAGTCGACCTAGCGGGTCTTTGATTATGCATAGTATCTTTTCACTATGTCTGCATTGACGGGGTGAGGAAGTTCGTCACCATCCATGGTGGTTAGAATCATCGCTCCTCCTGAGAAGATATTCTTAACCACAAATGGCCCTTCGTAAGTAGGGGTCCATTTGCCCCTGGGGTCACCTTGAGGTAGAATAATGCGCTTGATTACTAAGTTCCCAACTTGATACTCTTGCCGTCTGACTTTCTTGTTAAATTCCTTGATCATCCGTTTTTGGTACGTCTGACCATGAAAAATAGCAGCGAGTCTCTTTTCATCGATTAGGTTCAGTTGATCAAGTCGGGTCTGGATCCAGTCGTCTTCGCTCAAGCCTGCATCTTTCATGATCCGAAGAGAGGGTATCTGAACTTCAATGGGCAAGACTGCCTCCATGCCGTAAACCAAGGAAAAGGGTGTTGCCCCTGTTGACGTCCGTGCTGAGGTACGGTACCCATGAAGAGAAAATGGTAACATCTCGTGCCAGTCTTTTTAGGTCACTGTCATCTTCTGTACAATCTTCTTAATGTTCTTATTTGCCGCTTCGACAGCCCCATTCATCTTCGGCCGGTAGGGAGAAGAGTTATGGTTCTGTATCCTGAATTGCTCGTAGAGCTCAGTGATCATCTTGTTGTTAAGATTGGTACCATTATCCGTAATGATCCTCTCTGGTACGCCGTATCGACAGATCAGGTTGTGTCGAATGAACCATGCCACGACGTTCTTGGTTACTGTAGCAAAGGAAGCTGCTTCAACCCACTTCGTAAAGTAATCAATCGCTACCAGGATGAAACGATGCCCGTTGGATGCCGTAGGTCTGATCTCGCCGATCATATCAATACCCCACATTGCAAAAGGCCAAGGTGCTGTCAAGACATTCAGAGGAACTGGAGGGATGTGCACCTTATCAGCATAGACCTGGCACTTGTGACATGTCCGAGAATGCTGATAACAGTCGGCTTCCATTGTAGACCAGTAATATCCTGCCCGAAGGATTTTCTTTGCCATGGTATGTCCACTAGAATGAGTTCCAAAGGTACCTTCATGCAGCTCTGTCATGATCCTTTCTGCTTTAATCTTATCCACACAATGCAGTAAGGTTGAATCATGGTTACATTTGTAGAGAATGCCATTGCTGATGAAGAACTTTTCCACGAACCTTCTCAGAAACTTCTTTTCATTAACAGATGCGCCCTCGGGGTATTCTTGAGCTTCAAGGTACCTCTTCACTTCATGATACCAAGGCTTTTCTGTTACCTCTTCAGTCTCAAGATCACATCAATGTGCAGGTTCATCCAATTTTCAAATAATGATTCGGGGAGCCTCGTTGTCCCACTTGACTTTGAACATGGAATACATCGTAGCTAACACGTCCTCCAACTGATTTTCCTCTCTTGGGAAGTGTTCAAAGGTTATCTCCTCAAAGTGGGGAAGCAACGTCAACACATACTCCTTGTAAGGAATAAGATTTGGGTGTTTCGTATCCCACTCGCCTTTGATCTGACTGATCACGAGAGCGGAATCCCCGAAGACACTTAGAAACTTAATCCTTAGGTCAATTACAGCTCGAAGACCCATGATGCATGCTTCATACTCCGTCATATTGTTGGTGCAGTTGAAACATAGTCGGGCGGTAAGTGGAGTATGTGAGCCTTTAGGAGATATGATCACAGCGCCAATGCCGTTGCCCAAAGCGTTCGAAGCTCCATCAAAATGCATAGACCATCAGGATCCTTCCTCAGGTCCTTCATCCGGTCCATGTATTTCACAATCAGTTATCAACATGATATTCTCGTCCGGGAATTCAAAGTTCATAGACTGGTAATCATCCACTGCCTGATGTGCTAAATGGTCTGCCAATACGCTTCCCTTGATTTCTTTTTGAGACGTGTACTGGATGTCATACTCAGTCAAGATCATCTGCCATCTTGCTATTCTTCCGGACAAGGCAGGCTTTTCGAAGATATACTTGATTGGATCCATTTTTGAAATCAATATAGTAGTGTGAGTCAGCATATACTGTCTCAGTCGGCGAGCAGCCCATGCCAAAGTGCAGCAAGTTTTCTCAAGAAGTGAGTATCGGGTCTCACAGTCGGTAAACTTTTTGCTAAGGTAATAAATAGCATGCTCTTTTCGGCCAGACTCGTCATGCTGCCCCAGCACACACCACATTGAGTTGTCAAGTACTTTCAAGTATAAAATCAAAGGTCTCCCTTCAACTGGTGGCATAAGAATAGGTGGCTCCTAGAGATACTCCTTGATTCTTTCGAAAGCGACCTGGAATTCATCGTTCCAACGTACCACTTGATCCTTCTTCAGTAGCTTGAAGATTGGCTCACAAGTAGCAGTTAGGTGCGAGATGAATCGGGTAATGTAGTTCAGACGTCCTAGGAAGCCTCTGACCTCTTTCTCTGTCTTGGGAGCTGGCATCTCTTGTATGGCTTTCACCTTGGCAGGGTCCACTTGAATACCTTTGTCACTCACGACGAAACCTAGCAACTTACCGGACCTCACCCCGAAGGTGAATTTGTTCGGGTTCAACCTCAATTTGTACAACCTCAAACGGTCAAACAACTTCTGTAGATGGTCAAAGTGTTCCTCCTCCGTTTGGGACCTCGCAATCATATCGTCGACGTATACTTCGATCTCATGATGGATCATATCATGAAACAAAGCAACCATGGGATGCTGATATGTTGCCCCAGCATTTTTCAACCCAAAAGGCATGACCTTGTAACAAAAGGTACCCCACTGAATAACAAAAGTGGTTTTCTCCATGTCTTCAGGAGCCATCTTTATTTGATTATAACCGGAGAAACCATCCATAAAGGAGAATACCTTGTGCTGAGCAGTATTGTCAACCAGAACATCGATGTGAGGTAGAGGGAAGTCATCCTTAGGGCTTGCCCTGTTTAAATCCCTGTAGTCAACACACATTCGGACCTTACCATCTTTCTTCAGCACTGGAACCACATTGGCGACCCACTGAGGGTAAGAAGTCACTGCTAGAAACCCGGCGTCAAATTGTTTCATAACCTCTGCCTTGATTTTCTCAGACATCTCTGGGCGCATACGGCGAACCTTCTGTTTTACCGGAGGACAGTCTTCCTTGGTAGGCAAGCGATGAACCACAATGTCGGTATCCAACCCAGGCATATCTTCGTAATACCAGGAAAAGATTTCCACGTAGTCATGCAGCATCTGAATCAACCGTTGTTTCACACTAAGCTCCAGATTTGCACCAATCTTGACTTCCTTTTTGTCTGTCTCGGTACCCAGATTCACTGTTTCCACTAGCTCTTCATGTGGCTGAATGGCCCTCTCTTCCTGGAGTAGCAGTCTTGCAAGTTCACCAGGCACTTCACAATCATCTTCACCTTCGTCTTCGGCTAAGTTGATCGGATTTTTGAAGTCATAACTGGCGGTAGCAGAGTCGTTACCAGTGAGATCCAGAGTGGATTGATACCTGTATATGTGAGTGTGTGTAAAATAGCTGTTTTGCAATATATAATAAAGAAAAACAAAGAGCGCAAGATTTGAAATGCAAAAACGTCCAATGCTTTTATTAATGATATATGAAAATGGCACACAAAAGCCCTCACAAATGAAGCCACGGTGCCACGGGTAAGACACCAGGCCATAAAGTTTCACAATATTGTCTGTTACAAATTCAAAACAAAGAGTTCATTACTGGGTAATTGTGATCGATGGGAATAGAACTGACTGTTTTAAGCTGGTTTCGCGAAATGTCGCGGTAAGCAAGAGTCGCCACCGTCTTTTATGTTCTCCAACATGGAAAGGACAAAAGCACAACAAAATTCCTTATTCGAGAATGTTTCTCGGTTCGGGAGGTAGATTTATAGAAAGGGAAGGTGTTAGCACCCTTTCTATCCGTGGTTATCCACGGGCTCTTAGGTACTTGCTCTTATGTTTTCAAAATTTGTTTGCTTTTCAAGTGTGTGTGTGGGTTTTGAAAAAGTTTCGTTTGAAAAATTTCTAAGTAACTCTTGTATCTGTCCTCAAGAGTGTATGAAATATTTGTTTGAAAACTTTTGAAAGTGTGGGGTGTGAAAAGATGTTTTATTTGTTTTGAAAAGAGCAAGTACCCATGAGAATCTACCTACTCTAAGGAATTAAGCTGTGTAAGAGTCCTTTAGATAGTGCTATCCCAACATTGAGAGGTAGGTAGCACCCTCGTTGGAGTTGTTCGGGTCAATTCGATTATCGGGATAGTGTGGTCACCGAAGCAACGGTAGGACACCTTAGAAGTAACCCTAATGTCCTAGATCCTTTTTCATCCGAGGCAACCGTTTCGAGGCAACTGGATCTTTAGACAAAGGGTGACCTCTAAGACGTCTTATACTTGATGACCACGTTTCGAGGCAACGAGTGAAGCGTACCCTAGGAGTGGCATGTGCTTTGTGTGTTGTTTTTCAGTTAATTGTCTTTGTACATGTTATTTGTGAGCTACGGATTAATTTTATATACATACATTCTTTCATGCATTTAACAGTTAGGGGTGCGGAAAGTAAATTGCAGAAATGTAAATTCTAACTATTACAAGGCGCGGGTCTATACATCGCCAAAGACAAAAACCCGTTTTGGTAAATAAGTACGAGAAATTAAATAAAGCGGTAAAAACCTATTTAACTATTACATATCTGGAGACAGTTACATAAATAATCAAAATAAATAAATGCGCGCGAGAATTAAATCGGGAACGTCTTAAGGGTTTTGACCCTTTTAAGAAAAGAAATGAATTTTTTGTCCTTTTTGTGATGAAATGAAATTAAAATTAATATCCAATTAATTAATTAATTAAGAAAATATTTTTTATGTTTTTATGTTTTTAATGAAATAAAATAAAATGAATTAAAATTAAAAGTTAATAAAAGCCTAATTCTAAATTTATTTTAGTTATTAAGAAAAAAAAAGGTTAAAGTTGCCTAATTAAAACTAATTCAATTTATTAATATTTTTTTTTACAAAATAATTACCTAAATGAAATTAATAAAGTATTTACATTTTTTTTGGTTTTTTTGGTTTTATTGTGAAAAATGTTGATTAATTAAATGGTTAGTAATTAAAACAATAAAATAAATAAAGCAAATGAAAAAAAGAAAAAAAAAAGGAAATGCAAACCCAAAGGGGGGGTATGGGCCAGAATGGGGTGTTTGATTTAGAAATTCTGGCCCAAGAACACTCCAAGCCTTGTTGACTTTGGGAATCGCCTATGCCTGCTTTGACCTGAGAGCATGATGCTCCTTCCCTTGTGGCCATTGGATTTTCACTTGGAGACACTTGGCAAGCTGGGATGTGAGGTTTATGGTGAGTTGCTTTACGTTGCCTGCATAAGATCATATTTGGAAAATATTTAACAAGCCTTTGGGGGACCTGGGGATCGAACCCAGGTCCCAACGAATACCAAGCGCGTTGCCAGCCACTGCACCACTTTGTTTTAGTCATCAATAAAATAAACGCGAATTAATATATGTAATAGTCATTTCCAATGCTGCAAAATCAAAAACGCGTGCATCTCATTTGAATGGACCAACCCTGTTCTTCCATGTAATCATCTTCTTCATCTTTTCCTGTTAAACAAAAACAATATAGCGGGGGTTTTTAACCCCCACAAACCAAAACTGCCAAGAATAGCGATTAGAGTTACAGATAACATAAAAAAGGCGCAATGGTATCAATGAATTCGTCTTGTCCTGACGAGTTTAACCACATATGTCTTGAGGTCTAATTTTATAGTATGAGAAAAGCCCTAATATGAAAGCTCTGAAACCCTAGCATTCGTCCATGGTGGTTTTTGATTCAGAGCACTATAATCAAATTAAACTATATCAAAAGCTTCATAAAGATGTTAGCAATCCAAAACAATAATCAAAATGTATTAATGATGCGTAAAAAATGAATTTCGATTATGGAAAAAGATGATGAACCATGTGACTGTGTAGCACGAGTTCTTGAGTGTTAGGACTGGTTTATGACTGCAATAGGTTCCTGGCAATGCTGGCAACGTGTTAGAAGTAAGAAAAGTGCTTGAATTATGCTGGAATATGGATTTCAGTTTGTGACTTTTCTTTGGAATTTTGGAATTTGGTTATGCCGTTTTAGGGGTTCCTAGGTCTTGTTTTCTGTTGGAGAGGCTTGCATATATGTGTATGAATGAGAATCAGATCATATCATGAGCCTTTAATCATTGCAATTATGTTTTGAGATTTCTCCATAACCACCATTAAAGCAACTTGCCATGTTTGTTCAATTTTGAATTTCATGCTTGAAATGGACTTTACACGAATTTGCTAGGTGTATTATGATGCATCAAAGTCATTCAAACCATAATATATCACTTAATTAATTTTTTTGATTTTTATTTGAATTATTATGGATTAAAATGAATTAAATCCATAGAAATTAAATAAAAATGGAAAAATAATTATTTGGTCTTGAAATTGATCATGGGACACGTGGGTGGCATGACAAGCATGAATCAAGTGGAAAAAAGTGGGCCCTTTTGTCAAAAATTGAAGTTTCAAGGATAGTTGACTTTTGCCATTTCACAAAAATTTCCCAACTTATCCAATGCATATCTTGCTCAATTTTAATCATATGAACATGTTCTTGGACATTTTGGAAAGGTCTTGAAGTCCTCTAACCAATGCCTTTGGTCCCATGTTATTTTGATTTACCAATCTCAAGTTATGGTCTTTGACTTAAAATGCCTTTTTGTTGACTTTTGAAAATGACCTATAATGTTGAAATTGATAACTTTTTGTGAGAGCATTTATTGGACTTGGAATGTGAATATGAATTGTAGGAAATGTTATCCCCTTCAAAATGAGCATTGGATGGGATTTTTCTGATGAACCATGAAAAAGTTATGCCTTGGTCAAGTTACAGTTGACTTTTCAGCTGTCCAAAAATAGAAACTTTTGCATCTTGATGATTTTTGAGCCATTCTTGTGAAATCATGGTCAAGATTTGATAAAATGATGATTGTGGCTTCAAAATGAGATGTTGACCAAAAAATTTGACTTTTGACTGCCAAATGACCATTTTGCCCCTACAGTTGATTGTGAAGCAATTATGGTTTTTGACTGTGCAACTTGACCTTGTGAGCCTTGAAAATTGACATGGGGATGCTTGACAATGTATATGATCATATGGGACTTGATTGAGCCTTTGAAAACCTCAACTTCTTTGCAAGAACAAAAACCCTAATTTGACTGGCTTAGAAGGATGGTTTGACTATGTAGCCCTTGAGTTGACTTGAGCAAATTGAGATGATGCTTGTCAAAACTTTGAAGAATATGGGAGGGAAAATTTTGGGGTACAACAGTTGCCCCTGTTCAATCTTCTTAGACCTGAGGATGTAGATTGGCTTGTGTGCCTTTCGTGATCCGAAGGTGGAAGATGATTGAACACTAGAGTGCCTAGAAATTTGCACTCACATAGTAGAGTATCAGCAGTGTGGTGGTGGAAATGGGCTTACAGATGCCATTTGGAGAGATGGTGGGTAGGAGGATGGGCTTATAGATGCCATCTAGAGATGTGACAGAACCTTGTCGGGAATGGGATTATAGATGCCATTTGGAACTGTAATGGATAGTTGTGGAGATGGGCTTATAGATGCCATCAGAAGGTTGTCGATCGCGTAAGAGATTCCTTAGTGAGAATTGGCGTACCTGAGAAAGATAATTTCCTGGCCTGTTACAGGTGTTGATCTTCAAACTCTTCATGCAGATATGCCCTGGCTGGATACAGGTGTCGAATCTACAATTGGTTGCTCACAGATGTGCCCTGGCTAGATACAGGAATCGAATCTGGAATTAGTTGTCTACAGATTTTCCCTGGCTGGATACAGGAATCGAATCTTCAAACTCTTCAGACGTGCCCTGGCTAGATACAAGAATCGAATCTGGAATTAGTCGTCTACAGATTTGCCCTGGCTGGATACAGGAATCGAATCTTCAAACTCTTCAGACGTGCCCTGGCTAGATACAGGAATCGAATCTGGAATTAGTCGTCTACAGATTTTCCCTGGCTGGATACAGGTATCGAATCTTCAAACTCTTCAGACGTGCCCTGGCTAGATACAGGAATCGAATCTGGAATTAGTCGTCTACAGATTTGCCCTGGCTGGATACAGGTATCGAATCTTCAAACTCTTCAGACGTGCCCTGGCTAGATACAGGAATCGAATCTGGAATTAGTCGTCTACAGATTTGCCCTGGCTGGATACAGGAATCGAATCTTCAAACTCTTCAGACGTGCCCTGGCTAGATACAGGAATCGAATATGGAATTAGTCGTCTACAGATTTGCCCTGGCTGGATACAGGTATCGAATCTTCAAACTCTTCAGACGTGCCCTAGCTAGATACAGGAATCGAATCTGGAATTAGTCGTCTACATATTTGCCCTGGCTGGATACAGGAATCGAATCTTCAAACTCTTCAGACGTGCCCTAGCTAGATATAGGAATCGAATCTGGAATTAGTCGTCTACAGATTTGCCCTGGCTGGATACAGGTATCGAATCTTCAAACTCTTCAAACGTGCCCTGGCTAGATACAGGAATCGAATCTAGAATTAGTCATCTATAGATTTGCCCTGGCTGGATACAGGAATCGAATCTTCAAACTCTTCAGACGTACCCTGGCTAGATACAGGAATCGAATCTGGAATTAGTCGTCTACAGATTTTCCCTAGATGGATACAGGAATCGAATCTTCAAACTCTTCAGACGTGCCCTGGCTAGATACAGGAATCAAATCTGGAATTAGCCGTCTACAGATTTGCCCTGGCTGGATACAGGAATCGAATCTTCAAACTCTTTAGACATGCCCTGGCTAGCTACAGGAATCGAATCTGGAATTAGTCGTCTACAGATTTGCCCTGGCTGGATACAGGAATCGAATCTTCAAACTCTTCAGACGTGCCCTGGCTAGATACAGGAATCGAATCTGGAATTGCGACGGTTGATAGTAATCATCTTTGGGTTGAACTTTTTCCTGAAAAGGCAAAACATCAGTTATATGCAATGTCATGATGTATGAGATACATGATGTCATGATGTGCTCAAAATAAATGAGATCGTGTGTTTATGATGCGTATATGCATGCGTCATGGGGTATGATAATGTGATGTTTATGAATGTATTTTCGTCTAGGAAAATAAATCCTTGACGACTGCCGGGAGCTTGAATCCTGGGCTGATGTTGAAGAGTAGAGTTCTTCGTTTCCGCTGGGGATGATGGTTGCAAGAATAAACCGGTAGGAGAAGATGACTCCGTTGGGGAATAAACTTGGTGAAGAGATCACTCTGTGGGGAATCACTCTGTGGAGAAGAGATACTTCGCTGAGGTTTTGATGATAACTCCGCTGGGGATACCGTTGATAAGTTATGTTGGGGAATTGATGAACTCCACTGGGGGATAGGAAGAACTTCGCCGAGGACGGTCTTTCCGTGGTAATTAGCTGAGGATAACCCAGTTATAAGCCCTGGTGGGGAATAACCTTTGAATAGAGCCGGGGAGACGCGTTCGTACTCTGCAGGTGATAAGCTTCCAGAATCTACTGGGGATAAGCTTCAAGAATCTACTGGGGAGATGGTTCAACTCTCTTGGGGAGACTCTTTGGACTGTACTGGGGAATGGCTCCACTGGGGTGTCTAGTATTCCGTCGGGGAACAATCTTAGATCAAGACTGTCGGGGATGCTTGTTTAGGAACATCTGTATACTCTGCTGGGGAATATTGAGATTTTCTGGGGATACCCAACTTCCTTAAGACTGACAGTAGACTAACTCTGCTTGGGGAGAGTGCTGCTGACTTACTGGAGATACTGTGCCTTTTTAGGGCTGATTGGAGACCAACTCTGCTCGGGAGAGTATTGTTGAATCTGGTCTTACTCTACGGGGAGTGAAGGTATCTTGGTTGTTCTTCAGCCGAACCTACCTTAGTACCTTGGTGGACAAAGCAACCAGATCGCTTAGACAACTCATATTGCCCCAGCTTCTGTGGGAGAAGGTACTTGTGGAGGTGCTTGATAAATGTCGTTTTGACAAATCTTCTTCTGGTAGACAAGTAACGAGATGTCGGACCATAGCCGTACGTTTTGATCCCTAATTTTTGCCTGGACCGCCCTTTCGGGTTTTCAGTCCACCGAGATACCCTTTTTGCCCAAGCTGCCTTTTCAGGTTTTCGACTTGCCGGGTGTACAGATTTTTCATTTTCATCCCTTATTTTTGCCCGAACCCTTTTGGTTCGTCGGGAAGCCCTTATTTTTGCCTAGGTGTGTCAACCTAGCGGGTCTTTGATTATGCGTAGTACTTTTCGACTATGTCCACGCTCTCAGGATATAGGGAGTTGTCACTATCAGTAGTGTTTGCCATGCTACCAGAAGATCTTTGTTTGATCGTCCAATGCCCCAAGTAATCCAGATGGAGATTTGCCCCAAGCTGGCTGGCTTTTTGAGAGATTCTCCGAATCTTGACTTAACTGCCCCAGATGATGGACAATGATCATGCCATGCCCCTTGATTGGAGGTGCTTTTGTTCATTAGACATTCGTCGTGCGAATTTCTCTGCTGTTCGAACAAATAATCATATGCAAACAATGTTATTTTAAAAATGCAAAGCTTATGTCTGTTTCAAAGTTTTTGAAAATGTATTTTTTTCAGTAAGACCAGCAAATTTTGTAAAATGTGATGTCAACTCAAGATTTTACAGCGAGCCTTAAGGAGTCAGGATACCTTTGGTAACAGTATGCTTTCGAACTAACCCGTGCTTCAGCTAGGACTTTTTGAGGGTTATAACGTGGTCTGGTTCACGGTTTAAGAAACAAAGGATAGAGGCTCAAATTATATTTGTACCCACCCGTTCTTCGTGATGTTCTCCAAACCTAAACTCAGTTGATCGTGCGTTAGACCTTGTTTGAGTCTTTTCTTTGATATTTCGGTGATGGTTCGGATGTTGACAGTTTATTTTGAACAGGCAGTCAGTTATTTTTTGTTGAGGGTTTGCAGGACCTCTTCCTTTTTTTGATTTCGTTATCCCTGTTTTTTGCCTGAACTGTTTCTTTTGTGATTACAGTCAGCGGGATGCCCCAGTTTTGTAAGTCTCCTTCATAGGTTTTGGCTTAATGGGCTTTTATTTTTGAGATATAATGACTGCCTGTCTTTTATGATTATTCGGAACCATCATATCTTTTGTTTTGTAAGGACTCATTTGATGCCATTCGTTATGCACCTGGATCAACTGAGAGAATTACCCTGCCCCAGGTTATGATTAAAGGGTTTTAATAATTTTTTTTTGAAAAGAAAAACTCCTACTTCTTTGGCTCAAAGGGGTTGACGAGGGATTATCTTCCTTATAACTCCAGTGTTTAGGAATTGAAACAATGCCTGTACCGCATCAGCGGGGTCTGTTCAAAAGCATACTGTAGATTGTGGTATCGTTTTCGTCATCCTCCCTCAAGAGGCTTAGAATTATTAATCGAGCGTTGAACATAACAAAAAATGAAAGCAATTTTGAATATAGCAAATGCGAACATATTGATTCAAAATAGACATATGCGATGTATTGATAAAGTAATAAAGTTTGCTATGACAATAATTGTTTGAACAATCAAAAGAAAATTACAACTTGAAAATTCTAATGGACAAAAAGTCTTCTCGTCTCAGGACTTGTCACTTCAAATGGTGAATCCTGCAGGGATGGTAGAAGAACTCATCCTGAACCTCTTGGGTGAAATCCACTGCTCCTTCATTAATCAGGTCCTGGACCTTGTTCTTTAGAGCCCAGCAGTCGGCAGTGTCATGTCCAGGACTATCAGAGTGGTATGCACATCTTTTGTTGGGATGATAGTTAGGAGCAGAGATGTTGGGATTCCGGGGAGGAGCCCTTAGTGTAATCAGATTCAATCTCAACGGGTGTTGTAAAGCTTGAAACAGCGACATGTTGAGCTGGGTGAATTGTCTCCTGGGCTTGTTTGGCTTACTCTGATCAACCTGTTGCTCTGGGCGAGGTTGTGGTTGGACCTGTGAAGTGGTAGCAATTTGGAGAGGTCTATTCTTCACCATACCAGACTCTTGTCCTCCTGGAAGCTGATCAATGACCTGGTCCCTGACTTGGACTGGTTGCTTCATGTTATATCTGTCTTGATGAAGCTGACTGATCATGGTCCTCAACTCTTCTTGCTCCCGAGCTAAGCCTTGGATGAGAGCCATTTACCCCAGCATCTGGGTTCTCATTGTATCTACCTCAGCTTGCAGACGTTTCAGCCGTTCGTCCTTATCATCTTCGGGACTTTTCTTGGCCAAAATCCCCATGAGGAGTGTCCTCAACTCTTCCTTCCCCTTGGATAGACTTAGGAAGATCTCCCTGAACTGAGTCTCTTGAGCATGAAGACCCTGGTTATCTTGTTGGGAAGCCATTGCTGAAATAAACAGCGAAGAAGGTAAGTGACCTGTAACAAGGGTACCTGTAATGCAATGATATATATGATATGCATGCAATGTTTTCAAGGATCTCGCGGGATAAACAAGAAAGATTGTTAGAACTTGAATTTTGTAGCTTGATTGAAGGAACTTCATTTTGTTGAGAGTCTTTCTTCAAGAGTCAAGGCTCACCATATCGAGTGGGTCATAGCCCCTGACAACCTCGGCTAGAGGAAAATAAATCCCCTTTTCCCCTTGCTAGACACTTTGATTCATCATGACCTGCATCACAAGCCCTTGAGATCCTTGAAATGGATTAGTCTTTATGCAGGATGTATGCAATGGTATGATGTTATGCCATGCATGGAGTGATGCAAGTAAACCCCGTTATGAGCCCAGATTAAGGACTGTAAACAAAACCTACAAGAACTCATGTTGTCAGATAACAAGTATGCAAGTAGTCAAGTTTTAAGGCACACAAGTCACACAAGACAGCCCTTAGAGTTTAGGCCAGCATGAAGTTTGGGGTACTACCCTCTTTCAGTTTCGTTGGTTAAGACCTATCCTATCAAAAGTAACCGGGTTCTAGAGGATCCCAATATCACTGACTACCCTCAATCGGTCATAACTCCAGCGTCGCAATCTTTTCTTGCGGCCAGAACCATCGCGAGAGTTTAGCCTCAATGGGTGTAGCATACTGCTACTGTTCTATGGCCAAGTTGGGTCACTTTAGGGTTCTAAGGTCGGTTGGTGCTTAATGACTCCTCAGAAGACCCATATTCTCCTCGTTGCAACACAAGGGATATCGGTACAGACCAAGGTGCCACACCAATGTAGCCACTGCTTCACCCGTGTCGGTCTATGCCGGACAGGTCCCTCACAGCTTATGCTACCTAAAAGGGTATCCCCAGATCCGGGTTAGGATCTATGAAACTCCGATGCAAAGCCCACAATAAAGCAATCAAAGCAAGGCAATTGAAAACATAAGCATGATCTAATCCTAAGGTACACCTCACTTTTATAGTCCCCAGCAGAGTCGCGAGTTCTGTGATCGGTGGGAATAGAACTGACTGTTTTAAGCTGGTTTCGCGAAATGTCGCGGTAAGCAAGAGTCGCCACCGTCTTTTATGTTCTCCAACATGGAAAGGACAAAAGCACAACAAAATTCCTTATTCGAGAATGTTTCTCGGTTCGGGAGGTAGATTTATAGAAAGGGAAGGTGTTAGCACCCTTTCTATCTGTGGTTATCCACGGGCTCTTAGGTACTTGCTCTTATGTTTTCAAAATTTGTTTTCTTTTCAAGTGTGTGTGGGTTTTGAAAAAGTTTCGTTTGAAAAATTTCTAAGTAACTCTTGTATCTGTCCTCAAGAGTGTATGAAATATTTGTTTGAAAACTTTTGAAAGTGTGGGGTGTGAAAAGATGTTTTATTTGTTTTGAAAAGAGCAAGTACCCATGAGAATCTACCTACTCTAAGGAATTAAGTTGTGTAAGAGTCCTTTAGATAGTGCTATCCCACCATTGAGAGGTAGGTAGCACCCTCGTTGGAGTTGTTCGGGTCAATTCGATTATCGGGACAGTGTGGTCACCGAAGCAACGGTAGGACACCTTAGAAGTAACCCTAATGTCCTAGATCCTTTTTTATCTGAGGCAACCGTTTCGAGGCAACTGGATCTTTAGACAAAGGGTGACCTCTAAGACGTCCTATACTTGATGACCATGTTTCGAGGCAACGAGTGAAGCGTACCCAAGGAGTGGCATGTGCTTTGTGTGTTGTTTTTCAGTTAATTGTCTTTGTACATGTTATTTGTGAGCTACGGATTAATTTTATATACATACATTCTTTCATGCATTTAACAGTTAGGGGTGCGGAAAGTAAATTGCAGAAATGTAAATTCTAACTATTACAAGGCGCGGGTCTATACATCGCCAAAGACAAAAACCCATTTTGGTAAATAAGTACGAGAAATTAAATAAAGCGGTAAAAACCTATTTAACTATTACATATCTGGAGACAGTTACATAAATAATCAAAATAAATAAATGCGCACGAGAATTAAATCGGGAACGTCTTAAGGGTTTTGACCCTTTTAAGAAAAGAAATGATTTTTTTGTCTTTTTTGTGATTAAATGAAATTAAAATTAATATCCAATTAATTAATTAATTAAGAAAATATTTTTTGTGTTTTTATGTTTTTAATGAAATAAAATAAAATGAATTAAAATTAAAAGTTAATAAAAGCCTAATTCTAAATTTATTTTAGTTATTAAGAAAAAAAAGGTTAAAGTTGCCTAATTAAAACTAATTCAATTTATTAATATTTTTTTTTACAAAATAATTACCTAAATGAAATTAATAAAGTATTTACATTTTTTTTGGTTTTTTTGGTTTTATTGTGAAAAATGTTGATTAATTAAATGGTTAGTAATTAAAACAATAAAATAAATAAAGCAAATGAAAAAAAGAAAAAAAAAGGAAATGCAAACCCAAAGGGGGGGTATGGGCCAGAATGGGGTGTTTGATTTAGAAATTCTGGCCCAAGAACACTCCAAGCCTTGTTGACTTTGGGAATCACCTATGCCTGCTTTGACCTGAGAGCATGATGCTCCTTCCCTTGTGGCCATTGGATTTGCACTTGGAGACACTTGGCAAGCTGGGATGTGAGGTTTATGGTGAGTTGCTTTACGTTGCCTGCATAAGATCATATTTGGAAAAAATTTAAGAAGCCTTTGGGGGACCTGGGGATCGAACCCAGGTCCCAACGAATACCAAGCGCGTTGCCAGCCACTGCACCACTTTGTTTTAGTCATCAATAAAATAAACGCGAATTAATATATGTAATAGTCATTTCCAATGCTGCAAAATCAAAAACGCGCGCATCTCATTTGAATGGACCAACCCTGTTCTTCCATGTAATCATCTTCTTCATCTTTTCCTGTAAAACAAAAACAAGATATCGGGGGTTTTTAACCCCCACAAACCAAAACTGCCAAGAATAGCGATTAGAGTTATAGATAACATAAAAAAGGCGCGATGGTATCAATGAATTCGTCTTGTCCTGACGAGTTTAACCACATATGTCTTGAGGTCTAATTTTATAGTATGAGAAAAGCCCTAATATGAAAGCTCTGAAACCCTAGCATTCGTCCATGGTGGTTTTTGATTCAGAGCACTATAATCAAATTAAACTATATCAAAAGCTTCATAAAGATGTTAGCAATCCAAAACAATAATCAAAATGTATTAATGATGCGTAAAAAATGAATTTCGATTATGGAAAAAGATGATGAACCGTGTGACTTTGTAGCACGAGTTCTTGAGTCTTAGGACTGGTTTATGACTGCAATAGGTTCCTGGCAATGCTGGCAACGTGTTAGAAGCAAGAAAAGTGCTTGAATTATGCTGGAATATGGATTTCAGTTTGTGACTTTTCTTTGGAATTTTGGAATTTGGTTATGCCGTTTTAGGGGCTCCTAGGTCTTGTTTTCTGTTGGAGAGGCTTGCATATATGTGTATGAATGAGAATCAGATCATATCATGAGCCTTTAATCATTGCAATTATGTTTTGAGATTTCTCCATAACCACCATTAAAGCAACTTGCCATGTTTGTTCAATTTTGAATTTCATGCTTGAAATGGACTTTACACGAATTTGGTAGGTGTATTATGATGCATCAAAGTCATTCAAACCATAATATATCACTTAATTAATTTTTTTGATTTTTATTTGAATTATTATGGATTAAAATGAATTAAATCCATAGAAATTAAATAAAAATGGAAAAATAATTATTTGGTCTTGAAATTGATCATGGGACACGTGGGTGGCATGACAAGGATGAATAAAGTTGAAAAAAGTGGGCCCTTTTGTCAAAAATTGAAGTTTCAAGGATAGTTGACTTTTGCCATTTCACAAAAATTTCCCAACTTCTCCAATGCATATCTTGCTCAATTTTAATCATATGAACATGTTCTTGGACATTTTGGAAAGGTCTTGAAGTCCTCTAACCAATGCCTTTGGTCCCATGTCATTTTGATTTACCAATACAAGTTATGGTCTTTGACTTAAAATGCCTTTTTGTTGACTTTTGAAAATGACCTATAATGTTGAAATTGATAACTTTTTGTGAGAGCATTTCTTGGACTTGGAATGTGAAGATGAATGGTAGGAAATGTCATCCCCTTCAAAATGAGAATTGGATGGGATTTTTCTGATGAACCATGAAAAAGTTATGCCTTGGTCAAGTTACAGTTGACTTTTCAACTGTCCAAAAATAGAAACTTTTGCATCTTGATGATTTTTGAGCCATTCTTGTGAAATCATGGTCAAGATTTGATCAAATGATGATTGTGGCTTCAAAATGAGATGTTGACCAAAATTTTTGACTTTTGACTGCCAAATGACCATTTTGCCCCTACAGTTGATTGTGAAGCAATTAGGGTTTTTGACTGTGCAACTTGACCTTGTGAGCCTTGAAACTTGACATGGGGATGCTTGACAATGTATATGAGCATATGGGACTTGATTGAGCCTTTGAAAACCTCAACTTCTTTGCAAGAACCAAAACCCTAATTTGACTGGCTTAGAAGGATGGTTTGACTGTGTAGCCCTTGAGTTGACTTGAGCAAATTGAGATGATGCTTGTCAAAACTTTGAAGAATATGGGAGGGCAAATTTTGGGGTACAACAGTAATAAAAGTAATAGGAATGAAGTCATTTGTTGTCCATTTTCTTGGTCCACCGTTGGTCGTAGGGTAGATCCAGCTGTCAAATTCAGACTCCTCCACGTCATCTTCAATGGCATTTACTCCCGAGTTGCTGATGAACACAGGAGGTCTTCCAATCCTTGCACTACGAACAGCCCTTTGAGCTTCTGCAGTAAAACCCAAACCAAACTTGTTAGTCTTCTGAGTGAAATCAGGAAGTCGGCCCCAGTTTGCATACTCACCCTTCTCAATAACAGCCCGGGCATCCTTTAAGGAAGCCATCTTCAAAGGAGAATCTTCAACCACAGTCTCAGCTGATGCCAGCGTTTGAGGAACCTCTTCAAAGTGTTGAAATGGGGTCTCAATGAACTCCCCATCCATCTCTATGTACCGGAGCGAGTTGTGGTGGCTGACCATGTACTCTTCCTCCCCTTGTACTGTCACAATCTTCCCTCTGACTGGGTACTTCAGCTTCTGATGGAGTGTGGAGGTCACAGCTCCAGCTTTATGGATCCATGGATGACCCAACAAACAAGAATAGGACAGTCGAATTTCCATCACGTAGAATGTAGAATTGAAAACCTGAGAACCAACTTTGATTGGAATATCGACTTCACCTTGCACCATCCTTTTAGACCCATCAAAGGCCCGGACAACAATGTTACTTGGCTTTAGCTCCAACCCTTTGCAATCCAACCTGTCTAGAGCTTTCTTGGGAAAAACGTTCAATGAGGAACCAGTGTCAATCAACACATGTGCAAGAGTAGTGCCCCTGTATTCAATGGAGACATGCAGGCATCGTTATGGTTCTTCCCTTTAGCAGTCAAATCAGCGTCGGAGAAACCCAAACCATTATCAGCAGTTAAATTAGCCACACAATTGGTAAACTGATCAGCTGATGTCTCTTGTGGCATGTGGGCCGTCTTCAGGAAGGTAATCAGAGCCTTGGCATGGGCCTCTGAACACAACAACAGTGATAACATAGAAATCTTGGATGGGGTTTGCCCCAGTTGCTCGACTACATTATAATCACTCTTTTTAATAATCTTAAGAATCTCTTCCATCTCCTGTTTGGAAGCTTCAACAGTGGTTGTCTTTGGCGCCTCCGTCTGGGCAGGCACATCAGGGGTGATCCCTTTGCCCCGAGCGTTAGATGACTCGGCGACAGGGGTAGGATTAAGAACTTGATCAGGAATGGCATTAGGCACACTTGCAGGCGTAATGACAGCAGGTCTTCGGACAGTTGGTGGAGCAATGTCAGGTGAGAAAAGTCTACCACTGTGGGTGACTTTAGCAGGCCTGGTAATGTTGTTGACGCCAGTATTAGCATCAAACTCTTGCTTAACTCCAAGAACATAAACATTTGTCCCATAGTGCCAAGGGACAACTTTGTCAGAGGTGTAGGGGATAGGCCCCGGAACAGTGATGATTATGGGTGCAATCTTCTGAAAAAGCGTAATTCTGACAGGCTTCCTCGAGGGAGCCTTGGGAGAATTGTTGAAAATGGTAATAATGGAAACTTCTTCATTAGGGGTGGCAGGAACAACAATCTTCTCAAACAGGATTTCCTTATTATCCATCAGGTTTTGGATGCCTGACTTCAAAGATGGGCAACCAGTAGGTGAAACAGAACACAGATGGAAACCTTCACCACATCCCGGAAATAAACCGGCTAGCAATAGGTTCCTCTTGACGGTCATCAGCGGGGTAACAATATCATCCACAGAGGCTACAAACAAGTCTTCCTCTACAGCATTTATTCCATGTTTGGGCATGGGAGCAGTCACAACATTAGGCCTCTCGGGCACCTCAAACTCAATCTCCTTTGCATCGATTAGGTCCTGAACCTTATTTTTCAAAGCCCAACAATCATCCGTATTATGCCTCGGGCTGTCAGAGTGATAAGCGCAGCGGGCGTTAGGATTGTATTTTGGGGATGTTGTGTTTGAAATCTTCGGAGCTTCTTTTAGAGTCACCAGATTGGTCGTCAGTAACTGCGGCAATATCTGAGACAAATTCATGCTGAGACGAGTGAACTGCCTTTGAGGTCTCTCGCCACTTTGTTGGTTGTGATGCTGAGGAGTACCAGCAGGTTTCGAAATAACAACCGCATTGACAGCTTGGCAGCGTTCCGGTCTGTTCTGTCTTCTTGAACCGTAGACAGCACTGGACTCTTTTTTGAATGGTTTCTTCTCGGTGCTCGATGAGGCACCCTTCTGTATCTTCCCAGCCTTGATACCAGCTTCAATCCTCTCACTAGTCAAGATAAGGTCTGTAAACCCGGCTGAAGAGTTTCCAATCAAATGGTTAAAGAATGGACAAGACAGGGTCCCCAAAAACGTATCAACCAGTTCACGATCAATTAAAGGTGGTTGCACCCTTCCAGCAAGGTCTCTCCATTTTTGAGCATACTCTTTAAATCCCTCACCCGTCCCTATTGACATACCCTGGAGTTAGGTACGCGTAGGAGCGAGGTCGGAGTTATATTGATACTGCCTATAGAATACAGTGGCAAAATCCTCCCAGCTGCGGATACTGGTTCCATCCAGCTGATAGAACCACTCAAGCTGAGTCCCTGAGAGACTGTCTTGAAAGAAATGGATCCACAAGTTCTTATCAGCGGTGTAAGGCTGGATCTTCCTCAGGTATGACCGGAGGTGCAGCTTTGGATAAGAGGCTCCGTCATACTTGGCAAAGGCAGGTGCCTTGAATTTATGGGGAATCACCACCCCAGAGGATAGACCTAGATCTCCGAAGTCCAGTCCGGGCACGTTCTGTATCTCCATAGCGCTCAAACGGTCTTCCAGCTGTTTGTACTTATCCTCAGCAGGAGGATATTGTTCTTCATCATACTCCGTCTCGTTTTCAGAGACTATAGGGCTAGGAACCCTCCTCTCTTGTGGACTGTCTTTCCCTCCAGATGAGGTGGTCAGATCAACTTCATTTTGTAGTCCATTTCCAAACCTGCGTCCAGTGTTGAACAGGACGGTCCTCTTCTTCTTCTTCTTCCTCTCTTTCAGAATCAGGGTCTTCAAGTCCTGTTGACCCTTAGCTAGGCTCATAACCAACTCTTGAAACTGGGCATTCTGGGCCTGAAGGGCCTTGATAGCTTGCTCAATGGAAGGTTCAGTAGACATGTTGATTGCTGAAATAAACTGCAAAGAAGATAAGAAACCTGTAAAAGGGTACCTGTTATGCATATGATGCATGGTATGCTATTTATGTAATGCATTCAAGGGTTTAAACATTCAAATTTGTTGTAGACAAAAAGGAACACACGTCATATTAAGAAGAAATTTTAGTACATAAGTGCCCCATGGGCGAAATATTACAAAATTCTCAATGTAAAAAGACATTGCGCATCCTTTTTGAAGCGATGTAAGTGTTGAGGGTCTCCTCCTCGTGAAGTCGGCGGGTAAGCTCCAAGACCTTCTTCTCACTAGCATAGAAGCTGGCTTCAAAAGTATTTCGTTCTTCCTTGAGTTGGATCCAACTCTTTTGCATCTCTTCCCAAGATGTTGGCATATCAGTGTAGGTGTTTAGGTATTGGCTTGCATTTTTGGTAAATTCCAAGTGTATGTGTGAATGTCATGACTGATGTCATAACATTCTAGTTCAGGTTGTACTAACTCTTTAGGTACATATGCAGAAAAATATTGTAACTCAAATACTGATGTTTATAAGTGTGTATCTGAGCATGTTTGCAAAATGATCACATTTAGCTAATCAGTAGACAGGTTTTCTCAGATGTCATAACAGATGTTATGACATCCTGTTCTGAACTAGCAGGATTACAGGATTGGATAAGTCTGAGTTTTTTCAGGAAATAACTCAGTCCTTCCTAAACAGAATCCTGCGTTTTCTGAGGAGTAACCTCGCTCAATCCTAACCTGATCAACAAAGTACTGTGACCTGGTCTTTAGGTCAAAAGGAATCAACCCTAGGTTTTTGGAAACCCTAACTGAAGTTGCAGCTGCTATATATTCAACAGAGCTGCGGTTTTTGAAGTGATCCCTGCTGATTGATTAGAAGATCAAGTTTGTAATCTGTATAGATTTGTTTATTGTACTCCAAGCAATTATCATTGTGATAAGTGTCTTGGAATAGGTTTCAATTGTAAGGGTTGTGTAGCACTCAAAGCTTTGAAGCAAGAGTGTTTGAATGTTACTTGACTAAAGCTGTGAAGCAGAGTCAAGTTAGTTGTGTACATCACTCAAAGCTGTGAAGCACGAGTGATTGTGTTACTTGATTAAAAAGTTGTGAAGCTTAATCAAGAGTGTGTTTTGAAGAGTGTCTTCATCAATTCTCAAGTCAAATTGGTTTATGTATCACTGCTGTGATTGAGGGGGAGTGAGTAGGAACTCAGGTTTAAGTTGTACTTAGATTAGAATTGCATTGGGTAGGTCTTAAGTGAAGGAGATAAACTGGTTGGTTTATTCCTGAATTAACATCTCTTATAGTGGATTCTCTCCCTGGCTTGGTAGCCCCCAGAGTAGGTGTTGTTGCACACTGAACTGGGTAAACAATTGACTGTGTTGTTTACTGCTTTTGTATTTACTGTCATATAGTAAGTCAGATACGGTGTCATAACATCGGACGTGACATTAAGTATCTGTAGCCAGAATTTTCAATTGGCATCAGAGCAGGCACCCTGCCTGTATTACTGGGTGAGATCTAGGGATATCACTTTCTGGCACTATGGACAAAGAAGGAGTTTTTGGAAATAGACCACCCATTCTGGATGGAACTAATTATGACTACTGGAAACCTCGTATGATTGCCTTCCTAAAATCTCTGGACAAAAAGGCTTGGAGAGCTGTTGACAAAGGATGGATTCATCCCACCATACCTGAGGAAGATGGGACAATCAGTCTGAAGCCTGAGGAAGATTGGAGTAAAGAAGAAGATGAGCTAGCCCTGGGAAATTCCAAAGCTCTAAATGCCTTGTTCAATGGAATTGATAGAAATATTTTCAGATTAGTTCATCAATATGAACTGGCCAAGGAAGTTTGGGACACTCTCAAAACTACTCATGAGGGAACTTCCAAAGTAAAAATGTCAAGGCTTCAGATGTTGACCACTAAGTTTGAGAATCTAAAAATGATGGAAGATGAAACCATTCATGAGTTTCACATGAACATCTTGGAGATTGCCAACACCTCAGGAGCACTGGGAGAAAAAATGTCAGAAGAAAAACTGGTAAGGAAGATTCTCAGATCCTTGCCTAAAAGATTTGCAATGAAGGTGACTGCCATAGAGGAAGCCCAGGACATTAGCAAGTTGAAAGTAGATGAACTTATTGGGTCTCTTCAGACTTTTGAGATGGGAATCACTAATGATGATGTCAAAAAGAACAAGAGCATAGCACTTATGTCCAACACTGATGTTGAAGAAAACATTTCAGAAGCTATAGCCATGCTAGGAAGACAGTTCAACAAACTCATCAAAAGAATAGATCCAAAGTCAAGGTCTAATGTTCATAACATTTCCTCTGACATTGACAGTTCCAGCAAAAGACCAAGGTCAGATGGGAAGGGAGTTCAAGGCAGAGGAATTCAATGCCATGGTTGTGAAGGATATGGGCATATTCGAGCTGAATGTCCTACCTTTCTTAAGAAACAAAAAGGAATGACAGTTACTTGGTCCGACTGTGATTCAGAAAGTAATTCTGAAGAAGAGACTGCCAAACGAGTTACTGCTTTAACTGGTGTTTGTACCTCTGAAAGTGATGAAGAGGTGACTTTTGAAGAACTGGCTGAAACATACAAGGAATTGTGTATCAGAAGTACTGAAGTCTGTGTGCAGAATAAGAAACAATCAAAACTCATCATAAAGATGGAGGCTGAAAAACGGGAAAACCTTGAAACTATAAGTCTTCTAGAAGGAGAAGTTCAATTGCTGAACTCACAACTGGATCAAATGACAAAATCTGTCAAGATGTTGACAAATGGAACTGACAAATTGGAAGAGATCCTACAGATTGGACAAAATGTGGGAAATAAATCTGGTCTAGGATTTATGAAAGCAACGAAATCTGGTTCTGGTAGGCAAATGTCAAAACAGATGTCTCAACACAACTCTCGACATCAGGAACAGAAACATATGAGGAAAAGGTACCAAAGATGGAAATGTCATCATTGTGGTAGATATGGCCACATAAAGCGTTTCTGCTTCAGATTACATGGATACCCTAATCAGAATTCAGGTGTCAAACCTAAGTCTAAAAAGGTACCACATGCTCCTCAATGGAAGAAAAAGGCTACTGCACTGATAGCTCACACTTCCCTGAGGGTCTCTGCAAAAGAAGACTGGTATTTTGACAGTGGATGTTCCAGACATATGACTGGAATCAAGAACCTCCTCAATAATGTTAAGCCTCACACCACCAGTTTTGTGACCTTTGGAGATGGGGCTAAAGGTGAAATCAAAGGAGTTGGTGATTTGAACTGCCCTGGAGTTCCAAGTCTAAATGAAGTACTGCTGGTGAAAGGACTGACCGCTAATCTCATTAGTATCAGTCAACTGTGTGATCTAGGATTCAAGGTCAATTTCTCAAAATCTGAATGCCTTGTAATCAATGACAAACAAGAGATAGTAATGAAAGGAGTCAGATCCAAAGACAACTGTTACTTATGGGAGGCTGAGAACACTAATTTCTCATCTGTGTGTTGCATTGCAAAAGAAGAAAAAGAGGTGAAACTGTGGCACCAAAAACTTGGCCATCTTCACCTAAGGGGTATGAAGAGGATCATCTCCTTGGAGGCAGTCAGAGGGATTCCAAAACTGCTAATTGATGAAGGAAGAGTTTGCGGTGAATGTCAGGTGGGCAAGCAGACAAGGATGTCACATCCAAAGTCAAGACATCTGACCACCACTAAGGTTCTAGAACTCCTCCATATGGATCTGATGGGACCAATGCAAGTAGAAAGCCTTGGTGGTAAAAGATATGCCTATGTGATTGTGGATGATTTTTCCAGATTCACCTGGATTAATTTCATTAGAGAAAAATCAGATGCATTTGAAGTCTTTAGAGAACTGTGCAAAAGAATTCAAAGAGAGAAGGAAGTATGTATTGTCAGAATCAGAAGTGATCATGGCAAGGAATTTGAAAACAGCAGGTTTGATGACTTCTGTGCTTCAGAAGGAATCAGTCATGAGTTTTCTTCTCCCATAACACCTCAGCAAAATGGAGTTGTGGAAAGAAAAAACAGGACCATACAAGAATCTGCCAGAGCAATGTTACATGCCAAAAAACTTCCTATGTATTTCTGGGCTGAAGCTATGAATACAGCTTGTTATGTTCATAACAGGGTCACCTTGAGAAAGGGAACCTCATCCACCATATATGAACTCTGGAAAGGAAGAAAACCAACTGTGAAGTACTTCCATGTGTTTGGCAGCAAATGCTATATCCTGTCTGATCGGGAACAGAGAAGAAAACTGGACTCCAAAAGTGATGAAGGCATATTTCTAGGATACTCCTCAAACAGCAGAGCTTATAGAGTATTCAACTCCAGAACCAAAACCATGATGGAATCAATAAATGTCATAATTGATGACTATCATGAAGAAACAGATGTTCCTTGTACTGTTGAGACATTCTTTGAGACTTCAACCCAACAGGATGATCTACCCAACTCCACCACAACAGAATCAGAATCAAAGGAAGCTAGCAAGACTCCTTCCATCAGAATTCAGAAGGATCATCCAAAAGAGCTCATCATAGGAGATCCTAATAGTGGAGTCATCACAAGATCAAGAGAAATCATCTCAAATTCTTGTTTTGTGTCCAAAATAGAACCAAGAAATGTCAAAGAAGCCTTGACTGATGAATATTGGATTGGTGCAATGCAAGATGAACTGAACCAATTCAAGCAGCATGAAGTTTGGGAACTGGTTCCTAGACCTGAAGGAACTAACATCATTGGGACAAAATGGATATTCAAGAACAAGTCAGATGCTGAAGGAGTTGTCACCAGAAATAAGGCGAGACTTGTTGCTCAAGGATACACCCAAGTTGAAGGGGTTGACTTTGATGAAACCTTTGCTCCTGTAGCCAGGTTGGAATCAATCAGACTCTTGTTGTCAATTGTTTGTCTTCTGAAGTTCAAGTTATTTCAGATGGATGTGAAAAGTGCCTTTCTAAATGGGTACTTAAATGAGGAAGCTTATGTGGAACAACCTAAAGGTTTTGTGGATCCAACCCATCCTGATCATGTCTACAAATTGAGAAAAGCTCTATATGGGCTGAAACAAGCTCCTAGAGCATGGTATGACAGGTTAACAAAGTTTCTCTCAGACAAAGGCTACAGAAAAGGAGGCTTGGACAAAACTCTATTTGTCAAAACTGAAGGAGGGAAGTTGATGGTTGCCCAAATATATGTTGATGATATAGTGTTTGGCGGAATGTCAGAACATATGGTTAAACACTTTGCTGACCAGATGCAGGCTGAATTTGAAATGAGTCTCATGGGAGAACTAACTTATTTTCTTGGACTACAAGTCTCACAGATGGAGGACTCAATCTTCTTATCTCAAAGCAAGTATGCTAAGAATATTGTAAAGAAGTTTGGTATGGAGAATGCAAGTCACAAAAGGACTCCTGCTCCTACTCATCTAAAGCTCTCCAAAGATTCAAGTGGGGTTAAGGTGGATCAAAGTCTGTACAGAAGCATGATAGGAAGCCTGTTGTACTTAACTGCCAGCAGACCTGATATTGCCTTTGCAGTTGGAGTTTGTGCTAGATACCAAGCTGATCCCAAAGTCAGTCATATCAATCAAGTGAAGAGAATTTTGAAGTATGTAAGTGGTACTTACAACTATGGATTGTTGTATACTCATGGCTGTGAACCGACTCTGACTGGCTACTGTGATGCTGATTGGGCTGGTAGTGCTGATGATAGAAAAAGCACCTCTGGAGGATGTTTCTTTTTGGGAAGTAATCTGGTTTCCTGGTTCAGCAAGAAACAGAATTGTGTGTCTCTTTCCACCGCTGAAGCTGAATATATTGCAGCTGGCAGTAGCTGCTCTCAAATGTTATGGATGAAACAGATGCTCACTGAGTATAACGTCACACAAGATGTTATGACATTATACTGTGACAATCTGAGTACAATCAACATATCCAAGAATCCCATTCAGCATAGCAGGACCAAACATATTGACATACGACATCACTTTATTAGAGACCTTGTAGAAGAAAAGACCATCAAATTGGAACATGTTACCACTGAGCTACAGCTGGCTGACATTTTTACCAAGGCTTTGGATGCAAATCAATTTGAAAACTTAAGGGGTAAGCTGGGTATTTGCCAACATGAGGAATTGTAGCAATTAATTTTGCTTAAAACAAAGACCAAAGGACTTATGCCTGTTCTGATTGGTTTAAAATTGTATTTTCTCATTTCCTACAACTGTTTTAAGAAGTTGAATAGGCACTCCTTTGCTTTGTTCCTCTCTCGTCTTCTCACCAATCAGGAATTTCTTCTCATTTGCTGTTTGTCCTTCAAAACTGACAAAATGTCTCAAACGCCATCATCATCCAATACGACCATCTCAACCTCTTCATCTGATCAAGATTCTGGGACAATCTCTTCCTGTCTGGACTCTGATGTTCTGGAGATCTGTTCTCATAGAATTAACTCCACCAAGGCCAAAGAGGTGAGAACAAGACATACAGGTAATCCATCTCATCCTTCCTCTTCAGTACCCCCTGAAATTGCAAATAGGGAAGGGACAGCCTATGTTAATCAAGTAATAGCAAAAATTGTTTCCCGAATTCTGAACGAGAACCACTCAGTTCCTGGCATTTCTGTTCCTCTGAACCAAGAAAACTCAAATGCTGAAACAAATCCAAATGTCTCTAAGAATGTTGAGACATCAAACAAAGAGAGAAATGCTGACATTACTCACAAGAAAAGAAAGAAGCCTGAATCCTCTGAGTCTGATGACAGTGCTTGAAGGATGATTGTTGCTTGGTGGTGTTACTGGTGGAGTTTGGAAGTATGTTCTGCTGTTTTGTCTTGGATAACTGTATTACTTTATAAACATGTAATCTTTGGCCCATTTGTGGCTAAAGTGGGGGAGAATATTTTTGGTACTGCTTAATTAGTACTTAACACTATATTTTTCTGCTGTCACTTATTTCTGCTGCTATCTATCTATCTCTGATTGTTTAGGGACTTTAGCCAAAAATCTGCCAAAGGGGGAGTTTGTAGGTGTTTAGGTATTGGCTTGCATTTTTGGTAAATTCCAAGTGTATGTGTGAATGTCATGACTGATGTCATAACATTCTAGTTCAGGTTGTACTAACTCTTTAGGTACATATGCAGAAAAATATTGTAACTCAAATACTGATGTTTATAAGTGTGTATCTGAGCATGTTTGCAAAATGATCACATTTAGCTAATCAGTAGACAGGTTTTCTCAGATGTCATAACAGATGTTATGACATCCTGTTCTGAACTAGCAGGATTACAGGATTGGATAAGTCTGAGTTTTTTCAGGAAATAACTCAGTCCTTCCTAAACAGAATCCTGCGTTTTCTGAGGAGTAACCTCGCTCAATCCTAACCTGATCAACAAAGTACTGTGACCTGGTCTTTAGGTCAAAAGGAATCAACCCTAGGTTTTTGGAAACCCTAACTGAAGTTGCAGCTGCTATATATTCAACAGAGCTGCGGTTTTTGAAGTGATCCCTGCTGATTGATTAGAAGATCAAGTTTGTAATCTGTATAGATTTGTTTATTGTACTCCAAGCAATTATCATTGTGATAAGTGTCTTGGAATAGGTTTCAATTGTAAGGGTTGTGTAGCACTCAAAGCTTTGAAGCAAGAGTGTTTGAATGTTACTTGACTAAAGCTGTGAAGCAGAGTCAAGTTAGTTGTGTACATCACTCAAAGCTGTGAAGCACGAGTGATTGTGTTACTTGATTAAAAAGCTGTGAAGCTTAATCAAGAGTGTGTTTTGAAGAGTGTCTTCATCAATTCTCAAGTCAAATTGGTTTATGTATCACTGCTGTGATTGAGGGGGAGTGAGTAGGAACTCAGGTTTAAGTTGTACTTAGATTAGAATTGCATTGGGTAGGTCTTAAGTGAAGGAGATAAACTGGTTGGTTTATTCCTGAATTAACATCTCTTATAGTGGATTCTCTCCCTGGCTTGGTAGCCCCCAGAGTAGGTGTTGTTGCACACTGAACTGGGTAAACAATTGACTGTGTTGTTTACTGCTTTTGTATTTACTGTCATATAGTAAGTCAGATACGGTGTCATAACATCGGACGTGACATTAAGTATCTGTAGCCAGAATTTTCAATCAGGATGTAGGATGGCGTATGGAAGCTCTCCTTCCGTAACAGGCTCTTTGATCAAGGGGAGAATGTGGGGGTAAGGCATCATAAGACTCTGGGAGCGGGTTCGTACCCACATGAGGTAAGGCTCAAGGGGGATGGAGTTCTTGTGCCCCAGTGTCTTACTGTCCACTCTGTTAGGCATCCTCCAAGCTCTGATGAACCTTTGTCGAAGTCCTTGCGTATCGTTGTTGAAGTCAAAAACTAGGCCAGGAATCAGCATGTCATGAGGGCCCTCCCTCCGAGCATATCCAAATTGTCTTAAAGCTATACAAGGGTTGTAGGTAATGCCTCCCCTAATTCCGAGTAATGGAACATTAGGAAATTCTCCATAACGATCAATGATGGTGACATTTTCTTTGGACCGAGAACACCAATGTACATCCGAATGTGTGAGAGTCATCAATCGTTGTGACCACCTTAAACCCTGCTCATTCTTCAAAACTGACTGTGGAAGGTGAGAAATAAACCACCTTGCTAGGAGAGGAGTACAACACATGAGAACACCTCTTTTCCTCATTGTTCGTGTGTAAAATGAGTGGAGGATGTCCCCAAGCAATGTAGGTATGGGATTCCTAGATATGAAAATCTTGACATCATTCACATCTATAAGTTGATCAGGATTTGGGAACAAAACCAGCCCATAGATAAGGAGTGACACAATCTCTTCAAAGGCTTGCAGATCAAGAGAATTCCAGCATTCTCGTGCCTTCTCAAACAGAAACTTTGCCAAGAATCCCTTGACACCACTTCTGGCTTCCCAATGCCCCTTGATGTCAGATGGTTGCAATCGTAATGCTTGGGCAATATCTTTAGGTCTTGGTTCCTTTTTCGTACCGTTGTAGGGTAGTTGACTAAGAATAGGAATTCTCAGGAGCTGAGAAAATTCCTCCAAAGTAGGCACTAATTGATAATTAGGGAATGTAAAACAGTGGTGTAGGGGGTCAAAGAACTGGAAGAGAACTTTCATCATGTCTTCTTCAATGTTGGTGTTGACCAAGCTGAGGAGTCTACCATGTCTTTCACTGAAGAGAGAGTTCTCGGGGATCTTGGATGTAAGCTCCTTGAGTTGAGGAGGGATCCTTACAAGGTTGACTTGAATTGTTTTCCTGCAGAGAGGCTCCATGTCCTGCAAAACAAGAACAAAGATGAAGATCTAAACCCTTGAAATGGTTAGTGGATGCATATGATACTTTATGATGTTCATGATGTATGCAAAAGTAAGCAAGTGTACATACAGACAGTTATATTCACACAAAGCAAACAAGTCCTTAGGTTTAGGCTTGCACGGGGTTCGTAGGTAAGTACCCTCTTGAGTGTAGTTGGCTCAAAACCTGTCCTAAGTAGTAACCGGGTTCTAAGGAGCTCAATATCATTGGATTGTTCTCTATGTTCATCGTTTTGGTTTAGCCACTTAACTAGCGACCAAAATATTCCAAGAAAACAATCCTCAATGAGTGTAGTATCGAGTATCTACCAACTTCGGACTGTACCAAAGCCGGTCATCTCACTACCCCTAATAAAGGCCAAGATGGTAAAGTAAGGTTCTAGGTCATTAATGCTTAGTGACATCACTCAGCGGCCCCGTACTCTCCTTGACTTAACTCAAGGGTTACCGGTACTCACAAATATGTCGCACTAATATAGCTATTGCTTCAACCGTGTCGGTATTCCCCGCACAGTTTCCACAATGTATTACTATCTATGAATGTCTCCTAAATCCGGGTTAGGATTTATAGAACTCCGATACAAGCCCACAATTAAAAGCATACAAAGCAATACAATTGAAAACACAAGTGATCTAATCCTAAGGTACACCTCACTTATAAAATCCCCAGCAGAGTCGCCAGTTCTGTGATCGGTGGGAATGAGAACTGACTGTTTTTAATGCTGGTTCGCGTTTGCGTTTCGCAAAATGTTGCGGTAAGCAAGAGTCGCCACCGTCTTTTATTCTATCTGACAAGGAAAGGACAAAAGCACAGAAAAATTCCTTTTCGAGATGTTTCTCGGGTTCGGGAGGTAGATTATAGAAAGGGAAGGTGTTAGCACCCTTTCTATCCGTGGTTATCCACGGGCTCTTAGGTACTTTCTCACTATGTTTTCAAAAAGTTTTTCTTTTCTTGTGTTTGTGGGTTTTGAAAAGAGTTTTGTTTGAAAACTTTGATTTAACTCTTGTTTCTGTCCTCAAGAGTGTATGAAGTGTTGTTGAAAACTTTGTTTGAAAAGTGTAAGTGCGAAAAATTTGTTTTGTTTTGAAAGAGCAAGTACCTAAGAACCTCTACCTACTCAAAAGGAATTAAACTGTGTAAATGTACCTTTAGACAACGCTATCCCCACTATGAAGGAGTAGGTAGCATCGTCGTTGGAGTTTTCGGGTCAATTCGATTTTAGGGACGTGTGGTCACTAAAGAAACGTTAGGACGCCTTAGCGGTAACCCTAATGTCTTAGATCATTTTTTATCCGAGGCAACCGTTTCGAGGCAACTTTGATCTCTAAACAGGAGGGCGACCTCTAAAACTTCCTATACTCAATGACCACGTTGAGGCAACCAAGTGAGGCGTACCCTAGGAGTGGCATGTGCAAGTGTGTCAATTTTCAGTTATGTTATCTTTACATGTCATGGTGAGCTACGGTTGATTTTAATTTAAGATAGATCTTGTCATGCATAGCCTAGTTAGCATATATCTAGCAGTTAATGGTTGTGGAAAATAAAACTAAGCTATTACAAGGCGTCGGGTATTTACATCGCCAAAGACAAACCCTTAAAAGTAAATGCGGAAAGTAAATAGAAGCGGTAAATAAATCCTAAGTTAAAACTATTACATCCTCGGAGCAATTACAATATATAGATCAAAATAATATGCGCGAGGAATGTTAAATCAAGTTGTCCTTTAAGGTTTGGACCCTTTTTGAAGAAAGCATGTTTTTGGTCTTTTTTGAATTAAGAATCAAGTCTAAATTAATAATGGGTTTAAAGAAAAGGGGTTTTTGAGTTTTATTTTAATTAAGGCAATAAAATTGGAGTGATTAAAAAAGTTAATAAAATCCTAATTCTAACTCAATTTTAATTTAATGCAAAATTGTTAAAATTAAACCTAATTAAAACTAAATTAATTGGTCACAATTTATTTACAAAAATAAGTAATAATATTAAAATATAAATATTTTGTTGTTTCTGATTTTTTATGAAAAAGTTAGTTTGTTAATTAATTAGTTAGTTTTTAATAATAATAATAGAAGCAAAAGAAATATGAAAAGAAAATGAAAACAAAAACAAACTGTGGGGGGCGCTGGGCCTGAAAAAGGGAGTATGGTCAGCATTTTTTCCAGGCTCAGCATGCTGGCCTTTGGATCTAGCTCGAAGCCCCTGGGTACGTTGAGATCTGAGGACGTATGATGTTCCCTGCCTTCAGCGCTGCATCTGAGTACCTGAAGAAAAAGCGTAACAAAGTTTTAGGGGGACCTGGGATTCGAACCCAGGTCCCATGAGACAATTCAACCAAGCGCGCTACCAACTGAGCCATGATGTTAACCTGTTAGTGGGATGAGACACGAATAATATGAAACAAAACAACAATTAGGCTTGCCAAAAAATAAAAAACGCGTAATGGATTCGAATGGACCAATGGAGCTGAGACACGTTATCATCTTCCCCAAACACCCTGGTTAGTTTACCTGCAGATTTCATTCTGCAGGAAGTTTCATGGGGGGTTCTAAAAATCGCTCCAGGCCATGAAAACGCTATTCAAGAACACAGATGTGTTCGTCTCGACCTCCTCATCATTCCTATGGACATTGTTTGTTTCAATTTTCCCTGTGACATAAACGCCTAAAAAACAAGAATCGGAACCCTAGGTTCTATATATGGGGTTAGAAGCCATGAACATTAAATTGGATAATGTCAAAATATTCTAAATCAAATAACAATCACACATATGTCAATATTTTAAAGAAAAGATGCAAGCATGGATGTTTTCGATTTCATGTTCAGAGGCGTTTTTCTAGAACACTTACAGTGCAATTTAGATGATGAACAGCTTGGTTTTTGACTGGCCTCGCTCCTGGAGGTTGATGGAAAGAGAGTTGTGTCTTTCTTTGGATCGGAATCTGCCTCCAATGTGGTTTTTGATCTCTCGTTGTCTCAAGATTTTTGGCAAACTATTATGGCCGTTTTTAGAGGTTTTGGTGCGTTTTTTCTGCAGAGTTTGTGTAGGTGTTTTTCACGTCTTCCTGCAAGGGTTTTTCGTGTGTCATTTGTTTATGAGCAGCAGGTTTATATAGGCAAAGAAATTCGGTTAACAAATGTGTATCAAATCTTGGTCCATTATGATGAAGAGATTTGATTTGATTCTCATGAAAACTTGCCAAATTTGATTCAATCAGGTGCCAATCTGCTTGCATGCGTTACTGCCAGCCTGTTATAAGCTGTTTGGGCCTCCAACTTTATGGAAATCAAAAGCTGACTTGCCCCTTCGAATTTGCTCTCTTCGATTGCTTCAAAGTCCCCATTTGAACTACTCCAGTCACAGCCCCTTCGATTGAGACTCTCCCTGCTTCGATTGCATATTTGCAAGGGACACATGCCATTGTGAACTTTTGCCTAGTCATGCCAGCCCACTTCATTCCTTTGAACCTGCCTTCTTTTCCAGCTTCAAAGTCCAATTCGAATCTGTTTGGAACATTCCCTGTTAGACAACTTCGCCCAGCCCTTGGCCTTGTGATGAGTCTAAGTTCTGATTCGAAGTGTTTAGAACTTCTTTCATCAGAGCATCTTAGGTTGAGAGAAACTCTGCACTGAAATGCCATTCGAAAATCATTTCGTTCTGATGTTCTTATTCAGGGGAATTCTGCACTGAAATGCCATTCGAAGGGCATTTGTCCATATACCATTCGAAGGGTACTAATTGGAACTTCAGTTGAAAGACACTGTTAACAGGTCAATCGAAATGTCTCGCTCATGCTAATCTAAGGGCCTTGTGTTGCTAGTCGAAGGGTCTTGCACTGCCTCCTTCGAATGGACTTCTCGCGTACCTTTCGAATGGGCCTTCTGAGTGCTTCTTCGAATGAGTCATTTACACGTTCTTCGAATGAGCTTCTTGCCTGGTGAGTCGAAGGTAAGCCTGAAGTATCTAGTGCATAGTCGAAGCATTGTGATATTACCTTGATCGAAGGAGATCCAGCGCTCAATCGAAGACTTGCAGACCAAAGCTTGATCGAAGGAGATCCAGTGCTCAATCGAAGACTTGCAGACCAAAGCTTGATCGAAGGAGGTCCAGATGCTCAATCGAAGACTTTCACACCAAGGCTTGATCGAAGGATATCCAACGCTCAATCGAAGCTTACTAATCAAAGCCTGGTCGAAGAGTGTCCAAATGCCCAATCAAAGACTTGTAATCAAAGCCTGATCGAAGAGTGCCAAGTGCACAATCGAAGACTTTTCCCAGATGCCAATCGAAAGATATTCTGTTCATCTCCAAAAAACTTTATGTTTTCTTTAGGCAAGTGTTTATGACAAACCATGTAAGGGAAGACCTTTGAAAACATGAGAGGGAAAATTTTAGGGTACAACAGGAAGACTAGGCAAAAATTAGAGACATAAATAGAACGAATTTTCCTAGTAGGTTGAAAACTCACCAGGGCAATCTAGGTAAAAGGTAGTGATTTTCTGGCAAGTAACTACATCAGACAAGACTTGATCATTGAAGCAACAATCTTCTTGGATCCTCACCACTCTTCAACTGAAGTCGCTGCTAAGGAATTCAAAGTTATTAGGGAGAACAGTGGTCATTGTATTTCAATGTATCTTTTCCAATATATATTTCCATTTTCCAAACTTTGTAATCATCTATGGAGTCTCACCATTCATAGACTACCATCCTATTAATAAAGTTTGAGCCATTATCCAATTCTTGATGATTCTTATTTCATTCTGCTTACAAAGACTTCATTTATTATTAATAGTAATTTTCAAAGCAAAGAGATTAAATAACAAAAATTGTTTTTTGAAAAGAATTTACAAATTACTTATTGCTTTAGATTTTGTGACTCAAGGAGAACAAGAATAGTGACCCTGAGGATGGAAGGACTCTGAGTTTTAGAAGTATGAATTTCCTAGTAAGGTCTTCTCTCACAGGACAAAAGTCTCTTCCTCTTTGTGTGCTGAGACATAATCATTTGCAAAACATCTCCCTTTGCAGCGCTATCATTATCGTCGTTGTTTGTTTCCCAGGAAAGGGCAATGTATTTTCTAAGAAGTGTTTAAATATTTGTCAACTTTTTGGATTTTATCCCGCCAAGTGCTGGGTTTGACTTAAAATCCCCATAAGTTTGATTTCTTGTTGTGACTTTAGAATCCCCAAGTTGTTATCCTCGTGAGGTTTCATAATTTATCCCCAGAGAAGTTGGTGCAATCCTCACTCTCAATATTGAAGAATGTATCTTGGTTTCCCCATGATGATGTGGTGTTTCCCTCCCCAATGAAGTCAATATGAGATCCTCAGTTGATGTCTCGATAATGTGGTCTTCGTTTCCCCTAGTGAAGGAAGCATTATAATCTCCAGTGGAAATCTAGGCGTTGAAGCATTTGCTTTTCCCCATTGAGTTCGCTATTGCAATCCCTAGAAGAAGTACAGACGTTGAAGCATTTGCTTTTCCCCATTGAAATCTGTGTGATATTCCCCAGTGAAGCCTGGAGGAGGATGTTATATCCCTTTATCTGTACTGATTTATTGTTATGATTTGTTTATTTTGAGATTAAATTCCTTCCCAGTGGAGTTAAGCCGCGAAATAGGAATTTGTTTCCTCAGTTGGTGCTAACTTTCTTGTGAAGTTTTCGTCCTGGATGTGATTTAGCCGAGTATTGACTGTATCCAAGTTGGTTTTGTTTGGTTATCCCCAATGTTATATGTCTGTTTTGTCAGCATATCTATGATAACATTCATACATTCATATATACATCATGCATAGTTGAATTCAACAAATCATTGCTTATTTGCAGTCATCAATATTTTGTTGGCATGCTACCCTGTTTTGCAAAGTTTTGTTATCCTCTCCCAAATAGAGTGTCAACTTTAAGCAGAAAGTGTATATTATTTCAATTTCCCCATTGAGTTTGGCTTTCGTGGAAGATTTTTTTGCTTCAGCTTTCCTTTCCAGTTTTTTATGTGGGTGGAACGTGGTTCCATTTGGAGTTTATTTATTTTGAGGTGTTATTTTGGTTGACTATTTCTTTCTGGTTTATTTCTGGTTTTAATTTATGGTCCCCAGTAGTATTATTATATTATTCCTGCAAGCTTTGAGCCCTAGTTTGAGAATGTGCATTTATTTTTCACGTGAGATTTTATCTTCTCAACAAGAGTACATTGGCATCTCCCCAGGAAGCCATATTTCATTTCCCCAGAAAGTCCTATTTCTTTCCCCAGGAAATCATTATTGCAACTCCTCCTCATAACATCAAGTGGTAGGTCTCTTTATTTGAGCAACTTGAACTTCCCTAATAAGTCAGACAGTCCCCAGAGAAGATTCAGATTTGTTACTCCAATGAATGGTAGCCTTGTTGTAAGTGTTTGTTGGCAGCAATTTTAGTAAAATAATGACTTGTTAATGTTTTGCTAAATGTCTTAAAATTTGAGCAAAACTATTTTGAATGATGTCAAAGCAGATGTCTTGACATCTGCCTACTGAACTGATCTCAGCCCAAAATCAGTTAAGTCTTTTGTTTCATGTTTTCATGCGTGGCATAATTCAAGATTTGTGAACTACGGGTTGCGAAAAATATGGAGGAATATTTTTCAAATTGCATAATTTTATCTTGGCCTGTTTTTATGGAAATATTCAAAAGATTTGAATATTTGTTTTTAAGCCCAACCCCAAAGCTACGCATATATAAGGACTTGCTTCCTTATTCAAAGACAAGCAACTTTTGAAGAAGAATACTTTCTTTCTGATTAGAAGTTTAGGCTTTTTATTTGTAATACACTCTAAGTATTATTTTAAATACTTAAGTTGTTAGTTGGGTTGTTAATTATATATCCTTCATAAGCTTTTAAGCATTGAATGATCGAAGTGTTTCAAACTTATTAATTCTATAAGTGATTGAAGGGATTTGAGGATGGCCTCATACCTAGGTGAGTCTTAGGTAGAAGTTTAGCTTGGGTTGTGATTAAGTGATTAGATCGTAAATTGGTTGTTTATTAAGGGTCTATGAATTGATACTATTTAGTGAACTTGTCTCTGGCTTGGTAGCCCATAGAGTAGGTGTTGTTGTACACTGAACTGGGTGAATAATCTCTTGTATTTTTACTGCACCTTACTTGAAAACAGATATTTTTGTCATGACATCTCATTCAACATCACATATCTGATACCAAAATTTCAATTGGTATCAGAGTAGGCATCCTGCTCTTTGTCTGGGTGAGATCCAGGGAAGATACTTTCTTGTACTATGGACAAGGAAGGAGGATTTGTGAACATACCACCCATTCTGGATGGAAGCAATTATGACTACTGGAAACCACATATGGTTGCCTTTTTAAAGTCCTTAGACAACAGGGCCTGGAAAGCTGTTTTAAGAGGATGGAAACACCCTGTCAAATTGGGAGAGAATGGAGAACCTACTTCTGAATTAAAACCTAAAGAAGATTTGTCTAAGGAAGAAGATGAAATTTCACTTGGAAATTCTAAAGCCTTGAATGCTATATTCAATGGAATTGACAAGAATATTTTCAGATTGGTGAATACATGTGAAGTTGCCAAGGATGCATGGGGAATTCTTCAATCTAATCATGAAGGCACATCCAAAGTTAAGATGTAAAGACTTCAGCTGCTCACCACAAAAATTGAGAATTTTAGGATGAAAGTTGATGAAAGTATAAATGACTTCCATATGAACATCCTTGAAATTGCTAATGCTTCCATATGAACATCCTTGAAATTGCTAATGCTTCCAGTGCTTTTGGAGAGAAAACACCTGAAGACAAATTGGTGAGAAAGATACTCAGGCCTCTTCCCAAGAGATTTGATATGAAAGTAACTGCTATAGAAGAAGCCCAAGACATTGACAAAATGAAAGTGGATGAACTTGTTGGATCCTGTAATATGGTGGGAGAACTGACTTGGTTTGTTTTTGCGTGTGATTGCAATTATTGCGGATAGCAAGAATCGCCACTGACTTTTCTTTTATCCAATAAGGAAAGGGTGAAAAGAACATGAAAGACCTTTGAGATGTTTTCTTGGGTTCGGGGGGTAGATCATGAAAAGGGAATGTGTTAGCACTCTTTTCATCCATAGTTATTTATGGGCTCTTAGTTGCTTGCTAGATCACTTTGAAAATGCTTTATTTAAAAATGTATTTATGGTGGGTTTTGAAAATATTTTTGAAAAGCGCCTTCGCTTAGGAAAAATTTGTAATGATTCTCGTCTCTATAAGAATGTATACAAAGTGTTTGGACTTTTGAAAATATTTCATTCTTTGGACGTGTTTGGGTGTGTTTGAAAAATGTTTTGTTTTTGAAAATGGATTGTGAGTAAGCAACTAAGAACATTCTACCTACTCAAAAGTCTTTTGTTCATTTCTCCCTTCCTTTGATATTGCTATCTTACCATTGATTGGTAAGAAGCCTTATCTTTGGATGTAGAGGGACGGGTGTGGGTCAATTGTATAGTCATAGAAGGCAACCTATGAGATGTTTTAGAAAATTTTGTTTAGGGACTAGATCATTTACCGAAGGCAACATTGAGGGACATCAAGGGACTACGATCTTTTTATTGAGGGTCTTTGCTAAAACGCCCATATTCGAGGGACATGACTATTTTCCGAGGCAACAAGTGAGATTACCCTAGAGGTGCATGTGTGTGAATAATGTATTTGATTTCATGCATTTTTGTCTTGAACTTAAAGTTATCTACTTGTTGATTTTATCTTGCCATACATCCTAATTACTAACATTTGTATAAAGCAATAAAAATGCAAAAAATAAATATCCTACACTATTACAACCATATTGAATAGCAAAGAAAAAAAAGCAAAACAAAATAAAGGAAAGGAAAACAAGTCCTTCGATCCAGGCAGTAAGCACCCTTCGATTCAACTCTTCCTGGGTTCTTTCAATTGGACCTGCACAACAGCATGAATATGAATCCTTCGATCACACCCTTTTCTCTTCTTCCTTCGATTGGACCTACAAAGCAGCATGAATATGAATCCTTCGATCACACCCTTTTCTCTTCTTCCTTTGATTGGACCTACAAAACAGTATGAATATGTGTCCTTCGACCATACCCCTTTCGTTTGAGGTTAGATAGAAGCATTGGGTGAAGCCTAAAGCTTCGATTCACACATCCTTCTTCCTGTTTTCTTTTGTTTGGGCTTAAATAGTAGCATGGGTTGAGGCCATGCTAATATTGTTTCATGGCCAGATTAGTTCTTAAAATATATTTGGTAAACAAAGAAAACAAAACAAAAGATTGGCAAAGAAAACAAACAGAGAAGGTAAAAACGAAAACAAACCAAAGGGTAATGATAATGCTTGAAACAAAAAGAAATGGTTATTCACATATTATGCTTGAAACGAAAAGAAATGGTTATTCACATATTATGCTTTAAATGAAAAGAAATGGTTATTCACATATTATGCTTGAAACGAAAAGTTTAAGGATAAGAGGACTTACCTTTCTTGAAGCTGGAATGTGGGTATTGGAATTGAGTGATTCCCTGGGTGTTCTTGGATTTGAAGGGGAAGAAAAAGTGTGATGTTTCTTTAGATTCTGGGTTTGAGAGGATGTTAAGTGTTTGATAGTTTGAGAGTTTTTTGAAGATTCCCTCCACAGAACCAAAATATCCTCCTGATATTTGCAAAGGATCTCTCTATTTATAGAGAAAGGTTTTGGGAAGTTTGGGAGTAAAATAATAATATAAGGTTCAGCTGGAATGAAAATTATCCACTTGTGTCATGATCCCAAGATGAGATAGCAAGATTAATGGTTTAGATGGATTGCTTTCTGCAGAAGGAAAACAAGCGCAAGGCTCAAGAAAGACTTTTTTCTAAAAGTAGTATTATACTATTAAGGGCAAGTTGTCTTGGACAACAAATGGGTAAAAGTCTAATTTAATTGTATAAACAAATAAATATAGAGTGAGTCATAGGTTTGAGGCCTGAAAAGCAGAAACACGTAGCCTAGCCTATGGGTCTAATTGTCAACTTGATCCTTTGAATCGAATCCTCCATCCTTCCACAACATTCGACCAGACTAAAACAACATTCGTTCCCACCAGTTATGTGTCCTTCGAATGGACCAACCATGTATTCTTCGAATGGGCCCTCTTTAGCTGAATATGCCACTTTGAGTCCTTTTGCTTTGACCACTTAGGTCCAAACCTTCGACCAAACTCAAAAGCAGGCAAAACTAAATGTTCAACCATGGCAAGTCCTTCGAATGGGGCACCAAATTGTGTGTCATAGTGTAGAAGCTATGTGTGTTGAAGGGTTTGTAGATGGATTCGAAAGTTACATGAAAATGGATTTGAAACAAGCCTGAAGATTGATTTAAAGCCAGCATGTAGGTGTATTTGAAGGTGACGTGAAGGTGATAATTCCTTGTGCACGCTAGCATGAGAAAAACCCCTGCCCTGTGAATAGAAGCAAACAATGAAGGAGGCCATTGCCTTCTGAATCAAAGCAAACTAGTAGGAGGCCATTGCCTTGTGCCTGTTTAACATGAGGGAAACCCCTGCTGTGCGAATCAAAGCAAACCCATAAGGAGCCAATGGTGCAATCGAAACTTGCATGCATGAGGTCCCTGCTTTGTGTCAAAGGAAAACCTTCAGAAGGCCATTGTCCTCTGAATCTAAGGAAGCTTTCAGAAGGTCATTTCCTTCTGAATCGAAAGAAACCAGTAGGAAGTCACTAACTTTCTGAATCGAAGGAGACTAACATGAGGCCTTTCTCTTCTGAATCGAAGGAAGCTAGTACGAAGATCATCTCCTTCTGAATCAAAGGAAGCTTTTCATAAGGTCATTTCCTTCTGAATCGAAGGAAGCTTTTCAGAAAGTCACAATTCCCAGTCGAAGCTAGCATGCAGGAGGCAACTACTTTTTGAGACAAACATTCAGGAGGACATTGCTCTTTGAATCGAACCTTGAATGCAGGGGCCATTTCAGTGAGTCAAAGCAAACTTGCAGGAGGCCACATGCTTCGTGAATCAACACAAGCCTGTAGAAATCCATAAGCCCAAATGAAACTTGTGGACCAAAGCTTGTTCGAAGAGGCCAAATGCCCAAACAAAGGATGTAAATCAAGCTAGCTCGAAGAAAGTAACAATGTCCAATCGAAGGATGCAAACCAAGCTTGCATTGACGGGGGCCAAATGCTCCATCGAAGCTTGTGAACCAAAGCTTGTTCGAAGGAGCCAAATGCTCCATTGAAGCTTATGGATCGAAGCATACTTGTTCTTCTTCAATATGATGATTGAGAGCCCAATTGTACTTGTGCAAACTTGAACTTTTGAAAATCCTTGTGTGAAAATTCCTTGAGAAATAAGAGGGAAAATTTTGGGGTATAACAGATCCCTTCTAACATTTGAATTAAGCATAAATGAAAGATCTGAGAAGAAAAGCAAAAGAATAGCCTTTGTATCTAATACTGAAGATGAAGAAGAGGATCGCGATCTAGATACAGATGGAGGAATATCAAATGCCCTAGCTATGCTTGGAAGATAATTTAGTAAAGTGATAAAAATAATGGATAGGAACCAAAGGTCAAATGTCAAGAACATCCCATCTAAAATCTATAAGTCAAATGAGGTGGGAAGAAAAAGGGATGAAGAAAAATCTTCTCAAGGGAAGGGAATACAATGTCATGAATGTGAAGGCTTTGGTCACATTAGAGTTGAATGTCCTACATATCTAAAGAAATAGAAGAAAAATCTATCTGTTACTTGGTCTGAAGAGGACTCAGAGAGTGATCTTGAAGAATCTGCCAAATATGTGAAAGCATTGATAGGAAAATATGTATATGATGAAGAGTATAGTGATGGGGAACTAACCTTTGATGAGTTAGCTGTTTCATACAAAGAATTATGTCTTAGAAGTGCAAAAGTATGTCTTGAAGGGGAGAAACAGAAAACCCTTATAACTCAACTGAAGGAGGAAAGGGAAGAGCATCTTAAAACTATTTTTAATCTGGAAAGTGAAGTGTCCTCTATAAATTCAAATCTTGATAGAATGCTCAAATATCTCAAGATGCTGAATAATGGGTCTGACACATTAGATGAAATTCTCCAAGAAGGAAGAGTGACAGGATATAAGATTGATTTAGGTTTCAATGAGAAAAAGGAACCTAACTCAGAAGAGCCTTCATCTGTTTCCACTCATGCCAAGCCTAAACCAAAGATGTCGAATCAAATGTTTCAACATCATGGTAAGAAAGGACATCTTGGCAGACATTATGTGAAGAAAGAACATCATGGCAAACAGCCTGCATCTGTTTCCACACATGCCAAGGCTAAACCAAAGGTGTTGAATCAGATGTCTCAACATGTGGGCAAACATCATGATAAGAAAGGACATCTTGGGAAACCTCATGGGAAGAAAAAGCTTAATTACACCAGAGAAAATCCCCAACCCTGGAAGTGTCATCACTGTGGAAGGCTTGGACATATAAGGCCCTTCTGTTTCAAGCTGTATGGGTATCCTAAAAATACTCCTCTTCCCAAAACTGATAAGATTCCCCAAAATAGCAAAAAGAAGAAACAGTGGGTTCCCAAGTCCAATGTTAGAAGTCTCATTGCTCACACGTCTCTCAGATTATCAACCAAAGATGAATGATACTTTGATAGTGGTTGTTCTAGACACATGAAAGGTGTCAAGAATCTATTGGTGGATGTCAAATCTCATTCCACCAGTTATGTGATGGAGCAAAATGAGAAATCAAAGGCGTTAGCAAGCTTGACTGTTCAGGAGTTCCTAAGCTTGATAATATGTTACTTGTAAAAGAGTTAATAGTTAACCTGATAAGTATAAGCTAACTATGTGATCAAGGATTAAAAGTAAACTTCTCCAAGGAAGAATTTCTTGTGTGCAATGAAAAGAATGAAGTTGTCATGAAAGGAATCAGATCTAAAGACAACCGTTACCTATGGGTTCCTCAAGAGTTAAACCTCTCCTCAACATGTGTTTTAGCCAAAGAGAATGAAGTTAAATTATGGCATCAAAAATTGGGGCACTTGCATCTGAAAGGCATGAGGAGAATTATATTTGAATAATTAGTGAGAGGGATTCCTAAGCTCAAGATAGAAGAATGGAGGGCCTGTGGTGACTGTCAAATTGGAAAGCATACTAAGATCTCACATCAGAAGATTCAACATCTTACTACATCAAAAGTTTTGGAACTTCTTCACATGGACTTGATGGGACCTATGCAGGTTGAAAGTCTTGGTGGCAAGAAGTATGTCTATGTTGTTGTAGATGACTTTTCTAGATACACATGGATAAGCTTTATTAGAGAAAAATCGGAAACTTTTGAAGTGTTCAAATATCTTTGTCAAAAAATTCAAAGGGAAAAGGAAAGTCATGTCATAAGAATCAGGAGTGATCATGTAAAGGAATTTGAGAACAACAAATTTGCAGAGTTTTGTTCCTCTGGAGGAATCAGCCATGAATTCTCTTCTCCCATTACTCCTCCACAGAATGGGATTGTAGAATGTAAGAATAGGACTCTCCAAGAATTTTCCAGAGCCATGATTCATGCTAAGAAGCCACCCTACCATTTATGGGCTGAAGCTATAAATACTGCATGATATATTCATAACAGAGTCACTCTAAGGAAAGGCACTTCAGTTACTTTGTATAAAATATGGAGGGGAAGAAAAGCAACTGTAAAATACTTTCATGTTTTTGGAAGTAAATGTTACATCTTAGCTAATCGCGAACAAAGAAGGAAGATGGATCCCAAGAGTGATGAAGGAATATTCCCGGGTTACTCTATAAATAGCAGAGCATACAAAGTGTTTAACTTCAGAACCAAAGTTATGATGGAGTCAATAAATGTTACTATTGATGATAGAGGATGGAATGTTGAAGAAGATGTCTCAGAAGATGTTGGAACATCTTTGCCTGATAGTACAACTGAATCAAATAACACAAGTATTGATTCTAATCCTCCTCAAGAAGATCCCCAGCCTAGTCAGCTCAATAAAGGACCTTTAATCAGAATTTAAAGATCGTCCTAAGGAGCTTATCATAGGAGATCCAAATAAGGGAGTTACTACCAGATCAAGAGAAGGGATTCCAAACTATTGCTTTGTATAAAAAATTAAGCCTAAGAATGTCAAAGAAGACCTAACTGATGAGTTCTGGATTAATGCTATGCAAGAGGAGCTGGAACAATTCAGTAGGAATGAAGTTTGGGATCTGGTTCCAAGACCTGAAGGGACAAATGTGATTGGCACTAAATAGGTATACAAGAATAAATATGATGAAAAAGGGTTGGTCACTAGAAATAAGGAAAGGTTAGTTGCACAAGGATACACTCAAGTTGAAGGAGTGGACTTTGATGAAACCTTTTCTCCTGTGGCTAGGCTTGAATCAATCAGACTACTGTTGGGAGTTACATGCATTTTGAAATTTAAATTGTTTCAAATGGATGTAAAGAGTTCCTTCTTGAATGGGTACCTGAATGAAGAAGTTTTTGTTGAACAAACAAAAGGATTTGTTGATCTAAGTTTTCATAAACATGTTTATAAACTGAATAAAGCTCTGTATGGATTGAAGCAAGCTCCAAGAGCTTGGTATGAGAGACTGAAAAAATTCCTTGGAGAAAATGGATATAGGAAAGGTGGCATAGACAAAACCCTCTTTATCAAAGAATAAGAAGGGAAGATTATGATTGCTCAAATCTATGTTGATGATATTGTATTTGGTGGGATGTCAAATGAGATGGTGGAACATTTTGTCAAGCAAATGCAATCTGAATTTGAAATTAGCCTTGTTGGTGAATTAACCTTTTTTCTTAGTCTGCAAGTTAAATAAATGGAAGACTCCATATTTTTATCTGAAAGCAAGTATGCAAAGAATATAGTGAATAAGTTTGGTATGGAGAATGCCAGTCACAAAAGAACCTTTGCTCCCACACATATGAAACTGACTAAAGATGAAAAAGGAGTAAGTGTAGATCAAAGTCTCTACAGAAGCATGATAGGAAGTCTTCTATATCTCACAGCTAGAAGACTAGACATTGCCTTTGTTGTAGGGGTGTGTGCAAGATATCAAGCTGATCCTAAAATTAGCCATACCAACTGTGATACAATAGGAGAACTGACTTGAGGTTTTGCGTTTGTGTTCGCAATTGTGCGGTTTAGCAAGAGTCGCCACCGACTTTTTATTTTATCCAAAGGGAAGGTCAAAAAGCACAGGAAATACCTTTGATATGTTTTCTTGGGTTCGGGGGGTAGATTATGAAGAGGGAAGGTGCTAACATCCTTTTCATCCATGGTTATCCATGGGCTCTTAGTTACTTGCTTAGGTCACTTGCTTTTGCTTTTCATTGTTTGAAATGGTGCTTTGTGTGTGTGGTTTTGAAAATGCTTTGAAAAAGAGGCCATCGTTCTGGCAACCTTTGTAATGATTCTTGTTTGAATATGTACAAAGGTGTTTGTCTTTTTGAAAATATATTTCAATGTTTGAAAGTTTGTTTTTGGGAAATGTTTTGAAATTGTGTTGTAATGTGTGTTTGAAAATAGCAAGGATGTTTTGCAAGTTTTGATCAAGTAACTAAGAGTTATCTACCCTATTTTACTAAAATATCTTTCCTATATGTTTTTAACCCTTTTTGACAGTGTTGTTTTACCATTGCATTTGGTAAACAACCTTGTATTAGGATGTTAAACGGGACAGACGCGGGTCATCGTATGGACCATGATAGCAATATTTCCAAGTATCTTTAGCAATTTTCCGAGGGACTAGATCATTTTGTGTAGGCAACCAAGATAGCGTCATTGAGGGACTATGATCTTTTGTTTTGTTTTTGTTTTTCCAAGGTACTCAACATGCATAACATGGCCCATTTTTAAGGCAACAAGTGGATGAAACCCTAGGGGTGCAAGTGTACATTTTGTTGTCAATTTACATGCTTTTTGTCTTGTATTAGGTCATCTAGCGATTGATTTTGAATCTTTCCATACACGCCTAATTACTATACAATATATTGAAAGCAATAAATTGCGGGAATTAAAAGTCTAAGTTATTACAAAAGTATTCGGGAATGGGGGTACAAATTATTACAAATGGGGATGAATCTCACAAGAATAATAATGTCCAAATGTTAAGTATTACAACCAAATCGAATTGTCGCAATTCATTGTAAAGCCATAACAAATTAAGAAATCAATAATATTATGAGATGCATGTATTTATTTGAAAATAAAATCTATTCTAGAAAATAAAGATTAAATATTATTATTACTTGTGTATTTTATTAATTATGAAAGGAAAAGTTTAAAGAAAAATTAATTAAACAAAAATCCCTATTATTTTTGGTGTTTTCATTATGTGAAACAAAATTAATTAATAAAAGAAACTAATTTGAGAAAATCAAAGTTTTAATTATTATTTATTATTAACAAAATAGCAAGGGTTTTATTATTTATTATGTGGAGTTCTTGCTCACAGCGGCGCCGTTTCTCTCGTTTTCTCCTCTCCATCTTTCTCACTCTCACGCGTTCTGATTCTCCCTAAGCCCTAGCCGCCGGAGCGCCCTCGCCTCTCATGTCCTCTCAATGATAAATGGCTCTGTTTGTAAACAATATGGTTCATTTTGATTTGATTTTACAGTTCTCATTTGATTTAAGCTTGCTTCATGTTTCTTTGTTTTAACCTATGGTGCTTATCCTGAGATGCATCAAGGGTTTGAGAAACATCTTACCTGTGAGATTTTTTCTGGAAAATGGAGGAGAAAGAGTGAGACAGGGAGATGGAGGTTCTTCCTTGGTGGCTTATAGGCGGAGGAGAGGATGATGGCCGAGCGCACTTCTGGTATCTCTCCTTTGTTCTTTAAAACTTGAATGTTGATGATGATTCTAATTCTGAAACTTTAATTGTTGTTGATTGTTCTTGTTAATGATGATTTCTTTCTGAAACCTTGCTTGGCTATTTCTAAAACTCTTTTCCTCTCTCTTTGATATTGAATGTTGATGATAATTCTAATTCTAAAACTTTGATTTTTGTTGGTGATTGATAGCTTCTGAAACTCTTTTCCTCTCTTCTGAATGTTGATGTTGATGATGAAATATTTCTGAAACTTATTGTTGGTATTTTTTGTTGATGATGAGTGTTCTGAAACTCTATTGTTATTGCTTCTGAAACTCTTTTCCTCTCTTCTTGAATTTGAATAATGGTTTATGATGATTCAATGTTCTGAAACTTTGTTGGTTTGTTGTTGAAACTTGGTTTATTGGTTTTGTTCTGAAACTCTTATTCTGCAAAGTGAAAGTTTGGTTGATGGCAAAGGATGCAGGCTTGTTGGCTTTCACAGGATTCTGTGGTTATTTGCAGTTTGGAAAGTTTCTTGCAGGTTGTGTGTTTGTTGTATAGTTTTGGTTTTGTTGAGGGTTTACAGTTTGGGCAGGTTTTGTGGTTTGGCTATGCAGTTTTTTGTAGTGCAATTTGAAACTGCAGTTTGAGTAGTTTGTTACAGTTTTGCAAACTTGGCTGTTGTGTGAAACTGTTGTGCTATTTGGACTTTGTTTTGCAGCCTTTACAGTTCTGCAGTTTGGGCAAGCTTGTTATAGGTTTTTTTTGGAGAGTTGTAGTTTTTGTTTTAGAACTGTTTGCACAGGTTTGGGGTTTTGTAATTGCAAGTTTTGTGTTTTGCAGGCTTTTGATGTTGTACAGTTTGGCCAGGAAGTTTGGCTTGATAGCAGGTTTGTAGTTTTTGGTTTGCAGTTTAGAACTGCAGGTTTGGTTGTGGAACTGGTATAAAGTTTGCAGTTTGTTTTCTGTTTTGGAATTGGTTGTTTCAGTTTCGGCTTGTTTGATAGCAGGGTTGGGATTTTTGTTAGCTCTCAAACTGTTATAGTTAGGCAAGCTTGGAGGTTTGTTACAGTTGCAGCTTTGGTGTTATGCAGGTTTTGATACTTGGTGAAGTTTTAGGCTTGGTTGTTGGCTTGATAGCAGGTTTTGGGAGATTTTGTTATGTTTGGACTTTTGTGAAAACTCATCACAGTTTGGAGTTTTTTGTGAGACTCTTAACAGTTTGCAGTTTTTGACACCAATGTTCTCTCCTATTCTTTGTGCTCTTTGATAGTTCTTATATCCTTTTGCTTGTTTGTAACTTGTGACAGCCTTCTTGCCAAACTGTACACTCTCACCAAGGTGATATATTTTCTCTCTTTCTCTCTCTATGACAAAGCATATTTGCTTTTCCACTTTATTTTCTGAAAAGTTTGCCTTTTTACTGGGACAGGATGAAAAGCTATGACAAGCTTTTGGCTTGTGAATTGGTTTATCTTCTGCATTTGCCTGCTATTTGATTTTCAATGTACTTTCTACATTACTGCTGCATTCAGTTTGCTTCTAGTTTGCTTAGTACAGTTTGCTTAGTTTGACAGTTTGGTTTGCAATGCAGTACAATTGGCGCCTTGCTTTGTAATGTTGTCATGTTTTGTTGCAATGTTGTTTGTTGCACTACTTGGTTGCTGACTTTGCAATGTTTGGTTGCTATACCTTTGTATGCTAGCCTTTTACAGCATGGCCCATGTTTTGCATTTGAACCAATTGCTTTTGTATGCTTGCATTTTTCCCACTTGCATTTTTACTTTTCTCTTTGTGAACCAAGAAGAGCAATCTTCTTGTGATTTGCAAAGAGAAAACTAAAAACATGATGAACAATAACACTCTGATTCTATACGACAAACTTTAATGATGAATATTTCCTTTTCCTTTTTTATTTGAATTTTTTTTACTAATCCTCTTTTCTTTGTCTTTTTCATGTGAGCACAAATTGGGTGATAGAGGAAGCAGAGGAAGCAGGAGACTTTGAGCATGGGAGCAATGGAGTAATGGGGACTTAGGCTTAGATTAGATAGATTTTCCATTAATTGTGACAATTTATTTTTTCAAATACTATAACTTCTAAAACATACAGTATTCAAATAATAAATTATTTTTGTATCAATCATCTGAAAAATCTTTGTGAGGCAAACTGATATCCAATAAAATCATTTATTATCCAATAATCTTGCCATTCTTTCTTCAAGTCTTCACTTATTCCTTTAAGATTCTCAGATCAAAATAATTGAAATTGCATTCCAACAATTCTAATACAGATAGCTTAAACTTTAAGTAATCCAATAACTTTGTAGTCTCATAACCTTGCTACAACACTCCAATCAAAATATGCATTGTATATTCCAATAAACAAGCAAGCACTTCATTCGATTAATCAAGACAATGTTTTAACAGACGCACGTTGTCTGGTTAACCCTGATCAGACAGTCTCAGCTCCTATCTCTTATCCCAGATAAACAAGTCTTGAGAACAACCAACAATCTTTCAGTAGGCTTAAAAAGTATGAAAACATGTGACAATTAATTGAATTTCTGAGAATTCAGTTTCTTCTGGGAAATGCGAGAGAAAACCTAATTCTTGATCTGCTGCCAAAGAAAAGTCTGTTTGATCGATTCTTGAGCCAATCTTTGAAAATCTGAGAAAACTCTAGGGTTGTGATTTCTTGTGAAAAAGGGAGGGCAAATTTTGGGGTACAACAGTTGCCCCTGTTCAATCTTCTTGAACCTGAAGAGTTAGATTGGCGAGTTTGCCTTTCGTGACTCGAAGGTAAAAGAGGATTGGACACTAGAGTGCCCGTAAATTTGCACTCGTCAAAGCATAGTTTGAGGGAATGGGCTTAAAGATGCCATTTGGAGATGTGACAGAATCTTGTCGGAGATGGGCTTAAAGATGTCATCCAAGAATGTTTGTTGAACTGTATGTTGTAGGTGAAAGAATGAGTATCAGAAAGGTATCCAGGTCTGGAACGTCTCTGAGCCGGGGGTCTGAATAAGCAATAGATTAGCATCCGTGTTTGGAGCATCCGTAAACTGTTTTCAAGATCCTTGAAGTTGAATAAGCAATATATTAGCATCCATGTTTGGAAGCACCCGTAAACTGTTTTCATGATCCTTGAAGTTGAATAAGCAATAGATTAGCATCCATGTTTGGTGCATTCGTAAACTGTTTTCAAAAGTTGAATCTGAACAAGCGATAGATTAAAATCCATGTTGGGAAGCATCCGTAAACTGTTTTCAGATTGTATATTGGTAGCTTGTTAATATTATCCTGAAAAGGGTAAAATATTAGCTGAAACACAAAGTTATGTTGCACGAAATGTATGATGCAATATATGTGTTTTATCAATGTTTATGATATATGAATGCAATGTATGCGCATGTAAGCTGATGAGCTGTCTTGCTGAGGAAGATAAATCCCGGATAGCTGGAGATAATAAAATCTTTGACCGTTGTCGGGGAAAATAAATCCTGGACCACTGTTGAAGAGTATGTGTGTCTTCAAGTTTTTTGACAACCTCTATGGGGAGAAGCTATACTGCTGGGGAAATCATGAGTTTGGGTTGTATACGAATCTACTGGGGATTCCTGTTTCATTTTTTTTTTGAGGAGAACTCCGCTGGGGAATATTTGAAAACTCTGTGGGGAATTGAGAATGAGAATCTTCATTCTGCTAGGGGAATTTGTGCTTAGGAGTCAAGAACGAGAATCTTCGATCTGCAGGGGATTAAAAACTCTAACAAATTTATGCTGAGAGTAAAGAAGGTTCTGGCAACTTCACTGGAGAATCAAGGATGAGACTCTTGATTTTGTTGGGGAGTAAAAACTCTGTGGGGAATAGCTATACTGCTGGAGAGTAAGCTCAGGACTATGGGAAAAACTTATTCCTGTTTGTAAGAAGTTCAGGAGTTTAGGTTGTATGCCACTTTGAGAATGAGAATCTTCATTCTATCAGGAATATCGAGAACTTGGGTTATATGCCACTTTGAGAATGAGAATCTCCATTCTGTCGGGAATATTAAGAATTCAGGTTATATGCCACTTTGAGAATGAGAATCTTCATTATGTCGGGAATATCAAGAATTCAGGTTTATATGCCACTTTGAGAATGAGAATCTTCATTCTGTCGGGAATATCAGAAATTCGAATTGTATGCCACTTTGAGAATGAGAATCTTCATTCTGTCGGGAATATCAAGAATTCAGGTTATATACCACTTTGAGAATGAGAATCTTCATTCAGGAGTTTGGGTCAGGAGGTTGGGAGTATGCCAATCTTCTGAGGTTTTAAGGATGAGAATCTTCATTCTGTTAAGGGTATCAGGAGCTTGGGAGTATACCAATCTTCTGAGGTTTTAAGGATGAGAATCTTCATTCTGTTAAGGGTATCAGGAGCTTGGGAGTATACCAATATTCTGAGGTTTTAAGGATGAGAATCTTCATTCTGTTACAGGTATCAAGAGCTTGGGAGTATGCCAATCTTTTGAGGTTTTAAGAATAGGGATCTTTGGTCTTGAGATAAATAAAATTTTAGGAGCTCCAGTTGTTCGTTATTCTGCTGGGGCATCATCTCTATTGAATTTTAGGAACCTCGATCGCCCGTTATTCTGTTGAGAAATCATCTCTGTTGAATTTTGGGAACCTCGATCGTCCGTTATTCTGTTGAAAAATCATCTCTGTTGAATATTGGGAACCTCGATCGTCCGTTATTCTGTTGAGAAATCATCTCTGTTGAATTTTGGGAACCTCGATCGTCCGTTATTCTGTTGAGAAATCATCTCTGTTGAATTTTGGGAACCTCGATCGTCCGTTATTCTGTTGAGAAATCATCTCTGTTGAAGACGAAAGTTGGATGCACTACTATCTGGTCGTGGTCCAGGCTTCATAGCTTAAATTTGATTGTATCTTTCCTGAAAGGTAATGGTTAGTGGCATATATCAAACAATGACGTTCTCAAAATAAATGAGATTGCGTTGTATGATGTCCTGATGTACAAATGTGTAATGTTTTTTCAAGATAACCTCTCGCTGGGGAAAATAAATCCCAAACTAGTGATGGAGAAAAGAGTTGGATTCTTCGTCTCTGATAGTGAAAAATATGGAAGTGAATCAGGATGAATCGTTGAGAGATTTATCTGAAATAGCAAAACTCGGAATATCTTCCACTGGAATGAGAATCAGGGAGATCTTAGTGTCGATCTGACTGAGCCAGAGAAGGTCTGGAATTAACTTTGACTGGATAAGAATCAGCAAAATCTTAGAATCAATTTAACTGAGCCAGAGAAGGTCTTGAATTAACTTTGACTGGATAAGAATCAGAAAAATCTTAGAATCGATTTAACTGAGCCAGACGAAAGTCTTGAATTAACTTTGACTTAACCGGATGATGAAGGAATCTTTGACGACTACTACTCCAAAAGGTGATGATAACCTTTACCTGCCGATCAATTTGCATATGTTATGAATGTTGTTGAAATATAATTTCGTTTTGGGGAATAAATCCTTGACAAGTGTTGGGGAAATAAACCCATGACCGCTGGTCTGCTAGAGAGGTGATGAACTTCTCGAGGATTCTTGAATTTCTTTTCAGAAGGATTTTGGAGAGATTCGTCATTGCCCCTAGTATCAAATGTTTGTGGCACTGACGGGAAATTTGCATTGTACGTAACCCTCTGATGAGATTGACGTTTAATGCCCCAAGCGATGGAGATGGAGACTTGCCCCAGGCTACTCTGCAATTGAGAGATTTCTTGAAATCTTGACTGGACTACCCCAGGTTTACTAGACAATGCGAGATTTGTTGAAATCTTGACTGGACTGCCCCAGGTTTACTGGACAATGCCATTCCAAGTCCCCTTTGTTGATAGGAGATTTTTGCAAAGGAAGTGTCATCCCACTTGAAGTGATTTTGTTCACTAAGAGAGCTTTCGTTCATCAGAACATTCAATGCGTGAACTTCTTCGCTGTCAAACAAATAGCCATATGCAAACAATGATATTCAAATAATGCAAAGTTTATGCTCGTCTTGAAATTTTGAAAAATGCGTTTTTTAGTAGAAAACTTTTATAAGACAAATTCAACACAAGATTTAGAGCAAAGCCTTACAGGAGTAAGGATACCTTTTGTAACAGTGTGCTTTCGAACTAACCCATGCTTCAATTAGGAATTTTGAAGGGTTGTAATGTGGCTTGGTTCACGGTTTAAGAAACAAAGGATAAAGGCTCAAAGTATATTTGTACCCACCCGCTCTTCGTGATGTTCTTCAATCCTAAACTCAGTTAATTGTGCATTTGAACTCCAAATGAGTCTGGAACGATGTTTTGGTGATGGTTCACACAAGTTGAATTTGTTGGAAGGCAGTCATTTTTTGCAACATTTTTCATGTTGTTGAGGATTTGTAGTGACCTCTTTCTTTTTTTTTATTATCCCTAATTTTTGCCTGATTGTTCCTGTTTTTGAGATTACAGTCAGCGGGATGCCCCAGCTTTCGCAAGTCTCCTTTGTAGGTTTTGACTTAGTGGGCTTTTCTTTTTGAGAGGTAATGACTGCCTATGAGATAAGGAACCATCACTGTCTTTTGGTTCCAAAGGAAATTTTGATGTCATTCGTTGTATTATGAACTGAGAGTTTGCGGCTAAACGCACATTTTGAATTAACTGAGAGACTACCCTGCCCCAGGTTTGATTAAAGGTTTCAATTTGTGTTAAAACAGAAAACTTCTACTTCTTTGGCTTGAAGGGGTTGACTAGGGATTATCTTCCTTATAACTCCAGTGTTTAGGATTTGAAAGAAACGCCTGTACATCGTCAGCAAGGTCTGTCCAAAAGCATATTGTATTAGATTATGGCATTGTTTTCATCATCCTCCCTCTAAAGGCTCATAACTTTTAGCAAGAGTTAAATGTCATCAAAAAAGTAGAAAGCATAGTTCAAGAATTGTGAAAACGAATGGATGAATTCAAGACAAACATATGCAATGTATTAATGAAACAGAGTTTGACATCAACAGATAATTGTTTGAATAACAAAAGAAATTACAACTTGAAAATTCAAATGAAACAAAAGCCTCTTAGTTCGAAGTTGTCATTTCAGGTGGAGAACCCTCAGCAGAAGATCTTCATCTGGCCATCCTGTGTGAATTCCAACACTGTTTCTTTAACCAGATCTTGAATTTTGTTTTTCAATGCCCAACAGCTATCGGTGTCATGTCCAGGACTGTTGGAGTGATACGCACATCTCGCATTTGGATTGTACCATGGGGAGGCTGTGTTGGGACGCCGAGGGGGGTCCCTTAGTACAATCAGCTGGACTTCCAACAAGCGTTGCAGCACGTGGGATAATGGCATGTTAATCTCAGTGAAGTTCTTTTCAGATGTATTTTGCTCACGCCGATTATCCTGTTGAGGCTGGTGAGATGGTTGTTGAGCTTGTGACCCTGAAGCAAACTGGGGAGATTTTCCCTTGACTTCTTGTCTCAAAGGAGGTTGAATGATGACTTGATCCTCAACCCTTGTTGTTTGTCCCACTTGGTTACATCCATCCTGGTGCAGCTTGTTGATGAGGACCTTTAGCTCTTCTTGCCCTTGAGCCAGGTTTTGAATAAGAGCCATCTGGCCCACCAGTTGTCCCATCATCTAAACTCTCATTATTGCCATCTCAATCTGTAGCCCTTCCAACTGATCATTCATGATGCCACCTGGATTCCCTGGGACCATGTCCCTTGTGAGGAGAGCTTTCACTTCTTCCTGCCCCTTGGATAGGTTCAAGAACATTTCTTGAAGCTGAGTGTTTTGAGCATGGATATCTTTGACAGTCCTCTCTAGAGCCATCTCTACTGAAATAAACAGTAGGAAGGTAAGGAGACCTGAAAGGGGGAAACCTGTCATGATATAATGCATGATATGTGGATGCATGTTTTCAAGGATCTTGCGGGGTAAACACAAGAAAATGTTAGAGGTTGAACTTCGATAAACATCTTTGATTGGAGAACTTTGTATTGGTGGATGTCTTTCCACGAGAATCAAGCTCACCATGTCAAGTGGGTCATAGCCCTCTATTCAAGTTTTTGTACTTGATCTTTAACGGAGTTTGTTTAGAGGAAAATGAATCCTCTTTCCCTTTGGTAGACGTCTGGTTCAACGTGACCCTGCATCAAAGACCCTCGAGATCCTTGAAATGGTTATTGAAAATGCTATGGTATGATGTTATGATGTTATGTACAAGTATGCAAAAGTAAGCAAGTTTATATACAAATAATCATATTCACATAAAGCAGACAAGTCCTTAGGTTTAGGCTTGCATGGGGTTCGTAGGTGAGTACCCTCTTGAAGTTAGTTGGCTCAACCTGTCCTATAAATAGTAACCGGGTTCTAAGGAGCTCAATATCATCGGATTATTTTCTGTGTTCATTGTTTTAGTTTAGCCACTTTACTGGCGACCAAAATACTCCAAGAAAACAATCCTCAATGAGTGTAGTATCGAGTATCTACTAACTTCGTACTGCACCAAAGTCGGTCATCTCACTACCCCTAATAAGGCCAAGATGGTCAAGTAAGGTTCTAAGAGTTCATTAGTGCTTCATGACATCACTCAGCGGCCCTGTATTCTCTTTGATTGACTCAAAGGATACCGGTACCCACAAATATGTCACACTAACGTAGCCACTACTTCAACCATGTCGGTATACCCCGCACAGTTCCCTCACAGTTTATTGCTACTTACCTAAAAGGTGCCCCCAAATTCGGGTGTAGGATTTAAAACAAACCCAAGCAAGGAACCAAAGAAGTAAAGCATACAAATCAAGCAAGATAAGCATATAAAGGTGATATAAACCCTAAGGTAACCCCACTTTTAAATTTTTCCCCAGCAGAGTAGCCAGTTCTATGATACGGTGGGAGAACTGACTTGAGGTTTTGCGTTTGTGTTCGCAATTGTGCGGTTTAGCAAGAGTCGCCACCGACTTTTTATTTTATCCAAAGAGAAGGTCAAAAAGCACAGGAAAGACCTTTGAGATGTTTTCTTGGGTTCGGGGGATAGATTATGAAAAGGGAAGGTGCTAGCACCCTTTTCATCCATGGTTATCCATGGGCTCTTAGTTACTTGTTCAGATCACTTGCTTTTGCTTTTCAATTGTTTAAAATGGTGCTTTATGTATGTGGTTTTGAAAATGCTTTGAAAAAGAGGCCATCATTGTGACAACCTTTATAATGATTCTTGTTTGAATATATACAAAGGTGTTTGTCTTTTTGAAAATATATTTCAATGTTTGAAAGTTTGTTTTTGGGAAATGTTTTGAAATTGTGTTGTAATGTGTGTTTGAAAATAGCAAGGATGTTTTGTAAGTTTTGATCAAGTAACTAAGAGTTATCTACCCTATTTTACTCAAAGATCTTTCCTATATGTTTTTAACCCTTTTTGACAGTGTTGTTTTACCATTGCACTTGGTAAACAACCTTGTATTAGGATGTTAAACGGGACAGACGCGGGTCATCGTATGGACCATGATAGCAATATTGCCAAGTATCTTTAGCAATTTTCCGAGGGACTAGATCATTTTGTGTAGGAAACCAAGATAGCGTCATCGAGGGACTATGATCTTTTCTTTTGTTTTTGTTTTGCCAAGGTACTCAACATGCATAACATGGCCCATTTTTAAGGCAACAAGTGGATGAAACCCTAGGGGTGCAAGTGTGCATTGTGTTGTCAATTTACATGCTTTTTGTCTTGTATTAGATCATCTAGCGATTGATTTTGAATCTTGCCATGCACGCCTAATTACTATACAATATATTGAAAGCAATAAATTGCGGGAATTAAAAGTCTAACTTATTACAAAAGTATTCGGGAATGGGGTACAAATTATTACAAATGGGGATGAATCTCACAAGAATAATAATGTCCAAATGTTAAGTATTACAACCAAATCGAATTGTCGCAATTCAATGTAAAGCCATAACAAATTAAGAAATCAATAATATTATGAGATGCATGTATTTATTTGAAAATAAAATCTATTCTAGCAAAGAAAAATTAAATATTATTATTACTTGTGTATTTTATTAATTATGAAAGGAAAAGTTTAAAGAAAAATTAATTAAACAAAAATCCCTATTAATTTTGGTGTTTTCATTATATGAAACAAAATTAATTAATAAAAGAAACTAATTTGAGAAAATCAAAGTTTTAATTATTATTTATTATTAAAAAATAAAACAAATTAATTTAAAATTAAAATAAAACATTAGCATTTGTTTAAACAAGAGAAAAGAAAAGAAATTAAAAAGGGTTAAAAGGTGGGCTAAGGAGAATATTGTTGGGCCCAAAACAAAAAATGAAGAAAAGAAGAAAAGAGGCAGAATGGTGGGGGTGCGCCAGCAATTATTATGGGCTTATGTCTGGGGTTTGGGCGGACAGGCCCAATGCATAGTTTTGTTCACATTTTTGTAAGGGTTCAACAATTTAGGGTTTGTGGAGTTCTTGCTCACAGCGGCGCCGTTTCTCTCGTTTTCTCCTCTCCATCTTTCTCTCTCTCACGCGTTCTGATTCTCCCTAAGCCCTAGCCGCCGGAGCGCCCTCGCCTCTCACCTCCTCTCAATGATAAATGGCTCTGTTTGTAAACAGTATGGTTCATTTTGATTTGATTTTACAGTTATCATTTGATTTAAGCTTGCTTCATGTTTCTTTGTTTTAACCTTTGGTGCTTATCCTGAGATGCAGCAAGGGTTTGAGAAACATCTTACCTGTGAGATTTTTTCTGGAAAATGGAGGAGAAAGAGTGAGACAGGGAGATGGAGGTTCTTCCTTGGTGGCTTATAGGCGGAGGAAAGGATGATGGCCGAGCGCGCTTCTGGTATCTCTCCTTTGTTCTTTAAAACTTGAATGTTGATGATGATTCTAATTCTGAAACTTTAATTGTTGTTGATTGTTCTTGTTAATGATTGTTGTACCCCAAAATTTGCCCTCGCGCTTTTTCCCCAAGAAATCTCAGCTTCAAGCATTTCTTGACTTCTCAAACTGGCTCAAGAATCGGACAAACGGACTTTTCTTGACAGTCAAGCAAAATTAGGGTTTTTACTGATTTTCAGAGCTCTGATTTGTTTCATACAGTGGGCCTAGGGTTTGATTGATTGTTGGTTCAATTTTGATCAAGCGAGCGTGATTTGGCATTTAATCGGGAATTAGGGTTTTATGGGCATATTCTCAGAAGAATTTGAATTCCACAGCACTTTGCGGTTTATTTCAAGATTCGGATTAAAATTCGCGTTATCTTGGTTCAATCAGTAAAAGAGACAGTGGTTTGAATTCAGTACGTTTTGATTGGGCCAGTCAGATACAAGATGCAGTATTGGATTCACAGTGTTCATGTGTTTGATCAGTCTATCTGGGTTAATTGCTGCTTTGCTTTGGATTTTGGATAAGACAGGTTTATTGGATCAATGTTGTTTTATTTTAGTTATTTATTATTCTGAAATTAAATGATTGAATTTATTTTTCAATTGTTTTAATTCTAAGAATTTTAAATAAATAAATAAGCAATAAAGAAAGTTAGAACCAATTGGATAATTTGATTTTTATTAATATTCGAATTATTTGTACAAATTGTTGTTACAAACAATAATTTACATTTAATTAAAATATTACATAGAATGAAAAACTATCATATTTTCTAAATATTCTTCGTTCTTCACTCCGCTCCGGTATTCCATTTTTCATCTGCAAAAAGAAATAAGAAAAGTCAGAAGGCATTAAAATTGAAAAAAGACAGTTAAAAATTGCTCATCATTAGGGGCCACTGACTGGGATCAGTTGACCCTCTCTGCAAATCACGGGATTTCTCCCGGTTCACAGAGAGGGAAGATTATTTTATTTCATGAATGCAAATGCAAATGCATAGTTTCTAAAAAGTTTGCAAGCTGCATAGAATCTCAATGTCCAATTCAAACCATATAGTTCAAATTCAAACTGAAAAATCCAATCCAAACTTTCTATCCAAAAGCAAAGGCTACTGTCAGAATGCCAAAAGATATCAAAGAAGTCAAAATGGTACAAGTTGCTATCAAAGCCTACAAGCTGTCAAAGGGACCTTTGCCAAGATATCAAGGAAAAGAGCAAGGCGCAAAAGCTGAAGAAGGAAATGCAGAAAATGTATTATGCAAGCTAAACAGTCTTAACTCATCATTTCCCATAGGGCCCCTTCAAAATAGTACAGAATATAATCATATTAAAATTCAAACTGTACTTTGAGAGAGAAGTAAAGAGAGATAAAGCAAGCAGGGTTTAGGCATAGTTCAGGTTCAGCAGTCAGAATAGACAGCAGGAAATGAAGATATACAAAATCAGAAAAAAAGCCAAGACTGAGTTCAGCATAGCAGGCCAAGACAGTTCAGCAGGCAATTCAAAGAGAGATATACAAATCCAAGCCTAGTTCAGCAGTAGGGCAGAAGGCAGCATAGCAGTTCACAGCAGACAGTAGGGAGGAGCAAGATAGCAGAAGATATACAAAATCATCAAAAGCCAACTCAGTAAAAAGAGGGGAGACAGTAGAAAAAGAAAGACAAAAAAAGAGATAATCAGAAAACTCAGTTCAGAATAGAGAGGAGAAGAGATTATACAAATATAAACCAGTTCAGCATAAGCACCAACCATAACCAAAAACCAACAATAATCCTCACTACCAAAACCAATACCATATCTAACCAATGTCATAACCCTCAAACGGTCCCAAACCTTCAAACACCCACAAAAAACTGATAACCAAAACTCAGAATACCCTGCATTAAACACACATCTCAGAACTCAATCTTCATGCTAAACACACAAACCTGATATCCAAACTCAAGCCTGACCATCTTATGAAACCAACATCTAAAACATTCAAACACCAAGCCTCAGAAGTGAACTTCATCATAGGCATCTCAGTAAGGCACATCTCAAAGCACACAAGCAAATCATCTCAGGCAACATACAACAACCCAAGGCAACGCATTGTGGAAGAAGAAGATAAACAAAAAAAGTGAATTTTAAGGAGGGTTTTCAGGCAAATCTAGCAACATCATCAAAGCCCTAACATAAGCAAAGAACGAAGTTACCAGGGTCATCAGAAGCAAAGACTCATCAAGTCCATCACGACGATCCGGCCTCCTAAGCGCCATAGCACCCTCCACCTCTCCTCCATCCCCAAAGTCAGGTAGTCCATGTTCTTCCCATTTCCCCTTCACTAGCTCATAATAATGCGAATTCAGGAATCAAGACTCACACTAAAACATAAATTCGTAAAGAACAGAACATAAACACTAAAGCGAACCTTAAATCGACAACGCTGGGCTCACGTCAATGGGGGGAAGAAAAGCTTCAGGATGGGAGCTGGTGGCCGGAATCGAGCGTTCAGGGAAGTGAGGTTTAATCGGAGAAGATGAATGCAACGAACGCGCCGTCGTCATCTCACAAGCCCTAGCTTTTCGCTCCACACTGAAACATTGCCTAAACCCTAAATTTTGTTTTTGGATCAACTTGGGCTTAACCCGTTCCTAATTCCCCTAAGCCCAATAAGAAAATCATCCCATTAAACATTAACCCTTTCTTTTCTTTTATTTTATGTTTACTTCTTTTTTTTAAAAACACTAACCATTATTTTATTTTATAAAAAACAATATTTACTTCTTTATTTATTTCTTGTAAAATACTAACCTTTTCCTATTTTATTTTATAAAAAAAACCATATTTACTTCTTTATTTATTTCTTGTAAAATACTAACTTGAATAAATTACATTTTCATCATATGTTTAAAACATCTTTTTTAATTAATACACTTTTGTACATAAAAATAACCAAATACTTTTTCATAATTGAAAATACTTTCTTAATCAAAATACTTTTTATACACAAATTAAACTTAAAAACATTTTTTGAAATACATTTGTATATATTATCTTTTCTTTTTTATATATACATGATTAAATTGAAGATACCTTTTTAATTAAAATGCATTTTTGTACATATTATACATTTTCATACATAATTAAAATTAAACTCTTTTTTAGTTAGCATTCTTTTTATACATAACAATTTAAACACATTTTTTCTCTAATATCGAAATTCACAAACATTAGACTAAACTACTTTCCAATTAATTTCCAAACATTTAATCAAAACACCTTCATTTTTTCCTTTGTACATAATTAAACATACAAAAATCAAGATTCATCAAAAAAACATTTATCTAGGTCAAAACCCTAATACGGCTCAATTTCACATCTCGCACTTGTACATATTTACACTTATACATTTGCACTTACACAATATATTGCCCTACACACATTTTATCTTATATTTATACATTCGACATTTATAGTTTGATTGTGACATTCGATTTGGTTGTAAATACTATAAGTCTCATCCCCTTGTACATTTATACCCCACTCCTGGATATTATTGTGTAATAGCGTAGATTTACATTCCGCAATTTACAGTTTTCCAATTATACCATGGTTAGACCTAGGGTTTGTATGTACATAAAATCAAAACGCTAGATAACCTAATACAAGACAAATACATGTAATCAATACACAATCACACTTGCACCCCCTAGGGTAATCCCACATGTTGCCTTCCAAATGGGCCATGCTTGCACGTCGAATGTCTTTGGCAAAACGAAATCAAATGATCATAAGTCCCTCGATGACGCTTTCGAAAGTCGCCTATCAAAATGATCAAGTCCCTTCAAGCAAATTGCCAAAGACACTTGGCATCATTGCATTCATGGTCTATGCGATGACCCGCGCCTGTCCCGAATAAACTTCCTAAATACAAGATTGCCTACCAATTTCAATGGTAGAACAAAATTGTCAAAGGGGTTAAAACACGACGAAAATCTTTTGAGAAAGCTTTAGGGTAGATAAACTCTTAAGTACTTGTCAAATTGCAAAGAAAACATTTGCCTAATTTCAAAACCCACTCCACAAACACTTTTCAAAAGTCAAACTTTTCAAGCCCTTGAAACATCTTTTTAAAAGATAAAACACCTTTTGTAAAACATTCGAGTAAAGAATTGTTACAAGGTTAGCCTAGCGCAAGGCATCTTTTCAAAACATTTTCAAAACAATCCACAAAGCACCATTTCACACAATTGAAAAAAACCAAGGCAAGATTGATCTAAGCAAGTACCTAAGAGCCCATGGATAACCATGGATGAAAAGGGTGCTAATACCTTCCCTTTTCATAATCTACCCCCCGAACCCACGAAATATCTCAAAAAAGGTTTTTGCTGTGCTTTTTTTAACCTTTCCTTTAGGATAAAATAAAAAGTCGGTGGCGACTCTTGCTCAACCGCACAAGTGCGAATACGAATGCAAAACACTAGTCAGTTCTCCCACCGTATCACAGAACTGGCGACTCTGCTGGGGATATAGTTTTTAAGTGGGGTTACCTTAGGGTTTAGATCGCCTTTACTTTTAATTGATTGCTTTGTTTGCTTTACATTTGTGGGCTTTGTATCGGAGTTTTATAGATCCTAACCCGGATCTGGGGAAACCCTTTTAGGTAGCAACAAGGCTGTGAGGGAACTGTGCGGGGTATACCGACATGGTTGAAGCAGTCTGCTACGTTGATGTGGCACTTTGGTGTGTACCGGTAACCCTTGAGTCAATCAAGGAGAGTACGGGGCCGCCGCGTGGTGTCGTGAAGCATCAACTGACCTTAGAACCTTAATTGACCATCTTAGCCTCTTTAGGGTAGTGAGATGACTACTTTGGTGTACTCCGAAGTCGGTTGATACTCGATACTACACTCAGTTGAGGGTTGCTTTCCTGGGATATTTCGGTCGCCAGTTCAGTGGCTAAATCGAAACAATGAACAATGAAAGCAATCCAGTGATATTGGGACCTCTAGAACCCGGTTACTTTTGATAGGACAGGTTTTAACCAACAAATTGAAAGAGGGTAATACCCAGACCTCATGCAAGCCTAAACCTAAGGCCTTGTGTGCTTTGTGTAAATATTGTTTGCCTGTATATACACTTACTTGCTTGTGCATACATGCACATAACATCATAACATCATACCATAGCATTTTAGCATTTTCAATAACCATTTCAAGGATCTCGAGGGTTCTTTTGATGCAGGGTTACGTTGAACCAGACATCTATCAAGGGGCAAGAGGTCTCTCCTCTAACCAATCCAGTCAAAGTTCAAGTACAACAACTTGAATCAGTGGCTATGACCCACTCGACATGGTGAGCTTGATTCTAGTGGAAAGACATCCACCAACACAAAACTCTCCAAACAAAAGATCAAGAACAACAACTTGAATCAGTGGCTATGACCCACTCGACATGGTGAGCTTGATTCTAGTGAAAGAACATTCACCGGTGAAAAGTCCTCCAATCGAAGAGCAAAGTTCAACCTCTAACATTCTCTTGTGTTTACCCCAAGAGATCCTTGAAAGCATACATCCACATGTCATGCATTTCATTTTAACAATCTATTCTTTTCCAGGTTTCCTTACTCTCCTACTGTTTATTTCAGTAAGAGATGGCTCTAGAACAGACTCTCCAGGGCCTCCAAGCCCAAAGCGCTCAACTTCAAGAGATGTTCTTGAACCTATCCAAGGGGCAAGAAGAGGTCAAAACGCTCCTCGCCAGGGGCATGATCGTGGGAAGTCCTAGGAACGACAGAGGTGACCAGTGGGAGCTACACATTGAAGTAGCCATATTGAAAAGAGAGCTGGCGAGTCAGAGGGCTCTCATCCAAGACTTGGCTCAAAAACAAGAAAAGCTCGGGGTTCTCGTCAATCAACTGCTTCGGAACAACCAACTGGGGCAGACATCTAAGGTTGAAAAGCAAGTTGCCGCTCAACCTCCTTCCACTCAAGAGGACAAAGGGAAGGCTCCTTTGCATGCTTCAGGGTCACGAACCCATCAACAACCTCGCCAGCATCAACAGGGAAACCGGCGCAAGCAAAATGTACCTGGGAGACGCTTCTCTGAGACTGAGATACCATCGTCCTTCATATTGAAGCGCCTGTTGGAGGTCAACCTACTTACTCTAAAGGATCCTCCCCGGAATCCCAACACTTCCGCTCCTACCTATCATCCCAATAGGAGGTGTGCCTACCACTCCTATGGTCCTGGGCATGACACTGACGACTGTTGGGCCTTGAAGAACAAGATTCAAGATCTGATTGACATTGGGGTGCTGGAATTCATGCCAGACGGCGAGATGAAGATATTCCGTTAAAAGGGTTCTCCGCTTGAAGTGACGGAGCTCGAAACTGAAAGACTCTTGCTTCTTTTTGAATTTTCAAAGTTGTAATTTCTTTTGCTGTCAAACAATTATCTGTTGATGTTAAACTCTGTTTTCATTAATGCACTGCATATGTTTGTCTTGAATTCATCCATTCGTTTCACTATTCTTATGCTTTTCTTTATGATATTTGACTCTTGATAAAAAGCTGCAAGCCTTTAGAGGGAGGATGACGAAACAATACCGTGATCTTATACAGTATGTTTTTGAACAGACCTGGCTGATGATGTACAGGCATTTCTTTCAATTCCCAAACACTGGAGTTATAAGGAAGTTAATCCCTAGTCAACCCCTTCGAGCCAAAGAAGTAGGAGTTTCCCGTTCTAAACAATCGAAACCTTTGATATAAACCCGGGGCAGGGTAGTATCTCAGTTAATTCAAAAGAGAACGCGCATTGAAGTCGCAAACTCTCAGTTCGTAACACAACGAACGACGTCAAGAAAGAAAGCATTCCTTCGGAATCAAAAGACAAGGGTGGTTCCCTATCACATAGACAGTCAATCTCTCAAAAGAGAAAGAGCCCACCAAGCCAAAACCTATGAAGGAGGCTTAAGAAAGCTGGGGCATCCCGCTGACAGTAATCCCGAAAACGGTAACAGTCAGGCAAAAGTTAGGGATAACGAATCAAAATCAAAATAGTGAGGTCACTACAAAATCCTCAACAACATGAAAAATGTTGGAAAAGAAGAGGAGATGATGACTGTCTCCCAAATTCAAACTAGTGAACCATCACCCAAAAGTCGTTCCAAACTCAAAACAGAGTATGACGCATAATTAACTGAGCTTAGGTTGAAGGACATCACGAAGAGCGGGTGGGTACAAATATACTTTGAGCCTTTACCCTTTGTTTCTTAAACCGTGAACCTGACCACGTTACAACCCTTCAAAAGTCCTAATTGAAGCATGGGTTAGTTCGAAAGCATACTGTTACAAAAGGTATCCTGACTCCTGTAGGGCTTTGCTCTAAATCTTGTGTTAACTTGTCTTATATTTTTCTGCTAAAAACACATTTTTCAAAACTTCGAGACAAACATAAACTTCGCGTTGCTTGAATATCACTGTCTGTATTTACCCCTTTTGTTTGACAGCGAAGAAATTCACACAGCGAATGTTCGGAGGAACGAAAACTCTCTCAGTAAGTCAAAATCACTTCAAAAGGATAACACTTCCATCAAATCTCCTATCAACAAAGGGGCATGACATGTCACAATCTAATTAACCTGGGGCAGTCCAGTCAAGATCCAGCAGAGCTTTCAAAAGTTCAGTTAACCTGGGGCAGTCCAGTCAAGATTTCAAGAAATCTCTCAATATGCAGAGTAATCTGATTCAAGATTCCTTCTTCACCACTTGGGGCATTCGAATGTCATAAGTGTTCAAAACCGATGCAGTTTTACGCAAACTCATCATCAGGAAGCCCTACACCGGTTCCTCTTCAAGACTTCTGAAAACAGTTCATGGATTCTTCCCAAGTAACGGATGTTAATCTATCAGCTTGTTCAGATGCACCTTTGAATTCAAGATTTCTGAAAACAGTTCACGGGTTCTCCAAGTAAACGGATGTTAACCTATCACTTGTTCAGATTCTTCCCAAGACTTCTGAAAACAGTTCATGGATTCTTCCCAAGTAACGGATGTTAATCTATCAGCTTGTTCAGATGCACCTTTGAATTCAAGATTTCTGAAAACAGTTCACGGGTTCTCCAAGTAAACGGATGTTAACCTATCGCTTGTTCAGATTCTTCCCAAGACTTCTGAAAACAGTTCATGGATTCTTCCCAAGTAACGGATGTTAATCTATCAGCTTGTTCAGATGCACCTTTGAATTCAAGATTTCTGAAAACAGTTCACGGGTTCTCCAAGTAAACGGATGTTAACCTATCACTTGTTCAGATTCTTCCCAAGACTTCTGAAAACAGTTCATGGATTCTTCCCAAGTAACGGATGTTAATCTATCAGCTTGTTCAGATGCACCTTTGAATTCAAGATTTCTGAAAACAGTTCACGGGTTCTCCAAGTAAACGGATGTTAACCTATCACTTGTTCAGATTCTTCTCAAGACTTCTGAAAACCGTTTATGGATTCTTCCCAAGTAACGGATGTTAATCTATCAGCTTGTTCAGATGCAACCTTTGAATTTAGTTTCCGGACGCTTCCCAACAACGGATGCGACTCTATGGCTGATTCAACCTCAAGATTTCTGAAAACAGTTCACGGGTTCTCCAAGTAAACGGATGTTAACCTATCGCTTGTTCAGATTCTTCCCAAGACTTCTGAAAACAGTTCATGGATTCTTCCCAAGTAACGGATGTTAATCTATCAGCTTGTTCAGATGCACCTTTGAATTCAGAAGCCTCCCAACAACGGATGCTGCTCTATTACTGATTCAACTTCAAGATTTCTGAAAACAGTTCACGGGTTCTCCAAGTAAACGGATGTTAACCTATCGCTTGTTCAGATTCTTCCCAAGACTTCTGAAAACAGTTCATGGATTCTTCCCAAGTAACGGATGTTAATCTATCAGCTTGTTCAGATGCACCTTCGAATTCAGAAGCCTCCCAACAACGGATGCTGCTCTATTACTGATTCAACTTCAAGATTTCTGAAAATAGTTCACGGGTTCTCCAAGTAAACGGATGTTAACCTATCACTTGTTCAGATTCTTCTCAAAGCTAACAACCACGGAAGATCGCATTCCCAGAATTCTCCCTATCCCCAGCAGAGTTCATCAAAATTCCCCAGCAGTAACTTATCTTTGCAAATCCCCAGCCAGGGAATCCTCAGGAATTCAATTCCCCTCAGAGTTTAAGCTTCAGTATCCCCAGCAGATCAAGAGCTTCAAGCGGACAATCCCCAGCGGAGTCAGACTTTTAAACCTTCTCCCCACAGAGTTTTGGAAGGACAAATCGTGAATTCCCCAGTGAAGTCTCCGGAGTTACTTCCCATCAAGCCAAAGATTCTCAATCTGACCTCCCCAGCATGAGTTTACTAGTTGGAACTCCCCAGTAGAGGTCATCAGGGATTCTCTTCCCCAGCAACAGCCCAGGATTTATTTTCCCCGGCAGCAGTCAAGATGCTTTTATCTTCAGCCATCTCGGAATCATGTATCATCAGCTTACATGTGCATTCATTACATTCATATCGTAAACATTAAATGTCACATGCATTGCATCATGCATCATAACATTACATACAACTAACCCTTTACCTTTTCAGGTAAGATCAGTCGACAGACACAGATCATCTCCTGAGATTCATCCAAAATAGTTCAGATGTGACCCGGACACGGCGACATTCTGATACTTATTCCAGATTCATTCAGACGCATCAGCAGAGACCTTACACCGGTTCCTCTTCAACTTCTCAACTTCTGAAACAGTTTACGGATTCATCCCAACAACGGATGTCAATCTACCGACTGATTCAGACTCTTCTCAACTTTTGAAGACAGTTTACGGATTCTTCCCTACAACGGATGTCAATCTACCAACTGATTCAGACTCTTCTCAATTTTTGAAAATAGGTTACGGACGCTTCCCAACAAACGGATGCTGTTCCATTGCTTGTTCAGTCCCAACTCCTGAAAATAGTTTACAGATTCTCCAGACATGGACGTCAATCTGTTGCTTGTTCAGACCCCAATTCAGAGATATTCCAAAACATGGATGCCCTTCTGACACTTGTCCACTCACCATCGACCTACAGTTCAACATCACCATATGGCATCTATAAGCCCATCCTCCTACCAGCAGTCGCCGGATGGCATCTTTAAGCCCATCACCAAATGGCATCTTTAAGCCCATTCACCTCCACCGTCACATTGACGATCGCAAATTTTCTGGGCACATTAGTGTCCAATCTCCTTTTACCTTCAAGTCGCGAAAGACAAACCTGCCAATCTAACTCTTCAGGTCAAAGAAGATTGAACAGGGGCAACTGTTGTACCCCAAAATTTGCCCTCGCGCTTTTTCCCCAAGAAATCTCAGCTTCAAGCATTTCCTGACTTCTCAAACTGGCTCAAGAATCGGACAAACGGACTTTTCTTGACAGTCAAGCAAAATTAGGGTTTTTACTGATTTTCAGAGCTCTGATTTGTTTCATACAGTGGGCCTAGGGTTTGATTGATTGTTGGTTCAATTTTGATCAAGCGAGCGTGATTTGGCATTTAATCGGGAATTAGGGTTTTATGGGCATATTCTCAGAAGAATTTGAATTCCACAGCACTTTGCGGTTTATTTCAAGATTCGGATTAAAATTCGCGTTATCTTGGTTCAATCAGTAAAAGAGACAGTGGTTTGAATTCAGTACGTTTTGATTGGGCCAGTCAGATACAAGATGCAGTATTGGATTCACAGTGTTCATGTGTTTGATCAGTCTATCTGGGTTAATTGCTGCTTTGCTTTGGATTTTGGATAAGACAGGTTTATTGGATCAATGTTGTTTTATTTTAGTTATTTATTATTCTGAAATTAAATGATTGAATTTATTTTTCAATTGTTTTAATTCTAAGAATTTTAAATAAATAAATAAGCAATAAAGAAAGTTAGAACCAATTGGATAATTTGATTTTTATTAATATTCGAATTATTTGTACAAATTGTTGTTACAAACAATAATTTACATTTGATTAAAATATTACATAGAATGAAAAACTATCATATTTTCTAAATATTCTTCGTTCTTCACTCCGCTCCGGTATTCCATTTTTCATCTGCAAAAAGAAATAAGAAAAGTCAGAAGGCATTAAAATTGAAAAAAGACAGTTAAAAATTGCTCATCATTAGGGGCCACTGACTGGGATCAGTTGACCCTCTCTGCAAATCACGGGATTTCTCCCGGTTCACAGAGAGGGAAGATTATTTTATTTCATGAATGCAAATGCAAATGCATAGTTTCTAAAAAGTTTGCAAGCTGCATAGAATCTCAATGTCCAATTCAAACCATATAGTTCAAATTCAAACTGAAAAATCCAATCCAAACTTTCTATCCAAAAGCAAAGGCTACTGTCAGAATGCCAAAAGATATCAAAGAAGTCAAAATGGTACAAGTTGCTATCAAAGCCTACAAGCTGTCAAAGGGACCTTTGCCAAGATATCAAGGAAAAGAGCAAGGCGCAAAAGCTGAAGAAGGAAATGCAGAAAATGTATTATGCAAGCTAAACAGTCTTAACTCATCATTTCCCATAGGGCCCCTTCAAAATAGTACAGAATATAATCATATTAAAATTCAAACTGTACTTTGAGAGAGAAGTAAAGAGAGATAAAGCAAGCAGGGTTTAGGCATAGTTCAGGTTCAGCAGTCAGAATAGACAGCAGGAAATGAAGATATACAAAATCAGAAAAAAAGCCAAGACTGAGTTCAGCATAGCAGGCCAAGACAGTTCAGCAGGCAATTCAAAGAGAGATATACAAATCCAAGCCTAGTTCAGCAGCAGGGCAGAAGGCAGCATAGCAGTTCACAGCAGACAGTAGGGAGGAGCAAGATAGCAGAAGATATACAAAATCATCAAAAGCCAACTCAGTAAAAAGAGGGGAGACAGTAGAAAAAGAAAGACAAAAAAAGAGATAATCAGAAAACTCAGTTCAGAATAGAGAGGAGAAGAGATTATACAAATATAAACCAGTTCAGCATAAGCACCAACCATAACCAAAAACCAACAATAATCCTCACTACCAAAACCAATACCATATCTAACCAATGTCATAACCCTCAAACGGTCCCAAACCTTCAAACACCCACAAAAAACTGATAACCAAAACTCAGAATACCCTGCATTAAACACACATCTCAGAACTCAATCTTCATGCTAAACACACAAACCTGATATCCAAACTCAAGCCTGACCATCTTATGAAACCAACATCTAAAACATTCAAACACCAAGCCTCAGAAGTGAACTTCATCATAGGCATCTCAGTAAGGCACATCTCAAAGCACACAAGCAAATCATCTCAGGCAACATACAACAACCCAAGGCAACGCATTGTGGAAGAAGAAGATAAACAAAAAAAGTGAATTTTAAGGAGGGTTTTCAGGCAAATCTAGCAACATCATCAAAGCCCTAACATAAGCAAAGAACGAAGTTACCAGGGTCATCAGAAGCAAAGACTCATCAAGTCCATCACGACGATCCGGCCTCCTAAGCGCCATAGCACCCTCCACCTCTCCTCCATCCCCAAAGTCAGGTAGTCCATGTTCTTCCCATTTCCCCTTCACTAGCTCATAATAATGCGAATTCAGGAATCAAGACTCACACTAAAACATAAATTCGTAAAGAACAGAACATAAACACTAAAGCGAACCTTAAATCGACAACGCTGGGCTCACGTCAATGGGGGGAAGAAAAGCTTCAGGATGGGAGCTGGTGGCCGGAATCGAGCGTTCAGGGAAGTGAGGTTTAATCGGAGAAGATGAATGCAACGAACGCGCCGTCGTCATCTCACAAGCCCTAGCTTTTCGCTCCACACTGAAACATTGCCTAAACCCTAAATTTTGTTTTTGGATCAACTTGGGCTTAACCCGTTCCTAATTCCCCTAAGCCCAATAAGAAAATCATCCCATTAAACATTAACCCTTTCTTTTCTTTTATTTTATGTTTACTTCTTTTTTTTAAAAACACTAACCATTATTTTATTTTATAAAAAACAATATTTACTTCTTTATTTATTTCTTGTAAAATACTAACCTTTTCCTATTTTATTTTATAAAAAAAACCATATTTACTTCTTTATTTATTTCTTGTAAAATACTAACTTGAATAAATTACATTTTCATCATATGTTTAAAACATCTTTTTTAATTAATACACTTTTGTACATAAAAATAACCAAATACTTTTTCATAATTGAAAATACTTTCTTAATCAAAATACTTTTTATACACAAATTAAACTTAAAAACATTTTTTGAAATACATTTGTATATATTATCTTTTCTTTTTTATATATACATGATTAAATTGAAGATACCTTTTTAATTAAAATGCATTTTTGTACATATTATACATTTTCATACATAATTAAAATTAAACTCTTTTTTAGTTAGCATTCTTTTTATACATAACAATTTAAACACATTTTTTCTCTAATATCGAAATTCACAAACATTAGACTAAACTACTTTCCAATTAATTTCCAAACATTTAATCAAAACACCTTCATTTTTTCCTTTGTACATAATTAAACATACAAAAATCAAGATTCATCAAAAAAACATTTATCTAGGTCAAAACCCTAATACGGCTCAATTTCACATCTCGCACTTGTACATATTTACACTTATACATTTGCACTTACACAATATATTGCCCTACACACATTTTATCTTATATTTATACATTCGACATTTATAGTTTGATTGTGACATTCGATTTGGTTGTAAATACTATAAGTCTCATCCCCTTGTACATTTATACCCCACTCCTGGATATTATTGTGTAATAGCGTAGATTTACATTCCGCAATTTACAGTTTTCCAATTATACCATGGTTAGACCTAGGGTTTGTATGTACATAAAATCAAAACGCTAGATAACCTAATACAAGACAAATACATGTAATCAATACACAATCACACTTGCACCCCCTAGGTTAATCCCACATGTTGCCTTCCAAATGGGCCATGCTTGCACGTCGAATGTCTTTGGCAAAACGAAATCAAATGATCATAAGTCCCTCGATGACGCTTTCGAAAGTCGCCTATCAAAATGATCAAGTCCCTTCAAGCAAATTGCCAAAGACACTTGGCATCATTGCATTCATGGTCTATGCGATGACCCGCGCCTGTCCCGAATAAACTTCCTAAATACAAGATTGCCTACCAATTTCAATGGTAGAACAAAATTGTCAAAGGGGTTAAAACACGACGAAAATCTTTTGAGAAAGCTTTAGGGTAGATAAACTCTTAAGTACTTGTCAAATTGCAAAGAAAACATTTGCCTAATTTCAAAACCCACTCCACAAACACTTTTCAAAAGTCAAACTTTTCAAGCCCTTGAAACATCTTTTTAAAAGATAAAACACCTTTTGTAAAACATTCGAGTAAAGAATTGTTACAAGGTTAGCCTAGCGCAAGGCATCTTTTCAAAACATTTTCAAAACAATCCACAAAGCACCATTTCACACAATTGAAAAAAACCAAGGCAAGATTGATCTAAGCAAGTACCTAAGAGCCCATGGATAACCATGGATGAAAAGGGTGCTAATACCTTCCCTTTTCATAATCTACCCCCCGAACCCACGAAATATCTCAAAAAAGGTTTTTGCTGTGCTTTTTTTAACCTTTCCTTTAGGATAAAATAAAAAGTCGGTGGCGACTCTTGCTCAACCGCACAAGTGCAAATACGAATGCAAAACACTAGTCAGTTCTCCCACCGTATCACAATGATGATTTCTTTCTGAAACCTTGCTTGGCTATTTCTAAAACTCTTTTCCTCTCTCTTTGATATTGAATGTTGATGATGATTCTAATTCTGAAAGTTTGATTTTTGTTGGTGATTGATAGCTTCTGGAACTCTTTTCCTCTCTTCTGAATGTTGATGTTGATTATGAAATATTTCTGAAACTTATTGTTGGTATTTTTTGTTGATGATGAGTGTTCTGAAACTCTATTGTTATTGCTTCTGAAACTCTTTTCCTCTCTTCTTGAATTTGAATAATGGTTTATGATGATTCAATGTTCTGAAACTTTGTTAGTTTGTTGTTGAAACTTGGTTTATTGGTTTTGTTCTGAAACTCTTATTCTACAAAGTGAAAGTTTGGTTGATGGCAAAGGATGCAGGCTTGTTGGCTTTCACAGGATTCTGTGGTTATTTGCAGTTTGGCAAGTTTCTTGCAGGTTGTGTGTTTGTTGTATAGTTTTGGTTTTGTTGAGGGTTTACAGTTTGGGCAGGTTTTGTGGTTTGGCTATGCAATTTTTTGTAGTGCGGTTTGAAACTGCAGTTTGAGTAGTTTGTTACAGTTTTGCAAACTTGGCTGTTGTGTGAAACTGTTGTGCTATTTGGACTTTGTTTTGCAGCCTTTATAGTTCTGCAGTTTGGGCAACTTGTTACAGGTTTTTTTGGGAGAGTTGTAGTTTTTGTTTTAGAACTGTTTGCACAGGTTTGGGGTTTTGTAATTGCAAGTTTTATATTTTGCAGGCTTTTGATGTTGTACAGTTTGGACAGGAAGTTTGGCTTGATAGCAGGTTTGTAGTTTTTGGTTTGAAGTTTGGAACTGCAGGTTTGGTTGTGGAACTGGTGTACAGTTTGTAGTTTGTTTTCTGTTTTGGAATTGGTTGTTTCAATTTCGGCTTGTTTGATAGCAGGGTTGGGATTTTTGTTAGCTCTCAAACTGTTATAGTTAGGCAAGCTTGAAGGTTTTTTACAGTTGCAGCTTTGGTGTTATGTAGGTTTTGATACTTGGTGAAGTTTTAGGCTTGGCTGTTGGCCTGATAGCAGGTTTTGGGAGATTTTGTTATGTTTGGACTTTTGTGAAAACTCTTCACAGTTTGGAGTTTTTTGTGAGACTCTTAACAGTTTGCAGTTTTTGACACCAATGTTCTCTCCTCTTCTTTGTGCTCTTTGATAGTTCTTATATCCTTTTGCTTGTTTGTAACTTGTGACAGCCTTCTTGCCAAACTGTACACTCTCACCAAGGTGATATCTTTTCTCTCTTTCTCTCTCTATGACAAAGCATATTTGCTTTTCCACTTTATTTTCTGAAAAATTTGCCTTTTTCCTGGGACATGATAAAAATCTGTGACAAGCTTTTGGCTTGTGAATTGGTTTATCTTCTGCATTTGCCTGCTATTTGATTTTCCATGTACTTTCTTCATTACTGCTGCATTCAGTTTGCTTCTAGTTTGCTTAGTACAATTTGCTTAGTTTGACAGTTTGGTTTGTAATGCAGTACAATTAGCGCCTTTCTTTGTAATGTTGTCATGTTTTGTTGCAATGTTGTTTGCTGCATTACTTGGTTGCTGACTTTGCAATGTTTGGTTGCTATGCCTTTGTATTCTAGCCTTGTACAGCATGGCCCATGTTTTGCATTTGAACCAATTGCTTTTGTATGCTTGCATTTTTCCCTCTTGCATTTTTTACTTTTCTCTTTGTGAACCAAGAAGAGCAATCTTCTTGTGATTTGCAAAGAGAAAAATAAAAACATGATGAACAATAACACTCTGATTCCAGACGGCAAACTTTAATGATGAATATTTCCTTTTCCTTTTTTATTTGAAAATTCTTTACTAATCCTCTTTTCTTTGTCTTTTTCATGTGAGCACAAATTGGGTGATAGAGGAAGCAGAGGAAGCAGGAGACTTTGAGCATGGGAGCAATGGAGCAATGGGGACTTAGGCTTAGATTAGATAGATTATCCAGTAATTGTAACAATTTATTTTTTCAAATACTATAAGTTGTAAAACATACGGTATTCAAATAATAAATTATTTTTGTATCAATCATCTGAAAAATCTTTGTGAGGCAAACTGATATCCAATAAAATCATTTACTGTCCAATAATCTTGCCATTCTTTCTTCAAGTCTTCACTTATTCCTTTAAGATTCTCAGATCAAAATAATTGAAATTGCATTCCAACAATTCTAATACAGATAGCTTAAACTTTAAGTAATCCAATAACTTTGTAGTCTCATAACCTTGCAACAGCACTCCAATCAAAATACGCATTGTATATTCCAATAAACAAGCCAGCATTTAATTCCATTAATCAAGCAAATGTTTTAACAGACGCACATTATCTGGTTAACCCTGATCAGACAGTCTCAGCTCCTATCTCTTATCCCATATAAACAAGCCTTGAGAACAACCAACAATCTTTCAGTAGGCTTAAAAAGTATGAAAACATGTGACAGTTAATTTAATTTCTGAGAATTCAGTTTCTTCTGGGAAATGCGAGAGAAACCCTAATTCTTGATCTGCTTCCAAAGAAAAGTCTGTTTGATCGATTCTTAAGCGAATCTTTGAAAATCTGAGAAAACCCTAGGGTTGTGATTTCTTGTGAAAAAGGGAGGGCAAATTTTGGGGTACAACACCAACCATCTGAAGAGGATTCTTAAATATGTGAATGAGACAAGTTACTATGGTATGTTGTACTCTCATGGATCAAATTCTGCCTTAACTTGTTTTTGTTATGCCGATTGGGAAGGAAGTGCTGATGATAGAAAGAGTACATCAGGATGATGCTTATTTCTGGGAAATAATCTCATATCTTGGTTCAACAAGAAGCAAAATTATGTGTCTCTGTCCACTACTGAGGCCGAGTACATTGTTGCAGGAAGCAGTTGTTCTCAATTGGTTTGGATGAAACAAATGTTATCAGAATACAATGTCAAACAAGATGTCATGACATTATTCTGTGATAATTTAAGCGCCATGAACATTTCAAAGAATTCCATTCAACACAGCAGGACCAAGCATATTGGCATTTGTCATCACTTCATAAGAGAGCTTGTTGAATAAAAGATTGTTGCTTTAGAACATGTAGCCACTGAGTTACAACTGGCTGACATCTTCACAAAAGCTTTGGATGCTAATCAATTTGAGAATTTAAAAGGAAAACTAGGGATATGTTTATATGAGGGTTTGTAGCAATTAAAAGTGTGTGGCAATATCATTAAAGTGAAATTGTATTATTTGTGTTTCCAACAAATAAAAGTTAGAAAGAAATCATTATAAGACTGCCTTAATTTGTTTCCCACACGCTACGAAATTTCTTCCTTCCACTTTCACAAACTCTTTATTCTCCTCCACAGAAAAAGGACCCTTGCCATTCTTCATCACCTTTCTCAAAAATTCTCAAACATGTCTCAACATTACACATCATCCTCCTCAAAGTGTGCAAATGAAAATATTTCTCTTGACAGAGTTCTAGATGTTACTCATCTATCAGCGATCCCTCTGCTTGAGAAAAAGGTCAAGAAACCTAGATCATCACCATCTAAGAATTTAAAGATGACAAAGGTAACTCCTCTATTGCTACTGACAATAGAACTAAAGAAGAAATTGTCAATGTTGATAGAAGCATCAGAAGGCTTGTGGGCAGAGTATTAAATGAAGTCTTCGTTGTGCCTGGGATTTCTACTCCAGTTGCTTGCATGCCTTCTCCTGCTGACAAAGGAAGTAATCCTAAAAATGATGCTGCTGAATCATCCAAGAATGATGTTGTTGATAGGAAACTTGAGAAGCTTGTTACCTCTTCCCTAAAAGAAGTGGAAGAAGAAAATGTTGATCAAGATGTTGAGGAAAATGTTGAAGAAAACTCTCCTTCTAAAGAATATGTTGCTACCTCCAAGGATGGATAAGGTCACAATGTTGTGAATGTAGTCAATGTTGAAGAGCTGTCTGACAATGAGCTTATCACTAATGGTGTACCTGGTATTGCTAGAAGTATAAAGTCCAGGAAAGTGAAAGATGCAAGTATCACACCCCCTCCCAAGATAATCAAGAAGAAAACCATGTATGGACCCCCAAAGGCAGGAAGTAAAGTGGTACCTCCTTCTAGCAAGAGAAAAGCTAGACCTGTTACTTCTACTGATGATGATGAGGATGTTGTAAAAACGTACAAGAGTAAGAAGAAAGTTGTTCTAGTTGAAGAGATAGACTCTGAGTATCATTTCGAGCAAGATGTTCAGGACATCTATCCTATCAAAAAGTCTACAAATAAGAAATTGTCTGTTAGGGTTCGTGATGTCCCACTTGACAACATCTCCTTTCACTCTGCTGGGAATGCTTAAAAGTGGAAGTATGTGTATCAAAGAAGGATTGCCCTAGAGAGAGAACTAGGAGCTGGTGCTTTGGAATGTAAGGAAATCATGGAGCTAATCTCCTATGCTGGACTGATGAAAACAGTTACCAGGTTTGCAAATTGCTATGAAACTCTTGTTAAGGAGTTTATTGTTAATATTCCTGTTGACTGTGCTGACCATAAGAGTAAGGAGTATATAAAGGTTTTTGTTATAGGAAAGTGTGTAGAATTTTCTCCAGCCATTATAAACAAATTTCTAGATAGGTCTGAAGATGTATGTTGTAAGCTGGAAGTAACAGACAATCAAGTGTGTAGAGCCATTACTGTTAATCAAGTAAGTGAGTGGCCAATGAAAAACAAACTTCCTGTTAGCAAACTGAGTGTGAAATATGTAATTTTACATAGGATTGGAGCAGCAAATTGGGTTCCCACTAATCACACTTCAACCATCTCCATTGGTTTAGGAAAGTTCATTTATGCTATTGGAGACCAAAAAGTTTTTGATTATGGGACTGTGATACGGTGGGAGAACTGACTTGGGATTTTTGTGTTTGTGTTCGTACTTGTTCGGTTTAGCAAGAGTCACCACCGACTTTTTATTTTATCCAAAGGAAAGGTCAAAAAGCACAGGAAAGACCTTTGAGATGTTTTCTTGGGTTCGGGGGTAGATTATGAAAAGGGAAGGTGCTAACACCCTTTTCATCCATGGTTATCCATGGGCTCTTAGTTACTTGTTTTAGATCACTTGCCTTTGCTTTTCAACTGTTTGAAATGGTGCTTTGTGTGTGGTTTTTGAAAATGCTTTGAAAAAGATGCCTTGTCTAGGCAACCTTTGTAATAATTCTTGTTTGAATATATACAAAGGTGTGTGTCTTTTTGAAAAGATATTTCAATGTTTTGAAAGTTGTTTTGAAATTGTTTTGAAGTTGTGTTGTGAAGTGTGTTTGAAAATGGCAAGGATGTTTCACAAGTTTTTTGATCAAGTAGCTAAGAGTTGTCTACCCTATTTTACTCAAAGATCTTTCTCATGTTTTTTAACCCTTTTTAACAGTGTTGTTTCACCATTGTATTTGATGAACAACCTTGTGTTAGGATGTTAAACGGGACAGGCGCGAGTCATCGTATACAATCATTGAAGGCAACTTGTGAGACGCTCTAGCAATTTTGTAAGGGACGAGATCGTTTTATCGAAGGCAACATCTAGGGTCATCGAGGGACTACGATCTTTGTTTGTCAAAGGGGCATTTGCTAGAGTGTCTCGTATTCGAGGGTCATGATTGCATTTTCCGAGGCAACAAGCGAGGTTACCCTAGAGGTGCAAGTGTGAATTGTGTATTGATTTTCATGTATTTATCTTGTATTAGGTTATCTAGCGATTGATTTTGAATCTACACACACAAACCCTAATTACTATACAGTATATTGAAAGCAATAAATTGCGGGAATTTAAAGTCTAAGTTATTACAAAACAGTATCCGGGGATGGGGGTACAAATGTTTACAAATGGGGATGAGTCTTATCAGAATAATAATGTCCAAGTATATATATTACAACCAAATTGAACTGTCGCATTTTCAATGTAAAATTATAACAAAGTATAAGATAATGAAAATCAAAGAAATATGAGATGCGTGTATTTATTTACAAATGAACAAACAAAATTTAAACTAATAAAGACTTAAGTATTTATTATTTTTATTGTGTTTTATATTTTTTAGGAACTTATATAAAAATATTAGTTAAACAAAAATTCTAGTATTTTTTTGTATTTAATTAAATATACAAATATTAAAGAAAATTATATTAAAACAAACTTTAATCTATTATTGGTTTTCTTTATTATTAACAAAACAAATTTTTTAGAGTGAAAATAAATAAATAAATAAAATTATTGGTTTTAAAGAAAGAAAGTAATTTAATTAAGATGATATTAGTAAAGAAAAGAAAGAGTACTAGTTTAAAAATTGAAAAGAGAAATATGATGGGCCTAGGATTATGGCCCAAAAAAATATAAAGAAGGAGAACAAGAATCAGGGGGGGTGTAGGCGCTGGTCAGCGTTTGGGCTTAAGCAAATTGTATGGGGCAAAGGCCCAGAGTCCAATTGGCATAATTTTGTTAGGGTTTCACTCAGTTTAGGGTTTGTACGTTTTTTGGCCATAACGGCGCCGCTCCTGCTCTTCTTCTCCATTTCTCTTCTTCTCTCTCAGGCGATGGTTCTGACACTCCTTTCATGCCTTATCCATCGGAGCGCCTCCCCATCTCACTTCCTGCTTTCTTCACGGTGGTCCAGAATCTTGAACGAACGGTACGAATTGCTTCATTTGCGTTTCAAGGGTTTTTTTACAGTTATGTTTTCGTTTCGCTTGATTGTTATATGCGTGTTCTAATCCATGGTTTTTGATGTTTGATGTGTAGTAAAATGTTGAGAACAAGCTTACCTTGGACGTTTCGCTTCTGAAAAGTGAGAGAGGGAGGGTGAGCTGGTCGGTGGCGCTCTCAGGAGGCTAGGAGGAGGGAGGATGAAGATGACGGCGTTTCTGGTATTTGTTGTTTTATGTTGTTTGATGATGATGAACTTTCGCTTCTGAAAACCTACTTGTTCTTGCTTTCTTCTTTGTTTGTTGATGACGAACTTGGCTTCTGAAACCCTATTGTTGCTTTCACTTCTAGAATGCTCTTCTTTTCTCTTTGTATGATGATGTTTTATGATGATGAATCTGAAAACTTGCTCGAAACCTTTGCTTGCTTTTGTCTCTTGTTGATGATGAAGGATATACTTCTGAAATTCCTCCTTTTTGATATGTTTTTGTTGGCTTGATGATTCGTTGATGATGAATGTACTCTGAAACTTTTTGTTGTTTTGCCTCTAAACTCTTCCTCTCTCCTTTGTTGACCCTGATGATTTAATGATGATGAATCTGAAAACTATTGTGTTTTGATGTTAATCATGATTTGGGTTCTGAAACAATTTTGGTTGCTTCTAAACTCCTCTTCTTTTTGGTTTTGTCAATGATGATGTCCTGAGATTTGGTTCTTGATTTTTTGTTTTGATTTGAGTTGATGAAGCTTATGATTTTGGTGTTGATGACAGCTAGACTGTGTTTGCAATTTATGCAGTTTTCTTGGTAAGTTTGCAAGCAGGTTATGCTGTTATGAAATGCAGACTTGAGTCGTTTTGGGCAAGCAGGCTTGAGTGTTTTTGGTTTGCTTGATGTTGGTGTTTTTAGCAGTTCAGGCAAGTTAGGGATTTGCAGTTATGCAGGTTTTTTGACTTGCAGTTTTTGTGAGTGTTCTGCAGTTTTGGAAGCAAGCTTGCTGTTGAGTTTTTGAGAAGTTTACAGTTTATGCAAGTTTGTGAGTTTGGCTTGCAGGTTTGTTGTTTTGTAAGGCAGGCTTCAGGTTTGCTTGAGTATGGCAAACAAGTTTGTTGGTCTGTTGTGCTTGTAAGGCGGGCTTGAACTTGTTTGGATTTGGTGATTTGCAGGTTTGTTGTGTTCTTTTGAGAGGCAGTTTGAGAAGTTTTTGGTAAGCAGGCTTGAGTTTGCTTGAGTTATGCAGGGTGTTTGTTTGAGTTATGCAGGGTGTTTTGCAGATTTGTGAGTCTTCTGCAGTAGTTTTGGAAGCAGGATGTGACTAAATTGTAGTTTGTGGCCTTAACTATATGTTTGTTGAGCTTGTTATTTTGTAGTTTTGAAAACTGCAGGTTTGAGTTGTTTTTGTGGGCTCTCTGTCCTCTCTCCTGGACTATTATACAGGCATAGTCTTTTATATCTTTTGTATTTCTTTTACTGTCTTGAAAACAGCCTGCCAAAACTACAAACTCTCACTTCACTAGGTTTTCTCTTTCTCTCTCTCAAAAGCACTTTCTTGCTTAATATATTTAATTCTGAAAAGCTGCTGGCCAGAAAATGATGAGGGCTAGGACAAGCTCTCTTGCTTGTAACTTGGTTTATCTTGCTGCATTGTTGTACTTTCTTTCCATATTTTCTGCATTGTGTACTTGCTGTGACAGTTTGGCAACTCAGTTTGACATTTGGTTAATGCATTTGAAACTCAGTTTGCAGTATAGTTTGCTTGGTTAATGTAGCTTTGTACCTTTGCATTTGAACCATGTTTTTTGCATTTAGTTTTACATGCTTGTATTTTATATATTTTATTTTTCTCTCTGTGAACCGAGAAGAGAAATCTTCTTGTGATTTGCAGAGAGGAAAATGAAACATGATGAACATAGCATTTCTGATTCCGGCTGGCAGACTTTAATGATGATTTTTCTTTTTATCTGCTTCTGCTTGAAAATTCTTATACTAATTTCTTTTTCTCTGTCTTTTCCAGGTAAGTACCAGTTGGATGATAGAGGAAGCAGTAGAAGTAGAAGTCAAAGATCTCAAGAGATTTAGGCATGGATTTATTTTTTTCCATTTATTGTAAACAAATATTATTGTAAATACTGTAAGTTGTAAATTTACAATATTCGAATAAAAATTGTAACAACATTTGAAATAAATAAATAAAAAAGTCTTTGTCAAATATCTTCTAACTTTTCCTTGCATTGTTTATTTAATTATTTAAAATTCTCAAACCAAAATAATTGGAACTGTATCCCAATAATTTTAATCTAGATAAAATAAATAACCAACAAACTTTGCAGTCTCGCAACCTTGCATCAATCACAATAGACATAGTATTCCAATTAACATATGCGTTGTACAGTTAAACAAACAAGCATTCCATAAACCTTTCACTCCACTGATCAAACCAATGCCTCAAAGTTCCAAACAAAAGTCTCAGCTCCTATCCCAGATATTTAGGTTTTGAGAAACAACCAGTAATCTTGAACAAGCGTGAATACAATGTAACAGTTAACTGGATTTATGAGGATTCAGTTTCTTCTGAGAAATGCGAGCGCAAACCCTATTCCTGGATTACTGCCAAAGAAAGATCTGTCTGATTGATTCCTGAGCCGATCTGAAAAATCAGAGAAAACCCTGGGGTTGTGATTTCTTGTGAAAAAGGGAGGGAAAATTTTGGGGTACAACAGGGACTTATATCTTTTATGAGACCATCAAACCTGCAAGAACTTGTGCCATTAAGATTCCAATTGCTTTTCCTTCCCTCCTCTGTGGAATTATCCTAATTCAGCATCATGGAATCCTAAGTGGAAATGATGTTGTATGCAAGAGGGAGTCTGCCTTGACCCTCCATTTTAAGCTCTTTACAGGAAACAATGTCTCAGACATTGTTTTAACATTTGCTCCTGCTGAAAATACCTCCACCAAGGATGATATGATCAATGAACTAATGGAAGCCTACAAGGAATTAGATGACGTGATCATAGTGAGCTCAGATAGGAAGCTAATCTTTGAAAATATGATAAAAGACCTGCAAAAGGACAGCAACCTTGATAAGACAGTGAGCTCTGAAGGTGAAGACTCTAGTGTGGAAAGAAGTTCTGGTTCAACCAAGTCAACTGGTCCTGATGAAAGTTAGACTACTTGATGTCTCTCTGAACTCTTTGTTTCTTTTTTGGCACTTGCATGTGCTTGAAACTTGAATTATATGGTATGTACCCTAATACTGATATTATCTTGAATGCATCCTTTCTTTGGCATATTATGACTAAAAAGGGTGAGAGAAAGTGAGTGACTGACTGACTAACCACTGACCACTGACTAACCACTGACCATTGATTGAGGGGGAGCTCAACACTTGAGGGGGAGCCTTATGTCCCAGAAGATGTTTTGACATCTTCCTGTGCTAACAGCTAAGCTTCCTGTGCTAACAGCTAACTGCTAATTGAATGTATGTTTTAATTGTTTTGCTTATGCTGCTGCCCTGATAATGCTCTGATAATTGTGTTGCTGCTCTGATGATATGCTCTAATAATGTTTTAGCCAAAATTTACCAAAGGGGGAGTTTGTAAGTGTTTGTTGGCAGCAATTTTGGTAAAAGAGTGACTTGTTAATGTTTTGCTAAATGTCTTAACATTTGGAGCAAAACTGTTTTGAATAATGTCAAAGCAGATGTCTTGACATCTGCCTACTGAACTAATCTCAGCCCAAAATCAGTTAAGTCTTTTGTTTCTTGTTTTCATGCGTGGCATAATTCAGGATTTGTGAACTACAGGCTGCAAAAAATATGGAGGAATATTTTTCAAATTGCATAATTTATCTTGACCTGTTTTTATGGAAATATTCAAAATATTTGAATATTTGTTTTTAAGCCCAAGCCTAAAGCTACGCATATATAAGGACTTGCTTCCTTATTCAAAGACAAGAAACTTTTGAAAAAGAATACTTTCTTTCTGATTAGAAGTTTAGGCTTTTTATTTGTAATAAACTCTAAGTATTAGTTTAAATACTTGAGTTATTATTTGGGTTGTTAATTGTGTATCATTCATAAGCTTTTAAGCATTGAATGATTGAAGTGTTTCAAACTTATTAATTTTTTAAGTGATTGAAGGGATTTGAGGATGGCCTCATACCTAGGTGAGTCTTAGGTGGAAGCTTAGCTTGGGTAGTTATTAAGTGATTAGATCGTAATCTGGTTGTTTACTGAGGGTCTATGAATTGATACTATTTAGTGAACTTGTCCCTGGCTTGGTAGCCCCCAGAGTAGGTGTTGTTGTACACTAAACTGGGTGAATAATCTCTTATGTTTTTACTGCTTTTTATTTTACTGCACCTTACTTGCAAATAGATATTTGTGCCATGACATCTCATTCGACATCACATATTTGATACCAGAATTTTACTTGTCATTACGGAAGGTAGTTTTTTGTTGAGGTTTGTTACTCCAATGAATGGTAGCCTTGTCATTATGGAAGGTAGTTCGTTGTTGAGATTTTTTACTCCAATGAATGGTAGCCTTGTCATTATGGAAGGTAGTTTGTTGTTGAGATTTGTTACGCCAATGAATGGTAGCCTTGTAATTATGGAAGGTAGTTTGTTCTTGAGATTTATTACTCCAATGAATGGTAGCTTTGTCATTATGGAAGGTAGCTTGTTGTTTAGATTTATTACTCCAATGAATTGTAGCCTTGTCATTATGGAAGGTAGTTCGTTGTTGATATTTGTTACTCTAATGAATGGTAGCCTTGTCATTATGGGAGGTAGTTTATTGTTGAGATTTGTTACTCCAATGAATAGTAGACTTTTCATTGTGGAAGGTAGTTTGTTGTTTAGATTTGTTACTCCAATGAATGGTAGCCTTGTCATTATGGAAGGTAGTTCGTTGTTGAGATTTGTTACTCCGATGAATGGTAGCCTTGCCATTATGGAAGGTAGTTCATCATTGAAATTTGCATTACTCTGAAGAAGTTCACTTATTTCTAGTCGTGAGTACTGACTGCTTACCATGATATTGGTATTTACTGGTTTTATCTTACCACTTCTTTCCCCGGTGGGTCGACGTTACTTTTTTTTATATCTCCTCATTGAGTGGATAGTTCGAGCCATCTGTCGATCACTTTCATCCTTTACCTTCTCTCCTCAATCTTTGAGTTGATGACGCTTTATCTCCTCTTTGGGCTTTACCCCAATAGAGTCGAGTCTCTTATTCACTAGTGATTTATTTTCCTGGTCGGGTTTTCTTTTGATCCCTGTTTTTATTTACTTCATCCCCAGTGGGGTCTTGTGTCCTTTTTAGATTTTTTCATTTTGCACTCATAACCATAAGCATTGCATGGCATCTTAGGGCCAAAATAGGGCTTGTTTTATATTTAAGTATCTTCAATCGCGTCGACCCACAGATTTTAACCTTCGCATCTTCGGATAGAAGACACTTAAATAAGGGCAGTTGTTGTACCCAAATTTTTGCCCCTAAGATCCCTCTATCATATCATATTAACACAATCATAACAATATCACACTAGAGTTTGGCTCATCTCCTTATCTTTAGATTTGCTCATGGGGAATCACCAAGCACCTTGACTTGTATTTTGTGATCATGTATGTTTTGTATTAATTAACTTTTAACTAATAAATACAATGAATGTTTGCCCTAATTTTTGACATCATAGGTGAAAGCACAACACATTCCCTCAGTTTGATCTATAGGTTCATGAGTTGATTTCCATGCCTTATTAAAAAGCTTCATTGATATTCAAGATTCACCATTGAAGATACTTTGAAGTAATATCATGACAAAGTCTATTATGATTCATCATGCCTCAAGTTGGCACATATAGTTCAAAGATGTAAGGGTTGATTGAAGAAGTTTGACCTAATTGGACAAGTCCTTGATTTCTTGATCAAAAGTTCATATCTCCCTCAATTCTCAATATTTTGAAGTGGTTATGGTTTCTATGGTTTCTCATTATCATCCTCGATAACTTCTATCTACATGACAAGAGTATTTGTACAAGAAAGTTTGTCAAAACTGAAAGGAGTTTCCAAGGCACTTTGGTGCTCTAGGAGCTAGGGTTTTGAACTTCTAAGGGTTATATCTTGCTCATCTTTTGCTATCTTTGAGTGATTCCAAAAACATGCTTATCTTCAAAGGGTTATCAACCAATCACTTCAAAAGTTTCAATAACATTTTGTGTGGAAGATACCTAATATGAAGAAAGATTACAAGTCCTCCAGATAAATCATCAAATTCCCTTATGTGACTTCAAAGGACAATAAATTGGTCAATTTTTATCTCTTTGAGCCCATTATTTTTCCACAATGATCTTGAAGATGTTAACTTCAACCTTATTGTTATATTCTAAGCTTGAAAATTGATGGAAGATGCCCTAAGGATGCAAAAGATTATAGGCCATCTTATGAAATTTCACCAACTTCAACAAGTCATAACTTTCTCATTTTTTGGATACTTTAAATGGTTCAAGTCTCAAAATGTCATTCAAGATATCTACTTCATTCCATCTTTTTTAGTCAAGAGCAAGTTTCAAATGGAAGGCCATGTTTGGATGCAAGACATTATAGGTCACTTTTGAAGAAAAATTCATAAATTTTCTAAGTACAAAAGTCAATCTCTTTTTCTCAACTTTGACTTATCACAATTTTCAGCTCAAGCATCCATTTGATTCCATTATTTTCACATTATAAAGCTTGTGATCTCATCTTTCTAAAGCTTCAAGAATCATGTTGTAATACCGTGGGAGAACTGACTTAGGTGTTTTGTGTTTTGTCGCAATTGTTGCGGATAACAAGAGTCGCCACTGAATTTTCTTTTATCCAATAAAGAAAAGGGTGAAAAGGGAAGGTGTTAGCACCCTATTCATCTGTAGTTATCTACGGGCTCTTAGTTGCTAGCTCACTTTGAAATGCTTTATTTGAAATGTGTTTGTGATTGGTTTTGAAAGTATTTTTAAAAAGTGCCTCATTTAGGTGAACTTTGTAATGATTCTCGTCTCTATAAGAATGCATACAATGTGTTGAATTTTGAAAATATTTCATGGAAAAGTGTTAATGTGTTTGAGAGATGTTTTGAAATGTTTGTGAGCAAGCAACTACGAGCATTCTACCTACTCAAAAATTCTTAGTTCTTTTCCTCCTCCTTTAGATATTGTTATCTTACCATTGATTGATAAGAAACCCTGTCATTGGATATGAAGGGACAAGCGTGGGTCGTTGTATAGTGATAGAAGGCAACATTGTAGTATACCTTAGCAATTTTTGTAAGGGTCTAAGATCATTTACCGAAGGCAACATTGAAGGGTCATCGAGGGACTACAATCTTGTATTCGAGGATCATTGCTAAAGTATCCCACGTTCGAGGAACATGACTATTTATTTGTAGGCAACAAGTATGGGTTACCCGAGAGGTTCGTGTGTGAATTGTGTTTTGATTGCATGCATTTTGTCTTGAGATTAGGGTTCTCTAAGATTGATTTTATCTTTCCATACACACCCTAATTACTAACAATTATATTAAAAGCGATAAATTGTGGAAATTAAAGTCCTACGCTATTACATCATTTAGAGGATAGGGATACAAATTATAAATGGGGATGAAAGCAATTAAAACCTAATTACTATTAAAACCAAATTGAATAAAATTAAATAGCAAAAAAGTCTCAAAAATCAAGATTTTTGGTGTTTAGGCTGACACGGGCCGTGTCCTGTGACACAGGCATCCATGTCAGGACCCTGTCCTACCATGCATGCCTTTTTTATCCCAGCTGAGCTGACACGGGCCGTATCCCATGAAACGGGCACCCGTGTCAGAACCTTGTTCTACCATTTTGCCAAGTTTTAATCCCAGTAAGAGGGATACGGCCACCCGTGTCAAAACCCTGTCTTGCCATTTTTCCTGTTTTCTGCCTGACAAGCCCTGTGTCAGCTGACACATCTGGCCATGTCAGACTTCCAAAATCATTTTTCTGTAGTTTTGAGTGTTTGCAACTGTTCTACTTTGATTTGTATTATTTTATTCTTTTGAAAATGAAAGTAAAATGATGTATGAACAAGGATATCACAGTTTGAGAAAACTTACCTCTTGAAGTGAAAACTCAAAATGTGTATGGATGTTTCCAGGTGCAATGTGATGATTAATTGAGCTTCCTTAGACCTCCCTGAAGTTGTTCCAATCTGTACTTTATGCTGAAAGTGTTTGAATCTCTCCAACTAAGTCAAACTTGCAAGACAATGTTTTTGAGTTTGGAAAGTGGACATAATGATGTTACAGAAGTTGTTCTTGTGTTTGAACAACTTCTATGTGATGTATGTGAAGTATTTGGATGGTTTGTTTGAGGAAAACTTGCAAGGTATAAGATTCAAAGATTTGGACTTCAAAGCTCAAAGATGGAGGTTTTATGAGCAGTTCTGGTTTTTTGTGAGTGAAGAGATTTTGAGTGCAAGTTTATCTTTCTCTTTTTTATGGCCTCCTTTATCTTGCAAATGCTCCCTCTATTTATAGACAAGAGGTTTGGGAACAAGGGCTGATTAGGTTTGCAAGACAACATGTTATGGTTTGGTTGGGATGCAAATATCAAACTATGTCAATTTTTCCATGGTCCCAAGATGAAGTACCAAAGTTGTTGGTATAGAGGGGCTACTTTTCATGATTTGTAGTGGAGCAAATTCAGAAGTAAACAAGGTATAGGCTCAAGACAAACTTTGCACCAAAAGGCTTGCTTTTCAAGATTAGCAATGGTGCCTTTATGCCATAAATAGAAATATCTTTTGGACAATGGTTCAAACACTTGGGTAATAGCTCAATAGTAGATGTAAGCATTAAATTATGGTGAGACTTGCAAGTTAGAAGGCCTGCAACATAGGATTATGCAGCATAGCATAAAGATTTTGTTATGTGTTCTTCAACAAAAGGACTTGCAATTCAAGGATGGATGCCCAACTTCATACCCTTGAATCTCCTAGCTCAAGTATGATAAATTCATGCTCTTGGATGTTTTGGAAATTTTGAAACATCCTCTATAACTTTCATGTTGGCCATTTTGACAAAATCATCTTGGAACTATGTGAAAAAATGCCAAGAAGTTGAGATAAAATCCTGAACAAAATCTATTGAAAATTTATCTAAGTGTTAGATGAAAATGCCATGACTTCATGGGTTTATATCTTCCAATCTAAGCATTTTTTGGATATCAACCCTCTAATACAAAGTTGTAAAATTCATCAAGATCTACAACTTTCACGTTGAAAGTTTCCTTTGAATCATTTTGTATCATGGTGAAAAATTGGTATGAAGTTATGAAATAAACATGTATAAAACACTTAGAAAAATTTCTAAGTCTTGAAAAGTTTGAATTTTCAAATTGACTTTTGACTTTATTGACTTATTTATAATCAAGCTTGATATTCTTGAATGTATTGATGAATTTTGATCTTCAAAACTTAATGTTGACTAAAAAGTCAAAGTTTGACTTCTCAGTATACAGTTGACTTTTCCATCAGTTGACCAAATTTCATCTATCAATCCAATGATCTTGAGAAATGATTTAAGCCATGAAATTGGATCAACATGTTATGTTTGAGTCTTTGAGATTATGCTTTAAGCTGTTAGATCCTGTATTAAGTCAAAAAGTCAATGATTAGTCGTTCTTAGTCAAAACTCTAATTTGGTCTCAGTGTTTCAAAGGTGATTTTGTCTGATCAATTCTTGAGAATCCTTGAGCATTGGAGATCCTTTATGAAATTTATTGAGAAAAGAGAGGACAAATTTTGGGGTACAACAGCTTCCCCTGTTAAATCTTCTTAAACCTAAAGATTCAGATTGACGGGTTCGTTATTCATGACTTGAAGGTGGAAGATGATTGAACACTAGAGTGCCCAGAAATTTGCACTCGATGATGTGTTAGTTGATTGTGTTGGGAATGTGCTTAAAGATGCCATTTGTAGAAGTGGTAAAGAGTTTTTCGGAGATGGGCTTAGAGATGCCATCCAGAGTGACATAAGAGGTCTGTTGTTTTGCGACTTCACTGGGTAATTAGTCCTAACTAGAAGAGGTCTGTGTCCGCCTGTTTTTAGTCTGGAAGAAATAAATCTATCCAGAAGAGGTCTTTGTTCACCTGACTTTAATTTGGAAGAAACAAACCTAACCATAAGAGGTCTTTTGTTTCATTGATTGATTTTTTTCATGCGAAGAAAAGGGTTAGTTGCATGCAGATGTATGCATGGTGTAATGATGTTCTCAAAATAAATGAGATTATGTTGTATGCATTTGTCATGTATGTGCTATGATGAACGAATGTTATTGAAATGTAACTTTGTCTGGAAAAATAAATCCTTGACAAATGTTGGGGATTAAAGGGAAGTTTAATCCCGGACTGCTGCTAGAGATGAAGAGCATGTGTATCTTCAGACTTTATTTAGAATGTTTCTGCTGGGAATTCCTGTTTGCTGTTTGAGGGAACTCTGCAGGGAATGTTGATTTCTGCTTGGGAAATAGGGTTTAGGGATCTTTGGTTGTCCATCGCTCTACTGGGGAATTTAATTCTTATTTATCCTGACTGGGGATAAAAGAGATGGTTAAACTTTCGTCTTTGGAGAGGACAGTTGACTGGCACTGGTCGAAATCCAGGCTTTGCAGAAACTTTCTAGGGAGGATGAAGTTAACTTTTATATGATCGGATTCCAGGCTTCGCAACAACTTTCTGAGGTGAACTGTTATCTGGTCGAATTCCAGGTTTCACAGCAACTTTCTGAGGTTAACTGCTATCTGGTCGAATTCCAGGTTTTGTAACAACTTCCTGAGGTTAACTGTTATCTCTTCGGATTCCTGGCTTCGCAATAACTTAGATGAAATTAACTATTATCTGGTCGGATTCCAGGCTTCGCATAAAATTAAAGTTAAACTGTTATCTGGTCAGATTCCAGGCATCGCAACAACTTATATGAAATTAACTGTTTTCTGGTCGAATTCCAGGCTTCGCAGAAAATTGAAGTTAAACTGTTATCTGGTCGGATTCCAAGCTTCGCAACAACTTAGATGAAATTAACTGTTATCTAGTCGGATTCCAGGCTTTGCAGAAAATTAAATTTAAACTGTTATCTGTTCGGATTCCAGGCTTCGCAGCAACTTAGATGAAATTAACTATTATTTGGTCGGATTCCCGGCTTCGCAGAAAATTGAAGTTAAACTGTTATCTTGTCGGATTTCAGGCTTCACAGCAACTTAGATGAAATTAACTGTTATCTGGTCGGATTCTAGGCTTCACAGCAACCTAGATGAAATTAACTGTTATCTGGTCGGATTCCAGGCTTCATAGAAAATTAAAGTTAAACTGTTATCTGGTCGATTCTAGGCTTCGCAGCAACTTAGATGAAATTAACTGTTATTTGGTCGGATTCCAGGCTTCACAGAAAATTGAATTTAAACTGTTATCTGGTCGGATTCCAGGCTTCGCAACAACTTACTGGGATAGTACCAACTCTGTTGGGGATTGCAATGACTCTACCGGGGATTAAGGGGTTTTGTCCATTGATTTGTAATAGTCTGAGAGGCAAACTCGAGCTGGGGAATTTGCAGTTTGTGGGGAAATAAACCTTGTTGAAGAGAATATTTTGACGAACTATTGGGGAAGTGAATTCCTTAGGAATAACTCCACAAGGCTTCTTCTTTTAATACAACCTCAGCTGGGGAGAGGGTTTTCAAGAGATTGGAACTCTGGTTGGGGATTGCATGGATCCGTCTCTGTGGGGATAATTTTATTGAAGTAATTATGTGGGGATATCCCAAATCCTTAAGGATATGCTTGTTATTGTTTTTATGTATACATTTTGTTAACATTTTAATCATGTTCATATGCATATGTTCATTCAATTTTAGTCATTGGACGCTTTTGCACTCAAAACAGAAAAAACAAAAAGTGTGCACTTCAAAGTATATTTGTATTGATGTTTTGCCCATAAATAGTCGTTTTGTACAAGGAGGCAAAGATCCTAGTAAGAGGAAATCGTCGAAAGAATGAAAGGAATACAAAGTGAAAACAAAAATAATAGCCACGTGGAAGTGATCTCATTGTGTTCCAACTTTGCTATTGCTCCTATGTCTTCGAACATCATCCCTCACTGTTGAAAGAAGTTGATTGAATTGATCTTGGATCATTGAACTTGGACCTTGGTAATTGTGATACGGTGGGAGAACTAACTTAGTTGTTTTGTGTTTTATCGCAAATGTTGCGGTTAGCAAGAGTCACCACTGAATTTTCTTTTATCCAAAAGGAAAGGTGAAAAAGCACAGGAAAGACCTTTGAGATTATTTCTTGAGTTCGGGGGGTAGATAATGAAAAGGTAAGGTTTTAGCACCCTTTTCATCCATGGTTTTCCATGGGCTCTTAGTTACTTGCTAGGTCACTTGCTTTTTATTTGAAATTGTGCTTTGTGTGTTTTTTTAAAGTATTTTGAAAAGGCGCCATCGTTTAGGAAAACTTTGTAATGAATCTCGTTCGTAAGAATGTATACCAAGTGTTGATCTTTTGAAAATGTTTTTCAAGTTGTGAAAGATGTTTTGAAAGTGTTGGTGTTTGTTTTGAAAATAGCAAGGATGTTTTGTTTTGAATTTGATCAAGTAACTAGGAGCATTCTACCTACACAAAAGTCCTTCATGTTTATTTCCTTTCTCCTTTGACATTGTTATCTTACCATTGATTTGGTAAATAACCCTATCTTTGGATGTAAATGGGACGGGCATGGGTTATCGTATAACCATGATTAGCAATGTTTCTAGGTATCTTAGCATTTTTCTTTAGGGACTAAGATCATTTTGAAAGGCAACTTTGATAGCGTCATCGAGGGACTGCGATCTTGTGTTCGTTTGTTTTTGCTAAGATACCTCACATGCGTAACATGGACATTTTGTAAGGAAACCAAGTGGATTTTACCCTAGGGGTGCTTGTGTGCAAGTGTATTAATTTTTCATGCTTGATTTGTCTTTGATTAGGGTTTGCTAATTGATTGGTTTTAGTCTTTCCATACAAAACCCTAATTACTAGCATTTGTTTATAAAGCGATAAATTGCGGAATTTAAAACTACTACGTTATTACAATACTTGTGGGAGGGGTGTACAAATTACAAATGAGGATTGCAAGAAAATAAACCTAATTATCTATTATAACCATATTGAATTTGGATAAATAATATACAAAAATGAGTGAATATACAAGAATGTAAAATGGAAAGCAAATGGACTTTTATTTGGATTTTTTAGGGAAAAGAGGTTTTGTTTTAACCTAATTAACTACAAGAAAAATAATTAATTAAATTAGTAAAAAGTAAAACCTAAATTTACTAGTAAAAGAATTTAAATAAAACCATAATCTATTAATTGATTAAAAAAGAAACTAAGTTTATAAGAAGAAATATTTTGGTTTTTTTGTCTTAAAAATAATTTATAGTATTATAAAATATTTTTGGTCTTTTTATATTTTAAAATAATATATTTAAATTGTGTAAAAGAAAATAACTAAAAACCTAGTTTCTAATTAAATTTACAAATCAATTAGTAAAATAAATAAAGTATGATTAAATAAAATAATTTTCTTGTGTAAAAAAATAAATAAACTATATCAAAATATAAATCTTATATTTTTATATTTTTTCTGATTCTTTTAGTATTAGATAAAACATTTAAGAAAACAAATAAATAAAAATGAGAAAAAAGAAAATAAAATGGGCCAGGGGTGTGAATAGCCAGCAAGGGGGGGTCAGAAGTTAAAAAATAAGGCCCAAGGGGACGAGGCCCACTGCTGCAAACAAATGACAAAAATATTAAAAATGTGAGAAAACAAGTAAAAGGGTACCACTGGGGCTCGAACCCAGGTCCCAATAGTCACAGGCGCGCGCTTCTACCACTGGGGTGGCTATATATCCATTTATTAATATCAAACCATAAATATATATGGTAAACATGTTCCTGAAGAAAACTTCATCTTCAACCTCACGCCCAGCCTGAACCTGTGTATCTTATTCAATTCTCAACCAAAATGAAAAATGTAAACAGGAAACTTGTGGAAAATATCCTCACGATTTCAGAAATCCAAAGCAATAAAATTATATATCAAAGACAAACATGAATTTTAATGGCCCTAATCTGAACCCTAAAAATTTCAAAAACTTCAATCTCAAAATTCTCTAAACTGAAGTAACATAAATGAAAACTATGGACATGGTTAGCTTTAGAGCAATGATATCTACATTTTTCATTCACAAATAAACCATTAATGATGCTTGTATGAAGAGTTCAAAGTTGAGATAACTTACCTCAAAACTGGAAATCCTGTTCTGCAAATGAGCACTCCTCAAGTTATTGTGATGATCAGAAAAGCTCCACTGATGTCCCAGGAAGCTAATGCAATGATTAGCTTGGTTGGAGAGTGGTTGAAATGGTCAGGAGAAGTCCACTTACAGTGCTCTATTTTTGAACTTGGAAATTGTAGTTGTTTAGTTATTGGCTTGCATTTTTGGTAAATCCCAAGTGTATGTGTGAATGTCATGACTGATGTCATAACATTCTAGTTTAGTTTGTACTGATTCATTAGGTACCTTTGCAGAAAAATATTGTCATACAGGTACTGATGTTTATGAGTGTGTATCTGAGCATTTTGCAAAATGATCACATTTACCAAAATCAGTAAACAGGAATTCAGATGTCATAACAAATGTTAAGACATCCTATTCTGAACTAACAGGTTTGCAGTTTGGTTAATTCTGAGTTTTTTCAGGAAAATGACTCAGTCTTTCCAGAACAGAATCCTGCGTTTTCTTTGGGTTAACCTAGCTCAACCCTAACCTGGTTGATAAAGTCCCGTGACCTAGTCTTAAGGTCAAATGGAATTAACCCTAGCTTTTTGTGGAAACCCTAACTGAAGATGCAGCTGCTATATATTCAACAGAGCTGCTGTTTTGAAAGGAATCCCTTTTTGACAGAAGATCATTTAGAAGCTGTATAGTTTTTTACTATTGTAATCCAAGTAATTATCATTGTGATAAGTGACTTGGAATAGGTTTTAATTGTAAGGGTTGTGTAACACTCAAAGCTTTGAAGCAAGAGTGTTTGTATGTCTCTTGACTAAAGCTGTGAAGCAAAGTCAAGTTAGGTTTGTGTATCACTCAAAGCTGTGAAGCAAGAGTGTTTGTGTTGCTTGATTAAAAAGCTGTGAAGCATAATCAAGTGTATGTTTTGAAGAGTGTCTTCAACAATTCATTAGTCAAATTGTTTTATGTATCACTGTTGTGATTGAGGGGGAGTGAGTAGGAACTCAGGTTTAAGTTGTACTTAGATTGAAATTGCATTGGGTAGGTCTTAAGTGAAGGAGATAAACTGGTTGGTTTATTCCTGAATTAACATCTCTTATAGTGGATTTCCTCCCTGGCTTGGTAGCCCCCAGAGTAGGTGTTGTTGCACACTGAACTGGGTAAACAATTGACTGTGTTCTTTACTGTTTTTGTATTTACTGTCTTATAGAAAGTCAGATACGGTGTCATAACATTGAACGTGACATTGAGTATCTGCAGCCAGAATTTCAATTGGCATCAGAGCAGGCACCCTGCCTGTATTACTGGGTGAGATCTAGGGATATTACTTTCTGGCACTATGGACAAAGAAGGAGTTTTTGGAAATAGACCACCCATTCTGGATGGAACTAATTATGACTACTGGAAACCTCGTATGATTGCCTTCTTAAAATCTCTGGACAAAAAGGCTTGGAGAGCTGCTGACAAAGGATGGATCCATCCCACCATAACTGAGAAAGATGGGACAATCAGTCTGAAGCCTGAGGAAGATTGGAGTAAAGAAGAAGATGAGTTAGCCCTGGGAAATTCCAAAGCTTTAAATGCCTTGTTCAATGGAATTGATAGAAACATTTTCAGACTAGTACATCAATATGAACTGGCCAAGGAAGTTTGGGACACTCTCAAAACTACTCATGAGGGCACTTCTAAAGTAAAAATGTCAAGGCTTCAGATGTTGACTACCAAGTTTGAGAATCTAAAAATGATGGAAGATGAAACCATTCATGAGTTTCACATGAACATCTTGGAGATTGCCAACACCTCAGGAGCACTGGGAAAAAGATGTCAGAAGAAAAACTAGTGAGAAAGATTCTCAGATCCTTGCCTAAAAGATTTGCAATGAAGGTAACTGCCATAGAGGAAGCCCAGGACATCAGCAAGTTGAAAGTGGATGAACTTATTGGGTCTCTTCAGACTTTTGAGATGGGGATCACTGATAATGGTGACAAGAAGAACAAGAGCATAGCACTTGTATCCAACACTGATGTTGAAAACAAGGAGGATGAAGAAGAAAATATTTCAGAAGCTATAGCCATGCTTGGAAGACAGTTCAACAAGCTCATCAAAAGAATGGATCCAAAGTCAAGGTCTAATGTTCATAACATTCCCTCTGACATTGACAGTTCCAGCAGAAGACCAAGGTCAGAAGAGAATGGAAACCAAGGCAGAGGAATTCAATGCCATGGTTGTGAAGGATATGGGCATATTCGAGCTGAATGTCCAACCTTTCTTAAGAAACAAAAGAAAGGAATGACTGCGACTTGGTCTGACTGTGATTCAGAAAGTAATTCTGAAGAAGAATCTTCCAAACTAGTTACTGCTCTAACTGGTGTTTGTACTTCTGAAAGTGACACCAGTGATAAAGAAGTGACATTTGAAGAACTGGCTGATACCTACAAGAAATTGTGTATCAGAAGTGCTGAAGTCTGTGTGCAGAATGAGAAACAATCAAAACTCATTATAAAGCTGGAGGCTGAAAAAAGGGCAGATCTTGAAACTATAAGTCATCTAGAAGGGGAAGTTCAATTGCTGAACTCACAACTGAACCATATGACCAAATCTGTAAAGATGCTGACCAATGGAACAGATAAATTGGAAGAGATTCTTCAAGTGGGACAAAATTTGGGAAACAAATCTGGACTAGGATTTGTGGAAGCTAAGAAATCTGGTGCAGACAAGAAGATCAGGCCTGTTAAACAATTGTCAAAGCAGATGTCTCAACACAACTCTCAACATCAGAAACAGAGACATATGAAGAAAAGGTACCAAAGATGGAGATGTCATCATTGTGGGAGATATGGCCACATAAAGCCCTTCTGCTTCAGATTGCATGGATACCCCAATCAAAACTCAGGTGTCAAACCTAAGTCTAAAAAGGTACCACATACTCCTCAATGGAAGAAAAAGGCTACTGCCCTGATAGCCCATACTTCCCTGAGAGTGTCTACAAAGGAAGGCTGGTACTTTGACAGTGGGTGTTCTAAACACATGACTGGAATAAAGAACATTCTCAATCATGTTAAACCTCACAACACTAGTTATGTGACCTTTGGAGATGGTGCTAAAGGTGAAATCAAAGGAGTTGGTAATTTGGACTGCCCTGAAGTTCCAAGTCTGAGTGAAGTCTTGCTGGTAAAAGGACTGACTGCTAATCTCATTAGTATCAGTCAATTGTGTGATCTAGGATTCAAGGTCAACTTCTCAAAATCTGAATGTCTAGTAATTAATGAAAAACTAGAAGTTTTAATGAAAGGAATCAGATCCAAAGATAACTGTTACTTGTGGCAGCCTGAGAACACTAATAACTCCACTATGTGTCCAATTACCAAAGAAGAAAAAGAGATGAAACTGTGGCACCATAAGCTTGGTCATCTTCATCTAAGAAGAATGAAAAGAGCTATCTCTATGGAAGCAGTCAGAAGGACTCCAAGACTACAGATTGATAAAAGAAGGGTTTATGGTGAACTTCAAATTGAAAGGCTTGGTAAAAAGAGACATGTATGTGATGTGATGAATAAACTTGAAGAAGGATGTGTTGTCAGAACCAGAAGTAATCATGACAAAGAATTTGGAAACAACAAGTTTAATAAATTCTGTTTCCCAAAAAAAATGAGTCATGAAGTCTCTTATCCTATAACTCATCATCAAAATGGATTTGACAAAAAGAAAAATAGGAACATACAGGAATCTGCCAGAGCTATGATTCATGTCAAAAGAATGCCTTCCCAACTCTGTGCTGAAATGGTTGCAGCTAGTAGTAACTGTTCTCAAAATATCTGGACAAAACAGATGCTCACTGAGTATAATGTCTCACAAGATGTTGTGACATTGTATTGTGACAATCTGAATACAATCAATATTTCCATGAACCCTATTCAGCATAACAGGACCAAGCACATTGACTTTGTAGAGAAGAAGTCATTTAAACTGGAACATGGTATCATTAAGCTTCAGCTGACTGATTCTTCTACCAAGGCTCTTGTTGGAAATAAACTTGAAAACTTGAGGGGCAGGTTGGGTATTTGCCAACATGAGAAATTATAGCAATTAATTTTGCTTAAAACAAGGGTTGAAGGAGTTAATTTTGTTAAGTCTATTTTTAGTGGGTTAATCATATGTTTTCCAAATTCTTTCAAAATACTTAAGAAGTTGAAAAGACTCTCTTTTGCCTCCTACCTCTCTCGACTTTGCAACCTGTTCCCTTCTCTAAATCAAAATTTTCTCTCAAATTGCTACTGGTGCTCTAAGTCAATCAAAATGTCTCAGACATCATCTTCAACCAAGGCGACTTCATCATCCTCATCATCTTCATCATCTGACCAAGACTCTAGAGCAATCACCACATGCATAGAATCTGAAGTTCTTGAGGTCACTCCTCTCAGAGAGATGGCAACTGACCCCGCCAAAGTCAAAAAGCTGAGAACTAGACATGCAGGAAGAGCTCAAGCTGCAGCCTCTGGTAATCCTTCTCATCCTTCTTCTTCTGTACCAAATAGAGAAGGATCAGTTCAAGTTCATCAAGCTATTTCTAGGCTTGTTACTAGTATACTAAGCGGAAACCAACCTGTACCGGGGATTTCTGTCCCTTTAAATCAATCAGGAAGCCCAAATGTGAACGTCTCTGAGAATGTAGATGTCTCGAAGAATGTTGTGACACAAAATAACAACATTCAGAACCCTTCAGAAAAGACTGCTGATCCACCTATCATTGATGTGGATGAGGATTACTCAGATAATGATCTGATTGCCAATGTAAACCCTAGAATAGCTAGGAGATTGATGAAAAGAAAGGGTAATCAGAATGATGCAAAATGTGTGTCCAAAGATAAACCTGCTGTTAAGAAATCCAAGGCTGAAGGCATGGCTGGGGTAGAATCTGTGAAAACTATTCAGCCCAAAGGGAAGGTGAAAGTCCAGGTGCATACTGCTAGACAACCAATTTCAAAGAAGAGAAAAGAACCTGAATCTTCTGATTCTGATGAGGAATCAGAGTTTGAGATTGATGATGAAGAAATTCCTATCAGAAGGAAGCTCCCCTCCAGCAAAATTGCTAGAGTTCCTGAAGTCCCAACAGACAACATCTCTTTTCATCATCCTGACAATGCAAACAGATGGAAGTATGTTTGCTTAAAGAGAATAGCTTTAGAAAGAGAACTCAACAATGATACCATGGAGTGCAAAGACATCATGGACCTGATCAAGAATGCTGGACTGATGAAGACAGTGATAAAATTTAACAAGTGTTATGAAAATCTGGTCAAGGAGTTCATAGTTAACTTGTCTAATGATTGTGCTGATGGAAGGTCAGCTGACTTTGAAAGTGTTTTTGTTAGAGGAAGAAGGGTTAATTTCTCTCCATCAGAAATTAACAAATTTCTTGGAAGAACAAATGAGGATTGTCCTGATCTGGAAGTCACTGATAATGAAGTTTGTCAAACCATCACAGCAAGGCAAGTGAAGTGCTGGCCCTTGAAAGGAAAGCTAAATGCCAGCAAACTTAGCATGAAATTTGCCATCCTGCACAAGATTGGTGCAGCCAACTGGGTGCCTACAAATCATAAATCAACTATCTCCACAGGATTGGGGAGATTTATTTATGCTGTGGGAACCAAGACTGCTTTTGACTATGGCAGGTATATTTTTGAACAAACTTTAAAACATGCTGGTAGTTATGCTGTCAAAGGACCAATTGCCTTTCCCTCCCTCCATTGTGGAATTATCCTTGCACAATACCCTGATATCCTGGTGGCAAGAGATACTGCTTGCAAAAGAGCTCCTGCCCTTGGGTTGCACTACAAACTGTTTCAGGGATCTCATGCTCCTGATATTGTCATAACATCAGCTGAGACATCGTCTGTGAAGACCCAGTCCAAGACATCTGATGTCATAGCTGTATTAAAAGAGACCTACAAAGAACTGGAAGCTAGGAAAAAGACCCTATAAATCCTAATTGCCAGGTTAGAAAAGGAGGAAGCTGAAGGAAACAGAAGGGAAGAGGGTGTAGAAGCTGAAGGTCATCTCAATACTGAAGAAACTAGCTCCTCTGAGTCTGATGACAGTGCTTAAAGGTTGGTTGCTGTTTGGTGGAGTTGATGCTGGTCCCTGGTGGAGTTTGGAAGTGTGTTCAGTTTTTAGCTGCTGCTCTTATTACTTTTTTCTGGATGACTGTATAATTTTTATGAACATGTATCTTTGGCCCATTTGTGGCTAAAGAGGGGGAGATATATTTTGGTACTTAATTAGACATTCTATTTTTCTGCAGTCATTTCTTTCTGCTGCTATCTATCTCTGATTGCTTAGGGTCTTTAGCCAAAAATCTGCCAAAGGGGGAGTTTGTAGTTGTTTAGTTATTGGCTTGCATTTTTGGTAAATCCCAAGTGTATGTGTGAATGTCATGACTGATGTCATAACATTCTAGTTTAGTTTGTACTGATTCATTAGGTACCTTTGCAGAAAAATATTTTCATACAGGTACTGATGTTTATGAGTGTGTATCTGAGCATTTTGCAAAATGATCACATTTACCAAAATCAGTAAACAGGAATTCAGATGTCATAACAAATGTTAAGACATCTTGTTCTGAACTAACAGGTTTGCAGTTTGGTTAATTCTGAGTTTTTTCAGGAAAATGACTCAGTCTTTCCAGAACAGAATCCTGCGTTTTCTTTGGGTTAACCTAGCTCAACCCTAACCTGGTTGATAAAGTCCTGTGACCTAGTCTTAAGGTCAAATGGAATTAACCCTAGCTTTTTGTGGAAACCCTAACTGAAGATGCAGCTGCTATATATTCAACAGAGCTGCTGTTTTGAAAGGAATCCCTTTTTGACAGAAGATAATTTAGAAGCTGTATAGTTTTTTACTATTGTAATCCAAGTAATTATCATTGTGATAAGTGACTTGGAATAGGTTTTAATTGTAAGGGTTGTGTAACACTCAAAGCTTTGAAGCAAGAGTGTTTGTATGTCTCTTGACTAAAGCTGTGAAGCAAAGTCAAGTTAGGTTTGTGTATCACTCAAAGCTGTGAAGCAAGAGTGTTTGTGTTGCTTGATTAAAAAGCTTTGAAGCATAATCAAGTGTATGTTTTGAAGAGTGTCTTCAACAATTCATTAGTCAAATTGTTTTATGTATCACTGTTGTGATTGAGGGGGAGTGAGTAGGAACTCAGGTTTAAGTTGTACTTAGATTGAAATTGCATTGGGTAGGTCTTAAGTGAAGGAGATAAACTGGTTGGTTTATTCCTGAATTAACATCTCTTATAGTGGATTTCCTCCCTGGCTTGGTAGCCCCCAGAGTAGGTGTTGTTGCACACTAAACTGGGTAACCAATTGACTGTGTTCTTTACTGTTTTTGTATTTACTGTCTTATAGAAAGTCAGATACGGTGTCATAACATTGAACGTGACATTGAGTATCTGCAGCCAGAATTTCAGAAATGAAGGAAGATGGTGTTACAAAACTGTAACAGGGGAAGAGATGACTTCTAAATGATGTTTAGAAGCTTTTGGAATCAAGAAGCCAAGAAACGCACGAGTAGTTTTTTGTTTTGGGATTTTTGGCCAGAATCTGCAACAATGGAAGTGTGAGATACAAATCTGTGTTCTTGGTGTTTTCACGGTTCAAGCATGCGTGGGATTTATAACAAAATACTTGTGTATGTATATGCAAAAAGCTTGAGTGCTTTGGAGAGTTAGAAGTACAAGTTACAAGCTAATTGCTATGTTACTTGATTTTAAAGAAAAGTGAGAAAACAAGTTTCAAGAGGAAGTACAAGCATGGGATGAGTGATTGTAAGTGTCTAGATAAGCTTCTCTTTAGTTATGGGACATGTATGATCAGAAGAAAACAATTGCAAGGCTCAAGAACAATTTTTGTGCAAAAAGCTACTTTATCAAAATGGCATTGTGCACTTTCTTCCCAAAATGGATATAAAGCATGGCCTTGCATTGAATGCTTGAATTGAGACCTCTAACAGCTACGCAAGCAATTAACTATGGAGTTCCTAACAATTTTGAGGCCTGTAAAGTAGATATTATACAGCATAGGTTTGAAATTTGAATCTTGTTCATCACAAAATGACTTGTAATTTAAGTGTGAAAACCCTAACTTCATCTCTTCGATTCTACCTACTCAAGAATGACCTCAAGGAGTTCTTGGACATTTTGGAAAGCTTGTAATGTGCTATACAACCCCTTTTTGAATCACTTTTTAAAATTATCCTTGGAACTATATGAAAAAGTGCCATGAAGTTAGGTCAAAATCCTGACCAAAACTAGGGCAAAATTTCACTAAGTGTCCAACTTCAAGACCATGACTTTGTGAATTAATAACTTGAGATCCAAACATTTTTAGAATAATTTGTGTAAATAAATGTTGTAGATATCATAGATATCTACAACTTTCATGTTGAAAGTTTCTTCTGAATCCTCTTGCATCATGGTGAAAAATTGGTCCAAAGTTATGAAAAAACATGAAGTTTTAAACACTTAGAAAAAATTTCTAAGTTATAAAACTTTGACTTTTCAAAATGAAATCTTGACTTTTTGATTTATTGATGAATAAGTTTCATATTTTGACATGTTTTGATAAATTTTGATCTTTGACATTGAACTTTGGCCAAAAAGTCAAAGTTTGACTTTTCAGTGTACAGTTGACTTTTTGATCAGTTGACTGAAAATTTACTATCAGTCCAATTGATCTTGAGAAATGTTTTAGGTCATGTCATTAGGTCAAAATTATGCAATTGAATTCTTGAAATCATGCTTCAAACCAATTGACCATTTGCTAGGTCAAAAATCAGAAATTGCCCTTGTTCTGTCAAAAACCCTAATTTTAACCATTTTTCCCTTTTGATGATTTGGCCAAATTTATTGAGAAATTATGGTCCAAACTTGATCAAATGATACATATGAGTTTATAATGTTGATGTGGATCAAAAACTATGAAGTTTGACTGTAAACTATCCATAGTTGACTTTTTCCCAATACAGTTGATTTTTAGGTCAATTGCTCAACTCACTGAGCAAAAGTGTGATCCAAGGCTTGAAACTTGACATGAGTAATCTTTGGGGTCCATAATGATCCATGAAAGTTATATGAAGAATTGAAAGTTCAATTATCCTTGTGCAATCTCAAACCCTAATTTTGGTCATTAGTGCTTGAGGAGGTGTCTTGAGCTGATCAACCCTAGTGTAGTCTTGAACCAAGAGAGATCTTTGTGAGAAAATATTTGATAAATGATAGGGAAAATTTTGGGGTACAAAAGATGCTCCTGTTCAATCTTCTTAAACCTGAAGAGTTAGATTGGCGGATCCGTCATTCGTGACTTGAAGGTGAAAGATGATTGAACACTAGCGTGCCCAGAAATTTGCACTCGAAGATGGATGGTGATTGGGCTTATAGATGCCATTTGGAGGAATGTTGGTAAACACTGGAAGAAGTATCAGCACAAATCTCTTGTTGATTTATACTAAAACTTGATGTTTTACATGTGGGAGAAAAGAGTTAGTAAAATGCAAATTCCTGTATGATGTTCATCAGATGTGGTATTATGTTAAATGCATATGGTATATACATGTTATGATGTATGAATGTGAGATGCATGCTTTTGTCCGGGAAAATAAATCCCTGACTGCTGCTGAGGAAGTTCTGGGATATTGAATCCCCGATTGCCGTTGGAGATGAAGAATATACATATCTTAAATTTTGTTGAAAGGATGCTTTCGCTGGGGAATATTGCTTGAATGTCAGCTATTATCTGGTCGGATCCAGGCTTCACAATTTGCTGAGGATGAAGTAGTCAACTACTATCTGGTCGGATCCAGGCTTCACGGCAACTTACTGAGGGAAGAGACAAATTAACTGTTATCTAGTCGGATTCCAGGCTTTGCAGAAAATCTCTTGAAATTGAATAGTTATCTGGTCGGATCCAGGCTTCACAATAACTTGCTGGGGATACGGAAGTTAACTGTTATCTGGTCGGATCCAGGCTTCGTAGTAACTTGAAGTGGTAACTACTATCTAGTCGGGTCCAGGTTTCATGGTTTTTGGAAAGTTGTACTATTATCTGGTCGAGTCCAGGCTTCATAGTGTCTCTTTGGGGATCATAGTTAGTTGTTATCTGGTCGGGCTCTAGGTTTCATAATAAACTGTTTGAAAAACTGTTATCTGGTCGGGTCCAGGCTTTATAGATTTCTGAGGTTGATGAGGTCAATTGATATCTGGTCGGATCCAGGGTTCACAATAAACTGTTTGGGGATTTAGTTGTTATCTGGTCGGTTTCCAGGTTTCATGACAAATCTCTGAGGGTAATTGATATCTAGTTGGATCTAGGCTTCACAAAAAATTGCTTGAAAAGATGGAAATGAAAACTGATATCTGGTTGGATCCAGGTTTCATAGTAACTTGTTGGGGCAGAGGAAAATTCTAGTGGGGAAAGAAGTTAAACCTTGGTCGGGTTGAGTCCAGGTTCTTCTATATCTTTGAAGAGTTATACTATTATATGGTCGGGTCCAGGTTTCATAGCATCTTGAAAATGAGATCAATTGTTATCTGGTCGGGTCCAGGTTTCAGATACTCAGATTGTTATCTGGTCGGGTCTAGGTTTCAGCAACTTGAAGAAGTCAAACTGATATCTAGTTGGGTCTAGGCTTCAATAATAACTTGAAAATTGTGCTAATATCTGGTCGGATCCATGATTCATAGTATCTTTTTGGAAATAGTAAAGGCTTTATGACGGCTTTATTGGGGATCAGGGGTTGTGGCCCTATGATTTATAATAATTCAAACTGGAGAGTGTAGATTTGGTTGGGTAGGACAAACTCAGCTTGGGGAGGATACACTCAATTGGGGAGGATAGGCTTTGTTTGGAGATAATAGCCTTGGTTGGGGAAGATATACTCAGTTGGGGAAGACAGGCTCAGCTGGGGAACTTCGTTGTGTCTGGATTGTTGTATGTTGGAGAAATTTTAACTCGGCTGGGGAGTTATGTGATTCCTCAATTATTATTTGGGAAGTAAAACCCGTTGGGGAAATTTTTATTGCAGCCGTCCTCATGGGGTAATGATAACGAGATAACTCTATGGGGATATTTCATATACATTAAAGAGATGCTTACTGCTACTTAGGAGAACCCATGTGCAAAATAGCTTTAATTATGCTCATATGCATATGTTCATTCAATTTTAGTCATTGGACAAATTTGCATTTAAAACAAAGACAAAATTTTGCACTTCAAAGTATATTTGTATTGATATTTTGCCCATGAATAGCCGTTTTTGTACAGAGAGACGGAGATCCTAGTAAGAGGAAATCGTCGAAAGGAAAATAAAATTGAGAATGAAAACAAATAGCCATGTGAAATGATCTCATTGCCTTCGAATTCTACTATTGCCCCAATGTCTTCGAATGTCCCTTGCCGTTGATAGAAGTTGATTGGATTGATCTTGGACCGTTTGAACTTGGACCTTGGTGATAAAACTGACTGTGTTGATTCCACGGGACATAGTCATACGATTTTAATCCTTAACTTTTTCCTGGACCGCTCTTTCGGGTTTTTAGCCCACCAGGATACCCTTTGTTACCCAAGTCGCCCTTTTGGATTTTCAACTTGTCGGGTGTACAATCTTTCGCATGTATCCCTAAATTTTGCCCAAACATTTTGGTTTGCCGAGATGCCCTTATTTTGCTTAGGTGTGTCAACCTAACGGGTCTCTTATGCATAATATTTTTTAACTATGTCCGCGTTTATGGGATGTGGGAAATCCTTGCCACCATTGTAGTCAGCATCATGGCACTGCCAGAGAAAACTCTCTTGACAATAAATGGCCCCTCACAGGTGGGAGTCCATTTGCCTTTGGGGTCGCCTTGTGGTAGAATGATGCGTTTTATCACCAAGTCACCAACTTGATATACTTGAGGTTTGACCTTTTTGTTGAAAGCCTTGATCATCTGTTTTTGGTACGTCTGACCATGGCAAACAACAACTAACTGTTTTTCGTCAATCAAGTTCAGCTGATCCAATCTTGTTTGAATCCACTCGTCTTCGCCTAGGCCTGCCTCGTTCATAATTCTCAGCGAGGGAATATGAACTTCCACTGGAAAAACAGCTTCTATGCCATAGACTAGAGAAAAAGGAGTTGCCCCATTTGATGTTCTAGCTGAAGTACGGTAGCCATGTAGAGCAAACGACAACATCTCATGCTAATCCTTATTGGTTACTACCATTTTCTGTATAATCTTCTTGATATTTTTGTTGGCCACTTTGACTGTGCCATTCATTTTCGTCTATACGGAGAAGAATTGTGATGCTTGATCTTAAACTGAGTGCAAAGCTCAGTGATCATATCATTGTTGAGGTTAGTCCCATTGTCGGTGATGATCCTTTTGGGGATACCATAATGGAAAATAAGGTTGTGTCTGATGAATCTTGCTACCACATTCTTGGTGACTGAGGCAAACGAGGCAGCTTCGACCCATTTGGTAAAATAGTCGATAGCAACAAGAATGAAGCGATGTCCATTGGACGCTATGGGCTTGATCTCTCCAATCATATCAATGCCCCACATTGCATATGGCCACGGAGCGGTCATGACATTCAGAGGGATAAGAGGCACATGGACTTTGTCAGCGTAGATTTGGCATTTGTGACAAGTTCTTGAATGTTGGTGGCAATCAGTCTCTATCATTGACCAATAGTAACCATCTCTTAAGATTTTCTTAGCCATCGTATGTCCACTTGAGTGAGTACCGAATAGACTATCATGCATGTCTTCCATAATTTCCTACTCCTCCTTCTTGTCCACAGATCAGAGTAAAGTTGAATCATGGTTGCGCTTGTACAATATCCCGTTACTTAGGAAGAACTTGGTTGCAAATCTTCGTAAGAATTTTCTATCATTGATGGATGCTCCTTCGGGATACTCTTGTGCCTCAAGATATCTCATCACCTCATGGTACCAAGGATTTTCCGCATCAGTGTCAAGCTCACAGCAATGTGCGGGTTCGTTGAATATTTCAATTGTAATCATAGGGGCTTCGTTGTCCCATCCGACCTTGAACATTGAAGACATGGTTGCCAAAGCGTTAGCCAATTGGTTTTATTCCCTAGGGAAGTGCTCGAAAGTGATCTCTTCGAAGTAAGGAATTAGGGATAGCACAAGTTCCTTGTAAGGAATAAGATTAGGGTGTTTAGTGTCCCAATCTCCTTTTACTTGGCTGATCACTAAAGTCGAATCCCCAAACACATCCAAATTCTTGATCCTTAAGTCAATGACAGCTTTCAGACCTAAGATGCATGCTTCATACTCGGCCATATTGTTTGTGCAATCGAAGCATAGTCTAGCAGTGAAAGGAGTGTGGCAACCTTCAGAAGAGATGATCACAACACCAATTCTGTTACCTAAGGTGTTAGAAGCCCCATCGAATACCATAGCCCATCGGGATCCTTGTTCAGGTCCGTCATATGGTCCGAGTTTTGCACAGTCAGTTACCAGCATGATGTTTTCATCAGGGAAGTCGAAGTTCATTGACTGATAATCATCCACAGCTTGATGGGCCAAATGATCTGCTAGTGCACTTCCTTTGATGGCTTTTTGAGTCGTGTATTGAATGTCGTACTCAGTGAAGATCATTTTCCATCTGGCTATCCGTCCAGAAAGGGCAGGTTTCTCGAAGATGTACTTGATTGGGTCCATCTTAGAAATCAACAAAGTGGTATGAGTCAACATATATTGTCTTAGCCGGCGAGCAGCCCATGCCAGAGCACAACAAGTTTTCTCGAGTAGTGAATATCGGGTTTCACAGTCAGTAAACTTTTTGCTCAGGTAATAAATAACATGCTCTTTTCGGCCAGACTCGTCATATTGTCCCAAAACACACCCCATAGAGTTCTCTAATACCGTCAAGTACATGATCAAGGGTCTTCCTTCAACTGGAGGCATGAGAATAGGAGGTTCTTGTAGGTATTCTTTGATTTTGTCAAAGGAAACTTGGAATTCATCGTTCCATCTGACTACCTGATCTTTCTTCAAGAGTTTGAAGAGTGGCTCACAAGTAGCAGTTAAGTGAGATATGAAACGGGCAATGTAATTGAGACAACCCAAGAATCCTCTAACTTCCTTTTTAGAATGAGGTACTGGCATTTCTTGGGTGGCCTTTACCTTGGCGGGATCAAATTCAATTCCTTTATTGCTGACAACAAAACCTAGAAGCTTTCCAGATCGTACTCCAAATGTGCACTTGTTAGGGTTTAACCTCAGCTTGTACTTCTTCAGCCTCTCGAATAATTTGTGTAGGTGATCGAGATGTTATTCCTAGGTTTGTGACCTGGAAACCATATCATCTACATATACCTCTATCTCATGATGAATCATATCATGAAATAAAGCTACCATAGCTCTTTGATATGTTGCCCTTGCGTTTTTTAGTCCGAACAACATGACCTTGTAGCAGAAGGTGCCCCATTGCGTAACGAAAGTAGTCTTCTCCATGTCTTCGGGAGCCATCTTTATTTTATTATAGCCTAAAAAGCCATCCATGAAAGAGAAGACTTTATGCTGAGCAGTATTATCAACTAAGACGTTAATGTGTGGTAGAGGGAAGTCGTCCTTAGGGCTTTCCCTATTCAGATCCCTGTAGTCTACGCACATGAAAACTTTCCCGCCTTTCTTTGGCACTGGCACCACATTGACAACCCATTGAGGATAGGATGTAATAGCTAGGAACCCTTCATCAAATTGTTTCATCACTTCAGCTTTGATCTTTTCAGACATATCAGGCCTCATGCGACGAACATTTTGTTTAACAAGAGGACAGTCCTCTCTTGTCGGGAGATGATGAACTACGATGTCAGTATCCAACCCAGGAATTTCTTCATAAGACCAAGCAAATACTTCTACGTAATCATGAAACATCTGAACCAACTTTCTCTTGACACCGCTTTCCAAGTTAGCGCCGATCTTGATTTCCTTCTTATCTGCCTCAGTACCCAGGTTGATAACTTCCACTGACTCCTCGTGCGACTGAATAGCTTTTTCCTCTTATAACATAAGTCTGGCTAGCTCTCCCGGTATGTCACAATCTTTCTCGCCTTCGTCTTCGGCTTGGTTGATAGGACATTCAAAGTCATAGTCGGCAATAGTAGAGTTATTGGCAATAAGATCCAGAGTGGATGTGGACCTACAAGAGTGTGTGCGTGTGCATGTAAGATACATGAATATTTTAAAAAAAAAAGTATTTGAAAGAAAGGAAAGACAATGAACACAAATATTTGAATGCAAAAGAGTCCAATGTACTGAAGGATCATATGATTAGATGAATATAAATAAAACCCTTGACAAATGGACCAAAATTCCCTGGGCCAGGCACATGGCTTAAAAGTCATTGTTTGAATATTATAGACAACAAGTTCTTGAATTGAAAGAAAAGCAATAACAAGTAGATTACTCCTTAATGAAGGAGACTGGTACAAAGTCCTTTGTATGCCAATTCTTCAGCTCTGTAGTAGTTGGATACACCCATTCTTCAAATGCAGCTTCTTTATCAGAATCACCCAGGGCGTTGACTGTATGGCTTCTAATGTGGAGAGGTGGCTTTCCAGCACGAGAACGTCTCACTTCCTTCTGAGATTTGACGGTGAAGCCCAAACAAAATTTGTCTGCTTTAAAAGGGATATAGAGGAGTTTCCCCTATGTATCACAGTTTCCTTCTTCAATTGTCGCACGGGCATCCTTGACTGAAACCATCTTTGGCGTGGCCTTGACAGCTTTGGACTCATCATAAGAACATTTGGTGACAACAATCAATGGTGGTACGACCTCAAAGGCTTGGCATGGGGTTTCAATGAATTCTCCGTCCATCTCTACGTACTCTAAAGAGTTAAGGTGGCTCACCATAAACTCTTCTTGCCCACAGATGGTGAATATTCTGCCCTTAACTGGATATTTGAGTTTCTGATGGAGGGTTGAGGTCACTACCCCAGCTTTATGAATCCACGGGCGACCTAACAGACAAGAATAGGTGGGGCGAATATCCATAATATAGAACATGGAGTTGAATATTTGGGAGCCCACTTTGATTGGAAGATCTACCTCCCCATGAACAGTCCTCTTTGATCCGTCAAATGCTCTTACAATGACGTCGCTCGACTTCAATACTAAATCCTCACAGTCGAGCGGTCTAATTCCCACTTGGGTAATACATTCAGAGAAGAACCAATGTCAACTAGTACATGTGCTAAGGTGGTCCCTTTGCACTCGATTGACACATGTAATGCTTTATTGTGATTTTTCCCGAGGGGTGTTAAGTCAGCATCTAAAAATCCTAAGCCATTATCAGTTGTCAGGCTAGCCACGCAATTCTCAAATTGATTTGTTGTTGTCTCATAGGGGACATGAGCTTATTTCAGGAACTTGATTAATGTCCGAGCATGGGCATTGGAGCGAAGCAGTAATGACAACATTGAAATCTTAGAGGGGGTTTTCCCCAATTGTTATACAATTTTGAAGTCGCTTCTTTTTATGATCTTTAAAATCTCGTCCATTTCACGGGTGGAGGGTTCTTCATCAGCTACATCTTTGGAGGGTACCTCAATCACATCAGGCTCAACAATCTTCCCCTTCCCTCTGGTATCGGTATTTGGCTTGGCAGCAGTAATGCGGATGGGCGTCTTTGTAACTATTGGAGGTGAGATATTGGGTGAAAATATTCTCCCAGTTCTAGTTACTTTGCTTGAGCCAGCTATGTTGTCAACATCGTCATCTTTTTCTTCCTCGATCCAGGCATCTTGTTTAATCCCATGATATAATACTTCAGCACCGTAATTCCATGGTACCGCTTTACTTGAAGAGTAAGGAATTGGTCCGGAATTGGTAATTATTAAGGGAGCAATGGTGGGTTCGTTTGAAATACTAATAGGGCCTTTGGAGGTGATCCTAATAGGTTTGTTTAAGATGGTAATAATGGAGAGGTATTTGCATTTGTTAATCAAACTCTTGGAAAGTGGAGTCTTTTCAAACAGAATTTTATGGCTATCCATCAGGCGTTGTATGCCTTTCTTCAGCCTTTCACAACCAATGTATTATCTTGTACAGCACACACAATCTTTTTCACAGCCAGGGAAGATCCCAGCTTTCAATAGATTATTCTTGATTACATTCAGCGGAGTGGTCAATTCTTCAACAGAGGCAATAAAAGTTGTATCTTCAACAACATTAACACATTTTTCATGCTTCAGCATTGGAGCGGTAATTACATTCGGTGTTGGAGGAGGATAAAAATCAATAGTCTTGTTGTCAATTAAATCCTGGATCTTGTTCTTCAATGCCCAACACTGATCAGTCTCGCGCCCGGGGCTGTTTGAATGGTAAGCACACTTTGCATTCGGATTATATTTTGATGACGAGGTGTCAGGGTTGGCGGGAGGATCGCGCAATGTTACTAAATTAGCCTTAAGAAAATGTTGAAGGGCTTGAGACAGTGACATGCCTAACCTTTTAAATTGTCTTCTTGGAGTTTCAAAACGTTGATGATTTGCATATGGTCTTGGAGTAGGAGTTGGATTGGAGATTCGGACAGTGTTGACAAACGGATGATCATTCTTCTTGGTATGGGCCCTTGCCCCATACACAACATTAACTTCCTTCTTTGCAGCAAAATATTTCTTGATAGGATTGGCGGTGGAGGTAGATGCCACAGAGATCTTCCCACTCTTGATGCCACTCTCAACTCTTTCACCAATTAAGATTAATTCGGTGAAACTAGAAGAAAAGCAGCCTACCAACAGATTAAAGAAAGGACCAAATAAGGTGCCCATGAACATGTCTATGTGTTCCCTATCAGTCAAGGAAGGTTGGACCCTACTAGCAAGGTCTCTCCACTTTTGTGCATATTCCTTAAATCCTTCATTCTTTCCCATAGTCATATCTTGCAATTGAACCCTCGTTGGCGCAAAGTCGACATTGTATTGATACTGATGGTAGAAGGAAGTAGCTAGATCCTCTCAAGTATTGATACGTGAACCATCTAACTGATAAAACCATTCAAGTTATGTTCCAACCAAACTCTCTTGGAAAAAGTGAACCCATAGCTTCTTATCGGCAGTGTGCGGATGTATCTTGCGCACATAAGACTTCAAATGGAGTTTTGGACAAGAAACCCCATCGTACTTGGCAAAGATTGGTACTTTGAATTTGTGGGGGATGACTACACCAGAGATTAAACCCAAATCATCAAAATCTAAACCGAGGACGGCTTGGATTTCAACGGCTTTCAACTTGTCTTCTAATTGCTTGTATTTGATATCAGTGGGTGAATACTGCTCGTTGAAATAATCATCATCAGATTCTTGATCATTAACACATTCAACTTGAGTACTCTTTACCTCACCGACATGGTTCTCGTCCTCTTCAGATGAGTCTCCTCCTACTGGAATTTGACGGATTGTCTCCTTAAACCTTCTACCCATGTTGAGTAGAGCTTTCTTCTTTGGCTTCTTCTTAACGGCCAGTAAAGCCATCATATCTTACTGCCCCTTGGCTAGGGCTAGTAGAGCTACCTGAAACTGACAATTCTGGGCTTGGAGATCCGTCACAGTTTTCTCTAGATTCATCTTGCTGAAATAAACAACAGAAAGATAAGGAAACCTGTTATGTGAAAACCTGTCATGTCATGATGCATGGAATATGTTCATGCAAATGATTTCAAGGATTAATGAAACTTAAATTTGTGTAGACAAAAAGAATGAACAAACGTTAATTTTCATTAAAAAAACAAGAAAGATTACATCATGCCTCTTGGGCTTACAAAATAACTTTCTATGATAAAAAGACTGAACGCATCCTCTTTGGCGCGAGATAAGCGTTCACACTTTACTCTTCTTGCAGCTGATTTGTAAGCTCCAAGACTATCTTTTCACTAGCATAGAATTGAGCCTCGAAAGTATCTCGTTCTTCCTTCAGCTGGATTCAACCCTTTTGCAAGTCTTCGAGAGAGGTAGGCATGTCGGGATGGAGAATAGTGTAGGGAACATTTCCTTCAACCATAGGCTCCATGATGACTGGTAGGATAGAGGGATAAGGCATCATAAGTTTCTGAGCACGAGCTCGCACCCATTTGAGGTAAGGCTCGAGGGGAATGGAATTCTTGTGTCCTAGTGTCTTTCTATCCACCTTGTTCAACATCCTCCAAGCTCGGATAAATCTCTGGCGGTAACCTTGATCGTCGTTCTCGTAGTCAAATACCAAACCTTGGATAAGCATCTCATGTGGACCATCCCTTCGGGCGTAACCAAACTGTCTTAAGGCTAAGCAAGGGTTGTAGGTGATACCTCCTCTAATGCCAAGCAAAGGGACATTAGGGAATTCTCCATAAAGGTCGACAATAGTAACATTCTCCAAAGAGCGGGAACACCAATGAATATCTGAATGTCTGAGCGTCATCAACCTATGTGACCACCTTGAACCTTGCTCATTCTTCAACACAGATTGGGGAAGATGCGAAATAAACCATCTTTCCAAGAGAGGAGTGCAACACATGAGGATACCCCTCTTCCTTATAGTACGAGTATGAAAGGAATGTAGGATGTCCCATAGCAAAGTAGGCACCGGGTTACGAGACATGAAGATTTTGACGGCATTCACATCTATGAGTTGGTCAGGATTTTGGAAACAAAACCATCCCGTAGATGAGGAGAGCCACAATTTCCTCAAAGGCTTGCAAATCACAAGAGTTCCAACAATTTTGGGCTTTCTCAAATAAGAACTTTTCTAGGAAACCTTTGACATTACTCCTTGTTTCCTAATTAGTTGTGATATCATATGGTTGCAACTGTAGAGCTTGAGCAATCTCTTCTGGATTTGGATCTCTTTTCGTACTGTTGAAAGGTAGTTGATTGAGAATGGGAATCCTCAAGAGTCGGGAGAATTCTTCCAAAGTTGGCACAAGTTGATAATCGGGAAATGTGAAGTAATGGTGTAGGGGATCAAAGAACTGAAAGAGCACCTTCATCATGTCTTCATCAGTCGTGGAGGTGACCAAGTTTAGTAGGCGACCATATTTTTCGGTAAATGGAGAATTTTTAGGAATCCTTGATGTTAACTCTTTGAGTTGAGGAGGGATCCTTACGAGGTTGACTTGAATGGTTTTCCTGCGAATAGAATCCATGTCCTACAAAACAGAACAAAGATAAATCCCAAAAATCCTTGAAATGGTTAGTGAGTTTGAGTATGATGTCATGATGTTTATGATGTTACGTACAAGTAAATACATACAAACAAAGCAAACAAGTCCTTAGGTTTAGGCTTGCATGGAGTCTCATAGGTAAGTACCCTCTTGAAGTTTAGTTGGCTCAAACCTGTCCTAGTAATAGTAATCGGGTTCTAAGGAGCTCAATATCACTGATTTGTTTTCTCGGGCATTGTTTCAGCGCAAGCCTCTTTAATGGCGACCGAAATATCCCAAAAAAACAAACCTCAATGAGTGAAGTATCGAGTATCTACCAACTTCGGACTGCACCAAAGATGGTCATCTCACTACGTCCTAATGGCCAAGTTGGTCAAGTAAAGATTCTAAAAGTTCATTAGTGCTTCATGACATCAATCAGTGGCCTCGTATTCTCCTTGACTACTCAAGGGCTACTAGTACCCACAAATAGGTCGCACTAACGTAGCTATTGCTTAGACCGTGTCGGTATACCCCGCACAGTTTCCACAATGTATTGCTACTTACCTATAAGGTATCCCAAATCCGGGTAGAGGATTCAAACCCAAACAAAGAACCAAAATATAAAGCATACAAGTCAAACAATAAAATCAAGTAAATATGATCTAACCCTAAGGTAAACCCACTTTTAAAATTCTCCCTAGCAGAGTCGCCAGTTCTGTGATACGGTAGGAGAACTGACTTAGTTGTTTTGCGTTTTATCGCAAATGTTACGGTTAACAAGAGTCGCCGCTGACTTTTCTTTTATCTAAAAGGAAAGGTGAAAAAGCACAGGAAAGACCTTTGAGATTATTTCTTGAGTTCGGGGGGTAGATTATGAAAAAGAAGGTTTTAGCACCCTTTTCATCCATGGTTTTCCATGGGCTCTTAGTTACTTGCTAGATCACTTGCTTTTTGTTTGAAATTATGATTTGTGTGTTTTTTGAAAGTATTTTGAAAAGGCACCATCGTTAAGGCAAACTTTGTAATGATTCTCGTTCGTAAGAATGTATACCAAGTGTTGATCTTTTGAAAATGTTTTTCAAGTTGTGAAAGATGTTTTGAAAGTATTGGTGTTTGTTTTGAAAATAGCAAAGATGTTTTGTTTTGAATTTGATCAAGTAACTAGGAGAATTCTACCTACTCAAAAGTCTTTCATGTTCATTTCCTTTCTCCTTTGACATTGTTATCTTACCATTGATTTGGTAAATAACCCTATCTTTGGATGTAAACGGGACGGACATGGGTCATTGTATAACCATGATTAGCAATGTTTCAAGGTATCTTAGCATTTTTATTTAGGGACTAATATCATTTTGAAAGGCAACTTTGATAGCGTCATCGAGGGACTATGATCTTGTGTTCGTTTGTTTTTGCTAAGATACCTCACATGCGTAACATGGCCATTTTGTAAGGCAACCAAGTGGATTTTACCCTAGGGGTGCTTGTGTGCAAGTGTATTGATTTTTCATGCTTGATTTGTCTTTGATTAGGATTTGCTAATTGATTGGTTTTAGTCTTTCTATACAAAACCCTAATTACTAGCATTTAAATACAAAGCGATAAATTGTGAAATTTAAAATTACTGCGCTATTACAATACTTGTGGGAGGGGGTGTACAAATTACAAATGAGGATTGCAAGAAAATAAACCTAATTATCTATTACAACCATATTGAATTTGGATAAATAATGTAAAAAAATGAGTGAATATACAAGAATGTAAAATGGAAAGAAAATGGACTTTTATTTGGATTTTTTAGGGAAAAGGGGTTTTGTTTTAACCTAATTAACTAAAATAAAAATAATTAATTAAATTAATAAAAAGTAATACCTAAATTTACTAGGAAAAGAATTTAAATAAAACCCTAATCTATTAATTGATTAAAAAAGAAACTAAGTTTATAAGAAAATTTTTGGTATTTTTGTCTTAAAAATAATTTATAGTATTATAAAATATTTTTGGTCTTTTTATATTTTAAAATAATATATTTAAATTGTGTAAAAGAAAATAACTAAAAACCTAGTTTCTAATTAAATTTACAAATCAATTAGTAAAATAAATAAAGTATGATTAAATAAAATAATTTTTTGTGTAAAAAAATAAATAAACTATATCAAAATATAAATCTAATATTATTATATTTTTTCTGATTCTTTTAGTATTAGATAAAATATTTAAGAAAACAAATAAATAAAAATGAGAAAAAAGAAAATAAAATGGGCCAGGGTGTGAATAGCCAGCAAGGGGGGTCAAAAGTAAAAAAATAAGGCCCAAGGGGATGAGGCTAAGCGCTGCCAACAAATGAAAAAAATATGAAAAATGTGAGAAAACAAGTAAAAGGGTACCACTGGAGCTCGAACCCAGGTCCATATAGTCACAGGCGCGCGCTTCTACCATTGGGGTGGCTATACATCCGTTTATTAATATCAAACCATAAATATATATATGGTAAACACGTTCCTGAAGACAACTTCATCTTTAACATCACGCCCATCATGAACCTTTGTATCTTATTAAATTCTCAACCAAAATGAAAAATGTAAACATGAAACTTGTGCCAAATCTCCTCACGATTTCAGAAATGCAAAGCAATAAAATTATAGATCAAAGACAAACATGAATTTTAATGGACCTAATCTAAACCCTAAAAATTTCAGAAACTTCAATCTAAAAATTCTCTAAACTCAAGAAACATAAATGAAAACTATGGGCATGGTTAGCTTTAGAGCAATGATATCTACATTTTTAATTCACAAATAAACCATTAATGATGCTTGTATCAAGAGTTCAAAGTTGAGATAACTTACCTAAAAACTGGAAATTGTGTTCTGCAAATGAGCACTCCTCAAGGTGTTGTGATGATCAGAAAAGCTCTACTGAGGTCCCAGGAAGCTAATGCAATGATTAGATTGGTTGGAGAGTGGTTGAAATGGTCTGGAGAAGTCCACTTACAGTGCTCTATTTTTGAACTTGGAAATGGAGGAAGATGGTGTTACAGAACTGTATCAGGGGAAGGGATGACTTCTAAATGATGTTTAGAAGCTTTTGGAAGCAAGAAACAAAGAAACGCACAAGTAGTTTTTGGTTTTGGGATTTTTGGCCAAAATCTGCAACAATGGAAGTGTGAGATACAAATCTGTGTTCTTGGTGTTTTCAGGGCTCAAGCATGCATGGGATTTGTGACAAAATACTTGTGTATGTATATGCAAAAATATTGAGTGCTTTGGAGAGTCAGAAGTACAAGTTACAAGCTAATTGCTATGTTACTTGATTTTCAAGAAAAGTGGGAAAATAAGTTTCAAGAGGAAGTACAAGCATGGGCTGAGTGATTGTAAGTGTCTAGACAAGCTTCTCTTGAGTTATGGGACATGTATGATCAGAAGAAAACAATTGCAAGGCTCAAGAATAAGTTTTGTGCAAAAAGCTACTTTATCAAAATGGCATTATGCACTTTCTTCCCAAAATGGATATAAAGGATGGCCTTGCATTGAATGCTTGAATTGAGACCTCTAACAGTTATGCAAGCAATTAATTATGGAGTGCCTAACAAGTTTGAGGCCTTTAAAGTAGAGATTATGCAGCATAGGTTTGAAATTTGAATCTTGTTCATCACAAAATGACTTGTAATTCAAGTGTGAAAACCCTAACTTCATCTCTTTGATTCTCCCTACTCAAGAATGATCTCAAGGAGTTCTTGGACATTTTGGAAAGCTTGTAATGTTCTCTACAACCCCTCTTTGAATCACTTTTGAAAATTCCCCTTGGAACTATAAGAAAAAGTTCCATGAAGTTAGGTCAAAATCCTAACCAAAACTAGGGCAAAATTTCACTAAGTGTCCAACTTCAAGACCATGACTTTGTGAATTAATAACTTGAAATCCAAACATTTTTAGAAGAAGTTGTGTAAATAAATGTCGTAGATATCATAGAGATCTACAACTTTCATGTTGAAAGTTTCTTCTGAATCATCTTGCATCATGGTGAAAAATTGGTCCAAAATTATGAAAAAACATGAAGTTTTAAACACTTAGAAAAAATTTCTAAGTTATACAACATTGCCTTTTCAAAATGAAATCTTGAATTTTTGATTTCTTGATGAATAAGTTTCATATTTTGACATGTTTTGATAAATTGTGATCTTTGACATTGAACTTTGGCCAAAAAGTCAAAGTTTGACTTTTCAGTATACAATTAACTTTTTGATCAGTTGACTGAAAATTCACTATCAGACCAATTGATATTGAACAATGTTTAAGGTCATGTCATTAGGTGAAAATGATGCAATTGAATTCTTGAAATCATGCTTCAAACCAATTGACCATTTCCTAGGTAAAAAATCAGAAATTGCCCTTGTTCAGTCAAAAACCCTAATTTTAACCATTTTGCCCTTTTGATGATTTGATCAAATTTCTTGAGGAATTATGGTCCAAACTTGATCAAATGATACATTTGAGTTTATAATGTTTATGTGGATCAAAAACTATGAAGTTTGACTGTAAACTAGCCATAGTTGACTTTTCCCCAATACAATTGATTTTTAGGTCAACTGCTCAATTGACTGAGCAAAAGTGTGATCCAAGGCTTGAAAATTGACATGAGTAATCTTGGGGGTCTATAATGATCCATGAAAGTCATATGAAGCATTGAAAGTTCAATTATCCTTATGCAATCTCAAACCCTAATTTTGGTCATGAGTGCTTGAGGAGGTGTCTTGAGCTGATCAACCCTAGTGTAGTCTTGAACCAAGAGAGATCTTTGTGAGAAAATATTTGATAAATGAGAGGGAAAATTTTGGGGTACAACAGTAATAAAGCTGGCTGTAATGATTCCACGGGACATAGTCATACACTTTAAACCCTAACTTTTTCCTGGACCGCCCTTTCGGGTTTTCAGCCCACCAAGATACCCTTTTTTGCCCAAGTCGCCCTTTCGGGTTTCCAACTTGCCGGGTGTATGATCTTTTGTATATATCCCTAACTTTTGCTCTAACCCTTTTGGTTTGCCGGGATGCCCTTATTTTTTCCTAGGTATTCCAACCTAGCGGGTCATTCTCTATGCGTAGTATTCTTTGACTATGTTTGCGTTCATAGGATGCGAGAAATCTTCGCCATCCATAGTAGTTAGCATCATGGCACCGCCAGAGAACACTTTATTAACAATAAATGGCCCTTCATAAGTGGGAGTCTATTTTCCTCTGGGATCTCTTTGAGGAAGAATGATGCGTTTTATTACCAAATCACCAGTCTGATACACTCGAGGCTTGACCTTTTTGTTGAAAGCCTTGATCATGCGCTTTTGATACATTTGACCATGACAAATAGCAACCAGTCTCTTCTCATCAATCAAGTTTAACTGATCCAATCTAGTTTGAATCCATTTGTCTTCGCCTAAATCTGCTCCTTTCATAATCCTTAAGGAAGGAATCTGAACTTTCACAAGTTGGACAACTTCCATGCCATAGACTAAAGAGAAAGGAGTTTCCCTAGTTGAAGTTCAAGCCAAAGTACGATAGCCATGAAGAGTAAACGGTAGCATCTCATGCCAGTTTTTGTAGGTCACCACCATCTTTTGCACGATCTTCTTTATGTTTTTATTGGCAGTTTCCACTGCGCCATTCATCTTAGGTCTGTATGGAGAAGAATTGTGATGCTTGATTTTGAAATTAGTGCAGATCTCCATAATCATAGCATTATTGAGATTGGTTTTATTGTCAGTGATGATCCTTTTAGGGATACCGTATCGGCAGATGAGGTTGTGCTTGATAAACCGGGCTATGACGGTCTTTGTGACTGAGGCATATGAGGTAGCTTCGACCCATTTGGTGAAGTAGTCAATAGTAACAGGGATGAAACAGTGTCCATTGAAAGAAGTAGGCTTGATCTCTCCAATCATGTCAATACCCCACATTGTGAATGGCCACAGAGCAGTCATGACATTTATAGGTATCAGAGGCATGTGAACTTTTTCGGTATAGATCTGGAACTTATGGCAAGTCCTCGAGTGATGGTGACAATCAGTTTCCATTGTTGACCAATAGTACCCATCTCTCAGAATCTTCTTATCCATAGTGTGTCCACTGGAATGAGTTCTGAATATACCCTCATGCATGTCTTCCATGATCTTTTCTTCCTTCTTCTTATCCACACAGTGGAGTAGAGTAGAATCATGGTTGCGCTTATACATGATTCCATTGCTTAGAAAGAATTTGGCTGAAAATTTTCGCAAGAATTTCCTATCATTGATGGAGTCTCCTTCAGGATACTCTTGTGCCTTAAGATATCTCTTCACTTCATGATACCAAGGCTCCTATTCATCAGTGTCAAGCTCATTGCAGTGTGCAGGTTCGTCAAATCTTTCAATTGTAATTTTAGGATCTTCGTTGTCCCACTTGACCTTGAACATGGATGACATCATTTCTAAGGCATCCTCCAACTGATTTTCTTCTCTTGGTAAGTGTTTGAAGGTAACCTCCTCAAAGTACGGGATCAGGGTTAACACAAGCTCTTTGTATGGGATCAGATTAGGATGTTTGGTATCCCACTCTCCTTTAAATTGACTAATTACTAACGCCAAATCCCCATATACGCTCAAGAATTTGATTCTTAGATCAATGGCAACCTTAAGACCCAAGATGCATGCCTCATACTTAGACATGTTGTTCGTACAGTCGAAGCACAGCCTGGAAATGAAAGGTGAATGACAACCTTCGGGAGAAACAATCACAACACCAATTCCATTACCCAAAGTGTTGGAAGCCCCATCAAAAACCATAGTCCATCGGGATCCTTGTTCAGGTCCGTCATATGGTCCAGGCTTTTCACAGTCAGTTACTAACATGATATTTTTGTCCGGGAATTCAAAGTTCATGGATTGGTAGTCATCAACAGCTTGATGGGCCAAATGATCTGCCATCACACTCCCATTGATTTCTTTTTGTGTGGTGTATTAGATGACATATTCAGTTAGAATCATTTTCCATCTAGCTATTTGTACAGAGAGAGATGGTTTCTCAAAGATGTACTTGATAGGGTCCATCTTAGAAATCAACAAAGTGGTGTGAGTCAACATATACTATCTTAGCCGGTGAGCAGCCCATGCCAGAGCGTAGCAAGTTTTCTCGAGCAGTGAATATCTAGCTTCAAAGTCGATAAACTTTTTACTCAGGTAGTATATTGCATGCTCTTTTTGGCCAGACTCGTCATGTGGGCCCAGCATGCACCCTATTGAATTTTATAATATAGTCAAGTACATAATCACAGGTCTTCCTTCAACTGGAGGCATCAGGATTGGAGGTTCTTGTAAGTATTCCTTGGTCTTGTCAAAAGCAATTTGGTAGTCATCGTTCCATCTGACTACTTGATCTTTCTTCAGCAGCTTAAAGAGTGGTTCACAAGTAGCAGTTAAGTGGGATATGAATCGGGAAATGTAGTTGAGTCGACCTAAGAAACCTATGACCTCCTTCTTAGTACGTGGAGCTGGAATTTCTTGGATAGCTTTGACCTTTGTAGGGTCGACCTCAATACCTTTGCTACTGATGACAAATCCTAGGAGTTTTCCAGACCTTACCCCAAAGGTGCATTTGTTGGGATTTAGCCTCAGCTTGTATTCTTTCAGCCTTTCAAAAAGCTTGTGTAAGTGATCGAGGTGTTCTTCTTCAGTCTATGACCTCGCAATCATATCATCCACATAGACCTCTATTTCATGATGGATCATGCCATGAAATAAGGCTACCATAGCCCGTTAATAAGTTGCCCCTGCATTCTTTAAACCGAACGACATGACCTTATAACAAAAGGTACCCCATTGTGCGACAAAGGTGGTCATCTCCATGTCCTCAGGAGCCATCTTGATTTGATTATAGCCGGAGAAACCATCCATGAAAGATAAGACTTTATGTTGAGTTGTGTTGTCAACCAAGACGTCAATATGAGGTAACAGGAAATCATCTTTGGGGCTTTCTCTATTCAAATATATGTAGTATACGCATATACGAACCTTCCCAACTTTCTTCAGCACGAGACCACATTCGCCACCCATTGAGGATATGATGTTAGAGCCAGAAAACCTGCATTGAATTGCTTCGTTACTTCGGCCTTTATCTTTTCAGACATGTCTGCACGCATATGACACACTTTTTGCTTGACTGGAGGACAATCTTCCTTTGTTGGTAGACGATGAACCACAATGTCAGTATCCAGCCCCGGTATATCTGCATATGACCAAGAAAACACTTCAACATAGTCATGCAATATCTTGACTAATTTGTCTTTGACAGTGTCTTCTAAGTTAGCGTTGATCTTTACTTCTCTCTTGTCTATCTCAGTACCTAGGTTGATCACTTCAACTGGTTCCTCGTGAGGTTGAATGGCTTTTTCCTCTTGCATCAGAAGTCTGGCTAGTTCCCTAACTATTTCACAATCTTCTCTGCCTTCGTCTTCAGCTTGGTTGATTAGATGTTCAAAGTCATAGTCGGCAATAGCAGAGTCGTTGTCAATGAGATTCAGAGTGGATGTGAATATTCAAATGTATGTGTATGTAAGATACATGGCTATTTTGAAAATTCAAATAAGAAAAAGAAAGACAATGAGCGCAAAATTTGAATGTGAAGAGTCCAATGTTTTTCATTAAATGATCATATGGAATATGGAAATGAACAAACCCTTAACAAATGTACCATGGTGCCTCGGGTAAGGTACATGGTTTAAAGTCATTGTTTGGAATTAAATTATAGACAAAAGTTCTTGAATTGATAAAATAGTAAATGGTAATTACTCCTTGTTGAAGGAGATGGGAATGAAATCCTTTGCACGCCAGTTGTCGAGTCCTTCACCTGCAGTCGGGTAAATACATTTGTCAAAGTCACAGTCATCCTTAGAATATTCAATAGCATTCACTTCATGATTACCAATGCGATGAGGTGTTTTTCCTATGCGAGCACATCTGGCCTCCTTTTGAGCTTTGATAGTGAAACCCAAACCGAACTTGTCTGCTTTGAATGGAATGTTAGGGAGATGTCCCTAAATTGTAATACTTCTGTCTTCAATCACAGCGTGAGCATCTTTGAGCGAAACCATCCTCGACACAACTTCATCGGTTTTTGGAATGTCATAAGAGATTTTGGTGGAGGAAACCATAGGAGGGACCACTTCGAAAGCTTGACATGGAGTTTTATGAACTCGTCGTCCATCTCGACATACTTAAACAAATTCAGGAGTCTAACCATGAACTCTTCTTCACCACAAACAGTAACAATCTTTTCTTTGATTGGATATTTTAATTTTTGATGCAAAATAGAAGTCACCGCTCCTGCCCCATGTATCCAGAGGCGTCCAAGTAAACAAGAGTAGGCAGGACATATATCCATCACGTAGAAAGTAGAATTGAAAACTTGTGAACCAACATTAATAGGGAGATCAACTTCTCCAAGTACTATCCTCTTGGATCCATCAAAAGCCCTTACAACTATGTCACTAGATTTCAAAATCAAACCATCACAATCCAACCGATCTAAGGAACCTTTGGGTAAGACATTTAGAGAGGACCCTATATCCACCAAGACATGGGCCAGAGTAGTTCCTTTGCATTCAATAGAGACATGCAAATCCTTGTTATGATTTCTTCAAACTGGTGTCAAGTCAGCATCAGAGAACCCTAATCCACTGTCGGCAGTCAAACTCGCCACACAATTTTCAAATTGGTCGGATGTGGTCTCTTGAAGAACATGTTCCTTTTTTAAGAATTTGATCAATGCTTGAGCGTGAGCATCAGAGAAAAGTAACAAAGATAACATAGAGACCTTGGAGGGGGTTTGCCCCAGCTGCTCTACTATCTTAAAATCACTCTTCTTTATGATCTTCAAAATCTCCTCCATTTCTTGGGTGGAGGGTTCCTCAATAATAATGTCTTTGGCAAGCACCTCCATCTTGGCAGGCTCATTGTCTTTTCTTTGCCCGTAGTGTCAGTACTAGGTTTGTCCGTGGTAATGCGAACTGGTGTAGCTGTAGTAGTTGGAGGTGAAATGTTAGGAGAGAAGATTCTCCCTGTCCTTGTCACCTTGTACAACTAAAAATATTGGTAATGTCATTAGTTTTGTCTTTATTAACCCAAGAGTCTTGCTTAATCCCATGACAGTGTACTTCGGCACCGTAATTCCAAGGTACTGTCTTATCGGAAAAATAAGGATTTGTCCCTGGTGCGGTAATTATCAAGGGGCAATCATTGGTTCGTTGGAAATCCTAATAGGGCCTTTTGAGGAGATCCTAATAGGTTTGTTGGATATGGTGATGATTGATATGTCTTTAACTTCTTCAGTCAAACTTTTTATGGCCGAAGTTCTTTCAAACAAAATCTCGTGGCTATCTATTAGGTGTTGGATACCCTTTTTCATCCATTTGCATCCATTAACTTGTTTGGCATAGCAGCAACAGTCTTTTAAACAACCAGGGAAACCCCAACTCTCAACAAATTTTCTTTAACAATGGTCAGTGGAGTAGTCAAATCTTCAACAGAGGAAACAAAAGTAGTGTCTTCAATTGCATTGACACCTTTTCCATGATTTGGCATTAGTGAAGTTATAATATTCAGAGTTGTAGGTGGATCAAACTCAATAGTCTTGTTGTCGATAAGGTCTTGAATCTTATTTTATAGAGCCCAACAATGATCAGTATCATGCCCAGAGCTATTGGAGTGATAGGCGAATTTGGTGTTAGGATTGTATTTCGGAGATGAAACATTGGGATTTGATGGTGGATCATGCAATGTTACCAAGTCGTCCTTTGATGGTTAATCCTCGTGAACTGTCTTCTTGGAACCTCAGAGGCCTTTGATGGTTGGCTTGTTGTGGTTATCTTTGAATATAGGATGGATTGGAGATCAAAACAACATTGATAGATTGGCGGTGGCCCTTCTTTACGAGGCCTCTTGACCCATATACGACATTAGTTTCCTTCTTTCTAGTAAAGGGTTTCTTCATAGTGTTTGATGTAGAGGCAGAAGCCATAGGAATTTTTCCACTTTTGATACCACTCTCGACCCTTTCACCAGTCAGGATTAACTCACTGAAACCAGATGATGAGCTCACAATTAACTAGTTGAAAAATGGTCCAGTTAATGTTCCCATAAACATATCCACCAGTTCCCTATCCGTCAGTGGTGGTTGTACTCTACCAGCAAGGTCTCTCCATTTTTGCACATTTTAGCGGTTGAAATGTTTAAGACTAAGCCATTGGGTTGACTAGACTTTATACAAATCAAAATAAAAATCGCCACCGCACTTTATTGTTTCCAAAGGAATGGGAAAAGAGTGAATAACCCAAAAAGAAGGGGAAATATTCAAGGTAAGGGGGTTGGTTATGCAAAGGGAGGGTATTAGCACCCTAAACATCTACGGTACTCCGCATGAACCTCTTTGTAAAATCTGTATATTTTGGCTATAAAAAATGTTGTATAAAAATGGATGGTGGAGGTGAGAAAAGAAATATATTTATTTTATGATTTTTGCACCCTCCGCGGTTGTGAAACTTTAGTGCCTACGTACCACCTTTTCGTGCAATAGGGGATCAGGGTACACGTAGTTCCTCTTTTAAAAATTTAAAACACAAATGTGTTGGTTAATTTTATGAGATAAAACATCATCGTCATTGCCCGTGTGGAAAACATACCTACTACCCACAATTATGAGAAAGGAGAATTTGCATCATCTCAAAGTGGAGGATATGGCTTGGATCTTAAAATCAACAATACCTCACTCAACACCCAAGTGGAAAATATATATCTCCACTACATATTGTAGAAGTATAGTTGTTTGCATCACTACAAGTATTGACAAGAGTTAAATCTTTTGAGAAAAGTTTAAAGATAAAAATCCAAAGTGGCAAAATGGTTTGAAATGAGATTGATTGACTTTTAGTCTTATCACAAAAAATGTCAAGGTATTATTAAGTTTATTGGAGTTTATTTATGAAAATGTTTTAAAATGCATGGACATAAGTCCAAGTTTATTATGAAAGTGGTTCAAATTTAAAAACAAGAAGAGTTTTCAAAAGGAGTAAGAAGATTTTTGAAATTAGAGAAGATGGGAGGAGAAGAAGGGACTATCCTAAAGCATAAGGTAAAAGCTAGGGATAAGAACCATCTAACCAACAAGAAGCCAATACTTGACATTATGAGCCAAGATAGAATTCCCATTCCTTGGATTGAAACCAATCAAGAAAAAAAATACTAGACCTCTTGAGAGAACCAAACTTCAAGTGTATGAAGTCTTCATAAAAATTGGGCAGAGTAACGGCCGTATACGGGTGAATTCCAGATTACAAACAAAGGGTGTAATCACAAAAACTTGCACACAAAAACAAACAAGTAGTCCAATGTCTTGAGGTAAACCTCAAGAACTCCATACAAAATAATCAGATAAGATCACAAGGTCTCCAATCATAGGCCAAGGTTCCTAATCCTAAGTCCAAAAAGTCCAATGCTCCATAATGCCAAGGATACTAACCAAATAGTCCAAGTACCATTAAAGATTTTTATGGTTTATGTTGATTATTAAGTATCTTAAAAAAAAAAGCTCAAGTGAGCAAAGTAAAAATGACAAGAAAGTAAATGCTCAAATGAGCAAAGATGAAAATGGCATGAAATGTAAATGCTAAAAGTAAATGGTACATAAAGCATAAAAAAATAAAAGCATAAAGTAAAACAAGTAAATAATTAGTGGTTAGTTGGATGACCATCTTGAAGCTTGCATTTGGAACTCATTAGAGGATTGGTATAACCAAAGCCTCCATACAATAAGTTGCATTTGCTTTTTGTCAAGTATGTCATCCATTTGGAATTCTCACAAGTGTCATTTAATGATCAACGATGTTTAAGTGATATGCGTTGACCAGAGGTGTTGTAGATCCATTAGAGGATTGGTAGAACCAAAGCCTCCACATAATGAATCTCAAGGTTATTGGATCAAAGAGATCAAATTAACATACTTGGGCTTGCAAACATAAGTTTGGGCCACGAATGATCATTTATTCGAATCGGGACAAAATTTAGCGCTATGTTAAGCAATCGTAAGTGGACTTATATAGAAGTCGCACCTATTTTAAGGTCGGTCAATAGCAATCTATGCACCATTTGTTCTGAGACATGATATAGAGATCATGCTCCAACAATATTTAGTGCAATAAGAAGGGAATGAGATGAAGAGGGATGGGAGAGAATATACAAACCACTTTTGAATTAAATTTAATCAAACAATTATTAAAATCATTCATCCATTTTTGTGGAGTTAAACTCAACACCATGAATCCAATGATGTTAATAAAGTTCATGGTCCAAAATTTAACCCAAGATCAGCCAGAAAATAGTCACAAAATAATATTACATTTTAATATATACAAAAGGGTTTAAAAATAGAAAATAAAGAGAAAAATATCAACTATGTTCAAATTAATCAAGAAATAAAAAGTAAGACCATAGAAAAATCAGAAAAAGGCTCAAATAATTTTACAAATTTTTTGGTAATTTTTTAAAGTCAAACTGTTTTTAAAATTAAAAGAAATGGGTATAATAAACCAAAAATGATTAAAAAAAATAGTAAAGTCAGAAACAAAAATAAAATAAGGTCACCAATATTTGTCACAATATTATTGGATCACTCCATAATTTTTTCAGAATTTAAAAATGTATAAAAGTATTTTTAAACATTTAAAATAATTCAAATAAAGTGTAAGTTTATAAAAAATACCAAAACACAAAATTAAATTGTGAAAAAATAAAAATCAGAAAGAGAATAATCAAAATATTTTTTCATGATTTTTTCAGATTTTTTGGACTTCAAATGAATTTTCTATGATTTTTTGAAATTTAAAACAATTAAAATATAAAAATCAGAAAAGAAAATAAAAGTAAAAATATGTGGACCATTGGATGAGAGTCAAAACGCGTTAGTAATCAAATCCAATGGATCTGGTGCATTGTGCATATCATGGTCATTAGTGAATAAAGTACAAAATCAAATATAAATCAAAATTTCAAAAATAACAAGTGGCGTGCCATTATTGGTTGGAAGATGACACGTAGGTCATCTTCAACCTCCAGCCAACGTGATTTGCAGGTCTCTCAAACTGTAAAATCAGAAGCTCAGACCTATGTCGTTCGCTTCGTCTCTTCAAGATGAAGATAACCACACCCTCGCACAAAGTTTATATAAATTGTAGCTCAAGCAATTTGGAAAGAAAATTTTGAAAAGGGATTTGAAATTTCATGGTCAAAACGTGTTTCCAATAAAAGGTAAGTGTTGCGACTAGAACCAGGGCAATGAGAGCAACACAATAATATCAGAGTTTTCAAGAATTGATGAAGGAATCTACCTATTGAAGTTGAGTTGCAGAGCTCTGAAATTGGACTTCTATGAAGCAGTATAGGGCACGATTCTTGAATGTAATTATGTGGTTAGCTTCAGGGAAGATCAAGGAAGGTGAATTGATGGAAAAATTGGATTGAAAAAGGCTTGAGAATCGATTTTGAAGTTACTGAATTCTAAGTTGTGGAACAAGTTTGGCAGGGTGATTCTGGTTATCCAAGCTTGAGAAAATGAATGGGGAATGACCCTCTATTTATAGGGAACCAAATGGAATGTTCAAGCGTGTGAAATGATGAAGTTTGGAGGGAAATCGTGTGAAGTTGCAAACAAGAAAAGTGTGACTTCAAACTTGATCAAAACTCATCCAAAACGCGCGTTTTATTGTGCTAATCCATTCTGGAAGTTCACTAAACATGTTTAGAGCCAAAAACGCGTGGAAAACTTGTGATTAGAAGCCAAAACAAAGATTTCAAAATTTGACTTGTGAGGAAACTTTAGTTCCAAGTTACCAATTTCAAAATCATGGCATTCTCAGCTCAAGGGGTCTTAGGGCATGATTCTTGATGCTTTAGAAAGACGAGGTTACAAGCTTTGCAATGTAAAAAGAATGGAATCAAGTGTATGCTTGAGCTGAAAGTTGTGTTGAGTCAAAGTTGGAGAAAAAGAGTTGACTTTCCATACTTAGAAATATTTCAAGTTCTTCTTCAAAAATGACCTATAATGTCTTGCATCCAAACATGGCCTTCCACTTGGAATTTGCTCTTTACCAAAAAAGATGGAATTAAGTAGATCTCTTGATTGAAATTTTGAAACTTGAACCATTCAAAATCTCCAAAAATTGAGAGAGTTATGAATTGTTGAAGTTGGCAAAAAATCATGAAATGACCTATAATCTTTTGCATCCTTAAGGCAACTTCCATCCATTTTCTCACTTTGCACATAAAAGAAGGCATAAGGTTCACACTTTCAAGATCATTATGGAAAAATAATGGGCTCAAGGTGATAAAAGTTGACCAAGTTATGATCATTTGAAGTCACACATGGAAAATTGTGGATTCATCTAGAGGACTTGTAATCTTTCTTCCTCATTAAGTCTCTTCCTCATGACAACTCCTTGAAACTTTTGAAGTGATTTATTGATAACCCTTTAAAGAGAAAGATGTATTTGGAATCACTCAAAAATACCAAGAGATGAGTAAGATATATTCCTTTGAAGTTCAAAACCCTAGCTCCTTAGATCAAGAGAAGGCTTTGAGGAACTTTGATAATTTTGAACAAACTTCTTGTACCAACACACATGATTTGTAAATAGAAGTTGTTGAGGATGATAATGAGAACTCATAGCCACCAAAACAACTTCCATATCTTGAACATTGAGAGAAATATGCACTTGTGACCAAATGGAACAAAATCTTGTCCAACCATGACAACTTCTCCAATCAATCCATTGTGCTTTTCAACTAAATTTGATAACCTTGAAATGTGATGAACCAAAACAACCTTTCCATGCCAATTCTTCCAAAACCAATCCAATGGTGAGGTTTGAACTTATCAATCTTTATTGACTAGGGCATGGAAATAAACTCATGAACCCATGGGGTAACTTATTAAATTCCATTGCCTTTACCTACATGGATAACAAGCAAGACAAACCAACATTGAATTTTATTTAGTTAAAAGAAGAAATCAAGGAAAAAACAATATTCATGATCACAAAAGAACATAAGTCAAGGTGCTTGGTGATTCCTCAAAAGGGCAAAGCTAAATATAGGGAGGGGAACCAATAATCCTAGTGTGATCTTGTTGTGAATGAATTTGAAGTGGTGAAAAACACAAGAAGGGGGGGTTGAATTGTAAAACTGAAATCTAATGCAATGAACAAGATATTTTTATCCTGGTTCGTTTGATCTCAAACTACTCCAGTCCACCCGTCAAGGTGATTTCGCCTCTCTCCAACGAGGTCTTAATCCACTATATTCAACTGAATATTACAGACTGCTTTAACAACTGCTAAAGCCTTCTTGGTCCAAACCACAACCCGGTTTGTCAAGGTAACACTTTCTTACAAAGAGATAAAACTAAGTGTGTGAATGTTTTCTACAAAACTTTATCACAACTGTGATGTATACACAAATTGAAGCTTAGAAACTAGATTGCTAAACAATGATAGAATATCAGAATGTGTGGTTTAGCAAAACTGAGAGAAAGAAGATTATAATTAGCTTTTGTGCGTGTAGAGATTTGGAGAGCATTAGCCATTTCAATCTTCAAAGTCTTGTTTATATAGCACTGAGATGATGAACGTTGGATGCAATATTCTTGATTCAATGCTAATAACAAGCTTTCCTTATTGAGCAGATCTTGTCTGGAATGAGGCCGTTGGAATTAATTTGCTTTCAATGCACAGTACCGTTGCTTACTTAATGCAAGTTCTGGCTTGGCTCATTCTGACTCTGCTTCGCTGCTGATGAACTGTTGTGTTTCTTTATCAGAGTGTTGAGCGCAGTCTTGTTCATCAGGCTTCAGCATGTACGAGTTGATCATCTGATTTTGACATTCTGATATGGCAACTTCTGATGCTGGTGTCTGAAATCAAGTTCTGATGCTGAATAGATGTGATCTTGCTTATATCAATCAGAGTATCTGCAAGTCAGAACATAATAATTTTAGGCAGCAGATAGTTCATACATGAAACTTATAAATACTATATCTTTTCACTTTGTTATCATCAAAACTTAAATATAGGGTAGTAGATTCAAACTTTGTTCTAACAATCTCCCCCTTTTTGATGATGACAAAAACTAGATATTTTTAAATGAAAATAACGTGAAAAGGTATCTGGAATATGTATCAGAGTAAGAAGTAAAAGGATAAGGAGTAAGGAGATATCAGAGTTGAGAGATACTCCCCCTGAGTTTATTACTTCCCTTTGATTACACGTGTTCTTCAGGATCAGATCTTTTTGCCTTTCTTTGAACATCAGAGTATCAGAGTCTTTGACTTATCAGAAGCTTTATGTCAGAGCAGAGCTTCAGAGTTTTTCTTGTCAGAGCTTTGCTTTGGATCAGAATATCAGAGCGGATCAGAACTTCATAGTGATCAGAGCTTTAGAGCTTCTAGTCTTCAGAGTGTACAGGAGCTTCCTTGTACCTGTAGACTTTAAGCAAAACAGAAAAACATTTTCAAGTAATAGAGTTAGAATGTTTGAGAATTTCTGTCTAGTTAGCCGTTATTGATTAAAATATCATTCTTGTTCTCCCCCTTTTTGTCAGCAATCAAAAAGTGTAGGTGATGTGCTAAAACAATTAAGATCAGAAAAACTAATCATATTGAGAGAGTTCAGAATCAAAACAAGAAAAATAGTACAAAACATATTCAAACGGTACATCAGAAAATCAAGGAAAACATGAAAAAGGTCATGAGTGAAAAAAAGACTAAGGTTGAGGAGGCAAGCGTGTGAACAGGTTCTCCAGCATGGCTTGGATCTTTTCAGCAGTCTCATTCTGCTTGTGCACCATGCTGACAACAGTGTCAATCTTGCTATCCTGCACATCCATTCTCTCTTACATCTTCTGATCGCTTTCATCCATCCGCTGCTGCAGACGCATGTCATTCAGCCTTAGTTCTTCCAGAGTCTGCCTGTCCAAGGCAGCTTGAGAAGCATCAGAAGCAGGAGGCTTCTGAGAACTTTCAGCAACATCCTCTGCTTGACTTTCTTCAGCTTGAATGGTCTTGTCTTCTTCTGATTGCACCTTTGCAGCTTGTTGTTTCTCAGACCAAGGTTCACTGTCCAGAGGGAGCACGTCCTCTTTCAGAAGCTGGCTTCCAACTTCATTCAGAAGCTTGCTGAAATTTTGTTGTGCCTGCTCATAGTTGATATCCTGCAACTTGAGGGCTTCAGCACGTACCCAAAGTCTGAATTGTGACCAGAGCTGATCAGAAGCAGCTGGGTCAATCATTCCAGGACAGACTTGCTTCAAAGACGCAATCCATTGCAGCACACCTGTTTCAAAATTCATAATACCAGAGCCAACATCTGGTTGTTTTGGTTTTGGGATGGCAATTTTGTGTTTCAGATCAGCAAGACGGTCAAGACTGGTTAAGTCTATGAAGGTCCTGCTGGGGTTTTCGGAGGTTTTCTGAGCAACTGTTTGTTTTGGAGATAGAGTATCAGTATCAGAGATTATGATTGGACTGGGTGGTGTTTTGGGAGTATTTTGTGGTGTAGATTCTGGTGAGGATGGTAACTGGGGCATGATAACAGTTGTTCCACATGGCAGCTGGATTGCCAGAGGTGATGGTTGAGCTGAATAAGGTTCAGATGGTTGAGGAGAAGGAGTTTCAGAGTGATGAAACTCTGTTTGAGGTGATGGTGGATTAATTTCTGGTTGGGGAGAGGGAGACGGAATTTCTGATTGTTCAGGGATGAGGGGTTCTTCTGGAATTTGTGAGAGTGGTTGTTGTTGTTCTGGTTCTTTAGTAGATTGTTGTTGTTCTGGTTGTGGAGGAGGAACAGTTTGTGGTTCAGAGATTGGTTGATCAGAGGTGTGTTGATCAATGTCAAACAGCACTTGGTCAATTGCTGATGTTGTTGAGATTGTTGGTTGTTTGGGATGTTTGGTTCTGGGTCTTCTGAGTTTTAATGCCTCAGAAGGGTCCTTTTCTTATACAGTTTCATCTATGGTAGGGATGGGGATTGAGATTCTATGAGAGGTTTGAGGAGGAATAGATGCTGGAATAGTAGAAGATTTTAAAACAGGAGCAGCAGATGAATTACCTCTTTTCCTGGGTGTCTGCTGGGATGATCCTTCTGATGGTGCCTTCCTCTTCTTCGTCTTCTTCAGAGTCACTTCTGGTTGAGGTTGATGCAGATCTTTGATATTCAGATTTGGATCTGTACCATCTGCCTTGCACGCATCCAAGTACCTGAGAATCACCTCTGGTTTGGATTCAATTTCAGAAAATAACGGAAAGTCACTCAGAGGCACTCTTCTGCTGGAGATATCAGCAATAGGAGTAGCTCTGGGTTCCTTCTGAATATTCTCTATCAGCTTCATCTTCTTCAAGTTCTTTGCGTTCAGAGGTTTCCCAATTGTTGGTTCAATAGTGCTTAGCTCTTGAGCTTCTATCAGATGCTCAATCAGCCTATTCTCTGTCAGAATATCTGATATCAACCTTCCAAAAGGTATCCAATCCCTCTTGGTTCTTTCTTCTTCCCTTGTTTCCTTCACACTTGTTCTGAGGTGGTTGAACAGGAAGTGAGCCAGATTGATCTTTACCTTCTGATCAATAAAGTAGATCAGAAACTGCTGATCCACATTTATGTAATCAGGAGAACTAGTTGGTTTCCTGTGGTTGAAGCACCCCAGAATTATCTTAGCCCACACTCTGTAATGATCCTTCAGATCTTTAATCTTGCTGCTGGGCACCCCAAGAGTGAAAATCCTGTCAGCTATCACACCTACATCAGCACATCTTTCAGCCATGTCCACACAACGGACGCCACCGCCACTGTAACCGATTAGCCTTGCAATGTGATCCTCAGTGATCACAATCTTCTTCCCCATAACAAAGGAGGTGACTAGATGTGTTGAAGCCTTGGCGTGAATCCAGAATTCCTTGACTAGCATTGGGAATGTTGGTCCAACCAACCTGTCGAAATACCTTTCCCACTTCTGAGCCCTAACTTCTTCAGTTAGGTCAAAACCGTTCTCCTTCAAGCTTTCAAAATCAATGATTAATTCAGAAAGCACTTCAAGATTCTTCACAGGCGTGAGGAGAGTTCTGAATGGCACTTGATATTGCTCAGATGATGCTTTCTTCTGAGGACCTGCAGAAGCGCTGCTGGAGGTTGCCATGTTCACACTAAAAGGGTTTTGAGAATAAACTGAGGAAAATAGGTTGCAAGAGATGAACACAGAAATATGCAGAAAATGCTTGAGTATTAGTGAGAAAACGTAAAGAATGAGAATGAGAGATTAATGTGCTTAAATAGAGTTTTCAAAACTATTTTGAAAAGATAAACGTTTTTTAAGAGAGAGAAAAATCATGATTGCATTTTAAAAGCATGATTACTTTTCATTAAATGCTTGCTGATTTTGGGAGATTTGAGAAAGATACTTAAAAACGGTTACCAGACATGTGTCTCAATGCACCCAATCAGCGCTTTGCCTTCTCAGAAGCGTGCACGCGTTCTGCTTCAGAGATATGCTGATGATTGGATGACACTTGTTTGATGTAGTGATCAGCACGTCTGTCTTTGAGCTTAGACTCTCAGATCTTTAGACTTGCATCTGATACAATCTGCATGTTCTATCTTTCTGAAAGGAGATTGATCAGAAGTTCACAGTAAAACAATTACATTCTGAAGGTAAATATATGGAATTAAAACATTTTCACTCTGGACACACTTTCATGCTGAGATGTTTCAGAATGAAATTAAACCTATCTTCTGAAAGGGGTTTAGTAAAGATATCAGCCCATTGATGGTCTGTATCTATAAATTTTAAGTTCAAAATACCTTTCTGAATATAGTCCCTAATGAAGTGATGTTTTATTTCTATATGCTTAGCTCTAGAATGTAAAATGGGATTCTTACTTAAGCAAATAGCAGAAGTATTATCACAAAGTATAGGAATGTTACTCTCAAAAATCTGGAAGTCTTCAAGCTGACTTTTCATCCAGAGAATTTGTGTGCTACATCCTGCTGCTGCTATGTACTCAGCTTCTGCTGTTGACAGAGCAATTGTTGATTGCCTTTTGCTGGACCAAGAGATCAGATTTTCTCCCAGAAACTGGAAGCTTCCAGAAGTACTTTTACGTTCCACTCTGTCTCCAGCAAAATCAGCATCACAGTAGCCTACTAAGCTGTAATCACTAGATTTTCTATAAAACAAACCCAGATTAGTAGTACCTTTCAGATACTTGAAAATTCGCTTAACAGCTGTTAAGTGAGATTCTCTAGGATCTGATTGGAATCTAGCACAGATACAAACACTGAATAATATGTCAGGTCTTGAAGCAGTCAGATAGAGGAGAGAACCAATCATACCTCTGTAGACTTTCTGTTCTACATTTTTGCTCACCTCTTCTCTTTCCAGAATGCACGTGGGAGGCATTGGAATCTTTGATGGCTTACATTCTGAGAGATCAAATTTCTTCAGAAGATCTCTGATGTATTTGCTCTGATGAATGTAAGTTCCTTCTGGAGTTTGATTGATCTGAATTCCTAGAAAGAATTTCAGTTCCCCCATGAGGCTCATCTCAAATTCTGCCTGCATACACTTAGCAAATTTTCTTCCAAGAGAAGGATTAGTAGAACCAAAAATAATATCATCAACATAAATTTGACAGACTAAGATGTCACTCTTAACTGATTTACAGAATAGAGTAGTGTCCACCTTCCCTCTGGTGAATTCATTTTCCAGCAGAAAGTTACTTAGCCTTTCATACCAAGCTCTGGGAGCTTGTTTCAGACCATACAGTGACTTCTTTAGTTTGAAAACATGTTCTGGATGTTTTGTATTTTCAAAACCTGGGGGTTGGTGTACATAAACTTCTTCTTCTATATAACCATTTAAGAATGCACTTTTGACATCCATCTGATACAGAGTGATGCCTCTATTAACAGCAAATGAAATTAAGAGTCTGATAGATTCTAACCTGGCGACTGGGGCAAAGGTTTCTGTATAGTCTATCCCCTCTTGCTGACTATAACCTTGTGCAACCAGTCGTGCCTTGTTTCTGATGACTTCACCTTGTTCATTTAGCTTGTTTCTGAACACCCATCTTGTTCCAATGACGTTGAATCCTTTTGGTCTGGGAACAAGATCCCATACGTCGTTTCTGGTGAACTGATTCAGCTCTTCTTGCATTGCCAGAATCCAGTCATTATCCAGAAGTGCTTCATCAATAGAAGAAGGTTCAATCAGAGACACAAGTCCCATAAGTGTTTCTTCAGAGTTTCTGAAGCTTGCTCTTGTTCTGATTGGATCTTCCTTTCTTCCTAGGATAGTCTCTTCTGGGTGATCCAAGCTGCTTCTGGGTAATCTCTTTTGAGGTTGATCAGCAGCTGTTGTAGGATTTCTAGCAGTGCTCCTTTCAGACGTTGAAGGAATGTCTGTGTTGAGAGCTTCTGATGACTTGTCTTCAGAACCTGCAAATTCAATTTCTATACCTGCAAAAACTTCATTCTGCTTTGACTACAGTTCCAGAGCCAATTATCTTTCCCCTCTGATTACCTCCAAAGCCAACGTGGCCTCCAGGCTTAAGTTCCAGGCTTTGGAACATATGCCTTCTTCCCGTCATGTGTCGTGAGCAGCCAGAGTCCAGGTACCATGACTGGTGTTTCTGACTTGCTGCTAAAGATATCTGCAACATGTATTATTTTATCCTTAGGTACCCAGATTTTCTTGGGTCCTGATTTGTTAGTTTTACCAAAACTCTGGTTGAATTTTGGTTTCATAGAATGCTTACTGCTAGTGTATTTGATATCATGTGTGTGACCATATACAAAATGTGAATTCAGAGGAGTGTGTTTAATGGTTAAGTCCATGACATTCTTTGGTGTAGGAACCTTACCTTGGTATCCTATTCCTTTCCTGCCGTTTCTGCTAACTCCATAGATCATTGAAGCCATTCTGCTTCTATCTATGCTTTTAGCTAGGAACTTCTGGAAACTGTGATCATACTCCTTGATGATCTCATCAGCGTTGCTAGGAGTTTCAGAAATTGGTTCCTTCTGAGAGTTTTGTAAAGTGTTTTCTAATTTTGAAATCTTATTTCTCAGCTCAGAATTTTCCAATTTGAGACTCTCAGTCTTATTAGAGTCAGATTCAAGATTCCTTTTCAGGTCTCTGAATTTAGCTCTAATTTGCTGATAACGTTCCAGAATCTCATTAAGGCTTTCAGCAAGTTCAGCCTTTGTAAAGTTAACAGCAAAGTTAGGAAATACCTCTTCAGTGTCTGATTCTGAGTCTGATTCAGAAGCTTCACTATCTTCTGAAATGTTAGCCATGAGAGCTATGTTTGCCCTTTCATCATCTGATTCTGAGTCAGCTTCAGACGAGTCAGAGTCATCCCATGTAGCCATGAGACTTTTCTTCTTCTCTCTTCCAAACTTCTTTTTGGGCTTTTCCCTCTGAAGCTTTGGGCAGTCACTCTTATAGTGTCCTTGCTCGTTGCACTCATAGCAGATGATGTCTTTGGTGTTTGGCTTTTTGCTATTGGAGGAGCCTTCAGATCTTCTGTATCCAGAGGAAGAATCTGTCCTTCTGTATCTGGAAGAAGACTCGTTCTGATCAGATCTTCTGGGATTCCTGAACTTCCTTTGTCTTTGCTTCCACAGTTGATTTACTCTTCTGGAGAGAAAGGAGAGTTCGTCTTCTTCTGATGAGGATCCATCAAATGTTTCTTCAACTGCCTGCAAAACTTTAGACTCAAATTTTCTGTTAGATTTTAATGCTAAAGGCTTACCTTGCTTCTGAGGCTCATCAGCTTCTAGCTCTATCTCATGACTTCTGAGGGAGCTGATAAGTTCCTCCAGAGTGATTTTGTTGAGATCTTTAGCTAGCTTCAGAGCTGTAAGCATAGGTCTCCACTGCTTGGGTAAACTTCTGATGATTTTCTTGACATGGTCAGCAGTAGAGTATCCTTTGTCCAGAACTTTGAGACCAGCTACCAGAATCTGGAATCTAGAGAACATGGTTTCAATGGATTCAGATTCTTCCATTTTGAACGCCTCATACTTCTGAATGAGCGCCAGAGCTTTTGTTTCTTTGACCTGAACGTTGCCCTCATGCGTCATTCTGAGTGAGTCAAAAATATTCTTTGTTGTGTCTCTGTTGGAGATCTTTTCATACTCAGTATAGGAGATGGCGCTGAGGAGGATGGTTCTGGCCTTGTGGTGATTCTTGAAGTCACGCTTTTGTTGATCAGACATTGTTTTTCTATCAATCTTCTGACCACTTGCATTCACAGGGTGCGTGTATCCATTTGTCACCATATCCCACAGATCAGCATCATGTGCCAGAAAGAAGCTTTCAATTCTGTCTTTCCAGTAATCAAAGTTTTCTCCATCAAATACTGGAGGTTTGCCACTGAATCTGTCTCTGTCCTCATTGTTGTCATTGCTGATGTGAGAATTGTTTCCTGCCATTGTGTTTTTCTGACGCTGGATCTTGTACTGACACGGTTAAGTGTTTTAGCTCAGAACCAGGCGCTCTGATGCCAATTGAAGTGGTGAAAAACACAAGAAGGGGGGGTTGAATTGTAAAACTGAAATCTAATGCAATGAACAAGATATTTTTATCCTGGTTCGTTTGATCTCAAACTACTCCAGTCCACCCGTCAAGGTGATTTCGCCTCTCTCCAACGAGGTCTTAATCCACTATATTCAACTGAATATTACAGACTGCTTTAACAACTGCTAAAGCCTTCTTGATCTAAACCACAACTCGGTTTGTCAAGGTAAGACTTTCTTACAAAGAGATAAAACTAAGTGTGTGAATGTTTTCTACAAAACTTTATCACAACTGTGATGTATACACAAATTGAAGCTTAGAAACTAGATTGCTAAACAATGATAGAATATCAGAATGTGTGGTTTAGCAAAACTGAGAGAAAGAAGATTATAATTAGCTTTTGTGCGTGTAGAGATTTGGAGAGCATTAGCCATTTCAATCTTCAAAGTCTTGTTTATATAGCACTGAGATGATGAACGTTGGATGCAATATTCTTGATTCAATGCTAATAACAAGCTTTCCTTATTGAGCAGATCTTGTCTGGAATGAGGCAGTTGGAATTAATTTGCTTTCAATGCACAGTACCGTTGCTTACTTAATGCAAGTTCTGGCTTGGCTCATTCTGACTCTGCTTCGCTGCTGATGAACTGTTGTGTTTCTTTATCAGAGTGCTGAGCGCAGTCTTGTTCATCAGGCTTCAGCATGTATGAGTTGATCATCTGATTTTGACATTCTGATATGGCAACTTCTGATGCTGGTGTCTGAAATCAAGTTCTGATGCTGAATAGATGTGATCTTGCTTATATCAATCAGAGTATCTGCAAGTCAGAACATAATAATTTTAGGCAGCAGATAGTTCATACATGAAACTTATAAATACTATATCTTTTCACTTTGTTATCATCAAAACTTAAATATAGGGTAGTAGATTCAAACTTTGTTCTAACAGAATTAACATGGTATGATGAAGGGATCTTAGGGGCAAAAATTGGGGTACAACACACATATTCTCTAAAACCTTCATTGGAACCCATTGTCATTCCTTGTAATTGAACTCTATTCGGCACCAAATCAGGGTTGTACTGATATTGATGGTAGAAAGCGGTGGCCAGATCTTCCCAGGTATGAATATTTGAACCCTCCAATTGATAAAACCATTCTAATTGAGTCTCAGAAAGACTTTCTTGAAAGAAATTCACCCATAACTTCTTGTCAGTGGTATGCGGTTGTATCTTGTGAACATAGGATCTTAAGTGAAGTTTTGGGCACGAAACGCCGTCGTACTTAGCAAAGATTGGAATTTTGAACTTGTGGGGAATAACTACCCCAGGAACCAAGCCTAAATCACGAAAATCCAAGCCAGGTACGGCTTAAATTTCCATAGCTTTCAACCTATCTTCCAGTTTCTTGTACCTATCCTCAGCTGGTGGATATTGTTCGTCAAAATAATCCTCATCCTCAGAAGCTTGATTGTTTGCACCTCTAGCACGGGTACTCCTTGCATCTTCGTTTTGGTTCGCATCCTCCTCGGACGACTCTTTAACTACTTGTACTTGACGGACAGGGCCTTTAAACCTTTTCCCCATGTTGATTAGGGCCTTATTCTTGGTCTTCTTTTTGGCCACCAGAAGTGACATAAGCTCTTGTTGTCCTTTGGCCAAGGTGAGCAAAGTTTCTTGAAATTGAAAATTCTGCGTCTGTAAGTCTTTCACGGTCTGTTCGAGATCCATCTTACTAAAATAAATAGTAGAGAGATGAGGAAACCTGTGTTGTAGAACCTTCTTATATTATGATGCATGAAATGCGTATGCAAATGTTTTCATGGACTTTTATGATTTAAATTTGTTTAGACAAAGAAGGAATAAACATTAATTATATTAATAAGTTCAAACGGTTTACAAAACTTCCTCTTAGGCTCATAATGGAAGAAGAAAAAATAATACAAAATAAACTCCTAAAACAAAAAGGACTCAGGCTTCCCACGAGCGCATCCTTTTTGGTGCTATGTAGGCGTTCAAACTTCGCTCTTCATGAAGCTGTCTCGTGAGCTCAAAAACTTTCTTCTCGCTTGTGTAGAATTGGGCTTTAAAGGTCTATCGTTCCCCTTTTAGTTGAATCCACGATCTTTGAAACTCCTCGAGAGTATTAGGAATGTCAGGATGAAGAATAGTGTATGGATCACCTCCTTTGGCAGTAGGCTCCATGATGATAGGTAAGATGGCATGATGCGGCATCACGAGGCCTTGAGCACGAGCTTGCACCCACTTGAGATAGGGCTCTAATGGGATGGAATTATTATGTCCTAATGTCTTGCTATCAACTTTGTTCACCATGCCCCAGGATCGCACAAATCTTGGACGCTAACCTTGGACATCGCTCTCATAGTCAAACACAATACCTTGGACAAGCGCGTCACGAGGACCATCCCTCCTAGCATACCCAAACTGTCGTAGAGCCAAGCAAGGATTATAGGTAATACCTCCCCTAATTCCAAAGAGAGGGACATTAGGGAATTCCCCATAACAATCAATGATGGTAACATCCTCTAAAGATCGAGAACACCAATGGATATCTGAATGCGAGTGTGACATCAACCTTTGAGACCAGCTCATACCTTGTCTGTTCTTCAAAACTGATCAAGGAAGGTGCGAAATAAACCACCTAGACAACAAAACGAGTGCAACACATAAGAATTCCCATTCTCTTCATGGTGAGAGTGTGAAGAGAATGCAAGATATCTCCAAGTAAGGTAGGCACCGAGTTACGAGATAGAAAAACTTTGACCGCATTCACATCTATGAGTTGGTCCGGGTTAGGAAATAGTACCATCCCATAGATGAGAAGAGCCAAAACATATTCAAAGGCTTATAAGTCCAAAGCATCCCAAAAATGTTGATCCTTCTCAAACAAAAACTTGGCTAAAAACCCCTTAACACCACTTCTTGTTCCCAATTTGCCACAACGTCGGACCGTTGCAAATGTAAAGCTAAAGCAATCTCCTCAGGTCTTGGGTCTTTCTCAATACTGGTGAAGGGTAATTGATCAAGAATAGGCATTCCCAAGAGTTAAGAAAACTCCTCCATGGTAGGCACCAATTGGTAATCGGGAAATGTAAAGCAATGGTGTTTAGGGCAAAGAATTGAAAGAGTACCACCATCATTTTTTCTTCAACATTTGAGGTAACAAAGTTGATGAGACGGCCATACTTTTTAGTGAACAGAGAATCTTGGGGAACCCTTGACGCTAACTCTTTGAGTTGAGGAGGCACTTTCACAAAGACGATTCAGATAGTCTTTCTATGAGTGGAATCCATATCCTACAAAACAGCACAAAGATAAATCCCAAAGTCCTTGAAATGGTTAGTGCAAATGCCATGGTATGATGTCATGATGTTATGTACATATAAAAACAAAGCAAACAAATCCTTAGGTTTAGGCTTGCATGAGGTTCATAGGTAAGTATCTTCTTGAAGTTTAGTTGGTTCAACTTGTCCTACCAAGTAATCGGGTTCTAGGGAATCTCAATATCATTAATCTTTCTTGATTGGACATTGTCTCAGCATAATCAATCTTTTCTTGCGGCCAAAATATCCCAAAATTCTGATCTCAAAGAGCGTAGTATCGAGTATCAACCAATTTTAAGCTTTCCACTAAAATTGGCTATCTCACTACTTCCTAATGGCCAAGTTGTTCAATTAAAGGTTCAAAGGTCAGTTAGTGCTTCATGACACCACACAGCGGCCCCGTATTCTCTTTGATTCAACACAAAGGATACTGGTACCCATAAATGTGTCACACTAACGTAGCTATTGCTTGAACCATATTGGTCTATACTGTACAGTCTCCACAATCTTTGCTACTTACTTAGTAATGTTCCTAAATCCAAGTAGAGGATCAATACAAATCCCAAACAAGGACCAAAGAATATAAAGCAAACAGGTCAAATAAAGAAAGCATTTAAAGGTGATCTAGTCTCTAAGGTAACCCCACTTTTTAAATAGTCCCCAGCAGAGTCGCCAGTTCTGTAATACGGTGGGAGAACTGACTTGGGTGTTTTGTGTTTTTTCGCAATTGTTGCGAATAGTAAGAGTCGCCACCGACTTTTCTTTTATCCAATAAAGGAAAGGGTGAAAAGAACAGGAAAGACCTTTTGATAATTTTCTTGAGTTCGGGGGGTAGGTTATGACAAGGGAAGGTGTTAGCACCCTTTCATCCGTAGTTATCTGCGGGCTCTTAGTTGCTAGCTCACTTTGAAATGCTTTGTTTGAAATGTGTTTGTGATTGGTTTTGGAAGTATTTTTGAAAAGTGCCTTCATTTAGGAGAACTTTGTAATGATTCTCGTCTCTATAAGAATGCATACAAAGTGTTGAATTTTAAAAATATTTAATGGAAAAGTGTTGGTGTGTTTGAGAGATGTTTTGAAATGTTTGTGAGCAAGCAACTACGAGCGTTCTACCTATTCAAAAAGTCTTAGTTCTTTTCCTCCTCCTTTATATATTGATATCTTACCATTGATTGATAAGAAGCCCTATCATTGGATATAAAGGAATAGGCGTGGGTCGTCGTATAGTCATAGAAGGCAACATTGTAGGATACCTTAGAAATTTTTGTAAGGGTCTAATATCGTTTCTCGAAGGCAACATCGAAGGGTCATCAAGGGACTACAATCTTGTATTCGAGGGTCATTGCTAAAGTATCCCACATTCGAGGAACATGACTATTTATTCGTAGGCAACAATTGTGGGTTACCCAAGAGGTGCGTGTGTGAATTGTGTTTTAATTGCACACATTTTTGTCTTGAGATTGGGGTTCTCTAAGATTGATTTTATCTTGCCATACACACCCTAATTACTAACAATTATATTAAAAGTGATAAATTGCAGAAATTAAAGTCCTAAGCTATCACATCATTTAGGGGATGGGGATACAAATTATAAATGGGGATGAAAGAAATTAAAACCTAATTACTATTACAACCAAATTGAATAAAAATAAATAGCAAAAAAGTCTCAAAAAACAAGATTTTTGGTGTTTATGCTGACACGGGCCGTATCCTGTGATACGGGGACCCGTGTCAGGACCATGTCCTTCCATGCATGCCTTTTTTATCCCAACTGAGCTGACACGGGTTGTGTCCCCGGTCTCGGGAATCCGTGTCAGAACCCTTTCCTGCCATTTTGCCAAGTTTTAGTCTCAGTAAGAGGGACATGGGCACCCGTGTCAGAACCCTATCTTTCCATTTTTCCTGTTTTCTTCTTAACACAGGCCATGTCAGGTGACACGGCCATTAGTGTCAAACTTCCAGAAGCATTTTTTGTAGTTTTGAGTGTTTGCAACTCTTCTACTTTGATTTGTCCTATTTTATTCTTTTTAAAATGAAAGTAAAATGATGTATGAACAAGGATATCACAGTTTGAGAAAACTTACCTCTTGAAGTGAAAAATCAAAATGTGTATGTGTTGTACCCAAAATTTACCCTCTCTTTTTCTCAAGGTATTTTCTACAAAGATATTCAGGGACTCAAGCTTGCATAAGTACTGACTAGGTCCAGACGTCTCCTCAACACTGATGCCTCAAACTAGGGTTTGAGTTTGCGCAAAGACAGTGGGACTCTTAACATTTCAAATTACTTTCATGGATCATTATGGACCCTCAGGATTACTGCTGTCAAGTTTCAAGTCTTGGATCACAATTTTCCAAGAAAGTTATTCAAATTATCAAAAAGGGAAAATGGGCAAAATTAGGGTTTTGACTGGAAATGACCGAACTTTTATTTTTGACCTAGTACCTGACTTATTGGTTGGAAGCATGATCTCAAGGACACAAGCGCGTCGTTTTGACCTAATCGCATATTTCGATTCATCTCTTAAGATCAATGGATTGGTAGACGAAATTCAGTCAATTGGTGGAAAAAGTCAATTGTACACTAAAAAGTCAAACTTTGACTTTTTGACCAAAATTGAGTCCCAAAAATCACATTTCATCAAGACATCCAAAATATGAAATTTGATCATCAAAAGTCAAGAGAGTCAAAAATCCAACTTTGTAAGACTTGGAAATTTTTCTAAGTATTTTCTATACTTGATAATTTCATTGCTTCATGACATCTTTTCACTATAATACAAAATAATTCAAGATGTTAAAAATAATTCAAGATGTTACAAATAATTCAAGTTATTACAAAGTGGAATTTTTTGTAAGACTACAAACTCTAAACTTTGTCTTGGTTGAACTTTTCCCTTTGAATCAAACCTTGCCACTATGTTGTCCACAATACTAAACCAGTGTCATGCTACAAACAACATTGTCCAAACTATTGCTGAACAAAGCCCTATATGCTTCCAAGTCCAAGCCTGTTGTACTGTCCACATAATAGCCCAAAACCATGTCAAAAATAGTTTGTTGTACTGTTATGAAACAACGCTGAACCAAGCTGCCACAACACTCCAAAATTGTTGCAAAAACAACCCTGGTATGCTATTACCAACCCAGTCCAAGCCTGCATTATCTCAGTCCCATATTTGCACCAAATTTACATATGAGAGCTGCATCTAAAAGGAAATGAGACAGCATACCCAAACTGTTCAAAAACTTATTTGTTCCACCCCCCCAAATCTCATCCAAACTTCCTCTATAAATAGACTATTTTCACAACACACAAGAGGCTGGTTATTTTGGAGAGAAAGAGACAGAACAAAAGAAAGAAAAAGAATTTTGTGCAAACTCTGCTCATTTCATAAAAGACCCTTTGCTCATACTCATCTTTATTCTTAGTCACAAAAACACAACCTCAGTCCGTTATTCTATCTTACAAACTCTCCCATAAGCCAAACACCTTATCACATAGAAATTCTTCAAACACAAGAATAGTTTCTATAGTGCCATTATCTTCACCCTCCAAACACAAAAACAGTATTTTACAACTTGACTAGGTTTAGTGTGATTCAACAGTTTGGAACATCTTTCTGGAGATTCATTGGAGCCATCACAACATCTTGAAAAGTGTTCAAATTTAAAACACCAAGTGCAGTCTCAAGGTAAGTCTTCTTGACTTGGCATTTTTTCATACATCATTAATGATTTATTTTTGAAGATAAAATGTAGTAATCATTGCCCCTTTGAGCTAACCATTTGCATGTTGTTTATGTTTATCAATCATATGCTGTAAACTGACTTGTACAGACAATAAAACAATGTTTAAGGCAAAAAAACGACAGCATGAGTCGACACATACCCACATGGGTTGACTCATTCTAGTGAAAAAATAGGGTATGAGTTGACACATGGCCTTATGCATCGACTCATACTGTTGTCCAGGCCCCAAAACAGAAGGATGAAAGGTGCATGAGTCGACACAAAACACGTATGTGTCGACATAAAGAGGCGCATGAGTCGACACATCCCATTATGCATCGAATCATACCGAGTTGATTTGGTTTTACAGAGGCAAGGAAAGTTATGTGTCGATTCCGCATAGCAGCATGTGTCGACACATAATAGTTCAAAAATACAATTTTTCCTTATTTTTACACTGTTTTTACATTTACTTCATTTTTATTCGATATGGTTGTAATATTTAAGTTTCCACCTCATCCCCATTTGTAAATTGTACCCCCACTCCCCTAATGATGTAATAGCTTAGAATTTTAATTTATGCAATTTACCACTTTAATATAAATTGTTAGTAATTAAGATGTGTATGGCAAGATAAAATCAACCGCTTGAAAACCCTAATCTCAAAGACAAAAATGCATGCTATCAAACACACTTCGCGCACGTACACCTCTAGGGTAACCTCGCTTGTTGCCTCGGAAAATAGTCACGTCCCTCGAATATGGGCATTTTAGCAAAGACCCTCGATAAAAAAGACCGTAGTCCCTCAATGTCCCTCGATGTTGCCTTTGGTAAACGATCTAGTCCCTTGCGGAAATTTCTAAAACGTCTCATAAGTTGCCTTCTATGACTATACAATTGACCCATGCCTGTTCCTTCATATCCAATAATGGGGATTCTTACCAATCAATGGTAAGGTAGCAATATATAAGGGAGGAGGAAAAGAATAAAGACCTTTTGAGTAGGTATGACGCTCGTTGTTTCTTACTCACAAACTAAAACCATTTCCGTGCTCACACTTCCAAAACACCTTCAAAAACAAACATCTATTTAAACTATTTTAAAAACCAACACTTTGTATACATTCTTATAGAGACGAGAATCATTACAAAGTTTTCCAAAACAAAGGAATTTTAAAAATACTTTCAAAAACCCACCACAAACACATTTCAAACAAAGCATTTTTCAAAGTGATCTAGCAAGCAACTAAGAGCCCGTAGATAATTATGGATGAAAAGAGTGCTAACACCTTCCCTTTTCATAACCTACCCCCCTAACCAAGAAAATATCTCAAAAGGTATTTCCTGTTCTTTTCACCCTTTCCTTTATTGGATAAAAGAAAAGTCGGTGGCAAATCTTGCTTTCCGCAACAATTGCGATAAAACGCAAAACACCCAAGTCAATTCTCCCAACGCATGACAGAACTGGCGACTCTGTTGGGGACAATTACTAAAAAGTGGGGTTACCTTAGAGCTAGATCACCTTTAAATGTTTTCATTATTTGACTTACTTGCTTTACATTATGGGTCCTTATTTGGGTTTGTATTGATCCTCTACCCAGATCGGGGAACATTATTAGGTAAGTAGCAATACATCGTGGAGACTATGCGGGGTATACCGACATGGTTGAAGTGATGGCTAAGTTAGTGTGACACATTTGTTGGTACCAGTAGCCCTTGAGTCTAGTCAAGGAGAATATGGGGTTGCTGTGTGGTGTCATGAAGCACTAACTGACCTTAGAAACTTTAATCGAAATACTTAGCCATTAGGAAGTAATGAGATGGCCGGATTTTGTGTATTCCGAAGTTGATTGATACTCGATACTACGCTCATTGAGATCGAACTTTCGGGATATTTTGGTCGCCAATAAAGAGGCTTGCTTTGTTTGAAATGTGTTTGTGGTGGGTTTCGAAAGTATTTTTGAAAAGCGCCTTCGTTTAGGAAAACTTTGTAATGATTCTCGTCTCTATAAGAATGTATACAAAGTGTTGGACTTTTTTGAAAATATTTCATGTTTTTCTGAAAGTGTTCAGTGTGTTTGAAAAGATGTTTGTTTTTTGAAGATGGATTGTGAGCAAGCAACCAAGATTGTTCTACATACTCAAAAGTATTTTGTTCATTTCTCTCTTCCTTTGATATTGCTATCTCACCGTTGATTGGTAAGAAGCCTTATCTTTGGATGTAAAGGGACAGACGTGGATCATCATATAGTCATAGATAGCAATGTAGTGAGATATCTTAGAATTTTTCTTAAGGGACTAAGATCATTTGTAAGGAAACATTCATAGCGACATCGAGGGGCTATGATCTTATATTTTTTATTGTTTTTGCTAAGATGTCTCACATGCATATCATGACCATTTTCTCAAAGCAACAAGTGGAGTTAACCCTAGGGGTGCAAAGTGTGTAAGTGTTTGTATTTCATGCTTGATTTATCTTGGATTAGGGATTTCTAAGATTGATTTTATCTTTCCATACAAACTCTAAATTACTAGCATTTATATGAAAGCGATAAATTGCGGAAAATAAATATCCTATGTTATTACATCATTTGGGGATGGGGTATACAAATTTACAAATGGGGATTGCAAGAAATTAAACCTAATTATCTATTACAAGCATATTGAAATTTGAATAATATACAAGAATTGAAATGTATATAATGTACAAGACATGAATGAAATGAAAATGAATTTGTTTTGATTTTGTTTAAGAAAATATTTTAACCTAATTTTCTAAAAGAAGATAAATAGTTAGTAGTAAGAAAATTAAACTAAGTTAATTTTAAATTTAAACCAAGAAAATGAACTAAATCTAAGTTTAATATTAAGTTAAAGAAAAGAAGTTAAATAAAAAAAATGTTTTTGGTCTTTTTTATTTTAAGAAGTTAAATAAAAATAAACTAAATAATTTAAAAATTTAATATAATATTTTTGGTGTTTTTGATTAATAAAAATAATAATAATAAGTAAAGAAAAATAAAAATAAAAAACAAAAATTAAAAATTAAAATCAGGGGGTTTAGAAAGTTGAAAGGAGAAAGCCCAAAAGTTCTGGCTTAGGCGTGCTGCTAACAATTACATGGAGGATGATGCTGGAAGCAAAAAAAATGAGACAACCTAGAAGTTCTGGCCTAGGCGTGCTGTTAACAGGTAAATGAGGGGTGATGCTGGAAGCAAGAATGAGAAGGCCTAGAAGTTCTGGCCCAGGCACGCTGTTAACAAGTATATGGAGGGGGTGATGCTAGAAGCAAGAATGAGAAGGCCTAGAAGTTATGACCCAAGCGTGTTGTTAACAAGTATATAGAGGGAGTGGTGCTGAAATCAAGAATGAGAAGGCCTAGAAGTTCTGGCCTAGGCGCTCTGTTAACAAGTATATGGAGGGGGTGAAATGTTAAGAAAGAAAAACAACAAAAGCTGCTCTTGGGGCTAGAACCCAGGACCCTTAACACTAATGCCTTACGCGCGTGCTCTCTACCACTAGGGTGGCTATACATCTGGTATTATAAACAAAAACATAAATATATTACAAAACCAATTCTGATGATGAACTTCATCTTCTTCCTCGCACCAGCCAGAGCATTTGCAACTTATTCATTTCTCAACCAAAATGAAAAATGTAAACATGAAAGTTATGACAAATTTCACCATGGTTCCAAAACTATAAAGCAATAAAACTATAAATCAGAACCAAACATGAATTTTGCTAGCCTAAATCTGAAACCTAATTTTTTTCAAGAAGTTCTGATCCTACATTCTCTCTACTCAGGCCATATAAGTAAAATCTATGGATATGTACCGTTTCAGAGCAATTATATCTACATTTTGTATTTGAAAATGAAAGCCTAACAATGCCTAAATAATGAGATGAAAATCAGAAGAACTTACCTTTACAGTTGGAGACCGTGTTTTGAATTAGAGCTATATTCAATTTGCTATGATGATCTGGTTAGCTTCCACAAGTTCCCAAGAAGTTGATGCAATGGTTTGCTTGAGCTATGGATGGCTGGAATGTTCTGGAGAAGTCAAGATGTAATGATCTGTTTTTGAAAATGGAGGTTGGTGAAGATGATGTTACATTCTGAAAACAGAGGATGGGATAACTTCTATATGTGTATCTAAAACTTTGTGGATGGTTTGGCCAAGAAACACATGAGGGATTTTGGAGATTGGATTCTAAAACAAAAAAATGGAAAGTTTTTATTCTTGTGTTGCAATTTCTAGTTCTAGGGATTTTTAGTAAGTTCCGGGGCTCATCCAATCCTCCTTCAGTTTGCAAATGAAGGTTTAATTTATAGGCAAAGGGTTTGGAAGCTTGGTGAAGTCAGAAGTACAAAATCACATGTTGTGGATTTTGACTTGTTTTTGAAGCAAGCTTAGACAAGCATGGTTTCAAGGCAAGGTAGGGTGGCTAACAACTTTAAACACGCATGTTCTGAGTTTATAGGTGATGCTTGTGCAGAAAGAACAAACACAAAGCTCAAGGAGAGTGGACTTTATGATTAAAGTCACTTTTCCAGAATGGAAGTGTGAACTTTCTTCCTAAAATGGCAAGGTGTATTGGACAAAGCTTAAGTCAAGTGGTTCATAGCTCAGAAGTTTCTGTAATCTTCTAATTAAGGATAGATACACACGTTAGAGGGCCTGAAAAGTGGGATTATGCAGCAATGCTTGGAATTGGATCAGATGTTCATCATGAAAATGACTCATAATTTAAGAATGAATGTCCAACTTTTGATCTTCGATTCTTCCTGCTCCAGGATGATCTGAAAGAGTTCTTGGACTTTTTATAAAGCTTGTAACATGCTATGCAATCCCTCTTTGAATCACTTTTGCAAACTCCCATTGTAATTGTATGAAAATTGGCCCAGAAGTTATGTCAAAATTCGGACTTAAAATGCTCAGAATTCTACTAAGTGTTTTAGTTTTATGGACACGTCTTCATGAATTTATAACTTGAGATTCAAGAATTTATAGAAGAAGTTATTCCCTACAATCTTTCTGATATCATTGAGATCTATAACTTCCATGTTAGAAGTTTTTCTTGAATCATCTTGCATCATGATGAAAATTTGGCCCAAAGTTATGAAATTATCATAAAGTTCTTAACACTTAGAAAATTTTCTAAGTGTTTAGAACTTTGACTTTTTCAAAGTAACCTTGACTTTTGATTTTTTTGATGAACAAATCTTCGTACTTTGACATGTCTTGATAAAATATGATTTTTGAAACTTGATTTTGATCCAAAAGTCAAAGTTTGATCAATTTGCCCTTCTTGTGATTTGATCAATTTTTTTGAATAATTGTGATCCAAACTTGACCAATTGACATATATGAGTTCCACATGTTGATATGAATCAAAAATTATGAATTTTAACTGTGAATTGACCATAGTTGACTTTTTTCCCAATACAATTGATTTTAGGTCAACTGATCAATTGATTGAGCAAAAATGTGATCCAAAGCCTGAAACTTGACATGAGCAATCTTGGGGGTCCAAAATGATCCATGAAAATCATAGGAAGCATTAAAGGTCCAATTGTCCTTATATAAATTCAAACCCTAATTTTGGGTCATTAGTGTTTGGGGAGGTATCTTGAGCTGATCAATCCTTGTGTAGTCTTGAATCAATGGAGATATTGTGAGAGAATCTTTGAGAGATTAAGAGGGAAAATTTTAGGGTACAACAGTTTCCCCTGTTCAATCTTCTTGAACTCGAAGAGTGAGATTGGCGAATCCGCCTTTCGTGACTTGAAGGTGAAAGATGATTGAACACTAAAGTGCCCAGAAATTTGCACTCGGTGATGTATTGATTTGGGAATGGGCTTATAGATGCCATTTGGAGAGATGATGGTAGAAGAGGTGAGTGTATGTATCTTCAAACCTTGTTTAAAGTGTTTCCACTGGGGATTCTGGCTTTGTTGAGAAAAGCTCCATTGGGGAATATTGGCTTCTGTTTGGGGAAAAGAGCTTAGGATTTTTAGTCGTCTGCCGCTCTAGTGGGGAATTATCTCTTGAAAGTTAGATGTTATCTGGTCAATTTCCAAGCTTCACAATGAATTGCTAGGGGTAAAGAAGTTAGTTGTTATCTGGTCGGATCTAGGCTTTGCAGCAACTCACTGGGATAGTGGTAAACTCTATAGGGAGAGAAGAAGTTTTGCTAGTAATTTTATAGGAATTAAACTGTTATCTGGTCGGGTCCAGGATTCGCTGTATTTGAATAAACTAAACTATTATCTGGTCGGGTACAGACTTTAGTAACTTGAAATTGAGATCAATTGTTATCTGGTCGGGTCCAGGTTTCAGCAATATTTGGAGAAGTTAAACTATTATCTGGTTGGATTCATGCTTCAGAATGTTTAACTGGTATCTGGTCGGGTCCAGGCTTGACTGTTAACTTGTCGGGTCCAGGCTTAAGCAATTTTGAGAAGTTAAACTAATATCTGGTCGGTTCTAGGCTTTAGTAACTTGAAATTGAGATCAATTGTTATCTGGTCGGGTCCAGGTTTCAGCAATATTTGGAGAAGTTAAACTAATATCTGGTCGGGTCCAGGCTTCAGAATGTTTAACTAGTATCTGGTCGGGTCCAGGCTTAAACTGTTGACTGGTCGGGTCCAGGCTTTGGGATTTTGAGAAGTTAAACTAATATTTGGTCGGATTCAGGCTTTAGTAACTTGAAATTGAGATTTACTGTTATCTGGTCTGGTCTAGTCTTCAGCAATATTTGGAGAAGTTAAACTAATGTATGGTCGGGTCCAGGCTTTAGAATGTTTAACTGGTATCTGGTCGGGTCCAGGCTTGAACTGTTGACTGGTCGGGTCAAGGCTTTCGGATTTTGGGAAGTTAAACTAATATCTGGTCAGGTCCAGGCTTTAGTAACTTGAAATTTAGATTTACTGTTATCTGTTCGGGTCCAATCTTCGCAGTAAGTTGAGAGTAGGATGACGTTGAACTAGTTTTTGGTCGGGTCCAGGCTTCGTGGCAATTTTCGGAGATAACACTGACTTTGTTGATGACTTCACTGGGGATTAGGGGTTGTGGTCCCTTAATTTGTAATAGTCTAAGAGGAAAACTTAAGGTGGGGAATTTTGTCGTTTGTTGGGGAAATAATCCATATTGAAGAGAATATTTGACGAACTGTTATGGAGGTGTCTCTTTTAGGAAGAAATCCCAAAAGGCTTCCTTTTAGGACCAACTCAGTTGGGGAGAGGATCTTCCGGAGATTGAAACTCTAACTGGGGAATTTATGAATCCAAATCTGTGGAGATAATTTGATTGAAATAACTCTGTGGGGACATCTCAAATACATTTAAGAAGATGCTTGTTACTGTTTTTAAGCATACGTTTGCTAAAAGTTTAACCACGTTCATATGCACATGTTCATTCAATTTTAATCATCGGACACTTTTGCACTCACAACAAAAAAAACAAAAAGTTTGCACTTCAAAGTATATTTGTATTGATGTTTTGCCCATGAATAGTCTTTTTTGTACAAAGATACTGGGATCCTAGTAAGAGGAAATCGTCGAAATAATGGAAAGAATACAAAGTGAAAACAAAAATAATAGCCATATGAAAGTGATCTCATTGAATTCCAACCCCACTATTGCCCCTATGTCTTCGAACATTATCCCTTGCCGTTGAATAGAAGTTGATTAGATTGATCTTGGACCATTTGAACTCGGACCTTGGTAATTAAGTCGGCTGTAGAGATCCCACGAGACATAGTCATACGCTTTAATCCTTAACTTTTTCCTGGACCTCCGTTGTACCCCAAAACTTTCCCTCTCATTTCTCAAGGATTTTCTCACATGATCTTCCATGACATCAAGTTTGCAGCACTGATATATCAATTTAGGTTTGGAATTGGCACAAGGGAAAAATGGTTAATTGCACACTGAAAAGTCAAACTTTGACTTTTGAATCAAAATCAAGTTCTAAGAATCATATTTCATCAAGACATGTTAGAATATGAAGTTTGTTTCATCAAGAAAGTCAAAAGTCAAAGTTTAAAATACTTAGAAATTTTTCTAAGTGTTTAGGAAAAGTGACAAGTTCAGAACTTCTGGCCAGATTTTCACCATGATACAGGTTGATTCTAGATGAACTTCTGACATAAGAGTTGTAGATATCAATGAGATCTCAAATTTTGCAGAACATAACTTCTCCTGGAAATGTTGGGATTTCAAGTTATACATCCTTGAATACACGTCCATGAAACTGAAGCATTCAGTAAATTCTGGGCATTTCCAAGATAGAATTTTGTTAGAACTTCTGGGCCAGTTTTCACGAAGGTTCAATCAGAATTTGCAAGAGAAACTCAAATAAGTTCTGCAAAGCACGTTACAAGCTTTTTGAGAAGTCTGGGAACTCCTTCAGAACATGCTGGAGTAGGGAGATTCAAAGATCGGAAGATTGGATATATGTTCTAAGTTGCAGTGATGTTGAACTGTTGATCCAGACTAAGCTATGATACATAATCTCATATTGCAGATTTTCTGTTTAATAAATCACATCATCATTTAATGCTCACACTCACTTTTGATTTTTTATCCAAAGGATTTCCCCACGTGTGGCATAGAAGTACCATTGATGTCCTTGAAAAGAAAACTTTTGTACAAAGTTTATGCTAGGCCCATGCTTCACCTTTGCTTCTGAGGGTACTTTTCCATAATTCATGCTTATAAATCCAGCTTAGGCACGGCTAAAAGCTTCTAACAACCCTACTTTGTGCCTTGAACCATACTTATTAAACTTGCTTCGAGAACAAGTCAGCGTCCTAGCATATGATGGACGTACTCTTGGCTTCTCCAAGTTCCTAAACGCTTGCCTATAAATTGAACTTCATTTTCAACTGTAAAGAGGTCAAAAAATTGAAAAGAAAAGCCTTGAAACCTTGCTAAAATCTCCCAAGAACTTGAAGTTGCATCCGAAATACAAAACCTGCTAAACTTCTGTTTTTTACACCCAAACTCTAATTTTCCTTGTGCATTTCCCCACTAAATCACCCACATAGCTTCTGATATACATTTAGAAGCCATCCCAACTTCTGTTTTCAGACTGTAACACAGTCTTCGTCAATCTCCATCTCAAAAATCAGAACTTTACTTCTCGGTTATTCTAGAACATTTCAGCCATCCACAACTCAAGTGGAGGTTTATTTCAGCTTTCTGAGCACGTGAGAAAGTTGATCAAAACATCACAGCAGCCTGAACCATACTCTAATTCAGAACAATCTCCAGAAGCAAGGTAAGTTCCTTCTGACTGTTATCTTATTACTTAGGCATTGATAGACTTGCATGTCCAAAAATACAATGTAGACATCCTGACTCTGATGATGTACATATTCATAGACCTCATGTATTTTTGGCCTAAGTAGAGAGAATTTTAGTTTAGAACTTCTTGTGGAAATTAGGATTCAGAATTAGGATTATCAAAATTCATGCTTGCTTCTGATTTACAGTTCTAATACTTTATATTTCTGAAACCATGATGAAACCTACCATAACTGCTATGTGTGCATTTTATGTTTTGTTGAGAAATTGTTAAGTTGCAGATGCTCTGATTGGCATGGAGAAGGAGATGAAATTAATCATCAGAGTTTACTTTGTAATATATGTTTATGTTTTTGCTTCTAATACCGGATGTATAGCCACCCCAGTGGTAGAGAGCGCATGCATAAGACATTAGTGTTAAGGGTCCTGAATTCTAGCCCTAGAAACACCCTTTTTCATGTTTATTTCCTGACATTTTTACCCCATTAGTTGGATCAGAACTTCTAGATCAATCTCCTTTAATTGCTTGTCAAAACATTGATTATGGATCAGAACTTCTAGACCAATCTTCTAATGAGTTTCAAATGCAAGTTTCAAGATGGTTATTCAACTAACCTTTAATTTCTAAAAATTAAATTTATTTTGTACTTTTACTTTATGATTTTACTTAAAGCACATTTATTTTAGCATTTATATTTCATTCTATTTTCATCTTTGTCATTTGAGCATTTACTTTTATGACATTTCTACTTTGCTCACTTGAGCTTTTCATTTCTTTTTGAAGATACTTAATAATCAACTTGAACCATAAAAAACTTTAATGTTACTTGGGCTACTTGGTTACTATCCTTGGCATTATGGAGATTATGGACTTCTTGGACTTAGAAGTAGAAGCCTTAACCTACCTTGAGACCTTGTGACCTTGTGACCTCAACTATTATTTTGTCTGGAGTTCTTGGGGTTTTCCCCAAGATATTGGGTTTTTTTGTTTGTTTGCTTTGTGTGCGGATTATTGTGATTACATGCTTTGTCTGTGATCGGGAATTCATCTATATACAACTGTTACTCTGCCCAATTTTTGTGAAGACTTAATGCAATTGAAGCTTGGTTTTCTTAAGAGGTTTAATATCTTTTCTTGTTTGGTTTCAATCCAAAGGATGAGAATTCTACATTGACTCATTATGTCAAGTGTTGGCTTCTTGTTGGTTAGACAGTTCTTTTCCCTAGATTTTACCTTATGCTTTAGGATAGTATCTTCATCTCCTCTCACCTTCTTTAATTTCAAAAATCTTCTCCCCCCTTTTGAAAACTCTTCTTGTTTCTAAACTTGAACCGCTTTCAAAATAAACTTGGACTTAGGTCTATGCATTTTCAAAATATTTTCTTAATCAAAATTTATTCAACTTAATAATACTTTGACATTTTTGGGAAGACTAAAAGTCAATCAATCTCATTCAAACCATTTTGCCATTTTGGCTTTTACTTTATAATTTTCTCAAAAGATTAGACTCTTGTCAATCCATGTAGTGATGCGAGCTACTATACTTCTATGATATGTAGTGAAGTGAGATATTTTCCACTTGGGTGTTGAGTGAGGATCTTGTTGATTTTAAAATCCAAGTTGTATCCTCCACTTTGAGATGACACAATTTCTCCTTTCTCGTGATTTTGGGTAGTAAGTACGTTCTTCCACTCAGACAATGATGATGATGTCTCGTCTCTTAAAATTAACCAACACACTTGTGTTTTAAAATTTTTAAAGGTGAACTACGAGTACCCTGATCCTCTATTGCACAGAAGGTGGTACGTAGGCACTAAAGGTTCGCAACCACGGAGGGTGCAAAAATTGTAAAAAAGATACTTCTTTTCCCATCTCCACCATCTATTTTTGTATAAAACATTTATAACAAAAATACACAAATTTTCAAAGAGGTTCTTGCGGAGTACCGTGGATGTTTAGGGTGCTAATATCTTCCCTTTGCATAACAAACCCCAGAACTTAGATTCTCTCCCCGTCTTTTTGGGTTATTCGCTCTTTTCTCATTCATTTGGAAACAATAAATCGCCGTGGCAATTTTTATTTGATCTGTGCGAGTCAAGTTAATCCAATGGCTTAGTCTCAACATTTCTACCGCTACAGAAAAATGGCGACTTCACTGGGGAAAGATCGACCTATTTCTAGTCCATCCCTAAGTGGATTAAGCCTATCTTTGTTTATTTGTGTATATTCTTTTGTTTGTTGTATATTATGTGTTGTATATATGTTTTTCTGGATTTTCCTGGTTTTCATGGTGCTTGGTGATTTCTCATAAGTCTGATACTCGGACTTGGGCAAACTTAAGATAGGACGATCGGTATAGTCATGTTAACTTTGAGGGAGTAATCCCAAAAAAGGAGACATGAGATCCCCTACTCAGTGGAGGCCCCTTTGAATGTAGCAACGTTTACCGAGTAATCGGGAAGGCGTGTTGCTTTCGAACTTGGAGCCTGCTGAAACTGAGGATCATAGAACCTTTAACCCATCTTGGCCTTTTAGGTGTAGTGCGGAATCTATGACGGAGTAATCCAAAAATGGTTGTCACGCGATACTACACTCAGCCGAGTTTTTCTTGAGAATATTGCTAATTACCGAGCCAATCGGGATGTTGGTAATATCCAAAGGAAGGATGTAGACTCTGGGAACCTCTTAGAACCTTGTTCGGCAAGTGATAAACTTTTAGACCATACCTTATGGGTAGTACATTTGACCTCATGTTCATGATGTTGAACCTATGAACCCTATGTTTGTGATCTTGTGTGTGATTGTTACATCATGCATTCATGCACCCATGGGCATCTTTAAAAAAAACATCATGTTTAAAGGGACTTAAAAGTTGACTCTTTGTGAATATCTCAGGTACTTTTGACCATGGATTCTGGAAAAAGAAAGACTAAGAAGTACAGTTTCAAAGATCCCAAGATAGATGAGTTGATGAGTCTCATTCCTGAGATTGAGAGTTCTATAGATTTTTGGAGAAAGTATGGGTCCATCATTTCTCTTATAAAGGTCAGGATGAAGAAGGGTATTCTCTCGACTTTGGTCTAGTTCTATGATTCGATGTATCGATGCTTTACTTTCCCTGATTATCATTTGATGCCTACATTGGAAGAATATTCTTATTTACTGGGTTTACCTATTACCGATCATGTTCATTTTAATGGTTTGGAAGGGGAGCCAAAATCCCATGAGATTGTTTCTTTGATCCATTTGGGGACGTATGAGGTTGAAGCCCACATGACTATCAAAGGATGGATTGTAGGATTACTCGCTCAGTTCTTATTGGAGAAAGCCCACTATTTTGCTAGGATGAAGAGTATGGTTGCTTTTGAGGCCATCTTTGCTCCACTTGCTTATGGGTTGTTCTTATTTCCCAATGTCGATAAGTTTGTGGATATCAATGCTATCAGGATATTTATGATTGGGAACCCATTCCCTACATTATTGGGTGATGCTTATTATTCTATTCATCTTCGGGATTCTTACCATGGAGGGATGATCATTTGCTGCATGCCTTTGTTGTATCGGTGGTTTATTTCTCATTTACCTCGATTTGATTCTTTCTGGGATATCAGGAAGGAACCTTGGTGGGTTCTGAAGATTATGGCCCTCACTCACTCAGATATTGTTTGGTATCACCAGACTTACTATAATGTGGATATTATCGACAGTTGTGGTAGTTTCCCCTATGTACCTCTTCTTGGTACAAAGGAAGGAATTAACTATAATCATGTTCTTACACGATGACAACTTGGATATCCGATGAGGGATAAGCCAAATAGCATTCATCTGAGTGGATTCTTCCTTAAAGAGGGAGAGGTTTATAAGGAAGCTAGAGAGGAGATTACAAAGGTTTGGCATCATGTTCACAGGAAGGGAAGGAAGGACTTGGGACCTAGAGGGGTTGTTTCTTTGGAGCCTTATCTTCAGTGGATACAAACAAGAGCCATCCAGTTGAATATGTCGTATTCCCATGAAGCACCCATACCTGATATGTTTGTGAAGACCAGTCCTCCCCTATTAGATGATTTGGAAGAGCTTCAGCTTTCCCTAGTCATGATGCAGCAGGAAAAGGAAGCTTGGAAGAATAAGTGTCAGACTTTAGAGGTGTCCTACCGAGCAGACCTGAAGGAGAAAGATGACCTGATCGAGATTCTTAAGAGTCGTGTTGTAGAGATGATGGAAAGGAAAGAGGATTTGTTTTCCTCTATAGCTCAGTCAGGACCTAGTTGCTCACCCCTTGACTCTGGTAATTGGAAAGAGGTCGCCGATAGGTATGTAGAAGAGAACAAGCGGTTGAAGGCTCAGATTACAAGACTCGCAGGGAAACGTCAGTGTGTGGAGTGATCTTCATTAGCTTTGCTTTCTTAGGATTTTAGATTTTATCTTCATATGGTACTTGGGATTATTGAAGCTTGTACTAAAAAGTTGTAATCCATTTTGAAGTTATTATAATAAGATTTTCAGTATTTCAAATGTATAGTACTTCAATATTTGCAAATTGCCTATGAATCTTTGAGTTCCTTAAAATATTAATAATAAAATAAATCATGTGCATTTCATATCATCCATCATCTTGTACATACTCCTTGCATTTCTGTTCATACCCAGGTGTCTTACTGAGCTACTTTACTTTATTCAGCAAGTTGTCTCATCAGTATAATACTCGGGCCAATTTCAGAAGGAAGATGGATAATCTAGAACAAGAGAGTCGCGACCTCCGTGAAGAAGTTTCTGCTTCTAAGGTCGGTATGGCCAATCTCACTGCTTTGATGGGATCGTTGGTGGCTGCTCAGAATCAGCCACCACTTGCTCAACCTCAACAAACAACGGTTACTTCTAAAGCTCTGACAGTTCCTGCTTTTGCTACTCAAGTCACTATTGTTCAAAATTGTATGCCTCCAAGTTATCCGTGGGGAATTCTAGAGAACTTTATACCAGAAGTTTATAATCAAGATGCTCAAGTTGCTCCACTTGCTCAAGTTGCTGCTTCTCCTGCACCTCCTGTGGTGCATATTACTCCTGCTGCTAGAAATGAGATTCACTATGCTACACCTTCCTTGGTAAATGTTGTACCATTTACTAATGATGAAGTTTATCGCCCTATTCCTCCACCAAGTGAAAGCTTAGGTTTCTATGACCGAATGGACGATTTTCAGGATCAGTTTGATAAGATGCAGAAAGAGTTGAAGGCCCTCAGAGGAAAAGAATTGTTTGGGCAGAATGTGAATGATCTGTGTTTGGTTCCAAATGTGAAAATACCTGAAAAATTAAAAGTATCAGAATTCGAAAAATACAAGGGAAATACTTGCCCTCGTGCTCACCTAGTGATGTGCGTGAGAAGGATGTCTACTCACACTGATGATCAACGCCTATTGATTCACTTTTTCCAAGATAGTTTGACTGGTGCAGCATTGAAATGGTACATGAGCCTGTATAGTGCCAACATTCATAATTTTAACGACTTGGAAGAAGGGTTTACTAGACAGTACAAATATAATGTGGACATGGCGCCTGACCGTGATCAACTCAAGGAAATGGTCCAGAAGGACAAAGAGTCATTTAAGGAATATGCTCAGAGATGGCGTGAAGTAGCCGCCCAGGTGGTTCCTCTAATGGAAGAAAAAGAGATGACGGATATTTTTCTGAAGACTCTAGGTGCTTTCTATTATGAAAGAATGGTGGCGAGTGCGCCAGGTAATTTTACCGATATGGTGGGTATGGGCGTTTCGTTTGGAAGGTTATAAGAGAAGGTCGTTTGACAAGAGGTGAAAATTCTGGAAGTACAAAGAAACCATCATACAGGTTTGCTAAAAATAAAGAAGGAGAGACAAATGTTGTCATTCAAGAGAGAAGGGTTAACCCTCCTAGAAGAAATCATCAGCGCCATCAACAGGTTGTTTCGGTAACTCCAGTTGTCAATACAGATCTAACCACAGTCGCGTATCAAAGACCAGCCCCTCAAGGAAATCAATGGCAGGACCAGAGGAGAGAGGCTTTTGACTCTATCCCCATGAGTTATGCAGAATTACTCCCAGCATTGATTCAGAAAAAGTTGGTTCAGACCAGGCTGCCCCCCGATATACCATCACCTTTGCCTTAGTATTATAAGGCAGATCAAACGTGTGCTTTTTATTAGGGTGCACCAGGGCATAATATGGAAAAATGCTATCCTCTGAAATCGAAATTAAAAAAAATGGTGAGCTCTGGCCTTTTATCTTTTAAAGATGTCAGACCTAATCTAAAAGCTAATCCTTTTCCAAAGCATGGAGGAACAAATTTTGTCAACATGGTTGCTGGTTATCCAGGGCACTTCCAGATTTATGATATCAACTTGGTTAGAGGAGATTTGGTAAAGATGCATGCCGACCTTTGCGATTTTAGTTACTATACGCATGACCATGTTGGTTGTGGTATATGCAGTACTGATATTCAAGGGTGTGATAAGATAAATGTTAATTTGCAGGAAATGATGGATGAAGGCCTCATCCATATAATCAGGCCTATGTCTGAATATGAGGAAGAAGTGAAAATGGTCTTTGGGTGTCCTGGAGGGTTCTAGATCTTTGACATGAACCATATGAATGATGATTTGGTGCAATTGCATACTACCTTCTGCCACATGGATGGTCAAGTAGAACACCATTATGGATCTTACCAGATTTGCTGCAGAGATTCTCAAGGTTGCTCCATTGTGAGAAGAGGTATTTAGTTGTAATTAGATAATGGTACAATCAAGGTTTCATACCATAGAGATGATTACAATGTGATTAATGTGATTGAATATTATTTGGATGAGGTTGTGTTAGACAATGAGTATGCTTTTATAGATGAATTCTTTTCCTCAGATGAAGATATGTTCTCTAGCAATGACTATGTGACACCTAGGTATTCTGGAGAAGGGGTGAATGTTATCGTGCCTTGTTTCAATGATCATGCCCCTATAGAGATTGAGTAATGTAGTAAGCCTGTTATTGCTCCAGTGGTGATTTGCTTGTCGGGTCCTGTTCCTTACAAATCAGACAAAGTTGTACCGTACAAGTACAATGCTACAATTCTAGAGGATGGAATGGAAGTTCCCATCCAGCCTTTGTCTAAGGTTGAGAATATTATTGAAGCCAGTAGAGTGACCCGTAGTGGTCGTTTTTTTGCACTGATTATTCTAGGGAATGTTAGTGTCGATAAGAAAGTTGTTGAAAGTGTTGAAAATAAGAAAGCGGTAGGGGAGTCCAGTGGTGCTACTTTGGAGAAGGATATGGATGATATATTTAAGATTATCAAGATGAGCGACTACAAGATTGTAGATTAGTTGTTGCAGACTCCTTCAAAGATATCAACTCTGGCCTTACTTATGAATTCTTCTGCCCATATAGAATCTCTAATGAGAGTGTTGGATCAAGTATTCATGGAAAGAGATGTGTCATTGGACCAATTTTGTAGTGTGGTAAGAATGATTCATTGTCAAATGTGCTGATTGATATCGGGCCTACCTTAAATGTTATACCAAGGAGCACGCTGATGAAGATGAAGTATCAAGGAGCTCCCATGCGCCCAATTGGAATTATTGTAAAGGCTTTTGATGGATCAAGGAAGTCTGTTATTGGGGAAGTAGATCTTCCTTTTCATATAGGCCCACACTTGTTCCAGATTACTTTCCAAGTCATGGATATTTTTCTCGTATACAGCTGCTTGCTGGGATGGCCATGGATACATGACGCAGGGGCTGTCACCTCAAATCTACACCAAAAGTTAAAGTTTGTGCGTGAGGGAAAGTGGTTATCTTAAATAGAGAACAAGCATTATTAATATCTCATTTATCCTCTTTCAGTGTTGTGGAAACGGATGAAGCTGTTGTTGGAACTCAGTTCCAAGCTTTATCCATTAATAATATAAGAGGAAATGATAATTATATGGCTTCATTCAAAGATGCTCAACAGGTTGTGCGTAATGTCCCTAGTAAAGTATGGGGACATATTATTGATCCGCCAGTGAACAAGAATAGGGATGGTTTGGGATTTTCTACGAAGAATGATAAAGGTGAGAACATGAAGTCGAAGTCTTCTTTGGGAAGGTATCAGGATATTTTCCACAATGGAGGTTACCTTCATCCAACTATTTCTGGGATCAATGCTATTGCGGAGGATGAAGAAGAGCAGGAGTTGTCGAACTATGTGACACATGGAGTCAGAGTCTAGAACTGGGTCACTATTGATGTTCCCTCTTGCATCCGTGTCTCAAAGTAATTTGTTTTTTTGTTAATATTTGCAAAAGGCTTTCACTCTACCCAAGGTGAAAGTTGATATTGTATGGGCTTATCTGTTTTCTTTGATCATTAAAATCATTAATAAAATTTGTCTTTCATTCCCAATTTGTGTTTTTATTTTTTGCTTTTTCTTGGAAAAATGGCAATCAGAAAAAAAAACCTTTTGGAATAAATAATGACTATAAGTAAATCTGCATAATCACTTGTTATATGTATCAGTTTCTAAAAGCAATCATAAATCATATGTGCAGATTAATTAAAAAACTTGTTGAATACAATGACCCTGCATCCTCTCCCAACTTTGAATATCCCGTGTATGTGGTCGAGGAAGAAGATTATGATGAAATTCCAGAAGTGGTTTCACGGTTTCTTGAGCGCGAGGAGAATACCATTCAGTCGTATAAAGAGTCGTTGGAGACAATCAATTTGGGTTCAGAGGAAGATCTGAAGGAAGTCAAGATTGGAGCATTGATGCATCCCGACGTAAAGAGCAAGTTGATTAAATTGTTGAAAGAGTATGTGGATGTCTTTGCTTGGTCATACCAAGATATGAAGGGTTTGGATATGGATATTGTGGAGCATCATTTGCCGTTAAAGCCAGAGTGCTTGCCAATCAAGCAGAAATTGCAAAGAACTTACCCAAAAATGGAAGTAAAACTTAAAGAAGAAGTCTTAAAGCAGATTAATACCGGTTTTCTTGTGACATTAGTGTACCCTCAATGGATTGCCAATGCTGTCCCAATACCAAAGAAAGACGGAAAAGTTCACATATGCGTTGATTATAGAGATTTAAACAAAGCTAGTCCAAAAGATAATTTTCCCTTGCCACATATTGATATGTTGGTTGATAGTACAACAAAATTCAAAGTATTCTCGTTCATGGATGGATTTTATGGATATAATCAAATTAGAATGGCTCTAGGACATGGAAAAAACAATGTTTATTACACCCTAGGGAACATTCTATTACTCGGTGATGCCTTTCGGGTTGAAGAACGCTGGTGTAACGTATCAAAGGGCTATGACAACCCTATTCCATGATATGATGCACAAGGAAATTGAGGTATATGTTGATGATATGATTGCCAAATCACAGACTGAAGAAGGGAATGTAGAAGATTTTTTGAAATTGTTTCAGCATTTGAGGAAGTATCATCTCCGCTTGAATCCAAACAAATGCACTTTCAGTGTCCGATTAGGGAAGTTGTTACGTTTCATTGTCAGCCAAAAAGGAATTGAAATTGACCCTGATAAAGTCAAATCAATTCAAGGGATTCCTACGCCAAGAACTGAAAAGCAAGTTAGAGGCTTCCTTGGGAGATTGAATTACATTTCCATATTCATTTCCCATATGACTGCGACATGTGAATCGATCTTTAAGTTGTTAAATAAAGATCAAGTTTGTGTATGGACAGATGATTGTCAAAGGGAATTTGAAAGTATAAAGAGTATTTGCTTTAACCTCCTATATTGCTCCCTCCTACTGAAGGAAGACCATTGATCATGTATCTGACAGTGTTAGATAATTCTATGGGCTGTATTTTGGGACAACAAGACGAAACAGGAAAGAAGGAATATGCCATTTATTATCTCAACAAGAAGTTTACTGACTGTGAGTCATGGTATTCTATGTTGGAAAAGACATGTTGTGCTCTGGCCTGGGCGGAAAAGCGGTTGCGAAAATATATGTTGAATCATACTACTTGGTTGATTTCCAAAATGGATCCAATTAAGTGTATTTTTGAAAAGCCTTCTCTTACTGGGAGAATTTCTTGTTGGAAAATGTTGTTGTCTGAATATGATATTGAATACCATACTCAGAAGGCTATAAAAAGCAGTGTACAGGCAGATTATCTTGCTCACCATCCGGTTGATGATTATCAATCTGTCAAATATGATTTCCCTGATGAGGATGTTATGTTTCTGAAAACAAAATATTGTGATGAACCTTTGCTTGGGGAAGGTCCTGATCCTGAATCTCGATGGGGTATGGTATTTGATGAAGTTGTTAATGCATATGTGAAAGGAATTGGTGTTGTTATTATCACTCCTCATGGATCACACATTCCTTTTACTGCAAGGCTAACATTTGATTATACTAATAATATTACCCTTCTTTAACAAAGTTGAATTCCATCATATTCCTAGAGATGAAAATCAGATGGCAGATGCTTTGGAAACTCTGGCTTCTATGTATCAAGTGAATACTTGGAATGATGTGCCTCATATCACCATGTGACCTTTGGATAGATTGGCTTATGTGTTTGCAGTAGATGGAGTAGCAGATGAAAAACCTTGGTATTATGATATCAAGCATTTTCTCCAGACTCGGGAATACCCGATTGGTGCGTCAAATAAAGATATAAATACATTGAGAAGGTTTACAGGAAGCTTTTTCCTCAATGAAGATGTGTTATACAAAAGAAAGTATGACTTGGTCTTGCTCAGATGCATGGATAGACACGAAACAGACATGTTGATGCATGAAATCCATGAAGGTTCCTTTGGTAGTCATGCCAATGGACATTTGATGGTAAAGAAGATGCTTAGGGAAGGTTATTATTGGATGACAATGGAATCTGACTGTTACAAATTTGCAAAAAAGTGCCTTAAATTCCAGATTCATGTTGACAAAATCCATGTGCCTCTGACACTTCTCAATGTTATTTCTTCCCCATGGCCTTTCTCTATGTAGGGTATTGACATGATTGGAATAATTGAACCCAAGGCGTCGAATGGACATTGTTTAATCTTAGTGGCGATTGACTACTTCACCAAATGGGTGGAAGCAGCTTCATATGCTAATGTTACTAAGCAGGTGGTAGTGCGCTTTATCAAGAACAATCACATATGTCTGTATGGTGTGCCAAGTAGGATTATCACCAACAACAGATCGAATCTGAATAACAAGATGATGACAGAACTCTGTGAAGAATTCAAGATTGTCCATCACAATTCATCTCCTTACAGGCCAAAGATGAATGGGTCCGTTGAAGCTGCTAATAAGAACATCAAGAAGATCATCCAGAAAATGGTTGTTACTTACAAAGATTGGCATGAGATACTCCCTTTTGCTTTGCATGGGTATTGAACATTTGTCCGCACTTCAATCGGGGAAACCCCGTTCTCTCTTGTGTATGGCATGGAAGCAGTGCTCCCCATTGAGGTTGAGATTCCCTCATTATGCATGATAATGGAAACCGAGTTGTCGGAGGCTGAATGGGTCCAGAACAGGTTTAACCAGTTGAATTTGATTGAAGAGAAAAGAATGACGGCTTTGTGTCATGGTCAATTATACCATAAGAGAATGAAGAAAGCTTTTGATAAGAAGGTCAAGCCTCGAGAATTCATAGAAGGCAACCTCGTGCTTAGAAAGATCATGTCTTTCAACGCTGATTCTAGGGGCAAGTGGACTCTCAATTTTGAAGGCCCATATGTTGTTAAGAAAGCCTTCTCTGGAGGTGCATTTATTCTTGAAACTATAAATGGCGAGGAGTTCCCATGTCCTTTGAATACTGATGCAGTCAATAAATACTTCACCTAGATAGATAAAAGAACAGCTCGCTAAGACGAAAACCCAAAAGGGCGGCTTAGACTAAAAGGAGCGTCTCGGTAGGCCGAAAACCCGAAAGGGCAGACTAGGCAAAAATTAGAGACATAAACAGAACGAATTTTCCCGGTAGGTTGAAAACCCACCAGGGAAATCTAGGCAAAAGGTAGGTATTTTCTGGCAAGTAACTGCATCAAATAAGACTTCATCATTGAAGCAACAATCTTCTTGGATCCTCACCACTCTTCAACCGAAGCCGCTGCTCAGGAATTCAAAGTTGTTAGGGAGAACAGTGGTCATTGTATTTCAATCTATCCTTTCCAATATATATTTCCATTTTCCAAACTTTATAATCATCTATGGAGTTTCGTCATTCGCAGACTACCATCCTATTAATAAAGTTTGAGCCATTATCCAATTCTTGACAATTCTTATTTTATTCTGCTTACAAAGCCTTAATTTATTATTAATAATAATTTTCAAAGCAAAGAGATTAAATAACAAAAAAAATTTGAAAAGAATTTACAAATTACTTCTTGCTTTAGATTTTGTGACTCAATAAGAACAAAAATAGTGGCCCCAAGGATGGACGAACTCTGAATTTTGGAAGTATGAATTCCCAAGTAAGGTCTTCTCTCACAGAACAAAAGTCTCCTCCTCTTTGTATGCTGAGACAGAATCATTTGCAAAACATCTCCCTTTGCAGCGCTAGCATTATCGTCATTGTTTGTTTCCCAAGCAAGGGAAATGTCTTTTGTAAGAAGTGTTGAAACAGTTGTCAACTTTTTAGATTTTCTCCCTCCAAGTGATGGGTTTGATTTAAAATCCCCATAATTTTGATTTCTTGTTGTGACTTTTGAATCCCCAATTTGTTATCCTCGTGAGGTTTCATAATTTCTCCCCAGAGAATTTGGTGCAATTCTCACTCTCAATATTGAAGAATGTATCTTGGCTTCCCCATGACGACGTGGTGTTTCTCTCCCTAATGAAGTTAATGTGAGATCCCCAGTTGATGTCTCAATAATGCGGTTTTCATTTCCCCTAGTGAAGGACGCATTATAATCTCCAAGGGAAATCTAGGCGTTAAAGCATTTTCTTTTCCCAATTGAGGTCGGTATTGCAATCCCCAGAAGAAGTACAGACATTGAAGCATTTGCTTTTCCCCATTGAAGTCTGTGTGATATTCCCCAGTGAAGCCTGGAGGAGGATGTTATATCCCTTTATCTGTACTGATTTATTGTTATGATTTGATTATTTTGAGATTATATTCCTTCCCAGTGGAGTTAAGCCGCGAAATAGGAATTTGTTTCCTCAGTTGGTGCTAACTTTCTTGTGAAGTTTTGGTTCTGGATGTGATTTAGCCGAGTATTGACTGTATCCAAGTTGGTTTTGTTTGGTTATCCCCAGTGTTATATGTATATTTTGTCAGCATATCCATGATAACATTCATACATTCATATATACATCATGTATAGTTGAATTCAGCAAATCATTACTTATTTGCATTCATCAATATTTTGTTGGCAAGTTACCCTGTTTTGCAAAGTTATGTTATCCTCTCCCAAATAGAGTGTCAACCTTAATCAAAAAGTGTATATTCTTTGAATTTCCCCATTGAGTTTGGCTTTCATGGAAGATTTTTTTACTTCAGCTTTCATGTCCAGTTTTTTGTCTGGGTGGAACGTGGTTCCATTTGGAGTTTATTTCTTATGAGGTGTTATTTTGGTTGACTGTTTCTTTTTGGTTTATTTCTGGTTTGAATTTATGGTCCCCAATAGTATTATTATATTATTCCTGCAAGCTTTGAGCCCTAGTTTGAGAATATGCATTTATTTTTCACGTGAAGATTTTATCTCCTCAACAAGAGTACATTGGCATCTCCCCAGGAAGCCATATTTCATTTCCCCAGGAAGTCCTATTTCTTTCCTCAGGAAATCATTATTTTAATTCCTCCTCATAACATCAAGTGGTAGGTCTCTTTATTTGAGCAACATGTACTTCCCTAATAAGTCTGACAGTCCCCAGAGAAGATTCAGATTTGTTACTCCAATGAATGGTAGCCTTGTTGTAAGTGTTTGTTGGCAGCAATTTTGGTAAAATAATGACTTGTTAATGTTTTGCTAAATGTCTTAACATTTGGAGCAAAACTATTTTGAATGATGTCAAAGCAGATGTCTTGACATCTGCCTACTGAACTGATCTCAGCCCAAAATCAGTTAAGTCTTTTGTTTCCTGTTTCCATGCGTGGCATAATTCGGGATTTGTGAACTACAGGCTGCGAAAAATATGGAGGAATATTTTTCAAATTGCATAATTTTATCTTGGCATGTTTTTATGGAAATATTCAAAATATTTGAATATTTGTTTTTAAGCCCAACCCCAAAGTTGTGCATATATAAGGACTTGCTTCCTTATTCAAAGACAAGCAACTTTTGAAGAAGAATACTTTCTTTCTGATTATAAGTTTAGGCTTTTTATTTGTAATACACTCTAAGTATTAGTTTAAATACTTGAGTTGTCATTTGGGTTGTTAATTGTGTATCATTCATAAGTTTTTAAGCATTGAATGATTGAAGTGTTTTAAACTTATTAATTTTGGAAGTGATTGAAAGGATTTGAGGATGGCCTCATACCTAGGTGACTCTTAGGTAGAAGTTTAGCTTGGGTAGTGATTAAGTGATAAGATCGAAAACTGGTTGTTTACTGAGGGTCTATGAATTGATACTATTTAGTGAACTTGTCCCTGGCTTGGTGGCCCCCATAATAGGTGTTGTTGTACATTGAATTGGGTGAATAATCTCTTGTATTTTTACTGCTTTTGATTTTACTGTACCTTACTTGCAAACAAATATTTGTGTCATGACATCTCATTCGACATCACATATCTGATACCAGAATTTCAATTGGTATCAGAGCAGGCATCCTACTCTTTGTCTGGGTGAGATCTAGGGAAGATACTCTCTGGTACTATGGACAAGGAAGGAGGATTTGTGAACAGACCACCCATTATGGATGGAAGCAATTATGACTACTGGAAACCACGTATGGTTGCCTTTTTAAAGTCCTTAGATAGCAGGGCCTGGAAAGCTGTTTTAAGAGGATAGAAACACCCTGTCAAATTGGGAGAGAATGGAGAACCTACTTCTGAATTAAAACCTAAAGAAGATTGGTCTAAGGAAGAAGATGAAATTGCACTTGGAAATTCTAAAGCCTTGAATGCTATATTCAATGGAATTGACAAGAATATTTTCATATTGGTGAATACATGTGAAGTTGTTAAGGATGCATGGGGAATTCTTCAATCTACTCATGAAGGCACATCCAAAGTTAAGATGTCAAGACTTCAACTGCTCACCACAAAAATTGAGAATTTTAGGATGAAAGATGATGAAAGTATAAATGACTTCCATATGAACATCCTTGAAATTGCTAATGCCTCCAGTGCTTTAGGAGAGAAAATACCTGAAGACAAATTGGTGAGAAAGATACTCAGGCATCTTCCCAAGAGATTTGATATGAAAGTAAATGCTATGGAAGATGCCCAAGACATTGACAAAATGAAAGTGGATGAACTTGTTGGATCCTGTAATACGGTGGGAGAACTGACTTGGTTTGTCTTTGCGTTTGATCGCAATTGTTGCGGATAGCAAGAGTTGCCACCGACTTTTCTTTTATCCAATAAGGAAAGGGTGAAAAGAACAGGAAAGACCTTTGAGATGTTTTCTTGGGTTCGGGGGGTAGATTATGAAAAGGGAGGTGTTAGCACCCTTTTCATCCATAGTTATTTATGGGCTCTTAGTTGCTTGCTAGATCACTTTGAAAATGCTTTATTTAAAAATGTGTTTATGGTGGGTTTTGAAAATATTTTTGAAAAGCGCATTCGCTTAGGCAAACTTTGTAATGATTCTCGTCTCTATAAGAATATATACAAAGTGTTTGGACTTTTGAAAATATTTCATGCTTTGGACGTGTTTGGGTGCGTTTGAAAAATGTTTTGTTTTTGAAAATGGATTGTGAGTAAGCAACTAAGAATGTTCTACCTACTCAAAAGTCTTTTGTTCATTTCTCCCTTCCTTTGATATTGCTATCTTACCATTGATTGGTAAGCAACCTTATCTTTGGATGTAGAGGGACGAGTGTGGGTCAATTGTATAGTCATAGAAGGCAACCTATGAGACGTTTTAGCAATTTTCGTTTAGTGACTAGATCGTTTACCAAAGGCAACATTGAGGGACATCGAGGGACTACGATCTTTTTATCGAGGGTCTTTGCTAAAACGCCCATATTCGAGGGACATGACTATTTTCCGAGGCAACAAGTGATATTACCCTAGAAATTCATGTGTGTTAATAATGTGTTTGATTGCATGCATTTGTGTCTTGAACTTAAAGTTGTCTACTTATTGATTTTATCTTACCATACATCCTAATTACTAACATTTGTATAAAGCAATAAAAATGCAGAAAATAAATATCCTACACTATTACAACCATATTGAATAGCGAGAAAAAAAAGCAAAACAAAATAAAGGAAAGGACAACAAGTCCTTCGATCCAGGCAGTAAGCGCCCTTCGACTCAACTCTTCCTGGGTTCTTTCAATTGGACCTGCACAGCTGCATGAATATGAATCCTTCGATCACACCCTTTTCTCTGCTTCCTTTGATTGGACCTACAAAGCAGCATGAATATGAATCCTTCAATCACACCCTTTTCTCTGCTTCCTTTGATTGGACCTGCAAAACAATATGAATATGTGTCCTTCGACCACACCCCTTTCTTTTGAGGTTAGATAGCAGCATGGGGTGAATCCTAAAGCTTCGATTCACACATCCTTCTTCCTGTTTTCTTTCATTTGGGCTTAAATAGCAGCATGGATTGAGGTCATGCTAATATTGTTTCATGGCCAGATTAGTTCTTAAAATATATTTGGTAAACAAAGAAAACAAAACAAAAGATTGGCAAAGAAAACAAATAGAGAAGGTGAAAACGAAAATAAACCAAAGGGTAATGATAATGCTTGAAACGAAAAAGAAATGGTTATTCACATATTATGCTTGAAACAAAAAGAAATGGTTATTCACATATTATGCTTGAAACGAAAAGTTTAAGGATAAGAGGACTTACCTTGCTTGAAGCTGGAATGTGGGTCTTGGACTTGAGTGATTCCATGGGTGTTCTAGGATTTGAAGGGGAAGAAAAAAGTGTGATGTTACTTTAGATTCTAGTTTTGAGAGGATGTTAAGTGTTTGAGAGTTTTGAGAGTTCTTGAGAGTTTGAGAGTTTTTTGAAGATTCCCTCCACACAGCCAAAATTCCTGATCTTTGCAAAGGATCTCTCTATTTATAGAGAAAGGTTTTGGGAAGTTTGGGAGTAAAATAATAATATAAGGTTCAGCTGGAAGGAAAATTATCCACTTGTGTCATGATCCCAAGATGAGATAGCAAGATTAATGGTTTAGATGGATTGCTTTTTGCAGAAGGAAAACAGGCGCAAGGCTCAAGAAAGACGTTTTTCTAAAAGTAGTATTATACTAATAAGGGAAAGTTGTCTTGGACAACAAATGGATAAAAGCCTAATTTAATTGTATAAAAATTAAATATAGAGTGAGTCATAGGTTTGAGGCCTGAAAAGCAGAAACACATAGCCTAGCCTATGGGTCTAATTTTCAACTTGATCCTTTGAATCGAATCCTCCATACTTCCACAACTTTCAACCAGACTAAAACAACATTCGTTCCCACCAGTTATGTGTCCTTCGAATGGGACAACCATGTATTCTTATAATGGGCCCTCTTCAGCTGAATATGCCACTTTGAGTCCTTCTTCTTTGATCACTTAGGTCCAAACCTTCGGCCAAACTCAAAAGCAGGAAAAACTAAATGTTCAACCATGGCAAGTCCTTCGAATGGGCCACCATATTGTGTGTCATAGTGCAGAAGCTATGTGTGTTGAAGGGTTTGCAGATGGATCCGAAGGTTACATGAAAATGGATTTGAAACAAGCCTGAAGATTGATTCGAAGCCAGCATGTAGGTGTATTCGAAGGTGACATGAAGGTGATAATGCCTTGTGCACGCTAGCATGAGAAAAAACCCTGCCTTGTGAATAGAAGCAAACAATGAAGGAGGCCATTGCCTTCTGAATCAAAGCAAACCAGTAGGAGGCCATTTCCTTGTGCCTGTTTAGCATGAGGGAAACTCCTGCTTTGTGAATAAAAGCAAACACATATGGAGCCAATGGTGCAATCGAAACTTGCATGCAGGAGGTCCCTGCTTTGTGTCAAAGGAAAACCTTCATAAGGCCATTGCCCTCTGAATCGAAGAAAGCTTTTAGAAGGTCATTTCCTTCTGAATTGAAAGAAACAAGTAGGAGGTCATTGTTCTCTGAATCGAACCTTGCATGCAGGGGCCATTTCAGTGAATCAAAGAAACCCTGCAGGAGGCCACATGCTTTGTGAATCAACGCAAGCCTGTAGAAAGCCATAAGCCCAAATGAAGCTTTTGGACCAAAGCTTGTTTGAAGAGGCCAAATTCCCAAACGAAGGATGTAAATCAAGCTAGCTCGAAGAAAGCAACAATGTCCAATCGAAGGATGCAAACCAAGCTTGCATCGACGGGGGCCAAATGCTCCATCGAAGCTAGTGAACCAAAGCTTGTTCAAAGGAGCCAAATGCTCCATCGAAGCTTATGGATCGAAGCATACTTGTTCTTCTTCAATTTGATCATTGAGAGCCCAATTGTACTTGTGCAAACTTGAGCCTTTGAAAATCCTTGTGAGAAAATGCCTTGAGAAATGAGAGGGGAAATTTTGGAGTACAACAACAACCCCTGTTTAATCTTCTTGAACCTGAAGAGTGAGATTGGCAGATCTGCCTTTCGTGACTTGAAGGTGAAAGATGATCGAACACTAAAGTGCCCAGAAATTTTCCCTTGACGTGTTTAATTGGGAATGGGCTTATGGATGCCATTTGGAGAGACAATGTAGAGTTGTTGGAAATGGGCTTACAGATGCCATCCATAGTGACAGAAAAGATCTTTGTTTCGCCTGTCTTTTCCTACAAAGAAGAGGGTTAGTTGCATGCAGAAGTATGCATGGCGTAATGATGTTCTCAAAATAAATGAGATTATGTTGTATGTGTTTTCTATATGATGTATGAAGCTTAAATATGATTGAATTATATCTTTGTCTAGGAAAATAAATCCTTGATAAATGTTGGGGAGCTTTGGGAAGTTGAATCCCGGACTGCTGCTGGGAATGAAGAGTATGCTCCTCTTCAGAATTTGTTTTAGGATGTTTCCGCTGGGAATGTTGACTTGTTTGAGAAGACTCTATGAAGAGTGTTGATTCCTGCTTGGGGAAAAGAGTTCAGGAGTTTTAGTTGTCAGTTGCTCTACTGGGGAGTTATCTCTTGAAAGTTAGTTGTTATCTGGTCGAATTCCAGGCTTCACAACAACTTGTTGGGGATAAAGAAGTTAATTGTTATCTGGTCGGGTCCAGGATTTAGTAACTTAAAAATGAGATTGACTGTCATTCGGTCGGGTCCGGGTTTCAGAAACTCAAACTGTTATCTAGTCGGGTCCAGGTTTCAGCAATTGAAGAAGTTAAGCTATTATCTGGCCGGGTCCAGGCTTTAGTAACTTAAAAATGAGATTGACTGTTATCCGGTTGGGTCCAGGTTTCAGAAACTCAAATTTTTATCTGGTCGGGTCCAGGTTTCAACAATAGGAGAAGTTAAATTGTTATCTAGTCGGGTCCAAGCTTTAGTAACTTGGGATTGTGGTTTATTGTTATCTAGTCAGATACAATCTTCATAGTAAGTTAGGAGTAGGGTGAAGTTGAACTAGTATCTGGTCGGGTCCAGGCTTCGCAGTAACTTTCTTGAAAGGATGAAGTTGACTGTTATCTGATCGGGTTCCAGGCTTTTCAGCAACTTTTGGAGATAGAAAAGACTATATTGGCGACTTCACTGGGATTAGGGGTTGTGGTCCCTTAATTCGTAATAGTCTGAGAGGCAAACTCAAGTTGGAGAGGACATACTCAGCCAGGGAAGACAGACTCAGCTAGGGAATTTTGTTGTTTGTTGGGGAAATAAACCATGTTGAGGAATATTTGACGAGTTGCTGGGGGAGATGTATTCTTTGGACAGATCTCCTCAAGACTTCTTCTTATGACCAACTCAGTTGGGAAGAGGATTTTCCAGATATTGAAACTCTGGATGGGGAGTTTATGAATCCAAATTTTGAGGATAATGCTAATAGAATAACTCTATGGGGATGTCTTGAATGCAATTAAGGAGATGTTTGTCACTTTTTTGAAGCATACGTTTACTAAAAGTTTAATCATGTTCATATGCATATGTTCATTCAATTTTAGTCATTGGACATCTTCACACTCAAAATAGAAAAAACAAAAGGTTTGTACTTCAAAGTATATTCGTATTGATGTTTTACCCATGAATAAGATTTTTGCACAAAGAGACAGAAATCATATTAAGAGGAAATCTCCAAAAGAAATGAATAGTGTACGAGTGAAAACAAAAATAAATAGCCATGTGAAAATGATCTCATTGTCCCCACTCTGCTATTGCCTTTATGTCTAAGAGTAAACCTTTGTCGTTGAACGAAGTCGATTGGATTGATTTTGGACCATTTGAACTTCGGATTTTTGGTAATAAAACTGGATGTAGGGATCCCATGGGACATAATCATACGCTTTAATCCTTAACTTTTGCCTGGACCGCCCTTTTGGGTTTTCAGCCCACCAGGATACCCATTTTTTTCCCAAATCTCCCTTTCAAGTTTTCAACTTGTCGGGTGTACAATCTTTTACATATATCCCTAATTTTTTCCCGAACCTCTTTGGTTCACCGGATGCCTATATTTTTCCTAGGTGTGTCAACCTAGAGGGTCATTTTATGCGTAGTATTTTTTAACTATGTCCACGTTTATGGGATATGGGAAATCTTCACCATCCATAGTTGTCAGCATCATGGCACAACCAAAGAAGACTTTCTTTACAACAAATGGTCCTTCGTAAGTGGGAGTCCATTTGCCCTTGGGGTCACTTGTGGAAGAATGATGCACTTTATTACCAATTCTTCAGCTTGATACACTCGAGGCTTGATTTTTTTGTTGAACGCCTTGATCATACGCTTTTGATACATCTGACCATGGCAAACAACATCCAGTTGCTTCTCATCAATCAGGTTCAGCTAATCCAACCTAGTCTGAATCCATTCATCTTCGCCTAGACCTGCTTCTTTCATTATCCTTAAAGAATGAATTTGAATTTCTATAGGTAAGACGGATTCAATGCCATAGACTAAAGAGAAAGAAGTTGCCCCAGTTGATGTGCGAGCCGAAGCACGATAGCCATGGAAAGTAAATGGTAACATCTCATGACAATCTTTGTAGGTTACCACCATCTTTTGCATAATCTTCTTGATATTTTTATTGGCAGCTTCCACTGCGTCATTCATCTTGGGTTTGCACGGAGAGGAATTGTGATGCTTGATTTTGAATTGAGTACAAATTTTCGTAATCATAGCATTGTTTAGGTTGGTTCCATTGTCAATGATGATCCTCTCTGGGATACCATAACGGAAAATGAGGTTATGCTTGATGAACCTGGCTACAACGTTCTTGGTAACTGAATCATATGAAGCAGCTTCGACCCACTTGGTAAAGTAATCAATGGCAACAAGGATGAAACAATGTCCATTTGAGGCAGTAGGTTTGATTTCTCCAATCATGTCAATGCCCCACATTGCAAACAACCATGGAGCAGTCATGACATTTAGGGGAATAGGTGGTACGTGGACCTTGTCAGCATAGATTTGACACTTGCGGCAAGTCCTTGAGTGATGATGACAATAAATTTCCATCATGAACCAATAGTAACCAGCCCTCAGGATTTTCTTAGCCATAGTATGTCCACTAGAGTGGGTCCCAAAGAGGCCATCGTGAATGTCTTCCATAATTTTCTCTTCTTCCTTCTTGTCCATACATCGGAGTAGAGTAGTATCATGGTTGAGCTTATATAGGAATATGTTGCTTAGAAAGAATTTGGCTGAAAATCTTCGCAAAAATTTCTTATCATTGACGGAAGCCACTCCAGGATATTCTTGTGCTTCAAGATATCTTTTCACCTCATGGTACCATGGTTTCTCTTTGTCAGTGTCAAGCTCATAGCAGTGTGCAGGTTTGTCAAATTTTTCGATTGTTATCATAGGAGTTTCACTGTGCCATTTGACTTTGAACATGGAAGACATTATGGCCAAAACGTCGGCTAACTGACTTTCCTCTCTAGGGAAATGATCAAAGGTGATCTCCTCGAAGTATGGAATCAGAGTTAACACAAGCTCTTTGTATGGAATTAGGTTAGGATGCTTGGTGTCCCATTCTCCTTTTACTTGGCTAATTACTAGAGCAGAATCTTCAAATACACCCAAATGTTTGATCCTCAAGTCAATGGAAGCCTTCAGGCCTAAGATGCATGCTTCATACTCAGCCATGTTGTTCGTACAATCGAAGCATAATCTAGCAGTGAAAGAAATGTGGCAACCTTCAGGAGAAATTATCACAACACCAATTTCGTTACCTAGAGCGTTGGAAGCCCCATGAAAAACCATAGTCCATCGAGATCCTTGTTTAGGTCCGTCATACGGTCCGGGTTTTTCACAGTCGGTCACTAACATGATGTTCTCATCCGAGAAGTCAAAGTTCATAGATTTATAGTCATTAACATCTTGGTGAGCCAAATGATCTGCTAATATACTTCCTTTGATGGCCTTTTGTGTTGTATACTGGATGTCATATTCATTCAGAATCATTTTCCATCTAGCTATCCGTCCGGAGAGAGCAAGCTTTTCGTATATATATTTGATTGGGTCCATTTTAGAGATCAATAGAGTGGTGTGAGTCAACTTATACTATCTTAGTCGGCGAGCATCCCACGCCAGAGCGCAGCAAGTTTTCTCGAGTAGTAAATATCTAGTTTCATAATCGGTAAGCTTTTTGCTCAAGTAGTAAATTGCATGCTCTTTTTGGCCAAACACATCATGTTGGCCCAACACACACCCCATAGAATTCTCTATCACAGTCAAGTACATGATCAAAGGTCTTCCTTCAACTGGAGGCATGAGGATAGAAGGATCTTATAAATATTCCTTGATTTTGTCGAAGGCAGCTTGGAAGTCGTCGTTCCATTTGACTACTCGGTCTTTCTTCAAGAGTTTGAAGATTGTCTCACAAGTAGCAGTTAAGTGAGAGATAAAGAAATTAATGTAATTAAGACGACCTAAGAATCCTCTGACCTCCTTTTCATAATGGGGTACTGGCATTTCTTGAATGGCTTTTACCTTTGCAGGATCGACTTCGATGCCTTTGCCACTGACGACAAAACCTAGAAGCTTTCCAGACCTTACTCTGAATGTGCATTTATTAGGGTTAAACCTCAAATTGTATTTCTTCAATCTCTCAAATAGCTTGTGTAGGTGGTCGAGATGCTCTTTTTTAGTTTGTGACCTTGCAATCATATCATCCACATAGACTTCTATTTCATGATGAATTATATCATGAAATAAAGCTATCATAGCTCTTTGATATATTTCCCCTGCATTCTTTAATCCGAATGGCATAACTTTGTAGCAAAAGGTGCCCCATTGTGTAACAATGGTGGTCTTTTGCATGTCTTCGGGAGCCATCTTGATTTGGTTGTAGCCAGGAAATCAATTCATGAAGGATAAGACTTTGTGTTGAGCGGTGTTGTCAACCAAGACGTCAATATATTGTAGAGGGAAATCATCCTTGGGGCTTTCCCTATTTAGATCTCTATAATCCACACACATTCGAACCTTTCCATCTTTCTTTGGCACGGGGACCACATTTGCCATCCATTGAGGATAAGATATGACAGCCAGAAAACCTGCATCAAACAACTTCATTACCTCGACTTTTATCTTTTCGGACATGTCAGGCCGCATGCGACGAACCCTTTGCTTAACAGGAGGAAAATCTTCCTTCGTTGGCAGACGATGAACCATAATATCGGTATCCAACCCGGGCATATCTTCATACGACCAAGCAAATACTTCAAGGTAGTCATGTAACATCTGAACCAATCTACTCTTGATATCAATTTTTAGGTTAGCACCGATCTTTACCTCTCTTTTATCTGTCTCCATACCTAAGTTGATAACTTTGACCGACTCTTCGTGAGGCTGAATAGCTTTATCTTCTTTCATTAGAAGTCTGGCTAGTTCTCCTGGTATTTCACAATCTTCCTCGCCTTCGTCTTTGGCTTGGTTAACTGGATGTCTGAAATCATAACTAACAATAGTAGAGTCATGGGAAATGAGATCCGGAGTGGATGAAGATATACAAGTGTGTGTGTGTGTGTGTGTGTGTGTGTGTGTGTGTGTGTGTGTGTGTGTGTGTGTGTGCATGTAAGGTACATGGCTATTTGAGAAAAAAAGAAATAAGGGGAAAGAAAGAAAATGAACGCGGAAGTTTAAATGCCAAAAGATCCAATGGTTTATATTAAATGATCATATGATAGATAAACATGAACAAATCCCTTTAACAAAATGGACCAAAGTGCCATGTGCAAGGCACATGGCTTAAAAGTCATTGTTTTGGAAATTAAGATTACAGACATAAATTCTTGAATTGACAGAAAATGGTAAACAGTAATTACTCCTCAATGATGGAGATGGGTGTGAAATTCCTTTCCTTCCAGTTGGTGATCTCTCCTTTGACTGTAGGGTAGATCCATTCTTCGAAAGGGCAATCATCATCAGAATCTTCTACAGCATTTACTTCATGATTTCCGATACGGAGAGGTATCTTTCCCACGCGAGCGCGCCTAACTTATTTTTGAGCTTGAATGGTGAAACACAATCCAAATTTGTATATTTTAAATGGGATGTCGGGAAGCTATCCCCAGTTAGTACAGTCTCCCTCCTCGACCACGGCACGGGCATCCTTGAGCAAAACCATTATTGGTACAACTTCATCAGCTTTTGATATGTTAGAGGAGGCTTTGGTGGCGGCAACCATAGGAGGAACAATTTCAAAGGCCTGGTATGGAGTCTCTATGAATTCTCCATCCATTTCCATATATTTGAAGGAATTAAGATGGCTCACCATAAATTATTCTTCGCCACTAACAGTAACGATCTTTCCTTTGACTAGATACTTTAGTTTTTGATGAAGGTGGATGTTATTACCCCTGCCCCATGGATCCAAGGGCGTCCAAGCAGACAAGAATAGGCGGGACGTATGTCTATTATGTAAAAGTTAGATTTGAAAGTCTGTGAGCCAACTTTAATTGGGAGATCCATCTCTCCATGAACCAATCTCTTAGTCCCATCGAAAGTCCTCACGACAATATCGCATGGCTTTAAAACCAGTCCTTCACAATCTAGCCGGTCTAAAGCACCCTTGGGTACCACATTTAACGATGAGCCAGTATCAACTAAGACATGAGCTAGGGTGGCTCCCTTGCTTTCAATAGAGATATTTAAGGCTTTGTTGTGGTTTCTTCCCATAGGAGTCAAATCAGCGTCAGAGAATCCTAATCCATTATCAGCCGTTAAACTTGCCACACAGTTCTCAAACTAGTCAGCGGTGGTTTCCTGGGGCACGTGGGCCTTTTTCAAGAACTTGATCAGAGCTTGGATATGAACATTTGAACAGAGTAATAATGATAGCATGGAAATTTTTGAGGGGGTTTGCCCCAGCTGCTCCACTATTTTGAAATTGCTCTTCTTTTTTATTTTTAGAATTTCCTCCATCTCGTGAGTGGAGGGATCCTTAACATTAGCCTCTTTGGTAGGTGCCTCTATCCTAGTAGGCTCACCTTCTCTCTCTTTGTCTTTAGTGTTGGTACTGGACTTGTTATTGGTTATCTAGGCGGGAATCGTTGTAGTAACGGGTGGTGAAATATCAGGGGAAAAGATCCTCCCTGTTCTCGTCACTTTACTAGAACCAGCAATGTTGGTGACACCAGCTTCATTTTTGTCGATCCAAGAATATTGTTTTATCCCATGATAATAGATCTCAGCACCATAGTTCCATGGAACTGCTTTGTCAGAGGAATAAGGGATGGTCCCAGCGGCAGTGATTATTAAAGGAGAAATGGTTGGTTCATTTGAAATCCTAATAGGATCCTTTGAGGGGATCCTAAAAGGCTTATTGGAAATTGTTATTACGGATAGGTCTTCAATTTTGTTGGTCAAACTCTTGATGGCAGGAATATTTTCAAACAGAATCTCGCGACTATTTACTAGGAGTTGCACACCTTCCTTCAATCGTTTGCACCCACTTACTTGTTAATCAGAGTAGACAAAATCTTTAGAACATCCAGGGAATACTCTGGCTTTTAGCAAGTTAACCTTCATAATAGTTAACGAAGTTGTTAAATCTTCAATGGAGTAAACGAAAGTGGTATCATCAATTGCATTAACACATTTTCCATGGTTCGACATCGGTGCGGTTATCACATTAGGAGTAGTAGGTGGATGAAATTCAATTATCTTGTTGTCTATTAGATCTTGAATCTTATTCTTCAGAGCCCAACACTGATCGGTTTCATGCCCAGGACTGTTTGAATGATACACACACTTGGCATTTGGGTTGTAGTTCAATGATGAAGTGTTAGAATTGGATGGTGGATCACGTAGTGTCACTAGATTGGCCTTCAGCAGGTGTTGGAAGGCTTGGGACAGTGACATGCTAATCTTTGTGAATTGTCTTCATGGAATTTCGGGTCGTTGGTTGTTGAAGGATCGCCTTTAAGCAGATGGAGGGTTGGTGATTATCACAACATTAACAGAGGGTTGATGATTCTTCTTGGCATGGGCCCTTTCCCCATACACAGCATTTACTTCCTTCTTTCCAATGAAAGGCTTCTTTACAGCATTGGAAGTGGAAGCATGCGTCATTGGGATTTTTCCGCTCGTAATGCCTCTTTCTACCCTTTCACCAGTTAGTATCAACTCGGTGAAACCAGACGAGGAGCTGCCAATCAATAGGTTGAAAAATGGGCCAGTCAATGTACCCATAAACATATCAATTATTTCCATGTCAATTAGTAGTGGTGGGACCCTACCAGCAAGATCCCTCCATTTTTGTGTGAACTCCTTGAACCCCTCATTGGTACCCATTGTCATACCTTGAAGTTGGACTCTGTTTGGTGCCAAATTGGCATTGTATTGATACTGATGATAAAAATTAGTGGCTAGATCTTCCCTGTGTGGATACGGGAACCCTCCAATTGATAGAACCATTCTAATTGAGTCCCAGCCAGACTCTCTTGAAAGAAATGGATCCAGAGCTTTTTGTCGGTGGTATGCAGTTGCATCTTGCGCACGTAAGACCTTAGGTGAAGTTTTGGGCAGGAGACCCCATCATACTTGGCGAAGACTGGTATTTTTAATTTACGGGGAATGACGACCCCAGGCACTAAACCCAAATCGCCAAAATCTAAACCAGGTACGGCTTGAATTTCAACAGCTTTTAGCCTATCCTCCAACTGCTTGTATCTACCCTCGGCAAGTGGGTATTGCTCATCAAAGTAGTCTTCATCTTTAAAAGCTTGATTATTTGCAACCTCAGCATGGGTGCTCCTTACCTCCTCGTCTTGATTTTCTTCCTCTTTATAAGACTCTTCAACTATCTGTACTTGACGAACCGGACCTTTGAATCTCTTATCCATGTTGATGAGGGCCTTCTTTTTGGTCTTCTTTTTAGTTGTTAGCATCGCCATCATATCTTGTTGTCCCTTGGCCAGGGTCAACAAGGTTGCTTGGAATTGGGCATTCTGCACTTGCAAGTCCTTCACTGTTTGTTTGATATCCATCTTACTGAAATAAATAGTAGAGAGATAAGGACACCTGTTGTGGAAAACCTGTTTATGTCATGATGCATGAAAATGCACATGCAAATGATTTCAAGGACTTGGAAGATTTAAGTTTGTTTAGACCAAAGGAACAAACATCATTTGGATTAATAAGTTCAGTTTGATTACAATATGCCTCTAGGGCTTACATTAAAACAAAAGAAACAAAATGATCTAAAATACAATAATATTAGCTCAAACTTCCTATGAATGCTTCCTCTTTGGAGTGATATAGGCATTCAGGCTCCTCTTCTCATGAAGTTGTCTCATGAGTTCTAATGTCTTCTTCTCGCTTGCATAAAACTGAGCTTCAAAGGTGTCTCGCTCCTCCTTTAGATGAATCTAAGCTATTTGCAAATTTTCAAGAGAAATTGGCATATCAGGATAAAGGATAGTATATGGAACATCTCCTTTGGCAACAAGCTCCATGATGATAAGTAAGATGGCGGGGTATGGCATCATGAGGTTTTGGGCGCATGATCGCACCCACTTGAGATAAGGCTCCAAAGGAATGGAGCTTTTATGTCCCAATGTGTTTTTATCAACCTTATTAATCATGCCACAAGCTCGTATGAATCTATGACAATAGCCTTGGACATCATTCTCGTAGTCAAATGCAATTCCTTGAACAAGTGCGTCATGAGGGCCATCCCTCCTACCATAACCAAACTGTCTCAGAGCCAAACAAGGATTGTAAGTGATACCTCCCCTAATGCCAAGTAGAGGGACATTAAGGAATTCCCCACAACGGTCAATAATAGTAATGCTTTCCATAGATCACGCACACCAATGGATATCTGAATGTGTGAGTGACATCAACCTACTAGACCATCTTAAACCTTGCTCGTTTTTTACAGTAGATCGAGGTAGGTGCGAAATAAACCATCTAGCCAAAAGAGGAGTGAAACACATCAGGATTCCTCTTCTCTTCATGGTGCGAGAGTGAAAAGAATGCAAGATATCCCTAAGTAAAGTGGGCACCAGATTGTGAGATAGAAAATTTTTGATAGCGTTCACGTCTATAAGCTGGTCCGGATTGGGAAACAGAACCATCCCATAGATGAGAAGAGACAACACTTCTTCAAAGGCTTGTAAATCTAAAGCATCCCAAGAGAATTGAGCTCTTTCCAACAAAAACTTGGCCAAAATCCTTTGACGCCGCTTCTCGTTTCCTGATTGGCCACAACGTCAGATCATTGCAAATGTAAAGCTCTAGCAATAACCTAAGGTCTTGGGTCTCTTTTAATACTGTTGAAGGGTAGTTGATCAAGGATAGGGATCCCCAAGAGTTGAGAAAATTCTTCCATAGTGGGCACAAGTTGGTAATCAGGAAAGGTAAAGCAATGGTGCAAAGGGTCGAAGAATTGGAAGAGAACCTTCATCATGTCTTCATCATAGCTTAAAGTGACCAGATTGAGAAGTCGACCATGTATCTTGGTGAACGAAGAATTCTTAGGAACCCTTGACGCTAATTCTTTGAGTTGAGGAGGTACTCTCACGAGATTGACTTGAATAGTATTTCTTAGAGTGGGAGTCATGTCCTACAAAACAGAACAAAAGTAAATCTCTAGGTCCTTGAAATGGTTAGTGCAAAATGCCGTGGTATGATGTCATGATGTTTATGCACAAGAAAAGAAAACAAGTCCTTAGGTTTAGGCTTGCATGGAGTTCACAAGCAAGTACCCTCTTGAAGTTTAGTTGGCTCAACCTGTCCTAGAAAGTAACCGGGTTCTACAGGATCTCAATATCACTAATCTTTCTTAATTGGGCATTGTTTCAGTTCAAGCCTCTTTATTGGCGATCGAAATATCCCAAGAGTCAGATCTCAATGCGTGTAGTATCGAGTATCAACCAACTTCGAACTGCACCAAAGTCGGCTATCTCACTACTTCCTAATGGCCAAGTTGTTCAATTAAAGGTTCTAAGGTTAGTTAGTGTTTCATGACACCACACAGCGGCCCCGTATTCTCCTTGAATACTCAAGGGATACCGGTACCAACAAATATGTCACACTAACATAGCCATCGCTTCAACCATGTCGGTATACCCCGCATAGTTTCCACAATCTATTGCTACTTCCCTAACAGGTGTTCCCCGATCCGGGTAGAGGATCAATACAAACCCAACAAGGACCCATAAATGCAAAATCAAATAATGAAAGCAAGTAAATGTGCTCTAACTCTAATGTAAACCCACTTTTGAGACTTTTCCCCAGCAGAGTCGCCATTTCTGTAATACGGTGGGAGAATTGACTTGGTTTATTTTTGCATTTGATCGAAATTATTGTGGATAGCAAGAATCGCCACCGACTTTTCTTTTATCCATTAAGGAAAGGGTGAAAAGAACAGGAAAGACCTTTGAGATGTTTTCTTGGGTTCGGAGGATAGATTATGAAAAGGGAAGGTGTTAGCACCCTTTTCATCCATAGTTATCTATGGGCTCTTAGTTGCTTGCTAGATCACTTTGAAAATGCTTTGTTTAAAAATGTGTTTGTGGTGGATTTTGAAAATATTTTTCAAAAGCGCCTTCGCTTAGGAAAACTTTTTAAATATTCTCGTCTCTATAAGAATGTATACAAAGTGTTTGGACTTTTGAAAATATTTCATGCTTTGGACGTGTTTGGGTGTGTTTGAAAAATGTTTTGTTTTTGAAAATGGATTCTGAGTAAGCAACTAAGAACGTTCTACCTACTCAAAAGTATTTTGTTCATTTCTCCCTTCCTATGACATTTCTATCTTACCATTGATTGGTAAGCAGACTTATCTTTGGATGTAGAGGGACGGGTGTGGGTCAATTGTATAGTCATAGAAGGCAACCTATTAAACGTTTTAGAAATTTTTGTTTAGGGACTAGATTGTTTACTGAAGGAAACATTGAGGGACTACGATCTTTTTATCGAGGGTATTTGCTAAAACACCCATATTCGAGGGACATGACTATTTTCCAAGGCAACAAGTGAGATTATACTAGAGGTGCATGTGTGTGAATAGTGTATTTGATTGCATGCATTTTTGTCTTGAACTTAAAGTTGTCTACTTGTTGATTTTATCTTGCCGTACATCATAATTACTAACATTTGTATAAAGCAATAAAAATGCAGAAATTAAATATTCTACACTATTACAACCATATTGAATAGAGAGAAAAAGAAAAAAAAAGAAAAAAAATAAAGGAAAGGATAACAAGTCCTTCGATCCAGGTAGTAAGCGCCCTTTGATTCAACTCTTCCTGGGTTCTTTCGATTGGACCTGCACAATAGCATGAATATGAATCCTTCGATCACACCTTTTTCTTTGCTTCCTTCGATTGGACCTGTAAAGCAGCATGAATATGAATCCTTCAATCACACCCTTTTCTCTGGTTCCTTCGATTGGACCTGCAAAACAGTATGAATATGTGTCTTTTGACCACACCCCTTTCGTTTGAGGTTAGATAGCAGCATGGGGTGAAGCCTAAAGCTTCGATTCACACACCCTTCTTCCTATTTTCTTTCATTTGGGCTTAAATAGCAGCATGGGTTGAGGGGCCATGCTAATATTGTTTCATGACCAGATTAGTTCTTAAAATTTATTTGGTAAACAAAGAAAACAAAACAAAAGATTGGTAAAGAAAACAAACAGAGAAGGTGAAAACAAAAACAAACCAAAGGGTAATGATAATGCTTGAAACGAAAAGAATTGTTTATTTACATATTATGCTTGAAACGAAAAGAAATGGTTATTCACATATTATGCTTGAAAAAAAAAGTTTAAGGATAAGAGGACTTACCTTGCTTGAAGCTGGAATGTGGGTATTGGACTTGAGTGATTCCCTGGGTGTTCTTGGATTTGAAGGGGAAGAAACAAGTGTGATGTTTCTTTAGATTCTGCGTTTGAGAGGATGTTAAGTGTTTGAAAGTTTTAAGATTTTTTGAGAGTTTGAGAGTTTTTTAAAGATTCCCTCCACACAGCCAAAATCTCCTCCTGATATTTGCAAAGGATCTCTCTATTTATATAGAAAGGTTTTAGGAAGTTTGGGAGTAAAATAATAATATAAGGCTCAGCTGGAAGGAAAATTATCCACTTGTGTCATGATCCTAAGATGAGATAGCAAGATTAATGGTTTAGATGGATTGCTTTCTGCAGAAGGAAAATGGGCGCAAGGCTCAAGAAAGACTTTTTTTCTAAAAGTAGTATTATACTATTAAGGGCAAGTTGTCTTGGACAACAAATGGGTAAAAGCCCAATTTAATTGTATAAATAATTAAATATAGAGTGAGTCATAGGTTTGAGGCCTGAAAAGCAGAAACATGTAGCCTAGCCTATGGGTCTAATTTTCAACTTGATCATTTGAATTGAATCCTGCATCCTTCAACAACTTTCGACCAGACTAAAACAACATTCGTTCCCACCAGTTATGTGTCCTTTGAATGGACCAACCATGTATTCTTCGAATGGGCCCTCTTCAGTTGAATATTCCACTTTGAGTCCTTCTGCTTTGACCACTTAGGTCCAAACCTTCGACCAAACTCAAAGGCAGGCAAAACTAAATGTTAAACCATGGCAAGTCCTTCGAATGGGCCACCAAATTGTGTGTCATAGTGCAGAAGCTATGCGTGTTGAAGGGTTTGCAGATGGATTCGAAGGTTACATGAAAATGGATTTGAAACAAGCCTGAAGATTGATTCGAAGCCAGCATGTAGGTGTATTCGAAGGTGACATGAAGGTGATAATTCCTTGTACATGCTAGCATGAGAAAAAACACTGCCTTGTGAATCTACACAAGCCTGTAGAAAGCCATAAGCCCAAATGAAGCTTGTAGACTAAAGCTTGTTCAAAGAGGCCAAATGCCCAAACGAAGAATGTAAATCAAGCTAGCTCGAATAAAGAAACATTGTCCAATCGAAGGATGCAAACCAAGCTTGCATCGATGGGGGCCAAATGCTCCATCGAAGCTTGTGAACCAAAGCTTGTTCGAATAAGCCAAATGCTCCATCGAAGCTTATGAATCAAAGCATACTTGTTCTTCTTCAATTTGATGTTTGAGAGTCCAATTGTACTTGTGCAAACTTGAACTTTTGAAAATCCTTGTGAGAAAATGCCTTGAGAAATGAGAGGGGAAATTTTAGGGTACAACAAATTCCTTCTAACATTTGAATTAAGCATAAATGAAAGATATAAGAAGAAAAAAAAGCATAGCCTTTGTATCTAATACTGAAGATGAAAAAGAGGACCGTGATCTGGATACAGATGGAAGAATTTCAAATTCCCTAGCTATGCTTGGAAGACAATTTAATAAAGTGATAAAAAGAATGGACAGGAACCAAAGGTCAAATGTCAAGAACATCCCATCTGACATCTATAAGTCAAATGAGGTGGGAAGAAAAAGGGATGAAGAAAAATATTCTCAAGGGAAGGGAATACAATGTCATGAAAGTGAAGGGTTTGGTTACATTAGAGCTGAATGTCCTACATATCTAAAGAAACAGAAGATGAATCTATATGTTACTTGGTCTGAAGAGGACTCAGAGAGTGATCTTGAAGAATCTGCCAAATATGTGAAACCATTGACATGAAAATATGTATCTGATGAAGAGTCTAGTGATGTGGAACTAACCTTTAATGAGTTAGCCGCTTCATACAAAGAATTATGTCTCATAAGTGCAGAAGTATGTCTTGAAGGGGAGAAACAGAAATCCCTTATAACTCAGCTGAAGGAGGAAAGGGAAGAGCGTCTTAAAACTATTTATGATCTGGAAAGTGAAGTGTCCTCTCTAAATTCAAATCTTTATAGAATGGTCAAATATCTCAAGATGCTAAATAATGGGTCTGACACATTAGATGAAATTCTCCAAGCAGGAAGAGTGGCAGGAGATAAGAGTGGTTTAGGTTTCAATGAGAAAAAGGAACCTAACTCAGAAGAGCCTTCATTTGTTTCCACTCATGCCAAGCCTAAACCAAAGATGTCAAATCAAATGTTTCAACATCATGGTAAGAATGGACATCTTGGCAGACATCATGTGAAGAAAGAACATCATGGCAAACAACCTGCATTTGTTTCCACACATGCCAAGGCTAAACCAAAGATGTTGAATCAGATGTCTCAACATGTGGGCAAACATCATGATAAGAAAGGACATCTTGGGAAACCTCATGGGAAGAAAAAGCTTAATCACACCAGAGAAAATCCCCAACCCTGGAAGTGTCATCACTGTGGAAGGCTTGGACATATAAGGCCCTTCTGTTTCAAGCTGTATGGGTATCCTAAAAATACTCTTCTTCCCAAAACTGATAAGATTCCCAAAAATAGCAAAAAGAAGAAACAGTGGGTTCCCAAGTCTAATGTTAGAAGTCTCATTGCTCACACCTCTCTCAGATTATCAACCAAAGATGACTGGTACTTTGATAGTGATTGTTCTAGACACATAACATGTGTCAAGAATCTGTTGGTGGATGTCAAATCTCATTCCACCAGTTATCTGATGGAGCAAAAGGAGAAATCAAAGGCGTTAGCAAGCTTGACTGTTCAGGAGTTCCTCAGCTTGATAATGTGTTACTTGTAAAAGGGTTAACAGTTAACCTGATAAGTATAAGCTAACTATGTGATCAAGGATTCAAAGTTAACTTCTCCAAGTAAGAATGTCTTGTGTGCAATGAAAAGAATGAAGTTTTCATGAAAAGAATAAGATCTAAAGACAACTGTTATCTATGGGTTCCTCAAGAGTTAAACCTCTCCTCAACATGTGTTTTAGCCAAAGAGAATTAAGTTAAATTATGGCATCAAAAATTGGGGCACTTGCATCTGAAAGGCATTAGGAGAATTATATATGAAGAAGCAGTGAGAGGGATTCCTAAGCTCAAGATAGAAGAAGGAATGGTATGTGGTGACTGTCAAACTGGAAAGCATACTAAGATGTCACATCAGAAGATTCAACATCTTACTACATCAAAAGTTTTGGAACTTCTTCACATGGACTTGATGGGACCTATACAGGTTGAAAGTCTTGGTGGCAAGAAGTATGCCTATGTTGTTGTAGATGACTTTTTTAGATACACATGGATAAGCTTTATTAGAGAAAAATCAGAAACTTTTGAAGTGTTCAAAGATCTTTGTCAAAAACTTCAAAGGAAAAAGGAAAGTCATGTCATAAGAATCAGGAGTGATCATGGAAAGGAATTTGAGAACAACAAATTTGCGGAGTTTTGTTTCATTGAAGGAATTAGCCATGAATTATCTTCTCCCATTACTCCTCAACAGAATGGGATTGTAGAATGCAAGAATAGGACTCTCCAAGAATCTTCCAGAGCCATGATTCATGCTAAGAAGGTACCCTACCATTTCTGGGTTGAAGCTATGAATATTGCATGATATATTCATAACATAGTCACTCTAAGGAAAGGCACTTCAGCTATTTTGTATGAAATATGGAGGGGAAGAAAAGAAACTGTAAAATACTTTCATGTTTTTGGAAGTAAATGTTACATCTTAGTTGATCGCAAACCAAGAAGGAAGATGGATCCCAAGAGTGATGAAGGAATATTCCTATGTTACTCTATAAACAGCAGAGCATACCGAGTGTTTAACTCCAGAACCAAAGTTATGATGGAGTCAATAAATGTTACTATTGATTATAGAGGATGGAATGTTGAAGAAGATATCTCAGAAGATGTTGGAACATCTTTTCCTGATAGTACAACTGAATCAAATGACACAAGTATTGATTCTAATCCTCCTCAAGAAGATCCCCAGCCTAGTCAGCTCAATAAAGGACCTTGAATAAGAACTCAGAAAGATCATCCTAAGGAGCTTATCATAGGAGATCCAAACAAGGGAGTTACTACCAGATCAATAGAAGGGATTTCAAACTCTTGCTTTGTATCAAAAAATTAAGCCTAAGAATGTCAAAGAAGCCCTAACTGATGAGTTCTGGATTAATGCTATGCTAGAGGAGCTGGAACATTTCAGTAGGAATGAAGTTTGGGATCTGGTTCCAAGATCTGAAGGGACAAATGTGATTGGCACTAAATGGGTATACAAGAATAAATCTGATAAAAAAGGGGTGGTCACTAGAAATAAGTCAAGGTTAGTTGCATAAGGATACACTCAAATTTAAGGAGTGGACTTTGATGAAACCTTTTCTCCTGTGGCTAGGCTTGAATCAATCAGACTATTGTTGGGAGTTGCATGAATTTTGAAATTTAAATTGTTTCAAATGGATGTAAAGAGTGCCTTCTTGAATGGGTACCAGAATGAAGAAGTTTTTGTTGAACAACCAAAAGGATTTGTTGATCTAAGTTTTCCTAAACATGTTTAAAAACTGAAGAAAGCTCTGTATGGATTGAAGCAAACTCCAAGAGCTTGGTATGAGAGACTGACAGAATTCCTTGGGGAAAATGGATATAGGAAAGGTGGCATAGTCAAAACCCTCTTTGTCAAAGAAGAAGAAGGTAAGATTATGATTGCTCAAATATATGTTGATGATATTGTATTTGGTGGGATGTCAAATGAGATGGTGGAACATTTTGTCAAGCAAATGCAGTATGAATTTGAAATTATTCTTGTTGGTGAATTAACCTATTTTCTTGGTCTTCAAGTTAAACAAATGGAAGACTCCATATTTTTATCTCAGATCAAGTATGCCAAGAATATAGTGAAGAAGTTTGGGATGGAGAATGCCAGTCACAAAAGAACCCCTGCTCCCACTCATTTGAAGTTGACTAAAGATGAAAAAGGAGTAAGTGTAGATCAAAGTCTCTACAGAAGCATGATAGACAGTCTTCTATATCTCACAACTAGCAGACCAGACATTGCCTTTGTTGTAGGGGTGTGTGCAAGATATCAAGCTGATCCTAAAATTATCCATACCAACCATGTGAAGAGGATTCTTAAATATGTGAATGGGACAAGTGACTATGGTATGTTGTATTCTCATGGATCAAATTCTGCCTTAACTAGTTTTTGTGGTGCTGATTGGGAAGGAAGTGCTGATGGTAGAGAGAGTACATCAGGAGGATGCTTCTTTCTGGGAAATAATCTCATATTTTGGTTCATCAAGAGGCTAAATTGTGTGTCTCTGTCCACTTATGAGGTTGAGTACATTGTTGCAGGAAATAGTTGTTCTCAATTGGTTTGGATGAAACAAATGTTATCAGAATACAATGTCAAACAAGATGTCATGACATTATTCTGTGACAATTTAAGCTCCATGAACATTTTAAAGAATCCCATTCAACACAACAGGACCAAGCATATTGACATCTGTCATCACTTTATAAGAGAGCTTGTTGAAGAAAATATTGTTGCTTTAGAACATGTAGCCACTGAGTTACAACTGGCTAACATCTTCACAATAGCTTTGGATGCTAATCAATTTGAGAATTTAAAAGGAAAACTAGGGATATGTTTATATGAGGGTTTATAGAAATTAAAAGTGTGTGGGAATATCATTAAAGTGATGTTGTATTATTTGTGTTTCCAACAAATAAAAGTTAGAAAGCAATCATTACAAGACTGCCTCAATTTGTTTCCCACACGCTACAAAATTTCTTCCCTCTACTTTAACAAACTCTTCATTCTCCTCCACATAAAAAGGACCCTTGCCATTCTTCATCATCTTGCTCAAAAATTCTCAAACATGTCTCAACATTACACATCATCTTCCTCAAAGTCTGAAAATGAAAATATTTCTCTTGACAGAGTTCTAGATGTTACTCCTCTATTAACAATCTCTCCGCTTGAGAAAAAGGTCAAGAAACCTAGATCATCACCAACTAAGAAATCTAAAAATGACAAAGGTAACTCCTCTATTGCTACTGACAATAGAACTGAAGAAGAAATTGTCAATGTTGATAGAAGCATCAGAAGGCTTGTGGGTAGAGTATTAAATGAAGGCTTCACTGTGTCTGGGATTTCTACTCCCGTTGCTCGCATGCCTCCTCCTTCTGACAAAGAAAGTAATCCTAAAAATGATGTCGCTGAATCATCCAAGAATGATGTTGCTGATAACAAACTTGAGAAGCTTGCTACCTCTGCCCTAAAAGAAGTGGAAGAATAAAATGTTGAAGAAAAATATCCTTCTAAAGAATATGTTACTACCTCCAAGGATGGAGAAGGTCACAATGTTATGAATGTAGTCAATGTTGAAGAGCTGTCTGACAATGAGCTCATCACTAATGTTGTACCTGGTATTTCTATAAGGATAAAGTCCAGGAAAGTGAAAGATGCAAGTATCACACCCCCTCCCAAGACTATCAAGAAGAAAACCATGTATGGACCCCTAAAAGCAGGAAGTAAAGTGGTCCCTCCTTCTAGAAAGAGAAAACCTAGACCTGTTACTTCTACTGATGATGATGAGGATGCTGTAAAAAGGTACAAGAGTAATAAAAAAGTTGTTCTAGTTGAAGAGACAGACTCTGAGTATGATGTCGAGCAAGATGTTCGGGACATCTCTCCTATAAAAAAGTCTACAAATAAGAAATTGTCTGTTAGGGTTCGTGATGCCCCACTTGACAACATCTCCTTTCACTCTGTTGGGAATGCTGAAAAGTGGAAGTATGTGTATCAAAGAAGGATTGCCCTGGAAACAGAACTAGGAGCTGGTGCTTTAGAATGTGAGGAAATCATGGAGCTGATCTCATATGCTGGACTGATGAAAACAGTTACCAGGTTTGCAAATTGCTATGAAACTCTTGTTAAGGAGTTTATTGTTAATATTCCTGTTGACTATGCTGACCATGAGAGTAAGGAGTATAGAAAGGTTTTTGTTAGAGGAAAGTGTGTAGAATTTTCTCCTGTCATTGTAAACAAATTTCTAGATAGGTCTGAAGATGTATGTTGTGAGCTGGAAGTAACAGACAATCAAGTGTGTAGAGCCATTACTGCTAATCAAGTAAGTGAGTGGCCAATGAAAAACAAACTTCCTGTCAGCAAACTGAGTGTGAAATATGCAATTTTACATAGGATTGGAGCTGCAAATCAGGTTCCCATTAATCACACTTCAACCATATCCATTGGTTTAGGAAAGTTCATTTATGCTATTGGAAACCAAAAACTTTTTTATTATGGGACTTATATCTTTGATCAGACCATCAAACATGCAGGAACTTGTACCATTAAGATGCCAATTGCTTTTCCTTCCCTCCTCTGTGGAATTATCCTAAGTCAGCATCCTGGAATCCTAAGTGGAAATGGTGTTGTATGCAAGAGGGAGTCTGCCTTGACCCTCCATTTTAAGCTCTTTTCAGGAAAACATGTCTCAGACATTGTTTTAACATTTGCTTCTGCTGAAAAGACCTCCACCAAGGATGATATGATCAATGAACTAAGGGAAGCCTGTAAGGAATTAGATGATGTGATTAGAGTGAGCTCGGCTAGGAAGCTAATCTTTGAAAAGATGATCAAGGACCTGCAAAAGGACAGCAACCTTGATAATACAGTGAGCTCTAAAGGTGAAGACTCTAGTGTGGAAATAAGTTCTGGTTCAACCAAGTCAACTGGTCCTGATGATAGTTAGACTACTTGATGTCTCTCTGAACTCTTTGTTTCTTTTTTGGCACTTGCATGTGCTTGACATTTGAATTATATGGTATGTACCCTAATACTGATATTATCTTGAATGCATCTGTTGTACCCCAAAATGTGCCCACTCATTTATCAAATATTTTCTCACAAGATCTCCTTGGGTTCAAGACTGCACAAGGGTTGATCAGCTCAAGACACCTCTTTAAACTCTGATGACTGAAATTAGGGTTTGAGATTGCACAAGGATAATTGAACTTTTAATGCCTCATATTACTTTTATGGATCACTATGGACCCCCAAGATTGCTCATGTCAAGTTTCAAGTCTTGGATCACATTTTTGCCCAGTCAATTGAACAGTTGACCTAAAAATCAACTGTATTGGGGAAAAAGTCAACTATGGACAATTTACAGTCAAACTTCATATATTTTTATCCATATAAACATTGTGAACTCATATGTATCATTTGATCAAGTTTGGACCACAATTCCTCAAGAAATTTGATCAGATCATCAAAAGGGCAAAATGGTCAAAATTAGGGTTTTGACTGAGAAAGGGTAATTTCTGATTTTTGACCTAGCAAATGGTTAATTGGTTTGAGACATGATCTTAAGAGTTAAATTGAATCACTTTGACCTAATGGCATGACTCAAAACATTGATCAAAGTCATTTGATTGATAATTGATTTTTTAGTCAACTAATCAAAAGTCAATTGTACACTGAAAAGTCAAACTTTGACTTTTTGGTCAAAATCAAGTGTCAAAGATCATAATTCATCAAAACTTTTCAAAATATGAAACTTGTCCATCAAGAAATCAAAAAGTCAATATTTCATTTTGAAAAGTCAAAGTTTCCAAACATAGAAATTTTTCTAAGTGTTGAAAACTTCATATTTTTTCACAACTTTGAGCCAATTTTTCACCATGATGCAAAATGATTCAAAAGAAACTTTCAACATGAAAGTTGTAGATCTCCATGAGATCTAAAACTTTTCTTTACACAACTTCTCATATAAATGCTTGGATCTCAAGTTATTAATCCATGAAGTCATGTTCATGAAACTAAACACTTAGTGAAAATTTTGCCCTAGTTTAGGTAGGATTTTGACCTAACTTCATGGCATTTTTTCATATATTTCCAAGGGGAATTTTCAAAAGTGATTCAAAGAGGGGTTGTAGAGCACATTACAAGCTTTATATAATTTCCAAGAACTCCTTGAGATCATTCTTGAGGAAGGATAATCGAAGAGAGGACGTTAGGGTTTCAAACTAAAATTATAGGTCATTTTAATGACGAACAAAAATGCAATTTCAATGTTAGGCTGCATAATCTTGCTTTGCAGGCCTTATAACTTGTGTATCTATCCATCATTAATGGATTGCACAAACTTTTGAGTTATAATCCAAGTGATTTAAGCTTTATCCAATTCACATTTTCATTTTTGGAAGAAAGTGAAGAATGTCATTCTTGAAAAGCAAGCTTTATGCACAAAGTCAATTCTTGAGCCTCTAACTTGTTCCCTCTGATCACACTCCATCTACAAAGTCAGAAGCAAGTGTCTTTAAAGCATAACCACTCTATCTTAGCAAGTACACAAGGGTTTGAAACTTGGACTTCTCAAAAATCACATGTTATGCATAAACTTGTGATTTTGAATTCTGATTAACAACAAGCTTCCAAAATTGTTGCTTATAAATAGAGGCACTATTTGTGAGCTAAGACACGAGCTTAAGCACTCTGAAACACTCCCAAACTCCCTCAAATCAGAAATTGCCCAAAAACTCCATTGTTGCACAGTTTCTGACCTTGAACACCAAACTCATATTTCCCTCGTGCGTTCTTTGGCCTTTTAGCTCCTAAAGCTTCCTTACATCAAATACAACTCATCCTTGTCCCTGTTACACGAATGTAAATCCATTTCCATCATTCTCCATAGCCAAAAATAGAGCACTGCACATTGACTTCTCCAAGCCATTTCATCCACCCTCAACTCAAGCTAACCATTGCATTAGCTTCCTGGGAACTTGAGGAAGCGACCCTGATCATTGCAGCACCTTGAATAATGCTCATTTGCATTTCACGATTTCCAGTTTTGAGGTATTTTTCTTGAACTTCTATCTCATTACCTAGGCATTGTCAGGCTTTCATTTGTGAAGATAAAATGTAGACATCATTGCACTGAAGTTTACATGTCCATGGATTTGATTTATATTGATTGAGCTAGGAGAATTTTAGGATTGAACCTCTGAAAATAATTAGGTCAGAATTTGGTACTTTCAAAAATTCTCATTCATCTTTGATTTATAGTTTATGATATTTATATGGTTGGATTCGTATGGAAAAATGGAGCAACTTTCATGTTTGCATTTTCCATTTTTGTTGAGAAATGAATGAGATACAGGTGGTCTGGCTGGAGGATGAAGATGAAGTGTATTCATGTCCTATTTTACATTATGTATTTATCATTTTAGTTAAGTTAATGGATGTATGACCACCCCAGTGGTAAGGCAGCGCGCTGGTAACCAAGAGGGCGTGGGTTCAACACCCAGTGCGCTGCCTTTTGCATTTTTCCACATTTTTTGTCATTCTTCCTTTCAAGTAGCGGTTGGCCCAGCAGAATCATGGGCCTGACTTTTTTTTCTTAACAATACTCCCTGTTTCACTTTCTAACCCCCTGACTTTAATTTCATTTTTTTTAAATTATTTTTACTATTATTTTTATTATTAATATTATTATTATTATTATTAACAAAAATTCCAAAAATATTTATATTTTCTTATTTATATTTATTTAGTTTATTTTCTTCATAAAAACTAAAAGAACAAAAACACTTTCTTTAATAAATTAATTTCCTTTTTTAAATACTTAGATAATTAGTCTTAATTATTATTATATTATTTTCTTGTAAATTAAAATCAATTTAGAATTTAGGACTTTTATTTGATTAATTTTATTTACTAATTAAATTCACAAAAACCCTAAAAAACTTGTTTTCATTAAATTAATTTATTTTACTAACTTAATCTTAATTTTCTTATTTTTAGTTAATTATTTTATTTTAGTTAAATAGGTCATAAAACCCTTTCATATAAAAACTCAAACAAAAACAATCTTCTTTTCTTTTGAATTATCTTTATATTCTTGTACATTTATTCAAATTTAATATGGTTGTAATAGATAATTAGGGTTTTAATTTCTTGCAATTTTCCCATTTGTAATTTGTACACCCCCTCCCCTAAATGATATAATAGCGTAGTAATTTTAATTACCGTAATTTAATGCTTTATATATAAATGCTTGTAATTAGGGTTTGTATGGAAAGATTAAAATCAATGCTTAGAAAACCCTAATTCAAAGACAAATCAAGCATGTAAATCAATACAATTGCACACATACACCCCTAGGATAAATCTACTTTTTTGCCTTAAAAAATGGCTATATTATGCATGTGAGGCATCTTAGCAAAAACAAGTAAAAAATACAAGATCATAGTCCCTCGATGACGCTATCCATGTTGCCTTTCAAAATGATCTTAGTCCCTAAAGAAAATGCTAAGACATCTTACAACATTGCTAATCATGGCTATACGATGACCCGTGCCCGTCCCTTTCACATCCAAAGATAGGGTTTCTTACCAAATCAATGGTAAGATAACAATGTCAAAGGAAAGAGGAAATAAACATGAAAGACTTTTGAGTAGGTAGATTACTCCTAGTTACTTGCTCAAATTCAAAACCAAAACATCCTTGCTATTTTCAAAACAAACACCAACACTTTCAAAAACATCTTTCAAACTTGAAAATATTTTCAAAAGATCAACACTTTGTATACATTCTTACGAACGAAAATCATTATAAAGTTTGCCTAAACGATGGCACCTTTTCAAAATACTTTCAAAAAACCACACAAAGAACATTTTCAAACAAAAGAAAGTGATCTAGAAAGTAACTAAGAGTCCATGAAAAACCATGGATGAAAAGGGTGCCAATACCTTCCCTTTTCATAATCTACCCTCCGAACTCAAGAAAACATCTCAAAGGTCTTTCCTGTTCTTTTCAGCCTTTCCTTTTAGATAAAAGAAAAGTCGGTGGCGACTCTTGCTAAACCGTAACATTTACGATCAAACGCAAAACGACCAAGTCAGTTCTTCCACCGTGTTACAGAATTGGCGACTCTGCTGGGGAAAATTTTAAAAGTGGGGTTACCTTAGGGTTAGATCACATTTATTTTCTTTCATTGTTTGACTTGTATACTTTACATTTTGGCTCTTTGTTTGGGTTTGAATCCTGTACCCGGATTTGGGATACCTTATAGGTAAGTAGAAATACGTTGTGGAAACTCTACGGGGTATACCGACATGGTCTAAGCAATAGCTATGTTAGTGTGACATATTTGTGGGTACCGGTAGACCTTGAGTAGTCAAGGAGAATACGGGTCCACTGAGTGATGTCATGAAGCACTAACTAACTTCTAGAATCTTTACTTAACCAACTTGGCCATTAGGACGTAATGAGATGACCGGCTTTGGTGCAGTCCGAAGTTAGTAGATACTCGATACTACACTCATTGAGGTTTGGTTTTTTGGGATATTTCGGTCGCCATTAAAGAGGCTTGCGCTGAAACAATGCCCGAGGAAACAAACTAGTGATATTGAGTTCCCTTAGAACTCGGTTACTATTGCTAGGATATGTTTGAGCCAACTAAACTTCAAGAGGGTACTTACCTATGAGACTCCATGCAAGCCTAAACCTAAGGACTTGTTTGTTTTGTTTGTATATACTTGTACATAACATCATAAACATCATAATATAATACTCATACTCACTAACCATTTCAAGGATTTTGGGATTTATCTTTGTTTCTATTTTGTAGGACATGGATTCTATTCGCAGGAAAACCATTCAAGTCAATCTTGTAAGGATCCCTCCTCAACTTAAAGAGTTAGCATCAAGGGTTCCTGAAAATTCTCCATTTACTGAAATACATGGTCGCCTCCTAAACTTGGTGACCTCCAACACTGATGAGGACATGGTGAAGGTGCTCTTCCAGTTCTTTGATCCTCTACACCATTGCTTCACATTTCCCGATTATTAACTTGTGCCAACTTTGGAAGAATTCTCCCAACTCTTGAGGATTCTCATTCTCAATCAACTACCTTTCAACGGTACAAAAAGAGATCCAAAGCTAGAAGAGATTGCTCAAGCTCTACACTTGCAACCATCTGATATCACAACTAATTGGGAAACAAGGAGTGGTGTCAAAGGTTTCTTAGCCAAGTTCTTGTTTGAGAAAGCCCAAAACTGTTGGAACTCCTTGGACTTGCAAGCTTTCGAGGAAATTGTGGCTCTCCTTATCTATGGGATGGTTTTGTTTCCAAACCCTGACCAACTCATAGATGTAAACACCGTCAAAATCTTCATGTCTCGTAACCCGGTGCCTACTTTGTTAGGAGACATCCTACACTCGCACTATGAGGAAAAGAGGTATCCTTATGTGTTATACTCCTCTCTTTGCAAGATGGTTTATTTCGCATCCTCCCCAATCTATATTGAAGAACGAGCAAGGTTCAAGGTGGTCACATAGGTTGATGACGCTCAAACATTCAGACATTCATTGGTGTTCCCTATCTTAGAGAATGTTACTATCGTCGACTGTTGTGGAGAATTTCCCTAATGTCCCCTTACTTGGAATTAGAGGAGGTATCACCTACAACCCATGTTTAGCCTTAAGATAGTTTGGTTACGTCCAAAGGGATGGTCCCTATGAGATGCTTATTCAAGGGTTGGTATTTGACTACGAGAACGACGATCAAGGTCACCGCCAGAGGTTTATCCGAGCTTGGAGGATATTGAACAAGGTAGATAGCAAGACATTAGGGAATAAGAATTCCATCCCTCTTGAGCCTTATCTCAAATGGGTACGAGCTCGTGCTTAAAGTCTTGTGATGCCTTACCCCTCCAGTCTCCGAGTTATCATAGAGCCTATTGTGGAAGGAGATGTCCCATATACTATCCTGCATCCTGACATGCCCACCTCTCTCGAAGACTTGCAAAGGGAATGGATACAACTTAAGGGGGAGCGAGACACTTTCGAGGCCCAATTCTACGCCAGCGAGAAGAAGGTTCTGGAACTCACCAAGCAGCTTCATAAGGAGAAGAGTCTGAACGCCTACATCACACCAAAGAGGATACGTTCAACTTTTTTATCTTAGAGTTTTTGTATTTCTTTGTAAGCCCAAAGAGGCATGATGTACTCAAACTTTGATTTATTAATATAAAGTGTTCCTTTTGGTATAAAGCAAATTTAAATCTCTAAATTCCTTGAAATTATTGCATATGCATTTTCATTCATCATAACATAAGTAGGCATCTTACAACAAGTCTCCTCATCTTTCTACTGTTTATTTCAGTAAGATGGACATGGAACAGACGATAAAAGATCTCCAGGCGCAGAATGCTCAGTTTCAACAGATGTTTTTGACTCTAGCCAAAGGACAATAGGATTTTAAAACTTTGTTGATCGAAGAAAAGAAGAAGAAAGAAAAGAAAGCAACTGGTGTTTTGAATCTAGGAAGAAGGTTCCTTGGGCCAGCCAGATAGACCCTAGACTTCGCAACATCATCGGGTGAAAAGGATAATCAAGAAGGGATAGGAAAGGAAGTGATTTCCCCTCCAGAATCTGAAGAGGAAGAAGAAGAGGATTACTCTAAAGAGAAGTATCCTCCGGTTGATAACAAATACAAACATCTGGAAGAGCGTTTAAGCGCAATGGAGATTCAGAAAGTGCCTGGGGTGGACTTTGAAGAGCTAGGTTTAGTGTATGGGATTGTTATTCCACCAAAGTTCAAGACACCACTGTTTGCTAAGTACGACGAGGTTTCGTGTCCCAAGATGCATCTCCAATCTTATGTGAGGAAGATACAGCCTCACACTACTGACAGAGATTTGTGGGTCCACTTCTTTCAAGATAGTCTATCTGGAACTCAGCTAGATTGGTTCTATCAATTGGAAAGGGCCAATATCCATAATTGGGAAGACCTTGCCGCTGCTTTTTACAAACAGTACTAGTACAACGCATACCTTGCTCCTACCCGTACTCAACTCCAGAGTATGGTTATGGTTTCAAGCGAGGGTTTCAAGGACTATGCTCAGAAATGGAGGGACTTAGCAGGAAGAGTCCAACCTCCCCTGTCTGATAGGGAGCTAGTTGATATGTTTTTCGGTACCCTATCCAGTTCTTTCTATAATCACCTAATTGGAAGCTCCTCAGCAGACTTCACTGAATTAATCTTGATCGGGGAAAGAGTGGAAGCTGGGATTAAGAGTGGGAAGATCCAAAAGGACGCATCCTTCAGTTCCGTGAGAAAACCATTTATTGGGAAGAAAAGTTGTTACTGTGTACCCTCAAAGGAATCAAGACAAAATTGAACATCGTCCAACGTTAGGGGCCGTCATGATCCCTAAGCATGCACCTACTCAACAAAGGAATAACCATCCTAGAACAGAAAGATCGGTAAGACAATTTACCCAGATAAATATGACACTGTCTCAACTCCTGTCACATTTATTGAGATATAATCTGGTAACTTTGAAGGAAGCTCCGAAGAATCCCAACACCGCCTCTCCTCATTAGCACCCTAATGCTCGTTGTGCTTACCATTTAGAAAGTCCAGGCCATGAACCAACAATTGTTGGGCTTTAAAAAACAAGGTGCAAGACCTTCTCGAGGCCAAAGAAATTGAATTTGATGCTCCTGAGATCCCAAATGTTATCACCGCTCCTATTCCCAAGCATGTCCGTGATGTTAACGTTGTTGAATATGATGTGTTTGTTACTGTTGTTGATGAACTTGTTACTCCTCTCCTGACTGTCAAGAGGAACCTGTTGAAGGTCGGCTTATTTTCGGGCTGTAAAGAAAGCTGCCACCTCTGTTTATCCCTATCAACTGGTTGTCATTTACTGAAAGCATGTGTTCAGTGCCTGATGGATGACAAAGAGACTTTGTTTGAAAAGACTCCCGTTACAACCATTTCTTATAGTGATGTTTAAATAGTAACCATTTCCGCCAATCCTTCCAGGGTCTCCACCAAAATACCCGTTAGGATTACATCGGTTCCTAAAGTGGCTCCACTGATAATTACTATGCTAGGGCCGATCCCGTACTCCTCAGATAAAACTGTCCCATGGAACTATGGGGGAGACGTCTACTATCACGGCATCAAGCAGGATTGGCTGGCTGATGAAGACTAGATTTTTGAGAAGGATGACCCCGACATTGGCAACATTGCAGGAACCAGCAAAATAACCCGAAGTGGAAGAGTATTCTCCCTTGAGATTGCTCCTCCGAAAGTTATTACCAGTCATGCGATCATCTTTGCTTCTGTTCCTGTTGATACTACTACTACAGTCCATATGGTTACCCCTGCTGACACCCATATCACCGAGTCGACCGAGACTCGGGGCAAAGGCATTCTAATTGAGCCTGTCTGGATAAAGGCGCAATCGGTATCTATCCCAGAAGCCTCCAAGAAAGAGATGGAAGAAATTCTGAAAATTATAAAGAGAAGCAACTACAACATAGTCGAACATCTAGGACAGACTCTGTCAAAGATCTCTATGTTGGCTTTACTGTTGTGCTTCGAGGCTCATGCGAATGCCCTGGTGAAATTTCTCAAAACTGCCCATGTGCCACAAGAAACCTCTGCTGACCAATTCCAAGACTGTGTCGCCAGTTTGACCGCTGACAACGAATTAGGCTTTGCTGATGTTGACCTGACACCTAGAGGGAGGAAACACAACGAGGCATTGCATGTCTCTGTCGAATGTAGGGAAAAACTTTGGCCCATGTCCTGGTTGATACTGGTTCGTCTTTGAATGTGTTGCCTAAAAAAGCTTTGGATAGACTATACTGTGAAGGTCTGACCTTAAAACCCAACAACATAGTGGTAAGGGCCTTCGACGGTTCAAAGAGAATGGTGCATGGGGAGGTGGACGTCCCCATAAAAGTTAGAACTCAAACCTTTGATTCGACTTTTTACGTGATGGACATTCTCCCTTCCTATTCATGTTTGTTGGGCCGACCTTGGATTCATGACGCTGGTGCCGTCACCTCTACATTACATCAGATGCTGAAATACCCGACCAAGGGAAAAATCATTACTGCCCATGGAGAAGAGGAATATATGGTCAGTCACTTGAACTCCTTCAGATACGTAGAAATTGATGGTGAATTCATCGAAACTTCGTGTCAGCACTTCGAAGAAATTCCATAAACAGTGGCAGCCACCAAGACTATTTCCCAAGTTCCGAAGATTACAAGACCTCCGCTAAAGATGTCTTCTCTGAAAGATGCCAAGGCAGTGATTGAAGAAGGTGGGTGTACTATTTGGGGCCAACTCCCGGATATCCCTTATAAATCTAACAAATTTGGTTTGGGTTTCACTTCAGGAGCCCATAAAGTTGTTCGTCGTGCTCGTGCCGGGGGACCACCTTTGCGGATCAGTAACCACGGAGTCAACACAGGGGAAGATGATGATGATGACAATTGTGACCTGGAAGAACGGATTTTCCCAACCATCAATGGAGGACTCACCAACTGGGAAGCCAAATATTTTGTCCCAATTACTTTTATCCAACAGTAATTGTCTTTAAATTTTTGTCAGACTAGTAATAATTAAACAATGCAGACTTTTAAAACCTTATGTCTTACCCGAGGCACAAAGATCCATTTGTAAGGGTTGTTACTTCATTTTCATATGTCATCAATGAACCATGGACATTTTTGCATACAAAATTTACGCTCTTTGATTTTCTTTTTCTACATTTTTATTTTTTTCAATGATAGTTATACTCTTACACACACTCACATTCAAAATGCATATCTACATCCACTCAGGATCCCATGGGTAACAATTCTACTATGGCCTTTTGTGACTTTGAAAATATAACCTACCAAGCCAAAGTCAAAGGTGAGGAAGATTGTGAAGTGCCAGGGGAACTAGCCCGGTTACTACAACAAGAAGAGAGGACCATACAGCCCCATGAAGAACCAGTGGATACAGTTAACTTAGGTACCGAAGAGGACAAGAAAGAAGTCAAGGTGGGTGCCAATCTGGAACCTAGTGTCAAGAAGCGTCTAATTCAGTTTCTACATGACTATGTTGAGGTCTTTTCCTGGTTGTACAAAGACGTGACAGGACTTGATGCTAATATCGTGGTCCATCGTCTACCAACAAGAGAAGACTGCCCTCTGGTAAAACAGAAAGCCCGTCGCATGCGGCCAGACATTTCAGAAAAGATCAAGACAGAAGTCATGAAGCAATTCAATGCCGGATTCTTAGTCGTCACCTCCTATCCATAATGGGTCGCCAATGTTGTTCCATTTCCTAAAAAGGATGGTAAAGTGCGCATGTGTGTAGATTACCGAGATTTGAATAGGGAAAGCCCTAAGGATGATTTCCTACTCCCCCATATCGATATTTTGGTTGACAATACCATACAACATAAAGTGTTCTCATTTATGGATGGTTTCTCAGGCTACAACCAGATCAAAATGGCCATGAGGATATGGAGAAAACGACCTTCATCACCCAGTGGGGAACTTTCTGTTACAAGGTTATGCCATTCGGGTTGAAGAACGCTGGGGCAACTTATCAGCGTGCCATGATAGCTCTATTTCACGACATGATCCATCACGAAATAGAGGTCTATGTGGACGACATGATAGCCAGATCTCAAACTGAAGAGGAACATCTTGACCATTTGCAGAAACTGTTTGAAAGGCTAAACAAATACAAGCTAATGACGACTTAACTACATTTCCAGATTCATTTCTCACTTGACCACTTCTTGTGAACCAATCTTCAAATTACTGAAGAAATATCAAGTAGTCAAATGGAATGATGAATGCCAAGTTGTCTTTGACAAGATCAAAGAGTACCTTCAAGAGCCTCTTGTTTTGATGCCGCCAGTCGAGGGAAGACCTTTGATTATGTATCTAACTATTTTAGAAAATTCAATGGGGTGTGTGTTGGGGCAGCATGACGAGTTTGGCCAAAAAGAGCATGTTATTTATTACCTGAGCAAAAAGTTTACCGAATGTGAAACAAGATATTCACTGCTCGAGAAAACTTGTTGCGCTCTGGCATGGGTTGCTCGCCGGCTAAGACAGTATATGCTAACCCATACTACCTTATTGATATCCAAGATGGATCCAATTAAATACATATTCGAGAAGCCTGCCCTCTCTAGGAGAATAGCGAGATGGCATATGATCCTGACAGAATACGACATTCAGTACACTACCCAAAAGCAATAAAGGGCAGTGTGTTAGCTGATCACCTTGCTCATCAGGTTGTGGATGACTATCGGTCCATGAAATTCAAATTCCCAGATGAAGACATCATGATGGTAAACAATTTTGAAGAACTCAGACCATATGACAGACCTGAACAAGGATCCCGATGGACTTTGGTTTTTGACGGAGCCTCCAACGTGCTCGACAATGGCATAGGTGTTGTAATTATATCCCCTGAAGGATGTCACACTCCTTTCACTGCAAGACTTTGCTTCAACTGTACCAATAACATGGTAGAATACGAAGCATGTATTTTTGGTCTCAAAGCTGCCATAGATTTGGGAATTAAGTCCTTAAGTGTATTTGGAGATTCAGCCTTGTTCATCAGTCAGATCAAAGGAGAATGGAACACGAAGCACCCTAACCTCATCCCCTATAAGGAACATGTGTTGACATTAATCCCATATTTCAAGGAGATTACCTTTGAGCATTTCCCACAAGAGGAAAATCAACTAGCGGACGTGCTAGCCATGATGTCATCCATGTTTAAACTCAAGTGGGGTAACGATACTCCCCAGATAACCATTGAACGGATGAACGTACCAGCTTACTGTCATGAGATCAATACTGAAGAAGTAGTGGACTAGCCTTGGTTTCATGAAGTTAAGAGGTATCTCAAGGCTCAAGAGTATCCGGAAGGAGCTTCAGTCAATGATAAGAAGTTCTTGAGAAGATTCTCTGCAAAGTTCTTCCTTAGTAATGGCATACTCTACAAGCGCAACCATGACTTTGTTTTGCTTCGTTGTGTAGACAAGGTTGAGAAAGAAAAGATCATGGTTGATCTACATGAAGGAACTTTTGGCACCCATTCCAGTGGGCACACAATGGCTAAAAAGATCCTACGGGCAGGGTATTACTGGTCTACCATGGAAGCAGATTGCTATCAACATTCACGAACCTGTCACAAGTGTCAAATCTATGATGATAAAGTGCATGTGCCTCCAGTTCCTCTAAAAATCTTGACTGCTCCCTGGCCATTCGCGATGTGGGGCATCGATATAATTGGAGAAATCAAACCTACAACTTCTAATTGACACCGATTCATCTTGGTGGCCATTGACTATTTCACGAAGTGGGTTGAGGCAGCTTCTTTCGCTTTCGTTACCAAGAATGTGGCAGCCCAATTCATCAAATAGAATCTCATTTTTTGGTACGGTATCCCAGAGAGAATCATCACAGACAATGAAACGAATATCAACAACATTATGATCACCGCACTATGAGTGCAATTCAAGATCCAACACCATAATTCATCTCCTTACCAACCAAAGATGAATGGCGTTGTCGAAGCCACAAATAAAAACATTAAGAAGATCATACAAAAAATGACAGTAACATACAAGGACTGGCATGAGATGCTACCATTCGCTCTCCACGGTTACCGTACCATGGCACGCACATCAACAGGGGAAACTCCCTTTTCCTTGGTATATGACATGGAAGTTGTCCTACAAATTGAGGTCCAAATACCTTCTCTAAGAATCATAAAGGATGCAGGGCTGAATGAAGATGATTGGATCCAAACTCGGCTTGGCCAGTTGAACTTAATTGATGAGAAGAGGCTTACGGCTGTCTGTCATGGCCAGATGTACCAAAAACGTATGATTAAAGCTTTTAACAAAAAGGTCAGATGTCATGTATATCAGGTTGGTGATTTGGTAATCAAGCGTATCATATTTCCACAAGGTGATCCCAGGGGAAAATGGACTCCTACATACGAAGGACCATTTGTGATCAAAAGCATATTCTCTGGTGGAGCAATGATCCTAACCACTATGGATGGCGACGACCTTCCACACCCTGTGAACGCAGACATAGTCAAAAGATATTACGCATAAGAGACCCTCTAGGTTGACACACCTAGGCAAAACAAGGGCATCCCGGCGAACCAAAAAGGTTCAGGAAAAAGTTAGGGATAAAACAAAAAAAATTGTACACCCGGCAAGCTGAAAACCCGAAAGGGGGGCTTAGGAAAAAAAGGGTATCCCAGTGGATTGAAAACCCGAAAGGGAGGTCGAGGCAAAAGTTAGGGAATTAAAGCGTACGACTATGTCTCATTGGATCACCTTACATACAACCTATAGTATCGACTTACAAGTTCAAACGGTTCTGATCAATCCAATCAACTTTGGACAAGGCAGCAAGTGGACAAGACGCTCAGAGACACTTAGGCTATAGAAGAATGGGAACCCCATGGGATTATTTCACATAGCTATCTTTTCTTTTTTATCAAATATCATTTTTTACGACGAAATTCTCTTACTAGAATGTTCGTCTCATTGTACAAAAATACTTATTCAAGTTAATACAAAGACATCCCTTTCAAAGTGCAAAACTATATATTTTTCTTTATCTCTGTGTTTTGTTTACAAAATCATCCAATGATTTATTTTTGAACATATGCATTTGAACATAACTACTGTTTACAAATGAACAAAAAATAAGAAATACAATCACTGGTGGATTTAAGAAATAGGATAATATCTTTAGACTATTCCATAAAGTTCCCTGCAGATACTTTTCCAGCAAGAGCGAAAGACGGGACAGCCCACTACAAGATCACTAACATATCTCCAGTATGCAGCTAAATGATATCAAGCTCTTTCACATCTCAGACAGAACAAAACTTCTGGTTACCACTTCAAAGATTCCTCAGTGAAGGTCGCCCAGCTTCTCATGATTCCCCAACAGGTTTTCACGAGGTCTACAAGTAACGCGCGGTGTTTCCTTTCTACAACAGAGTTTACTTCTCCAACAAATGGAAATTCATCAACACTTCAACTCCAAAACATGAATACTTACACTCCTTATTCTCAACAATGCTCAGGGATTTATTTTCCCTGACTCCAGCAATACTGCAGCTTAACAATTAATATGTCCATACATTACATCCATATGTCATAGTATTGACAACACAGATACATACGACAGAATCTCATTTATTTTGAGAACATCATTACACCATGCATTTCATACAACTAACCTTTCATCTTTTTCAGGAAAGATCAATCAACAGAAAATTATCGTCAAATTTTCAACAAGTCAGTTACAGATCAATTCCCAAGAAAAGATTAGTCAACCATCTACAGAACAGATATTTCTTTCATACTCCTGCCGGTTCAGTTCAAACTTCTCAACGATTTATTCTGATTCTTTCCCGCAGGCATCTTCTCTGGTTCAGATAAATCTTTCAATGATTTATTCTGATTCTTCTCCAGACCCCTTCCGGTTCAGTTTAAATCTCTCAACGGTTTATTCTGATTCTTTCCTGCAGACGCTTTCTCTGGTTCAGATAAATTACTCAAAGATTTACTCTGATTCTTTCCAGTTAAATAACTTTCAAGATCTATTTTGGTTCAGTTTAAGCCCCTCAACGGTTTATCCTGATAATTTCCAAAGGAACACTTCGAGTTCAGATAAATCTCTCAACGATTTATTCGGATTCTTTCCCGCAGACGCTTTCTCTGGTTCAGATAAATCGCTCAAAGATTTATTCTGATTCTTTTTAGTTAAATAATATTCAAGATCTCTTTTGGTTCATTTTAAACCCCTTAACGGTTTATCCTGATTCTTTCCAAAGGAACACTTCGGGTTCAGATAAGTCTCTCAGCGATTTATTCTGATTCTTTCCCGTAAACGCTTTCTCTGGTTCAGATAAATCGCTCAAAGATTTATTTTGATTCTTTCCATTTAAAGAATATTCAATATCTATTTTGGTTCAGTTTAAACCCCTCAATAGTTTATCCTGATGCTTTCCAAAGGAAAAATTCGGGTTCAGATAAATCTCCCAGCGATTTATTCTGATTCTTTCCCGCAAACAATTTCTCTGGTTCAGATAACTCACTCAAAGATTTGTTCTAATTCTTTCCAGTTAAATAATATTCAAGATCTCTTTTGGTTCAGTTTAAACCCCTCAACGGTTTATCCTGATGCTTCCCAAAGGAACACTTCAGGTTCAGATAAATCTCTCAGTGATTTATTCTGATTCTTTCCCGCACACGCTTTCTCTAGTTCAGATAACTCACTCAAAGATTTATTCGGATTCTTTCCAGTTAAAGAATATTCAAGATATCTTTTGGTTCAGTTTGAATCCCTCAACGGTTTATCCTAATTCTTTCCAAAGGAACACTTCTGGTTCAGATAAATCGCTCCAAGAGTTATTCTGATTCTTCCCAGTCAAACAACATACAAGACTTCTCCTAGTTCAGATAAATCGCTCCATAGATTTATTCTGATTCTTTTCCAGTTGAAATCAAGTTCAGACTTAGTCAATTCTCTGTCAACAATCACCCTTGGATGGCATATACAAGCCCATCTCCAGCAAATCTCCATCATTCCTCCAAATGGCATCTATAAGCCCATTCACAATTCATCTTCGAGTGCAAATTTCTGGGCATTCTAGTGTCCAATCATCTTCCACCTTCAAGTCACGAATGGCGGATCCGCCAATATAACTCTTCAGGTCTAAGAAGAATGAACATGGGAAGATGTTGTACCCCAGAATTTTCCCTTTCATTTATCAAATATTTTCTCATAAGATCTCCTTGGGTTCAAGACTGCACAAGGGTTGATCAGCTCAAGACACCTCCTTAAACTCTAATGACGGAAATTAGGGTTTGAGATTGCACAAGGATAATTGAACTTTTAATGCCTCATATGAATTTAATGGATCATTATGGACCCCCAAGATTGATCATGTCAAGTTTCAAGTCTTGGATCACATTTGTGCCCAGTCAATTGAGCAGTTGACCTAAAAATCAACTGTATTGGGGAAAAAGTTAACTATGGCCAATTTACATTCAAACTTCATATTTTTTATCCATATCAACATTGTGAACTCATATGTATCATTTGATAAAGTTTGGACCATAATTCCTCAAGAAATTTGATCAGATCATCAAAAGGGCAAAATGGTCAAAATTAGGGTTTTGACTGAGAAAGGGTAATTTCTGAGTTTTGACCTAGCAAATGGTTAATTGGTTTGAGAAATGATCTTAAGATTTCAATGGAATCACTTTTACCTAATGGCATGACTCAAAACATTGCTCAAAGTCATTTGATTGATAGTTGATTTTTCAGTCAACTAATCAAAAGTCAATTGTACACTGAAAAGTCAAACTTTGACTTTTTGGTCAAAATCAAGTGTCAAAGATCACAATTCATCAAAACATGTTAAAATATGAAACTTGTTCATCAAGAAATAAAAAAGTAAAGATTTCATTTTGAAAAGTCAAAGTTTCCAAACTTAGAAATTTTTCCAAGTGTTGAAAACTTCATATTTTTTCACAACTTTGAGCCAATTTTTCACCATGATGCAAGATGATTCAAAAGAAACTTTCAACATGAAAGTTGTATATCTCCATGAGATATAAAACTTTTCTTTACATAAATTCTCATATAAATTCTTGGATCTTAAGTTATTAACCCATGAAGTCATGTTCATGAAACTAAACACTTAGTGAAAATTTTGCCCTAGTTTAGGCAGGATTTTGACCTAACTTCATGGCATTTTTTCATATAGTTCCAAGGGGAATTTTCAAAAGTGATTCAAAGAGGGGTTGTAGAGCACATTATAAGTTTTTTAAAATATCCAAGAACTCCTTGAGATCATTCTTTATCAAGGATAATCTAAGAGAGGAAGTTAGGGTTTCAAACTAAAATTATAGGTCATTTTCATGATGAACAAAAATGCAATTTCAATGTTAGGCTGCATAATCTTTCTTTGTAGGCCTTATAACTTATGTATCTATCCATCATTAATGGATTACATAAACTTTTGAGCTATAATCCAGGTGATTTAAGCTTTATCCAATTCACATTGCCATTTTTGGAAGAAAGTGAAGAATGTCATTCTTGAAAAGCAAGCTTTATGCCCAAAGTAAATTCTTGAGCCTCTAACTTGTTCCCTCTTATCACACTCCATCTACAAAGTCATAAGCAAGTTTGTTTAAAGCATAACCACTCTATCTTAGCAAGTACACAAGGCTTTGAAACTTGAACTTCTCAAAAATCACATGTTATGCATAAACTTATGATTTTGAATTCTGATCAATAACAAGCTTCTAAACTCGTTGCTTATAAATATAGGCACTATTTTTGAGCTAAGACACGAGCTTAAGCACCCTGAAACACTCCCAAACTTTCTCAAATCAGAAATTTCCCCAAAACTCCATTGTTGCACAATTTCTGACCTTGAACCCCAAACTCATATTTCCCTCGTGCGTTCTTTGGCCTTTTAGCTCCTAAATCTTCCTTACATCAAATACAACTCATCCTTGTCCCTGTTACACGACTGTAACTCCATTTCCATCATCCTTCGTAGCCAAAAGCAGAGCACTGCACATTGACTTCTCCAAGCCATTTCTGCCACTCTCAACTCAAGCTAACCATTGCATTAGCTTCCTGGGAACTTGAGGAAGCTAACCTGATCATTACATCACCTTGAATCAAGCTCATTTTCATTTCACGATTTCCAGTTTTGAGGTATTTTTCTTAAACTTCTATCTCATTACCTATGCATTGTTAGGCTTGCATTTGTGAAGATAAAATGTAGACATCATTGCCCTGAAGTTGTACATGTCCATAGATTTTATTTATATTGATTGAGCTAGGAGAATTTTAGGATTGAACCTCTGAAAATAATTAGGTCAGAATTTGGTACTTTCAAAAATTCTCATTCATCTTTGATTTATAGTTTATGATATTTATATGGTTGGATTCATATGGAAAAATAGAGCAACTTTCATGTTTGCATTTTCCATTTTTGTTGAGAAATGAATGAGATACAGGTGGTCTAGCTAGAGGTTGAAGATGAAGTGTATTCATGACCCATTTTACATTATGTATTTATCATTTCAGTTATGTTAATGGATGTATGGCCACCCCAATGGTAAGGCAGCGCGCTGGTTACCAAGAGGGCGTGGATTCAACACCCAGCACGCTGCCTTTTGCATTCTTCCACATTTTTTGTCATTCTTCCCTTCAGGTAGCGCTTGGGCCAGCAGAATCATGGGCCTAACTTTTTTTCTTAACAATACTCCATGTTTCACTTTCTAACCCCCCTGACTTTAATTTCACATTTTATTTTATTTTATTTTATTTTATTTTATTTTACCTTTACTATTATTTTTATTATTAATATTATTATTATTATTATTATTATTATTTTTATTAAAAAAAATCCAAAAATATTTATATTTTATTATTTATATTTATTTAGTTTATTTTCTTCATAAAAACTAAGAGCATGATTATCGGTGTTCTTTGAGAGTTCCTACACATTTATTAAAGAAATTGTGTCAATAATAAATAAATATTTCACTTGTTTTCACGTTCCTGAACTAAAGCACGTCCTCATACTAAAGCACGCTTCTACACTCCAATTAAGTGGGTCATGATAATAAATTAATAAATAAAATTGCAAGAATGTAGTTGATTTGTTTTAAATGTGGGACCCATTTTAGATTTTTTGATGAGTTACATGGATATTTGAGAATTGTAGATGGGTTGTTTAAAAAATTGAGAAGTGTGAAATAATATAAAAAATTATGTGGGTCCCATTTAAAGAACCCAAATGGGTATGATGGATGTGGACGCTCTAAGAGAACAAAAATATTTTCTTTAATAAATTAATTTCCTATTTTAAATACTTAGATAATTAGTCTTAATTATTATTTTATTATTTTCTTGTAAATTAAAATCAATTTAGAATTTAGGACTTTTATTTGATTAATTTTATTTACTAACTAAATTCACAAAAACCCTAAAAAACTTGTTTTCTTTAAATTAATTTATTTTACTAACTTAATCTTAATTTTCTTATTTTCAGTTAATTATTTTATTTTAGTTAACTAGGTCAAAAAACCCTTTCATATAAAAACTCAAACAAAAACAATCTTCTTTTCTTTTGCATTATCTTTATATTCTTGTACATTTATTCAAATTCAATATGATTGTAATAGATAATTAGGGTTTTAATTTCTTGCAATTTCCCCATTTATAATTTGTACACCCCCTCCCCTAAATGATGTAATAGCGTAGTAATTTTAATTTCCGCAATTTAATGCTTTATATACAAATGCTAGTAATTAGGGTTTGTATGGAAAGATTAAAATCAATGCTTAGAAAACCCTAATTCAAAGACAAATCAAGCATGTAAACCAATACACTTGCACACATACACCCCTAGGGTAAATTCACTGTGTTGCCTTAAAAAATAGTCATATTATGCATGTGAGGTATCTTAGCAAAAACAAGCAAAAAATACAAGATCATAGTCCCTCGATGACGCTATCCATGTTGTCTTTCAAAATGATCTTAGTCCCTAAAGAAAATGCTAAGACATCTTACAACATTGCTAATCATCGCTATACGATGACCCATGCCCGTCCCTTTCACATCTAAAGATAGGGTTTCTTACCAAATCAATGGTAAGATAACAATGTCAAAAGAAAGAGGAATATAAACATGAAAGACTTTTGAGTAGGTAGGTTACTCCTAGTTACTTGCTCAAATTCAAAACCAAAACATCCTTTCTATTTTCAAAACAAACACCAACACTTTCAAAAACATCTTTCAAACTTGAAAACATTTTCAAAAGATCAACACTTTGTATACATTCTTACGGACGAGAATCATTACAAAGTTTGCCTAAACGATGGCGCCTTTTCAAAATACTTTCAAAAAACCACACAAAGCACATTTTCAAACAAAATCAAGTGATCTAGAAAGTAACTAAGAGCCCATGTAAAACCATGGATGAAAAGAGTGCTAATACCTTCCCTTTTCATAATCTACCCCCCGAACTCAAGAAAACATCTCAAAGGTCTTTCCTGTTCTTTTCAGCCTTTCCTTTTGGATAAAAGAAAAGTCAGTGGTGACTCTTGCTAAACCGCAACATTTATGATCAAACGCAATACGACTAAGTCAGTTCTTCCACCGCGTTATAGCATCCTTTCTTTGGCATATTATGACTAAAAAGGGGGAGAGAAAGTGAATGAGTGACTGACTAACCATTGACCACTGACCATTGATTTAGGGGGAGCTCAATACTTGAGAGGGAGCCTCATGTCCCAGAAGATGTTTTGACATCTTCCTGTGCTAACAGCTAACTGCTAACTGAATGTATGTTTTGATTGTTTTGCTTATGCTGTTGCCCTAATAATGCTCTGATAATTATGTTGTTGCTCTGATAATATGCTCTAATAATGTTTTAGCCAAAATTTACCAAAGGGGGAGTTTGTAAGTGTTTGTTGGCAGGAATTTTGGTAAAACAATGACTTGTTAATGTTTTGCTAAATGTCTTAACATTTGGAGCAAAACCGTTTTGAATAATGTCAAAGCAGATGTCTTGACATCTGCCTACTAAACTAATCTCAGCCCAAAATAAGTTAAGTCTTTTGTTTCTTGTTTTCATGCGTGGCATAATTCAGGATTTGTGAACTACAGGCTGCAAAAAAATATGGAGGAATATTTTTCAAATTGCATAATTTTATCTTGGCCTGTTTTTATGGAAATATTTAAAATATTTGAATATTTGTTTTTAAGCCCAAGCCTAAAGCTTCGCATATATAAGGACTTGCTTCCTTATTCAAAGACAAACAACTTTTGAAGAAGAATACTTTATTTCTGATTATAATTTTAGGCTTTTTATTTGTAATACACTCTAAGTATTAGTTTAAATACTTGAGTTGTTTTTTGGGTTGTTAATTGTGTATCATTCATAAGCTTTTAATCATTGAATGATTGAAGTGTTTCAAACTTATTAATTCTGTAAGTGATTGAAGGGATTTGAGGATGGCCTCATACCTAGGTGAGTCTTAGGTATAAGTTTATCTTGGATAGTGATTAAGTGATTAGATCATAAACTGGTTGTTTACTGAGGGTCTATGAATTGATACTATTTAGTGAACTTATCCCTGGCTTGGTAGCACCCAGAGTAGGTGTTGTTGTACACTGAACTGAGTGAATAATCTCTTGTGTTTTTACTGCTTTTGATTTTATTGCACCTTACTTGCAAATAGATATTTGTGTCGTGACATCTCATTCGACATCACATATCTTATACCTGAATTTCACTTGTCATTACAGAAGGTAGTTCGTTGTTGAGATTTGTTACTCCAATGAATGGTAGCCTTGTCATTATGGAAGGTAGTTCGTTGTTGATATTTTTTACTCCAATGAATGTTAGCCTTGTCATTATGGAAGGTAGTTCATTGTTAAGATTTGTTACGCCAATGAATGATAGACTTGTCATTATGGAAGGTAGTTTGTTGTTGAGATTTGTTACTCCAATGAATGGTAGCTTTGTCATTATGGAAGGTAGTT